>JAPPVO010000003.1:120758121-121358121 GCA_030407325.1 Camellia japonica
TGTGTGTTCAGAAAATCGGAGTTTGGGACTGTGTGTTCTACTCTTAATCAGTGTGGGCTGTGTGTTCACCCTCGACTTGGATTGTGTGTTCAGAAATCGGAGTTTGGGACTTGTGTGTTCTACTCTTAATCAGTGTGTGCGGTGTGCTCACCTTCAAATTCGGGCTGTGTGTTCGACAAATCAGTGTATGAGCCGTATGTTCAATTCTTAACTAATGTGTACCGTGTGTTCACAATCAATCAGTCAATGAGCTGTGTGTTCAGCAATTCAAGTGTTTAAGTCACATGTTCGGAGTGCAAACAAAGTACTATGTCATAAGCTAAAACTGTGTGTTCAAGCATGACAAAGCTACAAAGTGCATGAAAAATGCAGGAAATAAAGTAAAATACCTCTCGTGCATCATGAGAGAGGTGCTGCTCCGGCTCTCGCAGAAGTAAATCCCCGGGTGCCCGGTCATTGAACTCAGTGAAACGACGAAAAACGGCCCGTGGAAGCATATGTACCGGTGGGGCGTACCTCCCGGGAATAAAAGGGCGGACTCTCGGGGGAGTGTCATGATATCAAAATCATCCCGGCACCTGGAGGACCTCCACCATGAGGGTAATCACCCGCCATTTCAAGAAATCTGCAAAAAGGAGCAAAAATGAGAAAAATTGGAAAAAGTCAACAAAGTCAACTCCCAGGAAACGAAAAAGTCAACAAAAGTCAACTCCCGAGAAAATCTTCCAAATATTGAGACAAACTTACCTCAAGTGGTGAAAATGAGAAAAGAAGCCCCGAAATCAAAATTTAATCGACTCAAAGTGCTTAAAACTGAAAGATTTCGCGAAAACAACTTGCGTGGAGGCTGAAAAGCGCATATAAAGTGCAGATCTGAAAGAAAAAATGGTTTGGGAGCAAGAGGAGAAGATTTCGCACTGTGGGAGTGATTTCGGATTGAATGGATGAGGATATATATAGAAAAGGAGGCAAAAGACAAAATTGCCCCTTTTTGTGCAGGTGGCCGGCCGGCCACCTTTCCTAGCTGGCCGGCCATTTGCTTTTTGGTTCTTGGCCGGCAGCCTCCCCTAGGGCAACCACTTGGCCGGCCATGTCCCCCACCTCCCCCCTAGCTCTCTGCCAATTTTGAGGAAGATTGGAGTTCCCGGACCTGAAAAAGTTCAAGAAAAGTGTACCTTCTGGCGCGAAATTGCTCCGCCGGAACTTCAGCTGCAATTTCTGACATGTGTCTCATCATCACTCATCAAAATCAAAGTGTATCCTTTTTGATCATGTTGTAACCTCTCCGAGGTGAACCCGCCGTGATTGAGTTGCCTTCACGAAATGCGCGTTTTCTTACTCGTTATTTCGCAACAAACGGGCACCCTGATTCTGCTCATTTTGCATTGTTTTGCATATAACTTGCATTCTCATGAACGTTTTGCATTATCATGCATGATTTCTTGGTATACCATACCTCTGTGCTTGAGCGTGCGTCGTCACGCGTGTTCCTTTCTCGCATTGTGTTGCTTTCTCGCATTGTGTTGCATTCACTCGCCGACACTGTGTGTGTCAAACTTTCGGAATCACAAGAATCACATTGAATATATGTTGTTGGCATATTGTTTTTGTTGAATTTCTCTCTTTTACAGGCACGATATTGTATGTACGGTTCATTTGAGGCTGGTGCGACCAGACGAATCGCGCAGGTATCGTATCTTCTCCGTGTGAGACGCGACGAGAATTGAGTGATTTTCCGCATTCCCAACTGCATGAAATGTAGTTGTTGCTTTGCATTCTTGCTTAAAACTGTTGCATCTATTTGCGAATACTTGCTTCATTACAGCTTGCTGCACTTGCATGATCATCAAGTTACATCTGGCTCTGTGCATATCGCTTTGCATTTTGCCCCCCCCTTTTTGCCTGCGGGCAGGCCTGCGGGCGCATATCTCTGTTCATCTTGTATGATTGTCTAAGTCTTCGGCCTTGTCAAAAATGGGTCGTCTCTGGGCTTTGACATTCACTCCCGTCACTTGTGACTTCCGAGTTCTGTCAAAGAGGGGCAACTGTAGACACCCCATTTTTGACCGACCTTAAGACTCAGACGTCACCGATTGAGCGCTCGGTGGTGTTGCATATCGTGCTCGTTCAGAAGTCTCAGAGTCGCGGCCGTGAGCCCTGCCTCCGGACTCCCGAACCCTCTTCTGTGCCTTGCCTCGGTTTGCGAACCGAACTCGGTTTTCTCTGTTTTCTTTCCTGAGGGGAGGGAGAGGTCCCGTAGACCATCTCTTGATGGCCGTGGGCTACATTTCGTGGCCGTAGGCCATTTTGCCCATTTCGGAGCCCGGTTCCCAGTTTTCGGAGCCGTCAGGCCGTGTGCCTCGGTTCGGGACCACCCAACCATCTCCGATTCCTCCGGTTTTTGGCATGCATCTCATTTACTCCCCTTCGAGGGACACTGGGGTCTTAGGTACCCACTTCGTGGCCGAATGCCACTTTCGGTGCTTAACGGCCTATTTTCGGGATCCCGAACTGCGCGTTTTGGCCCCCGAGCATTCGTTTTGCATCGGTTTTTGTTCATTTTTGGCAGGTACCTCTGTTTTATCACCAGGAAGATCACTGGAGGGTGGGAGGCTAGCAATTTTCTCAGCAACCAGTTATGCTCTTCCGGCGCCCTCCGACGCCCGTTTTTCTCACTTCCGGGCTAATGTTGAACACCCTAGGGCCATTTTCTTCAAGCCAAAACCACATATTTGTGTTGTACACACATGGGAGGATCCTAAAAATAGCAGGCCGGCCAGTAATTCTTTTGTCCATTTTGAACCCTCTTTGAAAAGTGGCTTGTTGTTTCTCATGTTTCATAGTTGCCAATTCTCAACCATAGGGTCTTGTTGAGTACACATGGGAGGCCACCAACATGTGGTGGCCGGCCAGAAATTCAGTGTTTCATTTTTGCCCCTTGGCCGGCCGGCCATAGGGGGTGGCCGGCCGGCCACCTGCAACAAAAATGGCTGGCCAGCCATGCTCCTTGGGAGTGTGCTTGGCAGCTGTATAGCTTTATCCCCCAAAATATCTGATTTCGGGGATATTTTGTAAGCAAGGGAACTTAATCCCTTAAGGCTTACACTCTTGGACACATTTTGACTCACCATCCTTGCATGCATACATCTCTCTCTCTCTCCCTCAAGAGTTAGAACACTTGCCTCAAGCTCACAAACACATATACATCTCCATCTCTTTGATTCTTCTCAAGTTTGGTGCCATTTCTTCATCATCATCAAGCATCACCACCACCACTCCATTTCCAGCAGCAAGGAGAGGTTCTCAGAGGCTTAGAAGCAACATTCCTCAAGCCAAGAGGTAGCAAAAGTGTGGTCTTCAAGGGTAAGTCTCCATCTCCCTCTTTTGTAGCACTTTCTTGCCTCATTTCTTAAGCCTATTTGATCACTGTTTTAGGCTCCGACCCTAACTTAAAGGATCATTCTTTTGAGCTTATCTTCATGTTTGTTTAAGGGCTCAACCCTGTTTGAGCCCTCTATGGCACACTTGCTTCAATATCATCTTATATGCCAATATTTTGCATGAAATTTCTAGCCCATGTGTGATCTTTTTTCGAGCATAATGTAAACTGTAAGAGGGCCTATTTTGAGACCCTCTTCAACATTGAAGAAGGGCTCAACCCTGTTTGGGCCCCCTATCTTGCACTTGCTTCACAATTCCTCCTATTTACCGTAAATTTGCATGATTTGTTTGGCCTATATGTAAATTGTTTTGGAGCATGTCATGAACTGTGAGTAAGCTTATTTTGTGTCCCTCTACAACATTATAGAAGGGATCAACCTTGTTGGGGGTCTCCATGTTATACTTGCCATTATACCCCTCTTTGACCCCCATTTTTGCATGCTTTTTTAAGCTTATTTAGCTTCTGTTTTCGGCCATCATCAGAACTAAAAAGAGTCATATTTTGATCTTCTTGACATATTTCATTAAGGGTCTTTGCTGGTTTGATGAATTTTTGGGGTACCTCATGTTATAGCCCTATGTATCCTAGTTCTTGCATGACATTTTTAGCATGTTTTCATACTGAGTTGGGGGATGTCATCTACTGTAAATGTTCATATTTTTAGTCCCTCATCAGTGTTGTAGAAGGGTACTTTTCCATTTGGGCATCGCATGTATCACTTGCTTCAATACCCCTCTTGCGGGGCCATTTTTGCATTCTTGCTTAATCCTATGTGTGTTTGCTGTTTAACCCTTTTTTATGACTGAAAAATTCTTGTCTTGGGGCTTTCTTGCTACTGCATTTTCATTCCATGTCTATATTGTGCATGTTTGGTATAGCTATAGGCCATTTCGGGTGCCTAAATTCATGTTTCGGGGCCATTTCATGCATCGGGTGTACTTTCGCCTCATTTCGGGGTTGTTTTCCCCCACATTTCAGTGCCAAAATGCATTTGCATGTTTGCATATCATTTTCATGTCATTTCATGCCTTACGGCCATCGCCTCGGTTTGCGCGCCCGTGTGCACGCATTTCGAGGCGCTTTATTTTCATCCGTCGGCCTCCCGTGTGAGTATGGTTGAGGCCCTCTCATGTTGGTGTAAGCCCATATTGCATCGCATATCTCATTTTAGTCCTGTTGCATTCCGTATGCCATTTTCTCGATTTGCGTGCCCGTGGGCACGCATTTCGAGACATCTCATTTTAATCTCATTGCATATCAATTCCATGTCATTTCATGCCTTACGGCCATCGCTTCGGTTTGCGCGCCCGTGTGCACGCATTTCGAGGCGCTTCATTTTCATCCATCGGCCTCTTATGTGAGTGTGGCTGAGGTCCACTTATGTTAGTGTAAGTCCAATTGGCATTGCGTATGCCATTTCATGTCTTAGGATCATCGCCTTGATTTGCGTGCCCGTGTGCACGCATTTCGAGGCATCTCATTTTCATAGCATTGTGCATGCTAAGATTGTATTTTAGTTGCATTCATGCATATCATGCATATTGCATCGTGTTCGGGATAGGAGTTAGCCCGGGCACGGGAAACGAGGCGCGTTTCGTACTCCGAGCGACGGAACGAGTCTCAATTCCCCAGTCACCGACACTCCGGATTACCCATGATGGAGTTAGGTTTTGTTGTAGCATTCATCTGCATTCATCCTATATTGAGTTGTGCAATCCCACTTCTCGGCCATCATGCATCGAGATGCGTGATTGGTGGCACGAGGATCGAAGCATGCATATATTTGTGAAATACATTGCTATGCCCCTTTCCTGCTCTCTGTTGCAGCATATCAAGAATCAGCAGTCTTCCGAGGCTTGGCACGTATTTCGAGGAACATTGCAAACAGAGGCTAATTGGGGCATCCCAGTGGATTTCCAAAAAGGCAGCCCAGCATACATCATTCAGCGGAAGTAAGGCAGCCCCTGGCTTGCATGCCAGTTTACAGTTTTTCTTAGTTAATTTGTTAATTAATTAGGAATTTGTTAATTAATTAGGAATTTGTATATTATTCGGACTGTATATTTCGGACTGTGTTATTCTTTCATTTCGGACTGTATTATTTATTCGGACCCTTTGTACGAGGGCATAATCGTAATAAGTGTAGGTGAGTGTGATGTATATCTTCCAACCCCCACTTCTTTCTCCCTTTTATTTACCCCCTTATGATGGTTAGATATAGGGCATATTTCGATTAGCATACAGTATGACAGCATGTTTGCATCATTCATCTGTTTTGCACGCACCGGGCTCGGCACATCATACAAACTGCATTTGTATTTCAATTCCAAATTGAATACGTGTTAGTTGTAGCATTCCATATGCCATGTTTAGAATAGCCGAGCCTGCTATAGTTTGCATCTTTGCATGTGTTGCATTAGGCAATTCTGTATAATTAGGATCATGCATGATTTCTAATAAGCTTCTGTTTTTGACTTGGAGTACTCGGTGAGTTTTATGCTTTAGCATCCTTGCATGCGTGTGAGTGTTGCCATGAATAGCATGCTTACCATGAGGCTATGTGCTTATATGATATAACTGCCTTGAATGCTTGTGGGTGGAGGTTGAGTTGCTTGGATCGGAACAATTCATCAAATGTTTGTTTTAAGCCCACTAGATAGTGGCAAAATCATGTTTTCTTAAGCCCACCCGAGGGTGGCAAATCCACGTCTTAGCCTACCTGCGGGTAGCATCATCAAACCATTTTCAAACAAACAAACATGAAATGTTTTGTTCCAATTCAGGCGACTCAGTCTATACTTATTTGTTGTGCGCATCACATAGTAACCTAGGCTAATAACCGGAATAAGAACACATAGTGTTTTCAAAATAAGATATCATGGTTAGTAGAGGCCGGTCTTTGACCGGGCGAGCGGGGGTGCTCACGAAGTGACCTTCCCCAATCGTACCCAAGTTCCCGAGCCGAGGCAACTTTGGTGATGACGGACACGTGGCCTTTGGCACCGAGTCAGGGTTTCCTAAATTTCCCATTTAAAAAACATTTAGGTGGCGACTCTGTATCTGGCGAAGCAGTC
The DNA here is from genome assembly GCA_030407325.1 of Camellia japonica. Taxonomy (NCBI): domain Eukaryota; kingdom Viridiplantae; phylum Streptophyta; class Magnoliopsida; order Ericales; family Theaceae; genus Camellia; species Camellia japonica. The sequence continues at coordinate 120,764,638 of JAPPVO010000003.1, forward strand.
CATGTTTGGCACTTCTTTCAAAAAATTTGTTTTCCAAACGATTTGCCAGATTTGGACTCTTTGGTTCAAGATTAAGAACCGTGACATTTGAGTCCTTCAAACTGTAGTGACCCAATATCGAACCAGAACCGGGGGGGGGGACTCGCACTCCCTTTCCCCGGGATGCGTTCGGGGACGTCTACAGAAACAAAGCATATATATAATCATATAGAGAAACATTTTAATCATGGCAAGTTTCCTTTTTCTCCATCGCTAGAAAGTGCTTCAATATGAGAAACAAAAAGTCAGAGCATGTTGGTCGAGGTAGGTAGAGAGAGAAAGAGATGAGAAACAGAAAGCAAGGAAAGAGAATGAGAGAATGGAGTAGGGAAGAAATAGGAGGCTTGAAGGGGTAGAGTCGGCTGTCGATGGGTAAAAAGGGAAGGGGGCTGTTGCTATTGCTACTACTGGCGATGGTGGTGGGTTTGACAGTTTCTAGAGAGAGAAAGTAAGAGGATGCCAAAGAGGGATCTGATTTGGATCAAGAGGGGAGAGAGAGAGAGAGATTAGAGGGTTTTGAGAGAGAAAATTGAGCGTGAGTCTCTTTTCATGTGGGACTTTCTACGTCAGTGGTGGTGTTAGTGGGGATCCTCAATTGGGGAGACGAAACATTTTCCAATTTTAATTTATATAGACCATCATAAATAATACCAAAATTAGCAAAATAGGTATTTTCAATAAATTAAACTTTTATTCTAAATTTTGAAAATAACCATCAAGTCTAATTAAGTTTAGACAAATCAATAAATAATTTTTTCAAAATTAGAATGGACATAAAATTTTTGAACAAAGTCTAAATAATGATCAATGTCCAAAAAATAAATGATAAAACCCAATAATTTCAATTGGAGTTTTAACATAATCAGTTTGAAAATAATCTTGCACCGTATTAAAAACATGAGTAGCCATTTTCTTTCTTATGAGATTGAAAATCTTGAGCAAACTCATTTTCTTTATGGGGTTATTTCTTTATATCATTTTCTAAGCATTCTCTTTTTCTTTTCGGCTCCTTGAATTACAAGATCAATAAATAATATCTCGATTACATAAATTTTGTCTTTTTTTAAATAAACATACTAGTCAATTTATTAACTTCCTACTTACTATTCATAGAATTATAGTTAATATAAATGATCCATACTGAAGAGATAAATAATTCAAAATAAATTGCACGAAAACAAACTCATTCACAAATATTCTTAAATTCTTTAATTGAGTAGTCAAGTTAGACAATTCAATAACATGCTCATACATCTCATGCATACCATCAAACTTTATGTTGGTAAGCTTAACCATAAGTGTCCCAACAAAAAACTCATTAACAGTTCGGAAACATTCCTTCACATTATTTAGCATTATTAATTTAAGGAAGTTAAAACTTAATATTTGTTATAATCATTCGCATAAAAACATAAAATTTATTTGTTCATCCTTTTATACTTTATGAAAAATCTTTTCTTTCTTTCATATTGCTTGAATCATAAGAGCAGTAAATTTCTCAAATAAAATCAAAATTCAGAATATCGAGATGAAACTGAACTTATTCTATTCATTTTGAAAAATCTTTTTCATTTAAAATCGAAACAAACTAAGTATACAAATATAGCGAAATAAAACTTTAATCAATAATTCATGCTCACTCCATTAATGCTAAGAATAATCAATAATTGACAATTAGTCAAGATAAACTCATGTTTAAACAATCACAAATAGTATCACCGTGATCTACCTCTGGGATAATCTAATGACATACTATTTAACAATTATGGTGATTCCTTTCACCAATAGGACTAATTGATAAAATATTCATAATGAAGTAGGTCTCTTACCTTTGGGTATTTATTCCAATATCAATTATGAATACCCATCAACTATCCTATTCCAATTCAACAATTACTTATAAGTGGTGTACCTTTAGGTTAACCTAATATCTTTGTAATTAAAGAAATGCGATTTGCAAAGTCATTATTTTTTAGTACTTGGGAAGGGTATTAAATTTCAATTATTTGATTTGATATCTATTTGTCATTTCGATTGAGTCATTTTGGTAACTACCAATCGTGTCATAATTTAGATTTCAAATCAAAATAAAAACTTTGCATAGACATTATGGAATAAATAATAATTTATTCACAATTATTCATCATCATAATCATAATGCATATTACTAAATCATAAGAATAATATTAAGACAACAAATATTAACACAATTCATATTCTATGTCACATAAGAATATATACTTTTGTACCTCATCAAACCAACCACAAAAATCAAACTGATACATGATGGTGGTAATAACATCATATTGAAATAATTTTTAAAGGTTACAATTAGATCCTTAAATAGCAATATGTTTGGTACTATAAAGATCACAATAAAATTTTAATATGCTTTCTTATACTAAAATTTGATAACACAATTTAGCAAAACATGAATAATAATGATTCATCATGTAATACTAAATATCTTTAGGCATTATTTAAAATTTACAAGTACTAAATCAAACAATACAATGATCATCACTCACTAAATCTTCTCTCATAATAAAGACAAAATTAAATCATAAAGCGTAATCGTGGTGTGAAATTGATACAGGTAATCAAATTCAAATTCAAATCATATTTATTTAATTGAAAAATTATAATGTTCGGAAATAATGGCTCTGATACCACATGTAAATAATTTTATGGTGTTATGCATATAACAACAACCTTCATAATCCAAAATCGTAAATTATCATGATTTTCACAAATAATAACATAATGCGGAAAATAAATAATATACCCGGATCAATTATGTGAAGCATTCGAGTTATACAAAATTGATTGAACATAAATCTAATAATAATATTAGTGGAAAAAAGTTTTCTCTCTCTTGACCCTCTTTAGAATACATTATATTCAGAATAATTGATGGGTGATCTAAATATACTTTTATAGGGAGAGAGGACCAGTTTCCTAATATAACTATAACTCCATTTCCTCATTAAAGTAGAAGATTTGAAAATTACTCCATCTATTGACTAATTAGATAATAACTTGTGGTTCAAGATATAGAATAATAATCTTATTAATCTATAATTCATATTGCCATATCATGTGAGTTACCATAATGACTAAATAATTAAATTTACTCTTACACTGTGGACGTTTTATGGTCCTTCGCTTAACACTGTTGCCAATTATTTTTTCAATGGCCACTCAGATTGAGATATAGTATTTTGATCCTTTAAGTGTCGCAACTCTTTCAAGATCATCTATTTTCCCGATCAAGGTCATTCTCTGTTGGTGCATCTTTGTGTTTTTATCACCGATGAGATGATTGAGAGGCCTACTCAATTTTTAAGGATGGTCTTTCTCTTATGCATGTTGATCAATGAGATTGTTTTCTAACAGTGAGTTGGATGGGCTTTTCAACGTCTACAACCTCGACTAAGACATCATCTTCTTCGGACTACACTTTTCCTTTAAGATTTGATGTTTTGACTTTTTTTTTTCATGATGTATATATATCTTAGTTTGTTGTGTGCTTGTTTGTTTGCTTTTGTTTTGTACGTTCTTCTATAACCTTTTTGTTATTTTGAATATGAATAGTCATGTGCGTTTGATATTTCTCAACAAATGAATTGTGTATATATAACATACATGTGAAATTCAACCTACTTTTCAATTTTGAATACTCAAGCAACTTTAATTGAACACCAAGCCCAACCCCACTCCAAATTTTGCACTCAGTCACAGCCCGCTCATAATTTTTCTTTTAATTTTAAATAGGTAATACAAAATAAGAAGGTTAACATATTTCTATTAGTATATTTGTTTGTACAATTAACATTGATTTTACCAATCATTATTGTAACCATAGAAATAAGATTTTTGGCAACGAAACTCGTAAGAGTAAATTATGTTGTTTAGTAGATGAATGATTGTCATGGTTACATTATTAAAAATGATACAGTTTATAATCTAAACAATGAAGTTATCATGCAATGACTTTAAATATGAAAAGTCAATCCCCGTAAATGTTTATGTATCTAATGAAGCAATAAGTGGGGTTTAAAACACAATGTTTTCAAGTTGAAATATTTTTTAAAATAAAAAACAATTATTTTTCAATTAAAATTGACAAAAACTTTTTAATTTAAGTGATTAGACAAATATTTTGAAGGGCAAATTACACTAATGGTCCCTATACTTTGAAACTTGTGTCACTTTGGTTTTTAACTTTTCAATTGTGACATATTTGATCCTAAATTTTGAATTTTGCTCAAAATAAGGACAATTGAAGATACCATTGCTCAATTTCAATGGTAAAGTCGTCAATTTGATAAAATATAAACTAATTTCAAAAAAATAAATGTTAAAAAAATATTTTTGAATTTTTAAAAATTATTTCTACCCACCAAAGATAAAATTATGTAAAATTGATATATCTTTTACACATTTATTTATTTATGTTTTTTACTAAATTAATTTTTATTATGTGTTTGGATGATGATCATATAATGGGTGGTTATTTTATTTTCATTAAATTAGTTTCTATTTTTTCAAAAGTCAAATATTGTGATAACTTTGATATGATTATTAAACTAATCCATTAAATCAAAAAATTCAAAACTAAAAACATTTCATATATTAAATATATCGATTACATATTAAAAGCCTAACAACCACCAATTACATGATCATCATCCAAACACATAATAAAAATTAATTTGGTAAAATAAATAAATAAATAAATGCATAAAAGATTTATTAAGTTTACATAATTTTATCTTTGGTGGGTAGAAATAATTTTTAAAAATTCAAAAATATTTTTTTTTGACATTTATTTTTGTCAAATTAATTTATATTTTATCAAATTGACGACTTTGCCCTTGAAATTGAGCAGTGGTCTTCAATTATCCTTATTTGAAACTAGATTCAAAATTTATGGTCAAATGTGTCACAATTGAAAAGTTAGAGACCAAAGAAACACTTACCTAAACTATAGGAACTATTAGTATAATTTGTCCTATTTTGAATAGTAAATAAATATATAAATAATAATTAACCACGCCAAAGAGTGGAGTGATTGTAATTGGCTAAAATGTTAGCATTTTTGTGGACTACGATGGCAATTTTATCCTTTACTTATAGATATCACAGATAATTATGTATATATATATATATATATGAGTATTGCTATTAGCACCTCATCAATGTTTTAGACTTCTCATTTTTTAAATCTTTTTATTACAATAATAACTTCAAATGAAATTACTAAAAAAAAAATCAATAATTTTGGGACACCCTATCTCATAATTAAGCCCACACACCCACTACATCATGAGTTAGGGTTTATAAGATTACCCACCTCCATCACCACACATCCATCATCCCCAAATCCTACATTCAAAACCTACACACCCTCAAAACCTTGAAAACTCTGTAGCAGCAATATTCCGGCAATAACGATGGCAACCATTTGATTACCTATACTTCTCTGGCAATGATAATGAGTGAAAATTTTTCCGGTAATCACAACTTCATGAGACAAGAGTATAACAATAAAAGCTCAGAGGAGATTCATAACTTTAATGGTATTCTTAGCTTAGAGAAGATTGATCATGTAAGGGTACATTTTTTGAGAAAAATAACAAAAATAATAAAAATTGTTCGCCATTTTTTTGGGGATTGAACTGTCGAACATATGACCAAAATTCGGGGACACAGGGCCGAATATTGTTCATTTGTTTGGGAATAGGTAATCAAACATTTCTTATTTGTTCGAGAACAGATAACCGAAACTCATGGAAATCACAGAACCCACAAAATGAGAATTTTGAATCAACAACAAAAAACCCTATATTTATTTTCTCAAGTTATGAACAAGTATGTGGAGATGAAGTAATCACTTTAGTGGGTTTTTTTAGGATTTTGGGGAGAGAGGCTTTTTGAGGTGTGGGGGGTGTGCATTCAATTGAATGGGTGGAATGTTTTCACAAGAATAATTTTGGTATTATTTAGGGGAAAGAAAAGAAATTTTAAAGGTTTTAGAATTTATAAGTAGGGGTCCAAAAAAATTGGGGGTTCAAAATAATTAATAGGGTATTAATAGCAACACTCATATATATATTACGAAAAAATGGGAAATTAAATAAAATAATATGATGATCACAACAAAATCCATTAGGTCATTTAACTAGAGTGTAATTTATAAATAAACTAGAAGAATCGTATCATTTACGATGTGTTTGGTTGGGGGATTTAACAAGGGATAGAAAAAGAAATGGAAAATGTGTGTGAAACTATGTGAAATATAGGTATATTTTATTCACATTTCGCCTACCTTTTCCCTTTCTCTTTCCAAATCTTTTCACAAATCTCCCAACCGAACACAGTGTTAAGAAATCTCAAAAAACATCTCTACAATTATGAGAAATGTCAATAAAAAAAAATTTCATTATCTTCTTTTTTTGTTTTTTTTTTTTTAACATGAGTCAATGCAAAAACATCCAATCTGTTTGGAAACTTGACTATTTTAGTTAGCTTTTAATTTTTTTAACTATTTTAGTCTGGCTAAAAAAAATTATGTTTGGAAAGATAGTTTGGTTTTTTTTTTTTTTTTGTAATTGATTTGATGGGGGCGAGAAAAAAAGTGAAATAATTATAATTTGAATGTGATATTTTATCTTGTTAATAATTTTAACCTATTTTATTTTTATTAACTATTTTAACCTCCAACCCTCTTCACAAGTTACAATATTATAAAGATTGAAATTCAAACATCTTGCCTACTATGCCATGCGATAACCATAATTACAAAATTATAAGCTTTCTATATATATATATATATATTCTAATAAATTTGTAGTTTTTACATATGTACCTATGTTTTTCAATCTATCTTAGTAAGACTATCTTTGATCCTTCATCAGATCTTTCATCAAATTTAAATTTGATAAAACACTGATGAAAAACGGTGCTCCAACCATTTTATCAGTTTGATATCAAATAAAGTGGTACTTTTTTCATCAAATGAAGGGATTATTCATCTTTTCATCAGATTTGTAGGTGATTGTTGGGTCAGAAGTCCACCCAAACATCCGCCTGGACAATCGATTTTATGATGAATTTGATGAAAATTTACTTTAGACAAACAACCAGCCAATCGACTAACCAAATTTGATGAAAGAGTTAGAGTACATCGTATCAGATCAAACTTTTACTCAAATTTAATGAAATATCTGATAAACGATTGGAGATGCTCTAAGTGTATCTTATGATTCACCATTGGATTTGATTCGCTATTCGAAAGAAAAAAAAAAAAAAAAAAAGACGTACCCAGTGCACGAACCTGCTACTTAAGTGGGGTTTGGGAAAGGATTGTTGTATGCAGCCTTACCCCCGCAAGCGGAAGGCTATTATCGTGACTCGAACCCATGACCACCATGTCACCAAGAGGTAGCTCTATTGTTACTATTCGGAAAAAAAAAAAGAAAAAAGAAGTAAACTGATATAAAACTAATAAAGAGAAAGTGAGGACTAAAGGCAAATAACAAAGGATTTGGGCTAAGATAATAAATTATCTTCCACTAATATATTCAACACAACATACATATGTGGTAGGAAAACAACACCCTTGTACCACACAATAATATCTCATTTCTTTATTTCTGCTTATCAAAAGAACACACACACATATATGTATATATACAGAGAACCAATCACCGACTTCACCAAGACCAAACTTCTCTAGAGCTCTCCTATAACGCCCCGAAAACCAAGCAATTGAAATATAACATTAACCATGGTTCTTAAGAGATACCGGAAATATCCCCAACATACTCCATTACATAATCTGAAGGTTTATACACGAGTAATTTCACATGCGGTTATACATTCAATGTATCCTAATACATGAATTTATAGCATGTAGAATCATCCAATCAAAATAAGTAAATGCCCTAAAGGGCATACAAGTTTCAAGGCCTAAGCTCAGTTACACAAAATAGTCTCTCGGACCCATACATGAATAACCCTTGGCTTACAAAAAATTATAATCATAACAAAAAGAGCCTTGTGCTCTCAATACATACTTCCACGCCCTAGTTTGGCGGGTTCACCATATCTTTTCCTGCACCAAAATCCCATAGGGGTGAGCATAAAGCCCAGTAGAGAAATCTTAACAAAGTATATATATTTATGCAAGATTCCCAATATAAGATGCACATAGAGTGGGCTTGAAAACATGATTTGCCACTCCGCAAAGTGGGCTTAAAACGCACATTTTGATGATTTGTTCTAATTCAAGCAATGAAGCCTTCATCCACAGGCATTCATGCAGTTAATCACTTAAGCACATAGCCTCATAGCAAGCATGCTATCATGGCAGTCACTTACACACATGCAAGGATGCTAAAGCATAAATACTTACAGTGTACTCCGAGCCAAAACAGAAAACTAGTTAGAAATCAATGCATGATTCTAGCTATGTTAAGATGCCTAATGCAACACATGCAAAATGTAACTAAGTAGGCTCGGCTACCAAAGATGGCATATGAATGCAACACTTGACAACATGCTTTGAAACACGTATTTAAGTAAGTATTGAAATTCAATGTAGTTTGAATGATGCGCTGAGCCCGGTGCATGCAATACGAATGAATGATGCACGCATGCAAAGCATATGTATGCTAATTGAAACATGCCCTAAACCTAAACATCAAACGTTGGTAAATAAAAGGGAGAAAGACGTGGGCTTGTAAGACATTCACACACACGCGCACACTTATTACAACATTTGCCCTCTCGATGGAGGGTCCGAATAAACAAGAGCTAAGCTAAGCTACTTATTACAGATCAATTAATTAACTATGCTAAGCTAATTAATTACAAACCAAATTAAAACTAGCTATGCTAAGTTAATTAGAATATTACAATAATGAATTAAATTAGCTAAATACATTAACTAATTAATTACAAAAAACGACAAACTAACTAGCTAAATAAAGCAGTTAAAATGGCCTCGAGGGGAGGGAGATATGCATGCTCGGTTTACTTCGCCCGAAAATGCATCGCCTTGCCATAAGTTGTCTCTATTTGCACTCGCGGTGACCTTGGAGCATCGAACACACTTTCAGGTTACATCTGCCTCAAAACAGGAGCATTTTGGAAAAATTTGCTGTAAGTGGCTGGCCGGCCACTTCAACTGGTCGGCAGGCCACTACAACTAGCCGACAGGCTAGTGCAAGTGGCTGGCTGGCCACTTCCTTTTCCAGAACCTCAATTTTGCTGCAACAGAGATCAACAAAGGCACAACAATGCATTTATAAGGAAATGTGTGTGCAACCACTCTCCTTATCATTTCTCAAGCTCAAAGGAGCGTAGTACTCTACTCTCAAGCCACCAATCACGCGTCTCAATGCATGATGGCCAAAGAGCCAAGCTCGCACAATATTAGTGAATGCACAAACAACATATAAGAGCCTCTGTCTCTATCATGCATGATCAAGAGGGTTGGTGACCAAGAAACGCAACACGTTTCATCACTTTGAGTATGAAACGTGCCACATTCCTTGTGTTTGGATTAACATCCAATCCAAACACAATGCGATGCATACAACATGCCTATCTATCAATACTAAAGTGGCATGCACAAGATTCTATCATGCAAGCAATGCATACAAGACGTGTTTAGAAGCTAAGGCATCAAAGCTAATGAAGTATATTACACATGAGGCATGCACTACAATGCTCAAGTGATCACCACATATGGTTAGACCTAAGAGGCTCCAAAACAATGGCCAATACACACTAAGATTTAGGCACAAAAAGCAAGGAACGCATGCTCATTCGTTTGCTCGCAAGCAAGGCACAAAGCTTAATTTTCAAACACATTGAAAGAGTGACATATATGAGAGCATGACAGAGGTACAAGCACTGAAATCATATGCCAAATGATGACATATCATACAAACAACACAGGTATAGCATGTTAGGGTCCTTAAGCATTAAAGCTAGTGAAGTACACAACACTAGGGCTATACAATAATGCTCAATGGACTAAACCAGCCCTAAACAGACCTCATGCATGCCAAGACAATGGCCAAAATGCTTTGAAATGATAGCATGAAAGGCAAGCAAATGATGTCCATGCAATGACTCATCAATAAGGCATAAGGGCACAACTCTTAAACACAATTAAAGAGTGATAAACAATAGAGTTTAACAAGGCTATATGCTCTAAAATTATGTGTTTAATGATGCCATATCACATAAACATCACAAATAAGGCATGCTAGAAAGCCTAAGGCACAAGGCTAGTAAGGGGCACTACACAAGAGGCATGCAATACATGGCACAAATGATTAAACCAGTTATGGACAGAGCTCAATTAGGCCAAAACAAAGACCAAAACATGTTGAGATAACAGCCTAGAAGCCTAGGCAAGCATGCATACGTGTTGGCTCATAAACGAGGCATAGGGCACAACTCACAAGAGCTATTAAAGAGTGGAATATGTGAGAGTGTGACTATGCTATACACACTAAAATCATGTGAGAAATGAGGCTAAGGCATGCAATCACCACAAGTAAAGCATGCAGGAGGCTTTTTTAAACTCAATGCTAGTGAAGGCCACTTAAACTACAACCATGCATAACAAGTCTCACATGGCCAAGACCACCCAAAACAGAGCTAAGGCATGCTAAAATAATGGTAAAAGCATGCTGAGATAAAGCTAATACAAGCTAGGATTAGAGGCATGAAGAATGATGTATGGTAGGCCAACAAAGAGGATTACATTACAAGTGCAATAATCAAGCAAGATGTGACTCCACCAACCAAAATTAGAGTTAAGGCATGTCAAAATAACACCAAAAACATGTTAGAGATGAGCCAATACATGCTAGAATAATGGACCAAAGCATTAAGCATACAAGGCTAATTTGCAAGAATTACACTACAAGTGTAAGAAGCAAGCAACCAATGACCAAATCAACCAAAAACAGAGCTAAGGCAGGTCCAACAAGTCACAAAAACAAGCTTGAGCTAAGTCACAAAAGAGTAAAAGAGCATGCTCAAGCATGAGGCCAACAATGCATATAAGCAAGACAAAAGAGGAGGGGGATCACCCCCTCCTATTTTGGACCACAAGAGTAACTTTTTACCACTGAAATTCCTCTAAGTTTCAGTGGTAGAAAGGCCATGCAAGGGAAGAATCAAAAGCTTAGATGGCTCAAAAGCTTAGCAAATAAGCATGCAAGGGGGTAAAACACCCCCAACTCCCACAAAGCCTTAAACAACCATCTTTAACACTTAAAAAAAGAGTTTTTTTTGTAGTTGACAACTAGGCCAAAATAAGAATGCAAAGGTGGCTTAAATTAGTATATAACAAACAAGCTTAAGAGGAGAAGAAGCTTACCCTTGTAGCACAGCAAGAAGGCAGCAACTTCAGCAACAATTCTGGGACAAAACCAATGCTAAGACCTTAAAATAAACTCCAAGGTACCTCAGCTCCAAAGTTATGGTATTTGACTAGGTGTTTGTGTGCAAAAGTGTGAAGAAATAACACTTCTAAGCACAATAGCACAATATATATATATATATATAGAGAGAGAGAGAGAAAGAGAGACTTCTAAAGAGAGGGGATATTTTTAGCTCTGAAAAATCTGAATCCCTCTCAAGGGGGAGGAGGCTCCCCTTATATAGGCCAAACAAGCCAAAAGGCTTGCTCAATCCCTCTATATATGTGTATGGAGGATGAGTTCAGTGAGCCACAATTGGCTCAAAAGATCTACAAATATCTAAAAAGGAGAAAAAGTGGCTGCCGGCCAGTTAAGTGGCCGGCCGGCCACTTCCTCTAGCCAGCCGGCCACTTAAAGTGGCCTACAAGGGAGAAAAGTGGCCGGCAAGGCTCTCCTCTTCCCAAGGCAAGAGGCAACAAGGGTTGGCACAAAAAACAAGGCCAAAACACAAAGCGTTAAGAGGCTCAAAGACAAGGCACTCAGCCGAGACCTTTGGGCGCTCGAAATAAGCACAAACATGTGCAATCATCGCATGCACAAACGATGACGTCTGAGTCTTAAGGTCGGTCAAAAATGAAGTGTCTACACCATGCAATGCCGATTAAAAGATTTCATTTGCATGTTTTAAAAAGCCACCATGTTCAATAGTAACTTGAAATCCCAACAATAATAAGACATACAATTTTATTCAATGGGGTGGTAAATACGACTCAGGTAATCCCTAGATTGGTGTCTGCAAGTAGGCTTAACTAGCACTACCAAAAATCCCACTTTACCGGTTGCTAACCGGAAGGGAAGTGGTACCTCCTCCGCGCGTGTTTTCTGTCTTTCACCCCGAACACTCAGGCCAACTTAATCCATTTCATCTACACCTCCTATCTGGACTTACCAACGTATTTACCCCAAAACATTTCAATAATTCTCATTTCGAAATATTCTTTTCTCAAAGTGAACGTTTCCAAACTCAATTCAAAATGTATAAAGATCAAATTAATGAGTATGTAATGCAATACTTATCAATGCCTTATAACATCCCTCCATTTTTAAGTATCTCAATAGTAATACGATAATAACCACATATCCCATTTTCCTCCCTTCCATGTTACTTCACAAGACACCACATGTTTAATTATATCTAACAACATGTAACAACCATTTCACGTCTTGTACAATTTTCAACATTTTAGTCATTTCAAGACCATGTGCAATGTTTGTAAAACCTCAACCTTCCAAAATCACAATTCCCATATTTTATGGATCTTAACAATATGCCAAATTATAGCCACACATGTATATGCATTTAACAATAAATTCAAATATGGTCTCCACATTCTCATACATCAAGACGTTGTCATATTTGCAAACAACAATATGAAATTTCCACTCACTCCTTCATTTAACCTAAGAAAATCCATGAATCCCCAACATTTTTCCAAAACCCCCAATTTATAGGTTTTTCACAAAAACCAAACATTTCTTCATCTCTTAGCAAAACCTCACTGGAAACATCATTCTTAAGCCAATGTGGCTCAACATTTCAAGAGAATCTTTAAAAAAAAAACAAACGATGGATTTCTTTTACAAAGCCATCAATTTCTTGAGCAAAAACCATTTTTTTTTAAAAAAAATAAACAAAGAAAAGCTCTCAAAATCAACCAAAAACTTGCAAAACATATATATAACTCTAAGAAATTCCCTACCTCAAGCTTAATGAAGAGATTTGATGAAACCCTAGAATCAAAAGGTGAAGAATTCGATCTCCACTGTACAAAATGAAGCTCTTGCCTTGTTCTCCAAAACTTGTGAAAGATGGTGGATCAAGACCCAATGGATTGCAAGAAAATCAAGGGTTTTTGGTGTTTGGTGAGAGTTTTTAGAGAGAAGGAGGAGCAAAAAATAATTTTTAGAGTGAGAAGAAATGTTCCAAAAGTGATATACACAGCCTAAATGCAAGAGGAAAAACAGGGTTTTTCGGACTTAGGCCCATCCGCACATGCGACACTTTCCCCTGTATGTGCGGAGCACATGCGGCTCTGAAACCCGCACGTGCGACGCCTGCTCACACTTCCCTCCATACCTGCATATAATGCAGTGTGCAATGCTTGAAAGCCCATACCTCCCGACACGTGCGGCCTCATCTCCCGCACGTGCAGCCTTGGTTCTCCAGCCCAGAATTTTCTCAGCTCAATTCTAGACATTTCGGACCTGATCTCGCACCCTCCGGAACAAGTGCAAAACTTGGAAACAAACTAAATAAAATACGAAAACTTTAAAAGGAGTTTTTCAAAACAACAATCCAACGGTCAAACCAAGGCCTTACACGAAAACCTGACGCTATAACAATAGTAAATGGAGGTTAAACAAAGAGGAATAGATTAATAACATGACCGGTCCTCACATCTCCATTTCTCCATCCTTCTATTATCTTCTTCTATAAAGTAATATGTATCCAATTCCAATTGGATCTCTTTTTATGGTTATCCAAATATTTCATAATAATCCCCTTTGGATAACCATAAACTAAGAATATGCCTCGTTAAAACCTCACCAAGGAAAAACCTAATGGGAAAAAAAAACCTTTGATGAAGAAAAAAGAGTATAATATTCTTGTATGTAATTTATTTAGAATGCCTCATTAAAACCTTGCTAAGGAAAACCTAGTGGGAAAAAACCTTAGACGAAGGAAAAAGAGTACAATTTGCAAATCTGCTTAAATAGATAACTTCCCCTCAAAGCTACATAATAGATCTTTATATCGACGAATCCTAATATTATGCACCATCTTCTTAAATGTTGCAGTTGGTAGTGCTTTAGTAAATAGATCAGCCACATTATCACTTGAGCGTATCTTTGATATAGCCTCCTTTGATTTGCGTGATACACGTAACATTATCTTCATATAATATGGTTGGACTTTCTTTTGTTGAAGACAATCCGCATCTGTCTTGAATATGATGGATCATGGATCTAAGCCAAATACATTCTCGACTTTCTTTATGAATAGCAAGTATCTCTAAGTGATTTGAAGAAGTAGTAGTCAATGTTTGTTTTACTGATCGCCAAGATATAACAGTATTTCCATAGGTAAAAACATATCCTGTTTGTGATTTGGCTTTATGTGGATTAGAGAGATATCCAGCATATGCATACCTGATTAACTGCGACTTTGATTCATTTGAATAAAATAAACCCATATCAGTTGTTCTACGAAGATAACGTAATATTTGTTTTACTCCATTCCAATGCCTTTGGGTTAGTACAAAACTATATCTTACTAATAAATTGACAACAAATGCAATATTAAGCCTGCTACAATTTACAAGATACATGATGGCACCAATTGCACTAAGATATGGTACTTCAGAACCAAGGAGTTCTTTATTATTTTCTCGAGATTGAAAAAGATCCATTTTCACATCAAGAGATCAAACAACCATAGGAGTACTCAAAGGATGAGTTTTATCTATATAAAAGTTCTTCAAGACTTTTTTTGCATATGTTAATTGATGTACAAGAATCTCATTTGGCAAATGTTTAATCTGTAGACCGAGACAAAATTTTGCTTTGCCAAGATCTTTTATTTCAAATTCCTTCTTTAAGTATTCTACAGTTTTTGTAAGCTCTTCTAGAGTTCCTACAATATTCAAATCATCAACATATGTTGCAATAATTGCAAATCTGAATTTTGATTTCTTAATGAAAATGCGCAGACAAATCGGATCATTCATATATCCTTCTTTTAACAGATATACACTGAGCCAATTATACCATATGCGTCTGGATTGTTTTAACTCGTATAGAGATCTTTGTAACTTGATTGAATAAACACTTCTGGGTTTTGACTTAGATGTTTTTGGCATTTTAAATCCTTCAGGGAGTTTCATGTATATATATATATATATATATATCACTATCTAGTGATCCATATAAATATGCTATAACTACATCCATTAGATACATATTTAAATTTTATGTGATTACCAAGCTAATCGAAAATCTGAATGTAATTGCATCCATTATGGATGAATATATTTCCTCATAATCAATACCAGGTTTCTGCGAGAAACCTTGCGCAACAAGTCATGCTTTATATCTTACAATTTCATTTTGCTCATTGCATTTTCGAACAAACACCCATTTATATCCCACAGGCTGTATCCCTTCAGAGGTTTGGACTACAGGTCCAAATACTTCACGTTTTGTAAGCAAGTTTAATTCTGCTTGTATTGCTTCTTTCCACATTAGCCATTCATTTCTCTGTCGACATTCCTCGATAGTTCGTGTTTTATTGTTGTCATCACTTTTGATAATGTTTTCAGTATTACTCTTGGTAATGTCAAGAGCAACTTTAAACGAAAATATGTTATCGACGACAATTTGATTTTTATCATAAACTTCTTATGTACTCATATAATGTATTGAGATCTCATTATTTTTAGGTACCTTTTTGACTTTAGGGAATACCTCTTTAAGAGATTTCTCTTCTAGAGGTTCTTCTTCTAGAGGTTCATAAGTAAGAGATTTTGATAGATTTACTATAACCGGTTTTGTGGTTCTAGCCTTTTTAGGAGTGCTTTCATTGATAGGTATGATCTCTTCAGGAAATCCATTTGTGGTTTCTTCTAGTGTATCAACTGTTTGTTCTTGAGCTTTTCTTTTTTGAGGAATTTTGTCTTTTGCACCAATGGGTCTCCCACACTATTGACGTACCTTAGACTCATTTGCTACTATACCCACTGATTGTCTAACAGGAACATCAATTCTTGTTGGGGTATTAGCAGTTGGTATGTAAGATTTTGTCACATTTTTTTTTTTTTTGTCGGTGAATGCATCCGGTAACTGATTTGTAATACTTTACAAATGAATAATCCTCTGAACTTCTAGTTCACATTGATGAGTACGAGGATCAAAATGAGATAACGTCGAAATATTCCAAGTGATTTCCCGTCGAGCTTCAGGCTGTGACTTGTCTCCCCCTAATGATGGAAAAATTGTTTCATCAAAATGACAATCCTCAAATTGTGCCTTAAACACATCACCAGTCAAAGGTTCTAGATATCTAATGATTGATGGAGAATCAAAACCAATATAAATTTCAAGCCTACGTTGTAGACCCATCTTAGTGCGCTATGGAGGTGCAATAGGGACATAAATCGCGCAACCAAACACTTAAGGTGACTAACATTTGGTGGTTGACCAAATACAAATTTTAATGGTGAGTACTCATGATATGCAGTTGGTCTGACACGAATCAAAGATACTGCATGCAATATAGCATAACCCCATGTTGAAACAGGTAATTTGCTTTTCATAAGCAAAAGCCGAGTAATCAACTGAAGTCTCTTAATGAAAGATTCAGCTAAAACAATTTGGATATGAGTGTGTGCAACAAGGTGTTCAATATCAATGCCAATGGACATGCAATAATTATCAAATGTTTGGGATGAAAATTTACTGGCATTATCGAGATGAATTATCTTGATAGGATGGTCTGGAAAATGTGTTCGCAATCTAATTATTTGAGTAAGGAGTCTGGCAAATGCAACATTACGTGTAGAAAGTAAACAAGCATGTGACCATCTAGTCGATTGCATCTATTAAAACCATAAAATAACGAAATGGTTCACAAGAAGGGTATATAGGTCCACATATATCCCCCTGAATTCTTTGCAAAAGAGATGGAGATTCAACAATTACTTTTGTGGGTGATGGTTTGGTAATTAATTTCCCTTGTGAACAGAAAGAACAAGGATAATCACTTGGTAAAAGAATCTTCTAGTTCTTTAATGGATGTCCATGTGAATTTTTAATTATTCGACGCATCATTATAGATCCTGAATGCCCAAGTCGGAGATGCCATAACATAAACATTTTTGGGTCAGAGCACTTCTGGTGCATGACAATATGTGACTCAGTCATTTTTATTGTCGTATAATATAATCCAAATGAAAATGCAGAAAGGTTTTCTAATACTAGCTTCTGGCTAGAATTAGTTGAAGTAATCAATAAATACTCTTCCTGACCTTTATTTATAGTTTCAATATATTCCCAATTACGATGTATATTTTTGAAAGTTAACAGATTTCTTCTGGATCTGGTAGAATACAAAGCTTCATCAATACAAATTTTTGTTCCATTTGGCAACATGATATTGGCTCTTCCAAAGCCCTCAATCAAGTTTGCAGAACCTGAAATTGTATTGATATTAGCTTTTCCCATGATTAATTACATAAAATATTTTGCATCACGTAAAATTGTGTGTGTGGTTGCACTGTCCACTAAACAGATATCATCACCAATTATTTTGGAGTTAGTCAATGCATCATTGAAAGCCATGCCTATAAAAATTGAAATTCATTATTCTCAAAACAAGAAAAATACAAACTGTCAAACCCAAAAATACAAATTCTGAAGGCCTAACAAGAAAAATGAACACTTCAAAGTGGAAAAATACAAATTTCAAAATTGTAAAACAGGACAATACAAAGCATAACCCAAAAACAAGATATCTAGATAATCAGATTAATTAATGTGAGTATTTCCATCACTAATTAAATGATCAATTTTTCCATCAGGATCTTCAAAGAAATCAGACACATCAAGATCATTAATATCAATGGGTTCATAATGATTTGTGAAATGCATTTCAATGCCTTTTCCTTTTTCTTTTATCGATACTTGATAAAGATCAACCAAATGTTTAGGTGAATGATAGGTACGCGACCAATGCCCTGTCATGCCACATCTGTAACAAGTATTTTCATGATTCTTAGGAGGTTTATTTTGTAAACCTTTTTCTTTTGCTTGTGATGTTCCTAAATTATTCCACTTCTGATAGAATGGCATGTTATTCCACTTCTGGTGGATTGGCATGGTATTTTTGTGAACATATCCCCCACGGATTCGGTAATTGTTTATACCTTGGCCATGTCCAGAAACATAACCTCTCCATCGTCCAAGGCCATGAAATGCAACCTCATTCACTTCAGGGAATGAAGCAGAACTGGTTGGACGGGATAGCTGATTTTTCAATAACAATTGATTAGTTTGTTCAGCCACAAGAAGGCATGAAATCAGTTCAGAGTACTTTGAAAAACGACGCTTCCTATATTACTGCTGTAGGAGCACATTATTAGCGTGAAATGTGGTCAATATTTTTTCAAACATATCTTCTTCAGTAATTTTTTCTCTACATAATTTTAATCGAGAGATTTTGTTAAATAATGCAGAGTTGTACTCACTAACTGATTTATAATCTTGCAACCTCAAGTGCAACCAATCATAACGAGCTCTTTGGAGGATTACGGTCTTCTAGTGCTAGTATCTCTCCTTCAAATTATTTCGCAGAATTAGTGGATCTTTTACTGTGAGGTACTCATTTTTTAATTCTTCTTAGAGATGATGGTGAATGAATATTATTGAAACGCCCCAAAATATATAATATCTTGTGAGTACGACAATCAACGTTCATTATGAGAAATGATGCAATTCTTCAACCTTTACATCATTAATCAATAAGGTTTGTACAAAATAGTCCCACATGCGAATTATACATTCAATGAGATCCAATACATGAATCTATAGCATATAGAATATCAAATTCAAAAGTAAATAAAATGCCCTCAAGGGCTTGCAAATTCCAAAGCTTAAGCCTGGTTACACAAAAACGGTTTCACGAACCCATACATTTATAGCCATTGGCTAGCAAAATGAACCACAACAAAATAAGAGTCGTTGACTCTCCACAAAATACATTCACATCCTTAACTCGGCAGGATCACCACATCTTTTCCTGCACCAAAATCCCATAGGGGTGAGCATAAAACCCAGTAGAGAGTTCTTAACAAAGTATATACACTTATGCAAGATTCCCACTATGAAATGCACATGTCATGTTATGCCATTTAAAAGAAGATTACATTTTTCATCTTTTGAAAAACCACCATCCTCAATGATAATTTGAAATCTCAACGATTCAAAAATTTATAATTAATTTCAGAAGGGCGGTAAATACGACTCAGGTAATCCCTAGGTTGGTGTCTGCAAGTAGGCATAACTAGCACTACCAAAACCCCACTTTACCGGTTGCTAACCGGAAGGGAAGTGGTACCTCATCCGCGCGTGTCTTCGGTCTTTCACCCCGGACACTCAGGCCAACTTAATCAATTTCATCTACACCTCCTATCTGGACTTACCAACTTATTTATCCCAAAACAATTCAACAATTCTCATTTCAAAATATTACTTTTCTCAATTTAAACTTTTCCAAACTCCATTCACGTGTATAATAATCAATTGAATGAGTATGTAATGCAACAATTATCAATGCCTCATAACATTTCAATAGTTACATTTCACCACATTTCTTTCCCAATGCAAATTTTTTCAAATCCCAACTCAAAATTTGTAACTACACAATAATAGAAATGTCAATGCAATATATATATATATATATTATAATATATCAAGGCAAAATAATAATATTCCATTGACAATATTTCCCATACAATTTATCAAATTCGATCACCAATTCCCATTCTCCTTTCCAATGCGATGTCATCAATTATCATATATGAATGTTTATGTATATGTATATATATCCAAGTGTAGCAACCATTCCACATTTCATGTGTTCTTAACAATTTGCCATTTCATAACTACATATGTGTAAGTACTTAACAATAATTTCAAACAAGGTCCCCAAATACTCATACATCAAGAAAATTGCCATTTTGCAAACAATAATATGAAATTTCTACTCATTCCTTCATTTAGCACAAGGAAATCCATAGATTCTCAACATTTTCCAAAATCCCTAATTTCTAGGTTTTTCACCAAAACTAGACACTCCTTCATCTCTTAAATCTCACTAAAAACATCATCCTTAAGTCAATGTCATTCAACTACTCAAGAAAATCTTTAAACAAAAAAAAAAAAAACAAGAGATGAATTCCTTTTTGCAAAACCACTAATTTCTAGAGCCAAAAACAATTTTTTTTTTTAAAAAAAAAACAATTAAAGAGGAAATCTCAAAATCAACTAAAACATGTAAAAATGTATATATAACTCTAAGAAGAGTCCCTACCTCAAGTTCTTGGAGAGAAAAGAGGTGAAATCCCCAAAAATCAACGGTGATGAATCCCGATCTTCACCACAGACAATGCAGCTCTCGGTTAGCTCTCCAACTTTGATGAAGAAGCTTGGGTTAAAAATGCAATAGATCTAAAGAGATCAAGAGTTCTAAAAGGTTTGGTGTATGAAATGTAGAGAGGAGGAGAAAAGGGTTTTTAGAGAGAGAGAGGTGTATAAAATGTTATACATTCAGCCCAAGGAAGGATAAAAAAGAAAATTTTCAGACACAATGACCCCTGCACGTGCGGCACTCACTCCCACATGTACGGAGCGTACTTCCTGTACGTACGGCCTTCATCCCCACACGTGTGGCCCCTTTCCCCGCACTTCCACTCCCGCACCTGCATATATTGCAGTGACCAACCCAGAACCTCCCCTGTTTTTTGCACGTGTAGCCTCATCTCCCGCACGTGCGGCCCTCACCCCGTACATGCGGCTCAGCCCTCAGGCCTGAAAATTTTCCAGCTCAAGTGTAAACCCCTGGACTCAACTTCAAGCCTCCCGAAACAAATGGAACTCAAAATTGAAATTAATAGAGACGAAACTTTAGAGAAATAGATTTTAAAAGTGTTGAACCTAACACACAAAAAAAAAAGTAAGACGGGTTACGTACCCGGTCATCACAACCTCCCCACCATAGAAAATTTCATCCCCAAAATTTAATCCACTACTTAAACAATAGTTTCTAGCAATCACAGCCGTGCTGTTACAATTTCAAGTTACCAAATAGATTCTCAGCTCCCAATACTACACTAGCAATAACCATCCAAGCCAAACATATGTATAAAGCTTTTCAATAAAATAGTAACAACCCACAACAACTTCATGTTTAAAACAACAATGTACATAACAACTTGTACTTAACAATTCAATACTTTTCTCTCAACACTAGGGAATAATATCAAGGAAACAACTTAAACATTTTCAAACAAATCCACATACTTGGAGTGGACTTCTGCCTCCCGCTCCCACGTTGCTTCTTCAACCCCATGGTGTCTCCACAACACCTTTATCAACGGTATAGTTTTATCTCGTAGCACTTGCTCCCGGGTATCTAGTATTTGGACCGACTGCTCTTCGTAAGAGGCATCATCATCTACCTCCAAATCAACCCAATCCAGCACATGAGAAAGGTCGGGCTCATACTTCTTGTAACGTCCTAAAAAGGGATATAAATAAACCACACACAAAGTCTATGAATATACTGAAAAGGTTATACATTCATCCATCAGAGTTTATATTACAAAAGGTGTTACATGCATTACACTTTTATAAATGTTCATTCTGAAACTACAGCATGTAACACTAATTGTTAACAACAAAATAAATGCCTTACTGGCGTACTCCTTTCCAAGATATCTCTTGGTTACAACAAAAGAGTCCTAAGCTCTATACAAGTAAAGCCCTCGGCTTGAATGAACACTTAATATGAAAAGAAGAACAACAAAAATAGAGCCTTCAGCCCCAAGTCCTCTCAAGCTATGCCCTTTGAGGTGGCATGTCACCTGTACCTGAAAATGGTTTCCCAAGTAGGGTGAACCAAATCCCAGTAGAGATATACTAACACAATGTATGAAATTTAACTAAGATATAAGCATTAGATAAATGAACAATATTCATAACCAACACATATTCTTTCCAAGACCATTCAATATAGATAACCATACCTCAATCCATTTCTGTTCATCCATTTCGGATTAATCTATTTACCAAATTCATTATCATCTAATCAACCAAAATGAGACTACAACTCAATGGTTTACAATTCAATACATTCATCAATCCAACACTTCTATTTTCTTGCCATTTTACGGAATTCACATCCAAGGGAATCGGCACCCATGTATATATAAGATTTCAGGACTTTCACCCTGGACACTCCGACCAACTTAGTTTTCAATGGAGTCTATCATTTATCTCCTCCCAAACAATGATACATATACAACGTATTTAAATGCGTTGCCATACACAATTACTAACCAAATCACATATTCAATGGTTTAATTAAACCGTCATATTCAATGACATAATTCAAATGATTAGTTTCAATTGACCTAATCCTCATGCAGTTTCTACAGCAATCATAACTATCCTCTACCGATAGCCTAAAACAGATATTTCTAAACAGATATACAATCTATCAAACAGATAATTTATCAAATTTTCATAAGTGAGTGATTTAACAAATCCAACTACACTATTCAATCATACACCCTTCCAATTTCATATTTCCCATGTCAATTTCATTATTTATTCAAAATAGTCATTTAACACAAATTAGGGCAAAACCTTACCCTTTTCCCAATATCATCCCCAAGACCCAATCTCACCATTTATTTTCATATAACACCATAATCAAGCACTCATCTACATATATGAAACCAAATATAGGAAACCCCTCTTTCAAAATTTAAACCCAAACCCTAGCTTCACCCAAAACCTCCAAATTCCACCATTTATGCAAAATGACAAATACCTAGGTTAAAACTCATATCAAAGAGTAGAATATCCTTATCTTAAATGGAGAAGCTCAAAGAGAAGAAGAAGAAGAACTTCAAAAATGCCCCAAATTTGGTTTGACTCGGATCAAAGGAAAGGCCCTTGAGATGCTCCAACACTTTAACAAATGAACTAGGGTTGAAAGATACTTAGATCTAGGAGTATTTGTAGAGAGAGAGAATATTTTAGAGAGAGAAGGTGCCGGATTAGGGTTTTGAGGTGAAAAGATCTCAATTTTCTGTGTAAAAATGAGCTGCTGTGAACTGATATACGCCGTCCTCGCTCGAGTGAAGGAGTTGTCGCTCGAGCGACCAGACATAGCAAGTGACCTCGCTCGAGCGCAAGAAGCCTCGCTCGAGCATAGAATACAAAGCTTTAGAAGTTTTACAGACGCACACGCTCGCTCAAGCGCAAGAAGCCTCGCTCGAGCGTAGAATACATACCTTCAGGTATTTCACAGACGCACACATTCGCTCGAGCGCAAGAAGTCTCACTCGAGCGAATAAACAAATAACATAAGGCTTGCTCGAGTGCAAGAAGTCTCGCTCGAGCAAAGAACTTCATCTTCCCCAGAAATGTTGCGTCTGGAAGGAAACCTAAGAACTCCTAATTCTCGCTCGAGCGCAAGAAACCTCGCTCAAGCGAAGAAGCAAATTACAAAAAGCTCGCTTGAGCGCAAGAAGCCTCGCTCGAACGAAGAGGCTAAAATCTGAGCAACAACAATCTAAACCAACTAACAACCAACCTGTTCCAAACTCGCCCAACAAGTTCCAAAACTCAAATGCAAAGGGTCAAAGGAGGAAAACAAAACATGGATACAATATTCAACCAAGGAACTCGAGTTTGGAACACCATGAAGGTCGGGGCAAAACCGGGATCGCTATACTTCCTAAGCATAGATACATGAAACACGTTGTGAACCCCCGAAAGTTGTGGCGGTAGAGCCAACTGATACACCACTTCTCCAATTCTCTCCAATATCTCAAAAGGCCCAATGAACCTTGGAGACAACTTACCACTCTTACCGAATCTCATCAAACCCCGCTCAGGTGAGATCTTAAGGAATACATGGTCACCCACTACAAAAGACAAAGGTCGTCTCCTCTTATCGATATAACTTTTCTGTCGGCTTTGAGCGGTAGCTAACCTCCTTCGAATGAGGGCAATTTTCTCGGTTGTTTCTCTAGCAATCTCCAGGCCCAACAACGGTGCATCACCTATCTTGGCCCAATAAACCGGCGATCTACAAGGTCGGCCATATAAGGTCTCAAATGGTGCCATCTCGATGCTAGCTTGGTAACTATTATTGTAAGCAAACTCAATCAACAGCAAGTGCCTCTTCCAAGACCCCTTGAAATCGAGGACGCAAGCTCTAAGCATGTCCCCCAAAATCTGGATGGTACGCCCCGACTGTCCGTCGGTTTGAGGGTGGTAAGCGGCACTAAAGGTTAACTGAGTTCCCAATGCCTCTTGAAGGCTTTGTCACAACCGGGCGGTAAAACAAGGATCTCTATCCGATACGATGGTCACAGGAACCCCATGAAGTTGAACTATCTCTCTAATGTACAACTTTGCCAAGTGCTCAACTGAGTCACCGGTGCTCATCGGAATGAAATGTGTAGACTTAGTCAACCTATCAACAATCACCCAAACGGCATTATTACCCCGCTGTGTTCTAGGAAGCTGTAGACACCCCATTTTTTACCGACCTTAAGACTCAGACGTCACCGATTGAGCGCTTGGTGATGTCGCATATTGTGCTCGTTCTGAGGTTACGGAGTCTCGGCTGCGAGCCTTGCCTCCGGACTTCCGGACTCTTTTGTACCTTGCCTCGGTTTGCGAACCAGGTCTCGTTTTCTCCATTTTCTCTTCCCGAAGAGAGGGAGAGGTCTCGTAGATCATCTCTCAGTGGCCGTAGGCTACGTTTCGTGGTCGTAGGCCATTTTTCCCGTTTGGAGCCCGGTTTTCGATTTTTCGGAGCCCTCGGCCGTGTGTCTCGGTTCGGGACCGCTTAACCACCTCCGTTTGCTCCGGTTTTTGGCATACACCTTATTTCCTCCCTTTTGAGGGACACTGTGGTCCGAGAGACCAACTTCGTGGTCGAACGCCACTTCCGATGCCTAACAGCCTGTTTTCGGGGCCCCGAACTGCGTGTTTCGGCCCCCGAACCTCCGTTTTGCATCCGTCTTGGTTCATTTTTGGTGGAGACCTTATTTTCATTGTTAGAAAGGTTGTAGGAGAGTGGGAGGCCAGCAATTTTTCTGAAAAACCAGCTTTTTTTGGTCAAAAGTGATTCAGCATGAATCCGGGAAGGAGGAAAACATCTGCGCGGCTTCACCGAAACGGGCATAACTATTTGCACAGGAGGAATTAAGATATGAGGCCACCACCGTTGGAAAGCTTACTTCCGGGGCTTCATTTTTCACTCAAGAATCTCCTAGAGCCAAGTCCGGGTGGAGGAGATATGGTTGGTTGAAATCCGTTTGGACCGAATCTGCGCGGCTTCACCAAAACAGGCATAACTTTTTGCATAGGAGGAATTTTGATGCAAGGTTTGCGGCATTGGAAAGCTAACTTCTGGGGCTTCATCGTAGGGGGTGGCCGGCCACCTTGACCCTTTTGACCTGGTCGGCCGGCCGGCCACCTGAACTGGTTGGCCAGCCACCTGAACCTTTTGAACCTAGTCGGCCATTTTTGCCCTCCTGAGTGTGTTCCAGCTGTGCCAGCTATTCTGCACTTAACCCACTGTCCGAGGGGCTCCCCTTTTGGGGGGAAATTTGAATTAGTTTTTCCCCCTCTTTTCCCTTGGCCTCTCCTCTATAAAGCCATCACCTCACCTCCATTTTTAGGGGTTACAAAAATTGTTTAGAGCTTTGGTATACAACTTCCCCTCTCTCTCTCATCCAAGCTTCCAAACACTTTGGTTCTTCACCATTTACACACCAACCCATAGCACAACACCTCCATCACTCATTCCAGCACCTTGGAGGACATTTGAAGAGGTTGGAAGCTCAGAAATTTGGTCCAAAAGCTGCTGGTTTGCTGCTCTTCAAGGGTGAGTCCCCTTTCTCCATTTTCTAGTCTTTTCTTGCTTCATCTATAAGCCATATTTGCTTACATTTTTGGGCTTCGACCCAAACTAGAAATAGTCTTATTTTGAGCTCATCTTTATGTTTGATCAAGGGATTTTCTCTGTTTGAGGCCACCTGCTGTCCCTTTCCCTTTTATCTCTCTTTTGGCCCTTTTCTTGCATGATATATTAGCCCTGTTTGTAAGCATTTCTGGGCTTCGAGCCAAACTGTAAAGTGCCTTATTTTGAGCCCCTCTTCAACTTTTTTGAGGGATCTTCACTGTTTGAGGCCAGCTACTGCCTCTTACTCTCTATCTCTCTTTTAGGGCCATTTTTGCATCGTATTGTAGCCTTACTTGTGAGGATATTTGAGACTTGACATAAACTGTAAAGTGTTTTTTTTTTAGCCCCTCTTCAACTTTGTTGAAGGGTTCTTCTCTGTTTGAGGTCATTTTCTGCCCTGTTTGTTCATTCTCTCTTTTAGGGCTGTTTTTGCATGATATATTAGCCCTATTTGTGAGCCTTTTTGGACCTCGACCTAAACTGAAAAAGTCTTTTTTTGACATCATCTTCATGTTTGATTAAGGTATATTCTCTGTTTGGGGTCTTCTTCCCCTATGCATGCTTCATTCTTCCATGATTAGGGCCATACATGTGAGCATTTGCATTGGCCTTGTTTTGGCCTCTTAGCCACTGAAATCCAATGGATTTTCAGTGGCTTTGATGCATTTTTGAGCCTCAAAAGCAGAGGGGGTTGACCCCCTCTCACCTTGTTTTGTTTGATGTTATTTTTGGCCTTCCAAAGAGACCCTATCTTGCATGCTTCGAAGTCACATTTCAGGGTCAATTTGGTGAGTTTTGGAGCTATCATATTTGATTTTCAGAGTTAATTTCGCCATGCTAAGTGTCCATCTTGTATGTGCTTAATAATCTCTTGCATAGCCCTCTAAAGGACCTCATCATTTTTGCATATGTTGGCTTCATTTCAGTGGTTATTTGGGCATATTTTGGCATGTTTTATTCACTATTTTTTGCTGGTTTGATGAATTCTCACTTGCTTCATATACATGCCATGTAAATCATGTTTGCTAGTCGAAATCACATGCTATTTTAGTCCATCTTGCTAGCATCTTTTGGCCATGCTTTGAACTAGAATTGTTCATGTTTTGGGCCTTGGTTCTGTCTTTATGCTTCATGATCAAATAATGCATGCTTTATATAGCTATAGGTCAATGCATGTGCCTAGTTTTGTGTTTTGGGACCATTCCATGCATCGGGTGCCATGTTTCCATGTTTCGGGATCATTTTGCATCAAATTTTAGTGCTGGAACTTGCATGTTTGTATGTCATATTTCATGCCTTGCCATGCCTTGTTAGAGTGGCATTTGGTGCCTTAGGTTCGGTCCTCGGTTTGCGTGCATGCGTGCACGCATTTCGAGTGTCTCATTTTCATCTTATGGCTACTGATGTGAGTGTGGCTGAGGTCCACTCATGTTGGTGTAAGTCCATTATGCATTGTGTATGCCATTTCGATTCATAGCATTGCGCATGCTAGGTTGTATGTTAGAGCATCGTGTATGCCATGTTACATCGTGCATTGTGTATGCCATCTCATAGCATTGCGTATGCTAGGGTGTATGTTAAGATTACATTCATGCATGTCATGCATATTGCATTGTGTTTGGGATAGGAGTTAGCCCAAGCATAGGAAACGAGGAACGTTTCGTACTTCGAGTGACGGAACGTGTCTCAATTCCCGATCACCGACACTCCGGATTATCCATGATGGAGTCTCGGTCTTGTTGTGTTTATATGTGCATTCATTTCACATTGAGTCATGCAATTTGACTCCTCGGCCATCATGCATCGAGATGCGTGATTGGTGGCACGAGGATCGAGGTATGCATACATGTGTGAAAATACTTTGCCATGCCCCTTTCTTGCTCTCTGTTGCAGCAAATCAGAAACCGGCACTCTTTTGGGGCTCCGTGCAATATCTCGGGCTTAATTGTAAGCAGAGGCTAATTGGGGCATCGCAATGGATTTCCGCGCAAGGCAACCCAAACATGCATCATTCATCATCCGGAGCAGAGTTGAGGCAGTCCCTAGCTTGCATACCAATTTACTGCTTTCCTAGATTAATTTGTTAATTAATTAGGATTTTGTATTTATTCGAACTGTAATTATTCATTTGGGACTGTATATTATTTATTCGGACCCTCCGAGCGAGGGCAATGTTGTAATAAGTGTGCGTGTGTGTGATGTATGTCTTCCAACCCCACGTCTTTCTCCCTTTTATTTACCAACTTATGATGGTTAGATTAGGGCATGTTTCAATTAGCATACAGTATGATAGCATGTTTGCATTCATTCATCTGTTTTGCATGCACCGGGCTCAGCGCATCATAACTCACTGCATTGTATTTCAATTCCAAGTTGAATACATGTTAGCTGTAGCATTTCATATGCCATGTTTAGAACAGCCGAGCCTATCTTAGTTGCATTCCTGCATGTGTTGCATTAGGCATTCCTGTATAGTTAAGATCATGCATGGATTTCTAACATAGTTTCTGTTTTGGCTTGAAGTACTCGGTAAGTTTTTATGCTTTAGCATCCTTGCATGCGTGTGAGTGAGTAACTGCCATGATAGCATGCTTACCATGAGGCTATTTGCTTATGTGATATAACTGCCTGAATACGTGTGGGTGAAGGTTGGGTTATTTGGATTGGAACAATGCATTGACTGTGAGTTTTAAGCCCACTAGATAGTGGCAAAACCATCTTTTCTAAGCCCACCCGAGGGTGGCAAAATCTGCATTTTAAGCCTACTTGCGAGTAGCAAACTGTCTTTCAAAAACAAACATGAAATGTTTTGTTCCATTCAGGCGATCCAGTCTATACTTGTATGCTGTGCGCATCACATAGTAAATCTAGGCTAATAACCGGAATAAGAATGCATAAGGTTTTCAAAACTCGATATCATGGTTTAGTAGAGGCCGATCTTTGATCGGGCGAGCGGGGGTGCTCACGAAGTGACCTTCCCCATCGTACCCAAGTTCCCGAGCCGAGGCAACTTTGGTGATGACGGACACGTGGCCTTAGGCAAACGAGTCAGGTTTCCTAAATTTCTGAAATAAAATATTTAGGTGGCGACTCTGTATCTGGCAAAGCAGTCCATGTTTGGCACTTCTTTCAAAAATCTATTTTCTCAAAACGATTTGCCAGATTTGGACTCTTTGGTTCAGATTAAGAACCGTGACAATTTGAGTCCTGAACTGTAGTGAGCCCAAAATGAACAGAACGGGACTCATCCCTCCCGGGGCATTCGGGGACGTCTACAGAAGCCCAACTACAAAATCCATGGTAACGTGTTCCTATTTCCACTCGGCTATCGGTAAGGGTTGTAACAAACCCGCTGGTCTTTGGTGTTCAGCCTTCATTTGTTGACAAGTAAAGCATTTCGATACAAATAACGCAACATCCCGCTTCATGCCCATCTACTAAAACTGACGACTAAGATCATGATACATTTTGGTGCCTCCCGGATGTATCGCAAGGTGTGAGTGATGGAACTCCCGAAGTACTTCCTCTCTACAAGATTCTGGTACAAACAAATGGTCTAGATAACGTACACTAAGATCTGAGTGAATGTTCAAACCCCTCTCTTCCTTCCCGTTGGAGATTTTATTCCGAGTTGACTCCACTTCATGGTCCCCTTGTTGTGCCTCTATGACTCTACTGATCAAGGCAGGTTGAGCACTCATGGTAAACAAAGTTGCACTCTCACCGGACTCACCCAAGTGCAAATTAAACTCGCCGATATCACCCAACACGACCCATTCCCGAATAGCCACACTTGCCAAACTACTCACGGATTTCCGATTCAAGACGTCGGCTACTACATTGGCCTTTCCCGGATAATAGTGTAACTCGAAGTCATAATCCTCCATAAATTCCATCCATCTCCGTTGGCGTAAATTCAAGTCTTTTTGGGAAAAAAAATATCTTAGGCTCTTATGATCGGAGAAAATCTTAAACTTCTCGCCGTACAAATAATGTCTCCAAATTTTCGAGGCAAAAATTACCGCCGCTAATTCCAAGTCGTGGGTGGGGTAATTTTTCTCATGAGTTTTCAATTGTCGTGAACCGTAGGCCACAACCTTTCCTCCTCGCATCAAAACGCAACCAAGCCCATCCCGAGACGCATCACAATAAACGGTGTAACCCAAACCTCTTTCTGGAATTATCAAGACCGGTGCGGTAGTCAATTTAGTCTTAAGTTCTTGGAATGATCTTTCACAAGCCTCACTTCATACAAATTTGACACCCTTTCTAGTCAACCTAGTCAAAGGCACGGCTAGTCTAGAGAAGTCCCTTACAAAACGTCAATAATACCCCGCCAATCCCAAGAAACTCCGGATCTCAAAAACATTTTTGGGTTGTCCCCAACCCTGCACGGCATCTATCTTTGAAGAGTCTTTAGTTACCCCTTCTCTTGACACGACATGACCCAAAAACTTCACCTCGGTGAGCCAAAACTCACACTTCTCAAATTTGGCATACAACTGGTGCTCCCTAAGCAAATGAAGCACTACTTGCAAGTGAGCCTCGTGTTCCTCCTCAGAGGTTGAATAAATTATTATGTCGTCCACAAAGACGACCACAAAACAATCCAAGTATTCTCAAAAAATTCGGTTCATCAAATCCATAAAGGAAGCCGATGCATTAGTCAACCCAAAAGCTATTACAAGGAATTTATAGTGGCCATAATGCGTACGAAAGGCCGTTTTTTGGATGTCCTCCTCCCGGACTCTCAACTGATGATATCCCGACCTCAAATCTATCTTCGAGAAGCAACGAGACCCTCTAAGTTGGTCAAACAAGTCATTTATTCTGGGTAGAGAATACTTGTTCTTGACGGTAACCCGATTCAACTTACAGTAATCAATACACAATCGTAACGACCTATCCTTCTTCTTCACAAAGAGAGCCGACGCTCCCCAAGGCGATGTGCTAGGGCGAATGAAGCCATTGTCTAAAAGCTCTTGGAGTTGAATCTTCAACTCATGCAATTCGGCAGGTGCAAACCTATACAGTGCCATGGAGATCGGTACCATGCTTGGCACTAAGTTAATGGTGAACTTGATCTCTCGGTGGGGTGGCAAACTAGTAAGGTCCTCGGGAAATATGTCCGGGTATTCACAAACTACCCTTGGCAATTCAACACGGGCCCCGTCACTCTTATTATCCAAGAGAGTTGCAAAAAGGCCGCTAAGTTTGTTCCTACTACGAGGGTCAAAAACTGATGACAAGACCCTATCAACCCAGTCTCCTAGAAAGTAAAAACAATTACCACTCGAGGTGCACACTGTAACTCTCTGACGAAAACAATCAATCACCGCTCGGTACGAAGATAACCAATCTATGCCTAGAATGACATCAAAACTCGACATGTCTAGCAACACAAAAGCACACGGGAGTCGACGCCCGACAACCTCTATCTTACAACCACGACACCCCTGGTCTAAATCAACTATACCTCCAACTGGTGACTCTACTCTAAGCGGAGACACTAACCGTGCCACCTCTAACCCCAATGCAGACACAAATGCAGTAGATATGAATGAATAAGACACACCAGTATCTATCAACACATTAGCCAAAGAATTACACACAACAAAAATACCTCCCACAACTGAGGATCCTGGCAACTACTCTGGCACGGTAACAGCATACACGCGCCCCTGTGGCCTCTGATCAACCTGCTCATCTCTCGGAGCATAGGCTTGCTGCACTAATTGAGCCGAAGCGGCTCCCTGATTAGCTCGCGAAGTCTGGACTGAGTGAGCTTGCTGGTGGCTCTGAGTCTGCTTCGACCCTAACGCACCAAATGCGCCTCCCAACTGCGAGCAAGCTTTCTTTATGTGCCCTAACTGACCGCACTGATAGCAAGTAGGCCTCTGCCCTCTACTTTGAGACTAACTCTGGAATCGATTTGGTGTTGGTGGTGGCAACATCTGTTGTCCTTCCACCTTCTGTGGACATGAGAAAGCCTTGTGACCCGGTTGGCCACACTCGAAACAAGAAAAACCACTCGGTGTACTCTTCCCCGGGCCCACACTAGGTAAGGGAAAGGTGGATCTAAACTACTGTGATTGGGACTGGGATGAAAAGGTGTTTCTGCTCTTCTTGTTAGGTTTATAGTCCCCCTGTGACCCTTGACCCCTTGACCTCGAACTCTGGAGTCTCTTCTCTTCGGCCTCCACGGTAATCTCTACATGTGCCACCGCCTCCACAAGATGGTCATAGTTCCGAGTCATGTTCTTGGCTTGAACAAGATCTTAGTTCACAACTTCTTCTCGAACTCAATGCAATGACGCTCTTCCATTGCCACCAACTTCGGTACGAACCGGGACAAACTAGAGAAGGCCGCTTCAAACTCGGCCACAAACAATTGAGTTGTTTAAGGTCTTGAAATTCTTGCCTCAACCTCTTCCTAATAGTGGGAGGTAAGTACTTGTCTTGGAAAGCAACCACAAAAGCTTCCTATGTTGGCTCTATTCAACCTTTGGCGTATTTCCACCATTGGCCCGTGTCCCCTTTGAGGTTGTAACTCGCAAGAGTCACTCTTAGCTCACTGTCTTCGATGTGAAGCATCTCAAATGTCTTCACCGTTTGCTCGAGCCACTCATCCGCTTTCTTAGGCTCGGGGCCACCATGGAACTCATCTGGTTTGGCCCGCAAAAACTCTCTAATAAGAAAGCTCGCTCTCGTCTCTACAGCATTCTCTCTAGCTTGATTCTCTGCCCTTAGTATGTTCATCGACTCCTTCAAGGCCCCCGTCATTTCTCGGGCTAGGGCCCCTATTGCGGCGTGACCCGCTTGCCTCGGAATTTCTGCTTGTCCCATTTGCTCGGCCACATTAGCTTGGCCCAACCCCTCCTCTTGCACCGGAACCTCATGGGCCGGTACTCCAGGCACACCCCAACGAGCCCTACCACGCCTTCTACCTCTACCACCACAGGTTTGACCCCTTCTTGACATCCTAATTAAGGAACAAGATAAACAATTTAGCACATAATCTCAAATGTGCTTGCGACTTCTCTCACACGTTTGACCACAACAATTTCGTATATTTTCTACCATACAATAATTCAATTCCACTCCACATAAGCACTTAGTCACGTAAGCACATATGGATTATCCTTTTGTGATGAAATTCGTCCCACGAAAAACTAAGAATTCTTAGTAGAATGAGTATTGATCAAGTACCCTTCTAATAAGACCTCAAGGAATCTAATAGGTGCAAACAACATCCAAAAAATCCAATCCCATACCCATCTAGTCATATAAGCATGTTATCACATAGTCACAAAATACAAAACACCTCCTAATCATGCGAAATAATCCCGTTGTGATATAACAATCACTTCCCACAAGCTCCAGGTATTCAAATCCGGTAGCTCTGATACCAAGTTGAAACGCCCCAAAATATATAACATCTTGTGAGTACAACAATCAACGTTCATTATGAGAAAGGATGTAATTCTTCAACCTTTACATCATTAATCAATAAGGTTTGTACAAAACAGCCCCACATGCGAATTATACATTCAATGATATCCAATACATGAATTTATAGCATGTGGAACATCAAATTCAAAAGTAAATAAAATGCCCTCAAGGGCTTACAAATTCCAAGGCTTAAGCCTGGTTACACAAAAACAGTTTCACAAACCCACACATTTATAGCCATTGGCTAGCAAAATGAACCACAACAAAATAAGAGTTATTTACTCTCCACAAAATACGTTCACGCCCTTAACTCGGCAGGATCACCACATCTTTTCTTGCACCAAAATCCCATAAGGGTGAGCATAAAGCTCAGTAGAAAGTTCTTAACAAAGTATATACATTTATGCAAGATTCCCAATATGAAATACACATGTCATGCTATGCCATTTAAAAGAAGATTACATTTTTCATCTTTCGAAAAACCACCATGCTCGATGATAATTTGAAATCTCAACAATTCAAAAATTTATAATTAATTTCAGAATGACGGTAAATACAACTCAGGTAATCCCTAGGTTGATGTCTGCAAGTAGGCATAACTAGCACTACCAAAACCCCACTTTACCGTTGCTAACCGGAAGGGAAGTGGTACCTCCTCCGCGCGTGTTTTCGGTCTTTCACCCTGGACACTCAAGCCAACTTAATCAATTTCATCTACACCTCCTATCCGGACTTACCAACGTATTTATCCCAAAACAATTCAACAATTCTCATTTCAAAATATTACTTTTCTCAATGTAAACTTTTCCAAACTCCATTCACGTGTGTAATAATCAATTGAATGAGTATGTAATGCAACAATTATCAATGCCGCATAACATTTCAATAGTTACATTTCACCACATTTCTTTCCCAATGCAAATGTTTTCAAATCCCAACTCAAAATTTGTAACTACGTAATAATAGAAATGCCAATGCAATATATATATATATATATATATATATATATCAAGGCAAAATAATAATATTCCATTGACAATACTTCCCACACAATTTATCAAATTCGATCACCAATTCCCATTCTCCTTTCCAATGCGATGTCATCAATTATCATATATGAATGTATATGTATATGTATATATATCCAAATGTGGCAACCATTCCACATTTCATGTGTTCTTAACAATTTGCCATTTCATAACTACATATGTGTAAGTACTAAACAATAATTTCAAACAAGGTCCCCAAATACTCATACATCAAGAAAATTGCCATTTTGCAAACAATAATAAGAAATTTCTACTCATTCCGTCATTTAACACAAGGAAATCCATAGATTCTCAACATTTTCCAAAATCCCCAATTTCTAGGTTTTTCACCAAAACTAGACAGTCCTTCATCTTTTAGTAAAATCTCACCAAAAACATCATCCTTCAGTCAATGTGATTCAACTACTCAAGAAAATCTTTTTTTAAAAAAAGGCAAGAGATGAATTTCTTTTTGCAAAACCACTAATTTCTAGAGCCAAAAACAAATTCTTTTTTTTTTTAAAACAATTAAAGAGGAAATCTCGAAATCAACTAAAACTTACAAAAATATATATATAACTCTAAGAAGAGTCCTACCTCAAGTTCTTGGAGAAAAAAGAGGTGAAATCCCCAAAAATTAACGGTGATGAATCCCGATCTTCACCACACACAATGCAACTCTCGGTTAGCTCTCCAACTTTAATGAAGAAGCTTGGGTTAAAAATGCAATAGATCTAAAGAGATTAAGAGTTCTAAGAGGTTTGGCGTAGGAAATGTAGAGACAATGAGGAGAAAAGGGTTTTTAGAGAGAGAGAGAGGTGTATAAAATGTTATACACTCAGCCCAATGAAGGAAGAAAAAGAAAATTTTCGAACACAGCGACTCCTACACGTGCGGCACTCACTCCCGTACGTACGGAGTGTGCTTCCCGCACGTGCGGCCGCTTCCCCCGCACTTCCACTCCCGCACCTGCATATATTACAATGACCAACCCAGAACCTCCCCTGTTTTCCACACGTGCGGCCCCCACCCCGCACGTGCGGCTCAGCCCTCAGCCCAGAAAATTTTCTGGCTCAAGTGTAAACCCCCGGACTCAACTTCAAGCCTCCCAAAACAAGTGGAACTCAGAATTGAAATTAATAGAGACAAAACTTTAGAGAAATAGATTTCAAAAGTGTTGAACCTAACACACACAAAAAAAAGTAAGACGGGTTACATACCCGGTCATCACAATTATTGCCTTTGCGTGATCCTGCAGGAATGCTTTATTTTCATATTTTACGATATCTTCAAGATTCATTGCCTCAAAGTGGATCTCAACATCAAGAATCCATGATAAATAATTTTTTCTAGAAATATCAAGAGCTGAGAATTCCAATTTTAAAAGTTTGACATTTTACTAAATTTAACAAAAATAATATATTTAGTATCACATAAATATATTAAGAGAATATAAAATTAGCTTTAAAATTTATTTATACTTACTTTAACCATCAGTAGTTTTTTCTTCTTAGTTGGCTAGAATCCCGTGCTGATAACGGGATATAAAACTAATAAAGAGAAAGTGAGGACCAAAGGTAAATAACAAAGGATTTGGGACAAGAGAATAAATTATCTTCCACTAATATATTCAACACAACATACATATGTGGTATCCTTATACCACACAATAATATCTCATTTCTCTCTTTCGACTTATCAAAAGAACACATAATCACTGACTTCAACAAGACCAAACTTCTCTAGAACTCTCCATTTCTCCATCCTTCTATTATCTTCTTCTATAAAGTAATATGTATTCAAATCCAACTACATATCTTTTTATGGTTATCCAAATATTTCACAACATAAACTTCAATTTGTAATTTGTATCTCAATTTGACACTTACAGTTTCAAGTCAAAAAGAGAGACGATGCTTAAAAATAAATAGATAATAGTTCTAACCATATCGAAGTTACAGTCAAAGACACCAATGACTACAAGAACAAGAAAAAAATTAACAAGAAAAAATAAACACACACACAAAAAGACGAGCATATATTCAATCAATACACTGGTGTAATATTTCGTTCTGCAAGATTTGATTTGCAAAAGATACAAGATTAAAAAGTTTCTTAAGAAAGTGGTACAGAAACTTGACAGAATAAAAACCAATACTCATCTGCAAGTTTAGTGAATCTGGAACAATGACAATAAGCTACGTAAAATACAAAAAAGGAAAACAGGAAAGTGAGAGGAAGGGGAATGGGTTCATCAATCAGCATCCATTTCCTCTAATGCGGCTTTCGCAGCAGTCTTGGCTTCCTCCAAAAGCTCTCCTGGTACCTGAGAATAAACAGCAAAAACAACTTTTCATCTCAACAATCATACAAATACCAAACATATAACTAGTAGTGGATGCAAACACGATGCGTTTGCAATTATACATTTAAATTTTTGGGCAGTTTAATAAATGAGTAAAATCGTTTTTAACATCTTTTAAATGAGGAAAACCGTTTAGCAATTTTGGATAGTTTGTTGAGTACGAGCAGTTATTAAATATGGCAGTTATTGGAGGTTGAGAACATTTTCAGGAAGAAAAAAAAAAATAAAGTGACTTATGTTCACACCCCAAATGGGGTGTACGATTTATATAATAGAAAAAATGTTACAAAAAAAGTGATTTTTCCCTAGAAAGACGCTCCACGATTGTAGAAGTCATATATATCTTATATTGTTTGAAATTGTTGTGTCGGCATATCTGTGCTTTTGATACATCTAGCGAGTGAGTAAATATTGGATGTGACGGTGATACCACATGGCGTTATCACCATCTAATGAGCCATCTTTGATTTGCTGTAGGGATCACAACAATGTTGGGTTAGTTGGAGACAAAGCTTGTCCACTTAGTCCCTTTGTGATTTATTATTGGTTGGTGACACCAGATAAGATGGTGATACTGTTACACTCAATATTTTTTCCTAGTGACGGTGGGATGCGGGATTACCTTCTCATGTTGGTGCTTTGACTCATCACAGACCCAACTCATTTCCAATTCAAAGGCTTTATCCTTAGCTTCATCATGTACCTTATAAATGCTGCCAAAATTGGAATGAACATTTAAATAACTGAAGAATAATATATGCATAGACATGTGAATCGGTCCAGACAAAACTTAATTGAGATTGAACAAGATGTTCTTCCACTCATAAAAATTCACTTTTGCACAGTTCTACATTATGAATTTGAAAAAAAATTTGCAGATAATGCTTGCAAGTTATCTGTTATTGTGAATTAGTCATGTTTAGCATCCCATGTGACAGAGGTATCAATATCTGTTGCACTGCAGCTAACAATAAGTCCAGGTTGTACAGTGATATTCAAGTGTTCGAGTTTTTTGCAAGCTGGATAATTAACTCCAGCATGTATAACAGATTTCCATGCTTTCTAGTCTCTTATAGCAAAGATCCTACCTACCACATTTGACCTTTTCCAATAGATTCTCATGACCATCTATTGGAGAGAGTTTCTAGGATACCTGGACTGGATGGAAAATGTTAGTTTGGGTTTGACTTTCAAAAGTTGCTGTTTGGAGAGAAAAAAGTATGCATTAAAAAGAGAAATCACTCACATCTTGGCTATTTCAATGACGCCTTCCCTGCAGGTCATATCTGAAAGCTTCAACTTTTCAATTTCACTGTTTGTGCAATACATTTAAACAAAAGCAAAATTGCATAAACATGTTAGTATATGAGAAGTGCAATCAATAGAAAAGTAAAACAAATACATCAGCGATATGAGGTTGAACTAATTACTATTAAAGAATTTTTCAAAAATTTTATGTTTCCTAGTTTCTCCTATTTCTTTAGGTTACTTGATCACCACTCTAGGCTTTCTTGGTTAACAATTTATTATAACCTTATAAATTGGCCTCTTATTGTAATAGCTAGTGATCAATATCAATAAAATCTTTCTTTCTTTTCTCTCGCAAATCTAACACATACAACCCACAAATTGTCTTCATCTGGCTTCACATGGAAGCAACAGATCTCAGTGGTAACTGGGCAGCCCAGTTCATCGGGCTCCGCCACTGCAAGGTCTGAGAAGGGTCAGATGTATGCAGAGTCTTAAGACTCCTACCCCTGCATGTGACTATTGCTTGTTCAAACCCGTGATGCCCCACCCCAGTCGCAACCTTACTGCTGCCCAAGGCCCACCCTCTAGATATTATTAGTAACTAACTCATGTTGTAAGACTCCAACTCATGAGTTTAGCTGCTCAAGGACACTTTGCCATGGATAGTAAATTTTACAAACTCAGAAGTAAATACATGCATT
This sequence comes from Camellia japonica, assembly GCA_030407325.1. Classification (NCBI taxonomy): domain Eukaryota; kingdom Viridiplantae; phylum Streptophyta; class Magnoliopsida; order Ericales; family Theaceae; genus Camellia; species Camellia japonica. The sequence continues at coordinate 120,803,748 of JAPPVO010000003.1, forward strand.
TATGCATATGCAATTTTCCATTATAAGCTGCAATTTTTTTCTCCTTCGGAAGTTGGAAAGCTCAAGATTTTAGGGAAAATGTACCAAAATTTCGAATTTAACATGAAATATTTAGGCAAAATTATTTTTTACAAAAATCATGATATTTTAATATTTCACTGGTGAGCATGGATGGTTTAATTGCACATACTTTCTTTATCTTTTTTATTTGTTTCGTGCATCTAACAATAATAAGAAGAAGTCATCTTACCAAAAAAATGACAAGGCAAAGAATATTTAGACCATAAAAATCAATGCCTAGTCCATATTATATTTGATACTTGAGAAAATAGCATCAATCCTAGCATTTTTCATTGTACAATGGTCAGAATAATTAATATAAGGCCAAGTTTGGGAACCACCAAAAACAGCCAAAAAGTCAAAAATTCACAAAAGTCAACTCATCTCTCTACTTTTCTGCATGTCTTTTCGTAAAATGCTAAAAAGTCAACTAAAATAGCTAGTTCCCAAAACAACCCTAAGTATGCATTAACGATATAATTTTGACCACCCCATGCAGTGAGATAGATTCTCAATGCATCACAATATCACAATAAAATTTATGTTGTACTAAAGGAGAAATGAGATTACTCAACATATAATAACTTGTGATTGACTTACGTTTTAGCAGCCTGCTTTCCTTTCCCAATTGCAGCACCAAAGTACCTCTATCACGAAATTTTTAGCAAACATATGAAATTAGAAAATATCCAAACGACATAACAAAAAAAGTAGCCAAGAACAAGAGTTGCTATATCTGCAAATGAAGGAAGCAAGTGAAAAGACAAATCTGTAAGCTAGCAACTCAGGAGAAAAACCAACTCACATATGAAATACCAGAAGGTTCAATCATGTATAGTTGTGGTCCTTCTCTGTCGTAACCTCCAAGAATTACTCCACATCCAAAAGGTCTGTGACACCAAACATAAATTTTTTTTCAAGGAAAACCGAGGAATGTAGAGAAAAATAAAAATGGATGGCCCAGTGTCTTAAAAGGCGCACCTAAGCATGCGCCTAATGCTTAGGCGCAAGGCACACCGAGGTGCACCTGAGGCACCTCAGATAGCTTGAAGTGAGGCACCGTAGGAAAGGCATAGCGCATATGAGGTGCGTGCCTTAGGCTTAGGTGCAAGAGGCACGCTTCATGCACTTCATTTAAATTTTGGCTACATCCTTATTCTTTGCGTGTGTGGCCACAAGGAATCACAACCCCTTTTATACAAAATGTAAACACATGCTTTGAGCTCTAATTTTCATATTAAAAAAAGCCTTGGCATTGAGCAAAAGCTCTGAGACTGCAAAATGGATATATGACATTGGGATTCCTTTCAATATAGTGAATTATGACAGTTTCGGGCCAACATAAGCTATAAGGCAATTTGGTCCTGATTTAAAATCAAAACCACTAAGGCATTATATGGTGCAAGTTCCTTATCTAAAAAAAGAGAGAATCACGTCAATAAATTGATGAAGGAAGACATAGAGTATTGGATAAACTAAGGTTGAACGTTATTTTTGAGAAATTTTTGGAATGTTGAATGTCATTTTTATGGTTTTTGGAATATTGAATGTTGTTCTATGTATTTGAAATTCTAGAAATATTTGCTTATGTTTAAAACTTTGCCTATATTAAAATTTTACTTATCTTCTACAACTTGCACCTCACGCTTAGGCTCCACGAGACCTTAGCGCCTCAATGTGCCTAGAGCTTTTTAAAACATTGAGATGCCCACTAATAATCATTGTTAAAACTATAGCTCCCCTTACCTGAGCCACCAATAGAGGGTGCATAGATGAACATAACTAGCAACACGCTCGGCAAGTTCCTTCGTAGGAATAGGTTCACCATAGACACTGCAAAACCAGAACAATACAAATTTCTCACTAAAAGTTACATACAAATGCAGAAAATAGTTATGTTAAACTGTAGTTTGGGTCACTTGATATAGACTTAAACCAAGAAGTTCCATTTCCAGTTTAACATGAAGAAAGAGAGGGGAAAAAAAAAATCAACAGTTGATAAACTTAATTGAAATGCTATTTCATGATACATATTTACTCTCAACTTCATACCTCAAATTTCAAGTGCTATTAATACAAATTAAAAGAAAAACTTCATTAAAATAGAGGCTAAAAAGAGCAACATCCATAAGGGTTCGTTAATAACAAAACAGTCAAAAAAATTTAAAACACAAAAACAAAAGAAAACCAAAAAAGACCCTGATACAATAGAACATGTCAAAAAAACTTGAGTGCAAAAACCAGAAATATATATATAAATAGAAAAGGCCACCTATACCTAACAGATGCATATAAAAGCAAAATGTATTTTTGAGTAGGAAGCTTGTTTCTTAGAAGGAAAGAGGTAGGACGACAAAACACACAAAACTCTCAATAAAAAAGACAAAGCATAAAACTCTCAATAAAGAGGATAAAACACATAAAACTCTCAACAAAGAAGACAAAACCTCCAATGTCCAAAATACTTATTCTAAGTAAATTAACTGCATAAGTACAATTGGGTTAGATGCACTCATTCAAAATCCTTGCTCAATGTGTGGCACCATTATCTAATGGTTACGAAATCACTCCTCATTGGCATGTTAGTACATTTACCTTGCACATGGCTAAACCATCTCAAATGACTTTCACTTCCCTCAATCTATCCTCAAGTAATGCCATTTCAAACTCACCACCAATGCATTGGTTTCTTATTCTAAATTTACTTATAATTATCACTTCATCCATCTTAACATAACTGAATTTTACAAGATTTGTTCCAATTAATTGGGTAGGCCACAAGGATCCATTTCTTACAGGTGCATCTATTAGAAGTTATATCCTTAAATAAGTCATAATCATGTCCTTTTCAATCATCTTATCCCGTGTTCTCCCAGTCCCTAGACTTTCTCCACTTTTTTTTACCCTAAATGTGAATCAAATCGCTCATCTTTACAAAGTTCTAAAAGGCTTTATTGAGGCTCATTTTGAGGCAAGGCAAATGAAAAACGCATCGAGGCTTTGATTTTTAGGTGACACTCTTGAAAGGCTTGTGCATCACAATCTGAGGCATGCACCATGTACGCCTTTTGCACATAAACATATGAGAGCACACATATGGAAAGCTTGTCTTAGGCTGTTGTTAAATTTAGTCTAATACATGGTTTAAACCAAAAAAATAAAAAGAAAGATCCTCTTTTGTAACTATATTCCATAGGAAAAAATCAAATAAATGACCAACCAAGAAAAAACACAAAGCTAAAGCTTAAGCAAAAGCAAAAAGCTCGATAGCTAAAACTAAGAATGTCGTTTTTACATTCAATGATGGCAAGCTTTCTTTCAGCAGTGAAACATTTGACGGCTTGAGGAGAAAAGCATATGTACAATACACATTTATATTTAATTTTTAAGATTTTTCATTTTTTTTTTTTTACCAAATATAAAATTTTGAAATTTGAAATGCTTACACTTCAATGCCTTGAGGTTTATGCCTCAACTCATGAGCAGTAAAATGCCTTGCATAACTCTTTTGACTTTAGTAACTTTGATCCTTACTACAGACACATTACTTAAATCTACATTACACATGGCATACAAGTTTTTTCCATTTTATCTAAGTTATTGCTAGTTCAACTTTCCCCTAATGTATTCGTTTCTTATTCTATCTTTTCTTACAACACCACTCACCCATCTCAAAATTCTCATTTCAACTAAGCTCATTTTTCGAACAAGTTTCTTAATCACCCACTAATCTGTACCATACAGTGTAGTAGGCCTTATAGTAGTCCTATAAACTATAAAATTTGAATGTCCTCTCTCGATATTCTTTTGTGCAGTTGAGAGAAGATTTGTATATGTCAGCGGATGTATAGCTTTTAGGCTGTCTTTTTGTACAGGGTTTGCCTCCTTAAGGCATTTTTGTTAATAAAATTTCTCTTACAAACATAGAATCCGATACTCCTATTACTCAAAAACCCTCCATATCATCTTTCTAATAGCCTTATCATATGCTTTTTCTAATTCAATATATATCATACAAAGATCTGCCCATTTTCTCTATGCTTTCTCATTGATTGTGTAAGCTGGACAACAATGGGGTAATAGATCTTCTACTTTCCTTTTTTTTTTTTTTTTTTTTTTTAGGATTGGCATAGTTTGAATTTTTACATTAATATCCCCTTCATAATTATTAAAACCAAATTACAACTCGACATTTTAGCTTATATCTATCTTTCTTTTTTTAGTAAGTACACTCGAATGACTTTTTTTTTTTTAATAAGTAAAACATTGAAATTAAGTTTGGAATAAAACATCAACTCAATGCTATAGTTCTAACTAAACCTCCAAAAATGTAACCGAGTTCCCATGTGAGCAGTTTTCATTATAATTGAAGCTGAAATTGAGCAGGTATCTTGGCTTTCACATAAAAAAACTAAAAAATATATTATATTGAATATTCTCTACAGCTCAAGTCATCGGTCATGCAAACCTTTCATAATTTGTTGCTTCAGACTTTGCTCGTGCAACAATTTGCCTCCCATCTGCTGCTAAACCAGCAACTGCCTGCAATTGATGATACATTGCAAAAGGTGGGCTTAAAGCTATGGCAACAAAATAAATAATGAATACATGGCTGAAATCAAATACACACATGAAGAAAATCATCAAAAGAACAGATAATAGCTAAGAATAGTAAATTAACATTGTTGCAAGAAAAAATTTAATTAAAAATAGTTAACAGATACTATGTCATATCATATAAGGGGAGGGTCTCGTGAGCTTCAGAACTTCAAAGCTTTCTGTGGACTGGTACTGAACTGAGTTAAAACATTCAGGGGCAAAAGTCCAATGAAAGACAGTGTGTACTCCTAAAAATGGTGGTCTGGAATAAGATCTCTGACATTATGGAACAAAGCAATAACAATAAGGCATCTGTGGGAGCTTAGCAAAAATAGTGAAATAGGTCCATAGTCATATAATAAAGCATCACAATTTACGGGGTATGCCTATACCTGCAAACTCTTCATATACTATAAGGAAGATTTTTTAATAATGAAGGCCAGCCTCTCATAAAATATAAAGTGGGAAACGAACAATCTACATTTTTGTGGCTGGATAATTGGCACCCTCTTAGTCCTTCATATTGGAGATATGATGAATGGAATGGGTGGTATATAATATAGTAAATATTTACAAACAAAAGTAGCAGCATCACTCAGCAAGGAACTTGGAAGTGGCCAAGATCAAGGAAATAGAGCTACACAATAAATAATGGCAAATACACCTACTTCCCTGCAAGCTGAGTTGTCTAGACTTGACAAGGTAATTTGAATCCTCTTGGCAAATGAAATGTATCAGATAAAAACAACTTGGGAAGCCACTAGAAATAAACAGAATCCAGTTCCCCGGTACAGCTTAGTCTAGCTCAAACAAAACATCCTCAAGTGTGCATTCATCCTATATGGCTTTTATGTCAAGGAATATTATCAACAAAAGATTGGCTAATTGAATGGAACTATGTTGATCCTAATAGTCCTCTATGTAATCAGGCTGCAGAGTCTCACCACAAAATATGAGGAGAAGATACCCTTCAAATAGGGCTAGGAAAGAGCTCCTAATAACTCAAGATTTTTTCTGTCATTATTATCTTTTCTTAAAGTAGCATTGCAACATATTCTTGTGCAATTATCTGACAGGGAAAACACAAATACAGTAGTCTAAAAACAAGAATCAAACTAATATAAATATCTCAAAAAAGAGCTAGCCTTGTATAGAGGAATGAAAATGATTATAAGAAACAAATGCACCCATTACATTACTACTTGTTTTTTCTTTGATATGTAGGTTTTGAGTTACGGGGGAAAAATACAACCAATCCAATACATTTATGTGGTGTTTGGATCATGGATTTGGGTAAAGACTTGGAAAGAGAAAGGAAAAAGCGAGAAAAAATTTAGCTCATATTTCATTTACATCCCTCACCTATTCCCTTCCCTTTCCAAATACCTACCCAAATCCATGATCAAAACACAGCCTTAGTGGCCATAGAAATTGATATTAAAATAGAACTTTCAACTTCCGATATTACTATTGAATAAAAGACAAGCTAATCCTCTTGATGGCCTCATAAAAAAAGAGATGGAAGTGGATGGAGAAATTGGAAGAATCCAAAATTTTCATGTCATTTTCCCCATATTCCAGGAAAACAAACAGATACAGAATAGTAGGAACATTTTTTTTCATAATTACATGTAGATGTAAACTTATACAACAGGAAGAAAAGACTTACCATGCCAGAATGACGATGAACAGCATGAATTCTGCGATTGGAACCAGGTAGCATCATCTTTGATTCTATGAGCTTCTCCACACCCTGAAATGTGCCACAGAGTTCATATAACCAACAAATTACAATTACACACACACACACATACATACATACATATATATATAATCTTCTATTATATAAAAGCACAAACATTTCTTGGTTTTATTCCTAAATTATCCCTATGCAATTACTTATATATAACTAGTTTAGATTTTGATTTCAATTTCAAATTTTGATAACTTCTCAGTTTTTCTCTTCTCCATCTCTAGTATGTATGTATATATATATATATATAAACCCTAAAACAAGGAACACAAATTTGGAAGAGAGAGAGAGAGAGAGAGAGAGAGAGAGAGAGAGAGAGTTACCAAGACAATTCCATCCTTGCATTTGATGCCGATAACAGTCCTGTCAAACAAAAGCAAACAATTACGATATAGAAGCGTGAATCCAATATATACAGATATACATACATAGTGAGAGAGAGAGAGAGAGAGAGAGAGAGAGAGAGAACAGACCCACTGTTATCGACAGCTTTGGCAGCGTATTCGATCTGGAAAACGCGGCCATCGGGAGAGAAAGTGGTGACCGAGAGATCGTAACCTGTTCCTATGCTGCTCATTCTTCCTTCCCTCCTCTTCTAGTACAGCTAAAAATGCCTTCTGATTTCTGCTATTTTTGTATATATCATCAACAACACTGAATGTACTGAATGTGAATAAGTATATAACTTTTCTTGGATCTCAAGACAGAAAAACCCCTTCTTTTTCCAGTTTGGGGGGTTTTATAGCCAGGTTGGAATAGTTTGGGCCCTTTGGACAGGTTTTCTTTTTTTTTTTCTCTTCTTCTTCTTCTATATTTTTAGAAAACTCAATAACAAAAACTTATATAAATATGAAAAATCCTACTATTCACACGAAAGGGTTGTACATATGCACTTTTAATCATGATTAATTCTCTTTTTTAATTATGATTAATTTTCTTTTTTAATTATAACTTGTTAGATATTTAATTATACCTTACGTAATATTTAATATTTTTTTTTTTTAGTTATCACTCATAAAATATAAAATTATACATATATATATATATATATATATATATATTTTTAGTTATAAGGTGCATATGGCACATACTTTTTAAGAGGATATATCATAGTCTTTCCTATTTAATATAAGTATTGTTTTTATTTATTTATTTTTTAAAATATAAAACCAAACTAAGCCTTAAGTCCCATTAAATTGGGTCGACTACATGAATTATTCTTCTCCACGCGGCTCTATCAAAAGCCATTTCGTTAGTCAAATTAAGTAGATTCATATATCTATTTACAACGCTAACCAACGTTAATTTAGGCCTACCCCGTCCCCTAACACTTTCATCTACCGTTACAGTATCACATCTCTTCACTACAGCCTCTATTGGTCTTCGCTGAATGTGACCAAACCATCTCAATCAATTCTCTTTCGACTTATCTTCTATCGGTGCTACTCCTACCCATTCCTGAATACTAGGGGTGGGCGCGGGTCGGTTGCGGCCATGGAACCTCCAATCCCCGCTAGATTGGCAGATTGGAGAAAATCAATCCGTATCCGTCTGCCAATCCGACGGATGTGGATTGAGCGGATTGGCGGTTTGGCGATTTAAAATTTTATAAATTTTCAACATAATTCAACTTGTGCACTTCCTCAAAAAAAAAAAAAAAAAAAAGTATTACAGTCAATGACTTAAAAAAATATTATAATCACTGCATGCCTCATCCAAAGCAAGAAGTTTGAAACTTTAGAATATTACAATCATTGCATGCCTCATGCACATACTACAATCACAGCATGCCTCATCTACATAAAGTATTACAATCTATGGTTCTTAAAATATAAAAACAATTCAAACCACCAAAACCATGAACAGAGCAATAGTAGAGATTGTATGTCTCTGTATTGTTACATCTATATCTGTTTTTGAAAACAAAAACTAACCAGCATATATCATATTTTCTATTTATTATTTTTAGAGATAAATTTAAAAACCAAGAAATATAGATAAATAATACGTTCATTTTTTTCAATTCAAAAAATATATTTAAGTTAAAAACTTTTTTTCAATAGAATATTTAAACTATTTTTTAATTGAAAACGCAAATAGAATATTTAAATAAACTGAAAACACAAAGTCTTATAAATTACTAGGGGTGCTCGTGGTTTGACGGTTCGGTTGCGGCCAAAAAAATCTCAAATCCGCCATCCGTCCGCCAGATTGGCGGATTGGAGAAAATCAATCCGCAACCATCCACTCGTCATCACGCATCCGTCCAAAATGCGGCGGATCGGTTCGGTTCGGTTCGGTCGGTTTTGGCAGATCGGTATATCCGCTGCTCACTCCTACCGAATACACTCATTCCTAATTCTGTCTTGTCTAGTCTTGACACACATTCACCTGAACATTCTCATCTCAGTCACACTCATCTTATCTACATGTTGTTTCTTAGTTGCCCAACACTTCGTTCCATACAGCATCGCTGGTCTAATAGCCGTTCTATAGAACTTACCTTTTAGTCTAGTGAGTATTTGTTTGTCGCATAGTACCCCAGGCGTACTTCTCAACTTACACCATCCCGCCTTAATCCTATGGGCCACATCTGCATCAATCTCCCCTGCTGTTGTGATAATTGACCCTAAATAACGAAAATGTTCACTCTTAGGTAGTTCTTGATTCTCAACCTTCACTTATTATCTGCTTTCATTGTTACTGTTACTAAATTTACACTTCATGGACTCTGTCTTAGTTCTACTTATCCGGAATCCTTTAGATTCAAGAGCTTTTCTCCAAATCTCCAACTTTGTGTTAACTCCTTCTCTAGTCTCATCTATTAGCACAATATCGTTTGCTAAAAACATACACCATGGCACGTCATCCTAAATATTTCTCATCAACTCATCCATAACTAAAGCAAAAAGATAAGGACTTAAGGTAGATCCTTGGTGTAACCCTACAGTGATAGGAAATTCATTTGTCTCTCCAACAAACGATCTAATAATGGTCACCGCCCCTTCATACATGTCCCTAATCACATAAATGTAACCTTTTGTCACCCATTTATTCTCTAACACCCACCATATTATATCTCGCAACACTCTATCATATGCTTTCTCAAGGTCAATAAACACAATATGAATATCTCTTTTCTTTTCTCTATACTTTTCTATTACTCTCCTCAAAAGATAAATCGCTTCCATTGTTGACCTGCCAGGCATAAACCCAAATTGATTCTCTGACACCTCTGTTATATCTCGTAATCGGCGTTCCATCACCCTCTCCCATACTTTCATTATATGACACATTAGCTTGATTCCTTTATAGTTGTTGCAATTCCGGACATCTCCTTTATTCTTATAGATTGGTACTAAGATACTCTTCTTTTACTCATTTGGCATGTTCCTAGTCAACAAAATTTTACTAAACAACCTAGTCAACCAAGCAACCCCCTTTTTACCCAAACACTTCCAAGCTTCAATAGGGATATCATCGGGTCCTAAAGCCTTATTTGATTTCATCTTCTTAAGTGCAATCTCCACTTCAAAGTTTTTAATCCTGCGATAGAACCTATAGTCTTGGTTTATCGTATTACTAGCTATTTCTTCCCCTATTGTCGTATCTCTATGTTCCTTATTTAATAGTTTCTCAAAATAGTTCTTCCATCTTTTCTTAATCTCTTCATCATTCACCAATACCTTAGAATCATCACTTTTGATGCACTTAACTTGATTAAAATCTCTTGTTTTCCTCTCCCGTATCTTAGCAAATTTGGATACCCTCTTCTTTCCCTCCTTACTATATAGTCTAGTGTATAGGTCATCATAAGCTTTCAACTTAGCCTCTCTCACCACTTTTTTGACCTCGTTATTAGCCAATCTATAGCTCTTAAGGTTTTCTTCAGTTCTATCCTTCTACCACTTTTTACAGCACTCTTTTTTTGCCTTAACTATTGTTTGAACTTCTTTCCTCCACCACCAAGTTTCCCTAGAGCTAGGTCCCATCCCTCTCGACTCTCCAAGCACTTCTCTTGAGATTCTCCTCATACAGTTGGCCATCGAGTTCCACATAGTGTTAGCATCATCTTCCAAGTCCCAAGTACCTTCTTTATCCATTCTATTCTTAAATATTTCTAATTTATTCCCTTTTAGGTCCCACCATCTCGTCCTACGCCGCCCACCATCCTTCCTAACTTGGTATTACCCTTTAAAACATAAATTTAGTACCAAAATCCTATGTTTTGAGACCATACTCTCTCCAGGAATCACCTTACAATCATTGCATTTTAGGCGGTCCACTTTTCTCACTAAGAAGTAATCTATTTGGCTCTTAACTGACCCACTCTTAAAGGTTATCAAATGCTCCTTCATCTTCTTATACATAATACTGGCCACTACCTGGTCAGAAGCCAACGCAAAATCTAAGATACTCTCTCCAGCCTCATTTCTATCACCAAAACCGTATCCACCATGCACCCTTTCATAACCTAGCTTATCTATGCCTACATGACCATTAAAATCTCTACCTATAACCAAGTTCTCCTCAACGGGTATCTCTTGTAAGATCTCATCAATTTGCTCCCAAAAATCCCTCTTAGTCTGGTTATCTAATCCTATTTGAGGGACGTATGCACTAATAACGTTCACTATATTCCCTCCAATAACTAGTTTAACTAACATAATCATATCCCCTTTCCTAATGATCGCCACTACATTCTCCACAAGACCCTTGGCAATTATGATTCCTACCCTATTCATGCGTCTATCCTTACCACTATAATACAGTTTAAAACCGGTATCCTCAATTTTCCTAACTTTCTCACTTGTCCACTTAGTTTCTTGTACGCAAGCTATACTAACTCTCCTCCTAATCATAACATCTACCAATTTTATTGCCTTACCAGTTAAGGTTCCTATATTCCATGTGGTTACTCTAAACCTGTAATTGATTTTAAATTTTATTAGAACTTTCGGATCATTTATTATACATGATCAATTTTCTATTTCTCATTTTACAAAAGAATCAGAGATGAAACAAAAAATGGAAAATGTTTTGTGGCACTAAACTGCCTGGCACTAATGGCACTAATTTCCTATTCTGGTAACTTTATTTTTTTTTATTTTTTTTTTTTTACCTGAAATACGAATTTCGGGGCATTAGTGCCCAGAAATTCGAGCTGCATATCACAGCTGACAAAAAATTTATTTGATGTATACAAACATTTTGAAACATAAAAATAGATGAACTTGTTTGGTAAATTGTTGGAGGTGGTAGTGGTTGACAATGGCAACGATGGAGATTGGTTGAATGTGGTGATTGAATGTTATTCGTCACAGGCACTCAAAAAGTAGCCAAAGATTAAGGTGGTGACTGACTAGTCGCTCAAATGTCATTGACAGAATGACGAAAACTCATTAACAACTAGCTGGAGATGTTAGTGTTCGTTGGTGATAATAGGTGGTGGATGAAGACTTGAGGATATAAGATATGGTGCAAACTTGTTTAAAAACAAGTAAAAAAAATTCTTTTTTTCATTTTAAAATTTTTAAATCAATTATATTTTTTTTGAAAATGAAAATAATATTCCAAACAAAATTTTATTAACAAAAAATAAAAAACAAATGTATTAACAAATGACCGTTAGAATTTCAAAACAAGTACTCACAATTTTCTCCATTCTCACTCTCAATTCTCACTCTCCTACCATCCACTTTGGACTGTTAGTGACTTTTAGGCTGTGTTTGGAGTACATATCTGGGTAGAAATTTAAAAAGAAAAAGAAATAAGTAAAATATTAATAAAATATCACTACATTTCACACGTATTTTATCTTTTTCTTTTTAAATTCATGCCTAAATTTATACTCCAAATACAATATTAGATGAACCTGTAACCACGACCTCTAGCAACTAACAAAATATATTTCTTTATTATTATTTTTAAAATATTTGTGTACACTAAGTAAGTGTTTGATTCTGTTTTTAACAAAAATAGAATTTAACTTTGTATCATATTTTATTTTAACACAATATAAAATTGACAACACTATAAAACCATTTTTTAATAGGCAGATTTTCCTTTTTGTACACTATATAAAGGCGGCTCAAATTTATTTGAGACCAAATGAGAAATTTTATAGGAGTCCTTTACAATTTTTTACATTATAGTCTTATTTTTTTTTAAAGTGCTGTTATTAGCATCTCATAAATTATTTTGGATCTCTTAATTTTTATTTTATTTTTATTATAATAATAGCCTCAAATAAAATTACTACAAAGGATATCATTAATTTTGGGACATTCCATCTCACAATTAAACCTACACACCCACTACATCATGAATCAGGGTTCATAAGAGCACCCACCTCCATCACCATCCATCCAACTTTCCCAAATCCCATCTTCAAAACTTGCTAGCTCTCAAAACCTTGAAAATCCTTTGGCGACAATATTCCGATTGTAACAATAGCCACTATTTGATTACTAACACTTCTCCGGCAATGACAATGAGTGAAAGTTTTTCTAGCAACCACAACTCCATAAGACGAGAGAAGTATAACAATAAAAATTTAGAGGAGATTCATACCTTTGATATTGTTCTTAGCTTAGAGGAGGTTGGCCTTGTAAGAATAAGTTTCTTGAAAAAAAAAAATGACAAAAATAATAAAATCTGTTCGTTATTTTTTCAGGACTGATCTTCCGAACATATGACTGAAATTCGAAAACACAGGCCCGAATATTGTTTATTTGTTCGAAAACAGGTAACCGAACATTATTCATAGGTTCGGACCTGTTTTACTGATCACATTTTGAAATTTAATTTGTATTGTTATTTATTTCAGGATGATGGCGAGTTAACAGTTAAGGCCAAGTTTGGCAAGATTAAAAAAAGTTAAAAGTCAAAAAGTTACTTAAAAAGTTAAAAAGTTATCACTATTCATCAAAAGTCAAAAATTACGGCTGCACAACTCCCAATCTTAATTTTTCCCTACACATTAATTTATACAATTTTTTAATACACATTTTTCCATAAAAAGTTAAAAAGTTAACCCAAACACCCATATTTTTTTCCTCAACTTTTTAGTCCAAAAAGATAAAAAGTACACTTATTTAGGACACTCCAAACAATCCCTAAAATTCTTAATACTCGCAAAAATTTTATTTTTTCAAGTTTGGGAATACAAGCCTGAATATTATTTATTTGTTCGGGAATACATTTCCGAACTTAACTTATTTGTTCGGGAATACATGTCCGAACATGAAAGAAACTCGCCATTTTTGGGTACATTGCAACTCTGTTTTGTTTATGGCTCTCCCTCAATTTTCACCACCCACACACCCACCCACACTGCTACAGTTCCAAGACAAAGATAGAAAGAAGAAAGGGAGGATATGTTATGGTAGCAACAGGAGCACATCAAAAGGCTATACCATGTTAAACAAGAGCACTTGATTAACAAGTCAGCATATCAGATGGCCCAAACAAGATTAAAAACAAAAATAAAGATATCTCTCTCTCTCTCTCTCTCTCTATGTAGTAGTTAGTCAAAAGGCTATACCATGTTGAAGCTTATATGAACATAGACAGTATTCTTCTTCTTCTTCTTCTTTGTCTTCTTCTTCATGGGTTTTGAAAATGATAAGACTCTTCTTCTTCTTAGTGGGTTTTGTTAGGATTTTTTGAAAGTGAGGTTTTTTTGGGCAGTGTGGGGGGTGTTCATTCAATGGGTGGAATGTTTAAGGATAATTTTGGTATTATTTGGGAGAAGAAAAGAAATTTTAAGAGTTTCAAAATTTATAAGTGGAGGTCCACAATAATTTATGAGGTGCTAATAGCACTACTCTTTTTTAATACTATAATTTTATGGGGTATTTACACACAAGTCCTAATAAAGATTTCTAGACTTTTAAGTCCCATTAAATTTTTAATAGTCAGAATTACCCTTTAAACAATGATTGTTCATAATTTATGATTATTTATAAAGGAACATACTGATTTGACATTTATTTTGATTTTCAAAACTTTATAACATCAATATTCAAATTGAAAAAACTAATATATATATATATATATATATATATATATATAAATGTGCAAAAAGAAAAAAAAGAAAAAAAAGAAAAAAACCAATCCATCTGCTTGGTTTTGGTTTTCAGAATTCACTTTTCGAAAAATTCTACTTTTTTGTTTTCTATATTTTCTTTGTTTTTGCTGAATTTTTTTAATATTTTAAGCAATTTTTTTTTAATTTTTAGACACACCTAACATAAATACACCATAAATACACTTAAAAAAGTATAATTTTTTGTGAAAAAAATCTTTAAAAAATGGGGAATTAACCAGTAAATCTCATTTTGTCATCTTGTAGATCATGTGGTCCTAATTGTTTTCTTTTGAACCGTTTAATCCTCATGGTTAGTTGTTTACTGTTTTGCCACTGAGGAGTTAATTTGGGAATTGTAGGCGCGCGTGTGTTTATGGGAAGGGGGTGTGTTTGAACTTCACATACCAAAAAAAAATGTATTAGTACTGTTTTTAGACGGTGTGTATTACAGGCACGTGGTGTGGGACGTGAAGTGTGTTGAGTGAGTGGGGTTTGTGTCACGTTTGGAGATTGTGGTGTGTTACATGAGGTGACAAACCCACCCAAAAGTCCAAAGCACGTTCGTGGACATACCCGACCCGGTGGATTTTTTCCCCCAAAATTGGCGGACATACCCATTTTGGACAGATGAATTGGTGGTGATTGACGACATGAACCCTACCATTTGTTACCCATGTTTGATTTGAATTTCAAATTGTCATGATTCCAAAACCCACGTTACAGATTTAGAGAATATTTGAAGCAGTGATTGTGTGAATCTGAATATGAATCTGTGTGATCTTCAATTTCGTTGAATTCGTGGTCGTGAAAAACCCTAACTCCTTCCTGCAACAGTGGGTTTTGCGCTGTGAACCCCCCAATCAGAGTTGAGGTGCATTGTCGGTGCCTACATAAGTTGTATTCATATGTCTGACAAACGTAAGTTGTTCATTGTTTTGGGTTTCGATTACCCATTTTCCCGACTACTATGGTGTGATTAGGGTTTAGCTAGTTATAGTTTGTGGTATCCCCAATTGATGTATGCTTTTTTATGTTAGTTAGTTACCTTATGGCGTGTTTCCCAATATGTGTGTAATGTGTTGTCTTGATATGGAATACTGGACTTACATTTTCTATGCACTTATTTTATTAGATATGCGGCACTTTGTACATGTAGGACCACTAATTAGGTTGATGTTTATATGTGGTGGGGTGGGGATATGTAAATGTCAGTTCGGGGTGTTTGTGTTGGTAACTGTTTTTGTGGTGGGGATGTGTGGTATAAAGATTAGTAAATGTCCTCTTGTGGGGGGAAGTTTAATATGTGCAAAGTGCTCGTAGTTTGGGGTTTTTTTGTCACTTGGTTGCCTTGACTTGAAATGTTTATATACTGGTTAATGGTTTTACAGTTGTTCGTGAACTGGATTGTTGAATGTGTTCTTATACCGGTTAAGACTTAAACGTAATTTGTTGTGTGGATTTATGAATGATAGTAATGTTGTTTGGTTGTTTTCCATCGTTTGTGAATGTGGTTGTTTTTTTTTTTTTTTTCATTTTTGTCAACAGTTCAATTTTGAATTGGTAAATTTTGTTGGAACCTACTGCATTTGTTATTGTGGTGTTGTCACGCTGTTGTCGAACAAACGTAGTTACTATAGTACCGTTGATTTTTGTTGATTTGGTGATTGGGTTGGATATTTTTGTCGTTAGCATGCCCAAAATTTGTCCGTTAGTTTACTTTGTATGTTTTGCTTATGTTAGATTGCCAATTACAGGGATTAACATGGGTGCAAGTCCGTGGATGCGATCATGTGAACGTGAACGATGGGAAGCTGCGGGGTTGGTGTCTACAAGTAAACTTGGGGTGAACATGCCAAGACGAGTCCTGTTCAAGCAACCTAACATTGTGGCCCGTTCAAGTGGTGCTAGCAAACGTTTGAAACTGCGTCTGAATTTCCAGTCTAACGTTGTGGGAATCATCAAAATGGTTTACGCTATTAACTTGAAGGACGTGCACTGGCACATTTGAGGAAGACGCTTTTTTGGCTTATGTTTGAAGCTATATCAATTAATTAGCTTGACCACACCGAGTTCAAGAAGGGGGGACGATTTGATTGTGCGTATTATATGGTCGTACAGTGTCCGAGAGGGGAAGTTTGTTATTGGGGTATGTGGTGTTGGCTTTACGGATCTGGACGTGAAGCTATTGTTTGGTTTGCAATGTGGGGATGCATTCCTTGAATTGACGCCAAGGCCGAGACCTGCGTTCGATTTTGTCCAACATAGGTGCCTCGGAACAAGCCGCATTACTGCGAAACTTGTTACGAATTTGCTGACCGAGGTGGCAGCGGGTGACACACCCCGTGACCATGAGGACACTGCAAAATTCCTATGCCTATACATGTGTGGTAAATTGTTTTTTGCAACATCCGGCGAGACAATAAGTTAGACGTTTATCCAGTATGTGGACAACATTGATGCGATGAAATTGCATGATTGGCGTGGCGTTGTACGCAGCATGCAGATGTAAACTGAAAAAAGTGACTTTCATCGAAAACTGAAAAAAAGTGATATTAGGGACTTTCATCGAAAACTGAAAAAAGTGACCGGATGTGTAGTTATTTTAATGGTAATTATTCTGTAAATCTTTCAATTAGTAATTTTTAATTTTTTTTCCTTATGTTATGTTATTTGTTAGTAAATTAGTTAGTGGTTAATTGGATTTTTGTTTTGTGGTTGCTTGTACTGTAGTTTTGGCTATATGAACACACGACTATTGTGAAAGCCAAATATGGGCATAGATTTCCTAGATTCCTGAAGTAAGGCATTGGTGAGGTGGTATCCAGTTCGCGTGGTTTGAAATTATCCGGTCCAAACAACTTTGAGGTACCTTTTTCTGAATTGTCATGTTGTTTTTCTCAATTCGTTATTCTTGTGGGGTAACTATTATTGTTCTACGTGACAATGTTTGTGTTGGGTTTACAGTGTTAATGTTTGTTGTAGGTGATGACAGGACAGTTAGTTGGCGAGGATCATGAGGTGACCACATTGGAAGGGGAGGGTGTGCAGTGAAAGGAGTTGTGGGATTGGTGGCCGACGAGGGGGACAATGTGGCAGGGGGTTCGCAATGTGACTGGAGATGTTGATGTAGTTAGCACTAAATACGGTACTGAGTTTGGCGGAAACATATAAACCAACCCGAGGACGTCAGGTTCAAATATGCAAAATCGACCACATGGAGGCCGAGCTGGTGAGGATTATGCTAGGCCATGTGATCAATCTATACCCCAGTATAGTAATCCAGTTGGACGGGACAAGTGCGATCATGTTGGTCCGTCTGATGCCGAATTAAAGAGGAGGGACAGTATTGAAAGCCAAATTATAACGAAGTTGAAAAATGAAGTTGCTCATTTGAAACAGAAGGATAAGATGCAAGCAATTAATCTAGTTGAAGGCTTCAAGAGCATTTTTAGGGTGAAAGACGAAGAATGCAAGAAACTAGAAGCTGAGAATGCAAAGTTACGACGTATTATTGCAGTTCTTGAGGAGCAAGTCGCTGAGCAAGTAGTTCACAGTATGACACAACGTTTTAGTGGCGTTGAAGTCAGCAACATGGGTCTGGATGTAGGGTTTGGTGGTAATGTGAATGTTGCAGAATACGACAGTAATAATAGCCCCACAGTCCGTAGTAGCATCATGTTGGATGCCTCTCTCGTCGCGTATGTCCCTATGGTAGACAACCATGCAGCACATATGCAAGCGAGTGAGCCTGATGTGGTTGTTGTAAGTCCTTTGCGGGTAGAAGATGGTAGTAATGCAGATGGTTTGAACTCGTTCATACGTAATATGAAGGGGAAAGTGAGAAAAAATCTAAAATTATCAAGGTTTGAGTACCCATAATTAAGGAGTAGGGTAGGGCACGTAAAGTGGAAAACAAAGTAAGTAGTTCTTTGTCTGTTGGGGTTGGGTGTGATGTAGAAGGTTTGCAATGTGAGGATGTGATTGATGTCGATACAGTAGTCGATGGGAAGAAGATATTCACAGGATTTGGAATCATGAATCGTAATACAGTGTGGAAATGATGTCCGAGCGAGAGAAAAATATGATCACTATTACAAGGTGAGTACTGTTTTTATGTTTTTGTATTTTCCCAAGTTCTATCAAACGCGTTGCATTGGTGGTATGTGTAAATGCTAATGTTATATGTTCTCACTTGTGGGTAGGGCTGCTATGTGGGTTGGACGAAATGATGGGAATGCCGTATACTTTTCTGACGTTAGATCCATAGTGAAGCAATCAGGTGTCAGGGAAAATATAAGTGTTACGTAATGTATTTAGTTTGCCATTACATGTACAAAGTTGACGTATTTGTACTTGTCGGAATGCGTGAATGTTTAATTTGTTTGTTTTGTGGACATGTACGTTGGCAAGTTATTGACGCGTACGCGGAGGTGCTATCAGACAAGCAAGATAGGTTGAATGTAGGAAAAGATTTCTTGGAGAATTCTTATTTCTTCAGCAACATATAATGGGACTTATTTTTTTGGTTTCCCATATGTGACAATTGTCTGTCGGGTTTATAAGTATTTTGTTTTTGGTTTTGTACGGTTTGATGGTGGACGTGTGTAGGATGTGATGAAAGGTAAGAACGTAGACGCGAGGTTCAAATATCTGACTAGTAATCTACACATTGGTAGGGGTGCGCATTACATACATTTCCCCCTATGCCACCTTGGTCACTGGACTTTAGTGGTGTACGACACCAAGGACAGAAGCTGGAAGCATTATAATTCGAGATGGAATAGGTCCGGAACCGACGGTGTTCATTATTCTGTGGCTGTTAAACTGGTGAGTTAATGTGACTTGTGGATAACTTGCGTGGTTGGAATGGCAATGGACTTTCATGTAATGTCTTATGTTTGGGTTACCTGACATTATGCAGAAAAACATGGTAATGGACGTACAGCTACAATCGATGGCTGCATATGGGTTGGACAAATTGGTTGGTACGTAAGATTTTGACATGCCGGTGGAATCAGTCCCCAAGTGCCCCCAACAACGTCCGGACAGGTAAGCAAAATGAATGCAATCATACCGAGACTGAAGGTGTGTATTGTGTGATATGTATGTTGTCGATGTAACTAAAGTGTGTTAATTGTTGCAGCATGGACTGTGCTATAATCGTTTGCGCTATAATGCGACAATATGTGCATCACGTGGAGGTGAAGCACTCTTTGGAAGGAGGTAACTGCAGTGTTTTGCGAGCAAACATGATAAGGCTTTTCGTAAATGATCCTGTACGAGAGGTAACGAGCAACATGGGCCGATTAGTGGGGTGATGGCATTTGGGTTAACATATCGTTACTATGGACAACGACTAATTCCAGTAGTAATGTTAAGTTAGTATTTTTGAAGAAGTCACATTGGTAGGCCCAATTAAATTAAACAATTTCCTATTTTTGGAGTGTTTATATGTTTTGGTTGTTTGCACTTGTTGTTTGGTGTTGGGTTCTGTTATGGATGTTTTTTGTTAGATATAATCAGAAAGTGATATTTACCTTAGAGTTTATGGGTGTGTATGAGAGAGAGAATGATTTTGGAAAGTAGGTAACCAAACAAAATTTTGAGATTTTTTTTGGAAAAATTTGTTTGGTTTGATTACTCTTGAAAATTTGTTTGTAGAGAATTTTTCCCAAAAATTTTTTCTGAAAAACAAACCAAACCTAGCCTATATGTTTAGTATACATAATGTTTTGTTTATATGGTTTATTGACGTACATGCATTATGGGGTTTGAAGTTGGTGTTGCATTTTTTACTTGTTGGTAATGTGTATGTGTTGCAACATTGCGTGACCTGTCACGTAGGGATTACGTTGGTACTGCCATGTCGTTGTTTACGTTGTTGGGTTTTCAACAACCCACGTTCAATAATTAGGGTTGTGTGCAACTGTTTGTTGTAAGGGGGAATGAATGTGTGTATGTGTTATGTGGGGATAAAACTTTGTTTTCGATTCATTTGGTAGGTGCCACGTGCGTTACATGTTGTAAGCGTGTTATTGTCAGGTGATGAGTCGGTATGAATTGTGTACTGTGTAGAAGTTACCACATTAGGTTTAAAGTTGAGAACTTAAATTTTTTATAACCATTAAACTATAAAACTACAACAACCGTAATTGCCTCTGTAACCTAACACATATTATATCTGTCATTTTTGGGCATTCAAACATTCTGCCCCCACATAACACATACACACATTCATTCTCCCTTACAACAAACATTTGCGCACAACCCTAAAATTGGTTTGGTTGAAATAGTGTAAAAAGGTCAGAAGATGTGTGCGGTGCATGCGATACATGTTTGTTTGTGAATGGATGTAACAGTACTACCAAGTATGTTGTGGTGTAAACACTTGCTAAATTACTTGAAGGAAAACAGATATTAATAACTGAGAGTACCAAGTGATATAAAATTATCAAAAAAATGATCATGTGTCGTCGCACACGATCATCCGAAGGAAGACATGTAAATTTAATTGTTCTAGTCAGCATTGCATATGCGAAGGATTTTTATTTAGTGCTTGTATAGCGCATTTAACTAGCTAAGGTATTATTGTAGGCGGGTCTTACTGTGACGTCGTGATTAAATTGGTTCATTCATGTTTTCCTACTGTGGTTCCCTATGCGTCCACATCGACCGCATCCGATTTGCTGCAATTACTCTCCCTTTGATGAGATTATCTTATTTTTTAGCCTACCAGGTGGACGTTTCACGCCGGGTGGGTTAATGATGTAATCATGTGGATTGAACGATGGTTGCTCCACGATGGGAATCGGGGAGATGCTTACGGCGTAAGTTGAACGGTATTTAGCCACATGGAAGTACGGTTCAACCAATGTGTTCAAATCCCGACCACTTTTCCATACGACGACCATGGCATGCGCACATGGAAACCCATTGAGCTGCCATCTAAAACATGAACAAGTGCGATGTCCGATATCAACAGTAACCGACGGGAAAGAGTGGACTTCATACATGTCAGCGTTTGATTGGCTCATTTTCCATGACCTCCCTTCGTTGAATGATTTTTCAAGACGGGACTCTATTTTGAGACATATTGTATCAATCCATGTTTGGGCTGCAAGTCTACGCTTCGCCATTTGCTGCATTAATTTGGCTCTAATGCTATCAACCATTCTTGTGATTGGGAGGTTGCACGCTTCTCGCACCCATGAGTTGAATGATTCCGTAGCATTTGAACACATCTCACCATAACGCCTCCCCTTGAAAATGAGGTGTACATTTCGAAAAATAAATACGACCATTATGTCAATATGTTTTATACATGTAAATGTTGTGAGGAACAAGTGTAACATACTTGAAAAATGCATTTGCCCAATGTTGTAGATGTGCATTTGCTAGGAATTCGGATGCTACTGTACGTCTTGATTTATGGAATTGTTCAACTTTGTGGTTAAAAGCGGTAACAGTTGGTGCGTATGCGCAATGGCGTAATTTGCTTACCAAACCAACCTGATGAATACTGTTTGAGTACCATAGTCTATCCCTTAGATTCCTTTGCAAATATTGGAGACAGAAAGCGTGTTCTACATTTGGGAATACAGTGGGCATTGCTTCAAGCAATCTGAGATTCCTATCTGATATGAATGTGAGGGGTATGTTCCCATGCACCACCTAGACAAGATGTTGAAGAAACCAAGACCAGTGGGCGGTGTTCTCAGAGTCAACAACCACATAAGCTAAGGGGAATAACCTTGCACAATCGAAGTAATTTTGGGGTTCATCTTATTATGTGCATAAGGTGTGTTACGAAACATTTGGCAGTGTAGGTGAATGACACCAATACAAATTCTGCATGTGATATGTTTGGGTGCATGTAAATGTTATAATGTCATTTTAAAAGTTGAATGAACTGACCTTGGTTCTTGTCTTTCATAGTGGCGGCAAATAAAAACCCTTTGAATCGTCCTTTGAGGAAAGTGGCGTCTAGGAAAAGCAATGGCCAGTAATGGTGAAACCCATTAATACATGCTTTGAATGATATGAAGTACCGTATGAACCGATGTGTATGGTCGTCGTATTCGATGTTAATGTAGGTTCTGGGGTTGTGTTCCATTGCTGTGTTACTATACCAACGCAACTGATCGAACGAAATGGAGTGTGCACCGAACAGTTTGCCTCTTGCTTTTTCAACCCCTAGCCACCCCACACGGTACGTGATGTCTAGGCCATAATCTTGTTTCAAGTCCAATATAACTTTGGTGGGATGTGTTAGTGGCCTGTTCTGCACATGTTCGGCTATGATGTCAACGATAAGCTCAGAACCAATAAGTGGGTTTGTAGATGTACGGACAGCGACAATGTAGATGTGTTCACTATTCCATTTACGGAGGTAGAAAAATCCGTTGGCCTCCAATTTCCGTGCATGGACAGACCACATACAGCTCTTCGAATCGTTCATAACACAAACAACAGTTACCCGGACGGAGTCATTTTTAACGAACTTAAACTGGAGCCCATATTCCACGGCGTATTTCTGTAGGACGTTGTGAAATTCAGAAGCCCCACCTTCGAAATGTTGTCCGATGTGGATAAATCCATTAGCCTATAGAGTGGAAAAGAAGGCATTCTCTTTGTGCAGACAAAATGATTGCAGCAGGTCTACCTTGTTGTCCATTTCCAACTCACTTAGTACCCTCTCCCTAGCGGTGTTATGGGCGTAAATGGTCGCCAGTTCCCTGTCGAGAATATTGTTCCCCCCACAGTGGTGTTGTTTAACGAGCACGTCAATTAGTTGCAATCAGAACGAACGGGCAAGGAAAATCATATTCTGCATGTTGATATCGTTCTGTAATGAGAAGTTGTTGTAGCCCGGGATCTTGTAGAACAACAGAATTGTTCCTGGTAAGAGCCCATCGAACTTTGAACACACATAACTAACAAGTTCGGCAAATGTGTGTGACGATTGCAAACTGTATGCGACATTTGTGGACTGATAACAACATAGAAGCATCATGAAGTCCATTTGCAAAGAGCACAGGTATTTGTAAACAAGTACGCACAGTTAAGCATGTGAAAATGATACGTTGTAACGAAATGAAATAATTAATATATGAATACTTTTGAAAACCTGACTACGCGTCACGCTTAGGAAGGCATAACAGTCATAAATACATGAGTTTTTGAAAAATGAATTGGGCAATGAATGATTTCCCGTTCTCATCCCATTTACGGTGTGAGAACTAGCAACTAGTTCGTTAAAAATGGCGTGAATGTGCGTGACTTGAATCGGTTGACGAATATGTTAATGTATACAAAGCATACAACTCACGCTGATTGTTATGGTTCAGAGGTCACTATGAGGCTGTGTGACACGATACGTGCAGTTTTGGCACATGATGGGGGAGGACTGAACAATACAAAATTTCCCACGTACCTATGTGCCACCGGATGGTGTTGACGTTAATTGTATCACTTTTGGACTGCCACATCGTAAAAAAGCACTCATAATGAAAAATACTTTGAAAACTTTATAAACGAATATTCACCACTCTCACTCTCACGAAACTCAGGATTACACATACCCAAAAAAATAGAACATTCCCATAAACCACGTGAGGACATATCCGTCCAGCAACCAGCCACATACATTCAAAAAAGGACTTGCCAGTAAGCAATCTCGCCACAATAGGACTTGTTGATCGATCAAAAAATCAGAGGATCAAACGAACCATAATTTAGCCATATAGGACTTTCTAATAAATTCCCCTTAAAAATTCACCAAATACCAAAAATAAAAATAATAATAATATATAATAATAATAATAATAATATATAATAATAATAATAATAATAAAATAAGGAAATTCAATACATTTTTTTTGTATTTTTGTGTATTTATTAATTTTTTTAAATATTTTTTCACAAATATTTTACTTTTTAGATACATCTAAGTAAAATGCATCTAAAAAAGTACAAAAATTACTTAAAATTTAAAAAATATTCACTAAAAAAAAACACAAAAAACAAAAAAACTCAATTTTCAGAAAATTGAAACCAAACACATTGAATTTGTTTTTTTGAAAAAATTGAATTTTTTTGGTGCAAAACTGAAAATTTTATGTCTATAAAAGAGCATGATGATGGAACATTGATGTGTAAAATTAAAAAAAAAATGAAAAATGAAAAAATTGATAATGTTCTCAATTTTAAAACTGAAAAAAAAACTGTTAATGTTTTCAATTTTATTGAATAATTGAATCAAACCATTAAGTAGAAGGGCAAAAACGTTTAATCTCATGCTTTATTTTTTTCGTCAATTAGTGAAATAATTATCTGGAGCATTACTGTGCAAAATTGAAAATATACTTCTTAGTTTTAAAAATTGGAAAAAACTGATAATATTCTCAGTTTTAGTAATAACACTTATTTGTTCAAAAAATCTTAAATAAGACCTGAACTATCATAACATTGTTAATAGGACTTTTAGGGAATTAACTCTAATTTTATTTGAAATTCATAACAATATCCCTAACTTTCACAATTGAAATAATATGATAAAGATATTTTTTTTTCTTTGCCTTGATTAAGAGATGAATGTAAATGTAAGGAGACCTTTTTGGTACATAATGAAAGGTTATTTTACTCTTCTTTCTATTTGATTGAGAGTTTAATATAATTGATGATGTGTGGTTTTATATATTAAGAGGGAGATTTATAATTTGGCTTTGGGCCGTGGTAGAAGCTGGACAGATTAGGACCGAGCATGCTGGGCCGAGCTAATTTGGGCCTATCCAGAGTGGGTTTTGCCCGGTTGAGGCTCGGGCCCTTGTTTAGGCCGAGCTAACTTGGGCTTCCCCAGAGTTGGTCTTGCTCGGTCGAGGCCCAGATCCGAGGTCCAGGTCCCGTGTTTGGACCGAGCTAACCCGGGCTTTAGAGGAGCACGTTTAGCTCGGTGTGAAGAGTCTTCTAAATGCCGGCTCGGCCTGTCTTGAACTTGGCTCTGCCGGAATGTCACTGAGCCCGGTTGCTATGGGGCTCGGCAAGTGAAGCACTCGGGCTCGTTACGCAGCACGGTCGTGAAAATGCGAGGTTATGCCACCGGGCTGCCGAGCTCCCGCTAATGTAGCCTGGCGGTTTGGTTAGGTGGTGTCCGCTGGATTTGTGCTGACAGATGGGAAAGCAGCTCCACGTGTCAAGAGACTAATGGGAGCAGATTTGAGCGTAGAAAGTATATAAGCATGACTGCGCCCCCCATGCTAGGGATGGAACATCATTTGGTGAGAAAAACTCATTGTGATATCTCTCTCTTGCTCTCTCTCTCCCTGAGTGTGTGTGCTAACTTGATCGTCGGAGGGGTTTTCCGGCCACACACCGCCGGGTAGCTCACCGCCGTTGTGCTCGCAGGTCGATCGGAGAGACAAGGAGCTTGGACGAAAGGAGTACGGGCACAGCGGAATATTTGCTCCCCGTACAATTGGCGCCGTCTGTGGGAAACTTGATAGACAAAACCTTGTCTTCCAAGCTCATCTGATCGCCTTCCATGGCGAACAACGACGAAATACCGTTGTTTGCCATTGACGGTGTTGCCCCGGAATCAGCCAAATGAAGAGACGGACTCCCCGCCGTTCCAAACATAGCGGACCTGGAGACTTCTCCAGGAGGACATTCAAGAGACGCGCGTGATAAGCGCGCTAGAAGTTTTGGTCACTCGCGGAGCCCAAACGGACACCAACGACGAGGAGAATCGCACGCTAGACGTATGGAGCACAAGTTAAGGGACCAAGACGTCGTCATCCGGAGAATGGCGGCGGAGATGGAAGCTCTCAAACGACATGTCAAAGGGAAGGGTGTTGCTGGAGTGAGAGACCACAGCGAGCGCAACCAACCACGCCGTTCAGGCAGTCAGAGCCAGCAGCATACTCCCTCCCTTTCTATCACCAGAAGTTACAGGGTTGGAGATTCCGACGCGCCTGTAGAGAAGTCTAGCGCGCAAGATAGTACCTGTCAACCCTCACGTCCGGCGACGACGTCGAGATATTCCTACTCCGCTCACTTAGAGGACTCGCAGGTAGTCTTGAAGGAGTGGGCTCGCCGGCGAGAGACTCAAAGGGTGCCGACGCTCCAAAGGCTATCTTACGGGGGTCACGCCAGTGAAGAGGTCATAATGCCACCACCCCGCCCAGCCGTGCCTCTCCTTCTAGACAGAAATTTGGCGAGGCTGAACGCCACCCCCGCCCCCCCCCGAGAAACCCAAAAGCCCTCCCATCCGCCCCTCGCGGGCTTTCACCAGCCCAAGTTTACGCTCTACGATGGAAAGACCGATCCATACATGCATGTAAGCCACTTCCGGCAGGCATAGCTGGACATAGGCGCAATGACGCTCTTATGTGCCTTATCTTCCCTCGAGTTTGGCGAGCTGGGCTTGAAATGGTTTGAGAGGTTGCCCGGAAGGAAGCATCGAAAGGTGGCAGCGTTGGCGGAAGCCTTTGTGACTCGTTTCAAGACCAACTAAAACCCAAAGAGGTGGACCACATTCCTCAGTGGTCAAAATGAGTCGAGCGACACACTCAAGGCATACAACTCCAGATACTGGGAAACCTTCCAATGAGATCTTAGATTGTCTGATCACCTGCATCACCCAATATAAGCGCGGCCTCCCGATCGGATATAGGTTGCGGGACTCGCTTACCATGAACCAGCCGACATCCATGGGCCAACTAATGCAGCGCATCAATGAGCACATCCAAGTAGAGGATGATGCGGCAGCGTCCACCGCGAAGACAACTTCGGTGGTAACAGACAAGAGGTCAACTGGCAAGGTACACACGGTCGGACAGGAGACTAACCGTCCATATGATCGCACCGAGGAATCTGACTGTGGGTCAAATCATCGAAACTGGGGAAGGGGTCGTCGGAATGACCAAGCTGAATACCCCCGCGATGACGTAGCTGATGCTAACAGAAGGCTGAAAGCTCGGACGGACATCACCACGGTCTTTAAGATTCCAATCTATCGCATACTTAGTGAAATCCGTGACGAGGATTACGTCCAGTTTCCTGCTAAGTTAGGCAACGAGCAAAAAAGTTTCAATCCGCGGTACCGCTGCACATATCACCGGACGCGAGGACACCGGACAGAGGACTGTTTGCCTCTGAAGCAACACTTGGAGGAGTTAGTCGCAGCCGGACACTTAGATCTTTACATTGATGGGGGTGTTAAGGCCGCACATCCCACCCTGGCTGATCCGCATGGACCGGATGACTTGGAGGCTCCCCTTCAAGGAGTGGTTAATGTGATCCACGGCGTAGTGGAACCAGCGCGTGTATGCGAGCTCCGAGGAATGATAAAAAAGGCGGAACACATGAGGGAAGTTTTGTCAGTCCAGCCCACAATCAAAAGGTGGAAGACCGAGGAAAAAGACGTGATTAGTTTCTCCACAAGGGACCTAGAGCGCATTCAAACGCCATACACGACGCCCTAGTGGTCCCTGGTCACCCTCCGCTCAAAGAGTTCGATGTCAAGCGCATCTTGATTGACCAGGGAAGCTCGGTTGAATTATGTACTACAACGCGTTCACAAACAACTCAAACTCTGAGATACAGACTTGGCTCCGGCGACTTCGCCGCTGGTAGGTTTCAACTCGCAACCGGAGTGGCCTTTGGGAAAAATAATTTTACCGGTCAAAGCCGGATCCGTGGTCAAGCAAGTGGAGTTCTGGGTATTGCAGGTGCCGTCTACATACAATCTGATTCTCGGTAGGGGCTGGCTTCACGCTATGCAGGTGTAGCACGTCCGCGGGGGACCTCGGCTACAGCTCGGACTCTCCTTTTTGTTTGTCGGCGGTTCTAAATCTTGAACCAAGAGTCCACCTCTGGCAAATCGTTTTGAAGAAAACAGATTTTTGAAAAGTAGTGCCAACATGACTGCTTTGCCAGATTACGAGTCGCCCCTAAATATTTTTAAAATGGGAATTTAGGAAACCCTGACTCGGTGCCGAAGGCCACATGTCCGTCATCACCAAAGTGACTTGGCTCGGGAGCTTTGGGTACGATCGGGGAAGGTCAAGCTATGAGCCCCCCTTTCGCCCGTCCGAAGACCGGCCTCTACTTACCGTGATATCCGTTTTTGAAAACATTATGCGTTCTTATTCCAATTATTACCTAGAATTACTATGTGATGCGCACAACACAAAAGTATACGACTAGATTGCCTAATTTGGAAATACACATTGCATATCCGTTTTGTCTCGAAAACGTGTTGGTTTTTGTGCTACTTCGCAAGTAGGCTAAAATTCGGATTTCAATGAGTTGTTTCCAACTCACGCAATCCAACCTCCACCCCACAGGCATTCAAACAGTTTATCTCATGTAAGCATTTAGCCGCATGGTAAGCATACTGTCATGGCAACATTCACACGCATGTGGTATGCTAAAGCGTAAATACTTACATCGTACTCCGTGTCGAAACAAAAAACCAGGTTAGCAAACATGCATGACCTAGTTCATGTTAAGTGGCTAATGCAACGCAGGCATAGATGCAATCTAGAGTAGGCTCGGCTAACCCTAAACATGGCATGTGAAATGTGCGAATAGCACGTATTCAATTTGGAATTGAAATTACAATGCAGTTTGTATGATGTACCGAGCCCGGTGCATGTAAACAAATGCATGAATGCACGCATGCATTGCATAAGGTATGCTAATCAAACATGCCCTAATCTACCATTGTAAGCAGGTAAATAAAAGGTTTAGAGAGAAATGAGGATTGGAAGACATACATGCCCACGCACCCACACTTATTACATTTTTGCCCTCACTCGGAGGGACCGAATAAATAAATAATACAGACCCGAAAGAAATAACGAATAATTAATTATTACAAAATTCTAAATATTGAAATCAAGCAAATAAATATGCAAAGGGGCCTCAGCCCTGCCTTGGGATGCGCGAATGATGTGCTCGATCCGCCTTGCCCGAAAAAGCCGCACCCTAACACTGCTGCCTCTGTTTTACTGCTCTGCTCTCCAAAAATTCTCAACATTCTGGAACATCTTCCAATAGTCTGAAATACCCCACCGGCTGGACAGAGTGATCATCGGCTGATCCATTAGATCGCCGGCTGCTTTTGATGTTTATCGGCACAAAAATAGTGCCGGTCGCACTACCCACTGCCGGCCGGCAGAAAATTCCCTTGAAGATCCCTTGGAACAGTGGTGCAGCCACTCTCTAGTGCTCAAACCAGTCCAAAACCAACACAAATAACCTTCCAAGTCTCTCAAACTCAAGCTAAGGTGTAATGGTGTGTGTAAGGAGCAACAAACTAGGACAAAATCACACTTTTGGGCCTTAGATCACACACACAAGGGGAGGGAGATGATGATATAGATATATGATAGAGATATGTGTATCTAAGCTCTGGTTTTTGATTCTCAAGAGCCAACCCTCATCCAAGAGGAGAAGCTCTCCTCTATAAGCATTGCAAAGCTTGTCAAACAAGCTTGGAAGGAGTGCATCCCTCCATACACGTGTATGGAGGGAGAAAAAGCTACAAAGTTTCTGAAATATCTCAGAAAGCAAGTGCACAGTAGTCGCAGGGCAAAGTGGTCATTTCGCCAAAAAATAGTGCCGACCGGCACAAAATGTGCCGACCGCACAATATAGTGCCGATTGAAACTCTAGCCAGCCGGTGGCCTCTAGCCCCAGCCGGTGTGTGTAGGGATGCCTCACAAAGCATTCCCTCCCCTCCAAGGCAAAACAAAGTGTTTGGTGCAAAACCAAACAAACGGTCGAGTCCGGAGGTCCTGAGGCACGGCGCGCGCAGCCGAGAACTCCGGGCAACTCCAACGAACACAAACATGGATAATCACCGAGTGTTCCAACGGTGACGTCCAAGTCTTTGAGGACGATCAAAATGGGGTGTTACAGTTGCCCCTCTTTGACAAAACTCGAAAGTCATAACAATGACGTGAGTGAATGTTCAAAGCCCAGAGACGACCCATTTTTGACAAGGCGAAGACTTGGAAAACATGCAAGACAAACAAGGTATGCGCCGAGGCAGGGGCAAATGCAACTGAACATGCAAGAAGCGGAGCATAACTTATGATCATGCAAAGGATGCTGTGATGAAGCAATTATGCAAATAAATGCAACATTTTAAG
Organism: Camellia japonica; assembly: GCA_030407325.1. Taxonomy (NCBI): domain Eukaryota; kingdom Viridiplantae; phylum Streptophyta; class Magnoliopsida; order Ericales; family Theaceae; genus Camellia; species Camellia japonica. Next base: position 120,834,409 of record JAPPVO010000003.1, read on the forward strand.
CGAATGCTATGCAAGCAAGTAAACATGAACCAAACTACATGTCATGTAGAAAGGATGTAAGAGAATTATGCAATTCTCACGGCGTCTATGCGGAGAAGGCTAAAGCGACTACCGAGAATACTGAGTCTCAAACACACATCTCTCACGTATCGTACACAGAGAGGAAAGTAAACTTCTCAGCGTAGCGAGAGAAGAAAGATAAAATTTCTCAGCGTAGTAACGCAAGAGAAGAAGGTAAAGCAAAGAGAAACCTCATCACGTAGTACACGCGAGAGAGGAAAAGAGAAAGAGAAAAGCCTCTCAGCGTAGTACACGCGAGAGAGGAAAAGGAAAAACAAAGAGAAACCTCTCAGCGTAGTACACGCGAGAGAGGAAAGCAAAAAGAAACCTCTCAGCGTAGTACACACGAGAGAGGAGAGAGAAAAGCCTCTCAGCGTAGTACACGCGAGAGAAGAAAGAAAGGCAAAAAGAAACCTCTCAGCGTAGTACACACGAGAGAGGGAAGAGAGAAGCCTCTCAACGTAGTACACGCGAGAGAAGAAAGCAAGGCAAAAAGAAACCTCTCAGCGTAGTACGCGCGAGAAAGGAAAGGGAAAAAGCGAAAAGAAACCTCTCAGCGTAGTACACGCGAGAGAGGAAAGAAAGGCAAAAAGAAACCACTCAGCGTAGTACACGCGAGAAAGGAAAGGGAAAAAGCGAAAAGAAACCTCTCAGCGTAGTACACGCGAGAGAGGAAAGAAAGGCAAAAAGAAACCTCTCAGCGTAGTACACGCGAGAGAGGAAAGAGAAAAGCAAAAAGAAACCTCTCAGCGTAGTACACGCGAGAGAGGAAAGAAAGGCAAAAAGAAACCTCTCAGCGTAGTACACGCGAGAGAGGAAAGAGAAAAGCAAAAAGAAACCTCTCAGCGTAGTACACGCGAGAGAGGAAAGAGAAAAGCCTCTCAGCGTAGTACACACGAGAGAGGAACGGGAAAAACAAAAAGAAACCTCTCAGCGTAGTACACGCAAGAGAGGAAAGAAGAAAGCAAAAAGAAACCTCTCAGCGTAGTACACGCGAGAGAGGAAAGAGAAAAGCCTCTCAGCGTAGTACACGCAAGAGAGGAACGGGAAAAACAAAAAGAAACCTCTCAGCGTAGTACACGCAAGAGAGGAAAGAAGAAAGCAAAAAGAAACCTCTCAGCGTAGTACACGCGAGAGAGGAAAGAGAAAAGCCTCTCAGCATAGTACACGCAAGAGAGGAAAGAAGAAAGCAAAAAGAAACCTCTCAGCGTAGTACACGCGAGAGAGGAAAGAGAAAAGCCTCTCAGCGTAGTACACGCAAGAGAGGAAAGAGAAAAGCCTCTCAGCGTAGTACACGCGAGAGAGGAAAGAACAACAATGCACGTAAAAAGGCGCACAACAATGTGGGCGAAACATGCGCGACAACGCAAGTGAAATGAGTGCATAACAATGCAACTGGGATGTGCATCACGATGCAAATGAAGTGGGTGCATAAAAATGCAATTGGAACATGCAGCATAATCAAATAAGGAAATACACGTCTTAATGAGACCAATTCAAACGCGACCTCCGATTTACCTCTCAGAGGGTTTTGCAACACACTCAGCTCGAAAAGGGTACACCCTGTTCATATTGGCAAGAGATAACATCTGCTGCTGCTTTAATTACCGTTCTGACTTGAAGTAGGCTTACACTTGAGGTGGAGGCGCACTCATACTTCGGTAGCATTGACAAGGCCTGAAGAGGTACATCCGGAGTACAATCACGGAATTTGCTAAAGGTGAAACACACTCAGATGCTTCAATTTTCCTCTTTTCTTTTGCTTTGTAGTCTGGAACCCCTATTGCTTCAGATAGGTCCGGGTTTTACTGTTCTCACATGATCTGGGTTGAACCCTGCGGTTTTATGAAAGAACGAATCTGTTTTGCACAAATGTGGAGAATGGCACAGCACTCTGAGCACAAGATGATTTGATTTTGTTTGAAATTAAGAAATGAGTTCTTAACCGGGTATTGAGCCTACGACTGAACACAGCGCACTATGACTCAACAACGAAAAAGAAAAGGTAAACAACCTAAACACATCGAGACACGCTCGGAACGACTCAAAGCAAGAATCAAGACAAACAAAGCAAAAGACACGACATACAGACGTGTTACAAAGAGGAGGGACTTCTCAGTGCACGAGGAGCCAGTTCCTCTGGGTAGTGTTTCCCACCCTTTTCTCATTTGTGATTCTCACATCACTCGGCTCTCAAGCTCAGTTTTTCTCTCAAAACCCTTTTCTCGCTTTTTCTCTCAGCACACATCTCTCTATTCTTTAATCTCTCATTTTTCAATCCCTCCCCTGGGCGGTTGACGGATAAACAGAAAGTTGTGGGCTCTTGCCCCTAGCATTCCGCTAGATTCTCTTCTTCTGCTCACAACAGTGAGTTTCTCCCACAGAGGGGTTGTGCTACAACTAGGTGTGTAGCAAATCTGCAGCTAACATCGGTTGATGACGCCCTGCTGGGGAGTTTGGACGTGGTTAGATCTGTCCAAATGAGGAAGTGGAACATCCTGTCCCATTCCAATTCGTGCTTCGCACTTGGCTTGATACCTCGTTGCTCGGAGGATGAGAGAGCTTTCTGCATGTTGTTGTTGACTTCAGTTGTGCCCTTTCTGGCAAGTATGCTGGCGACGGGGAAAAGACAGGAAGCCTGACTCAACTGTGCCCCTAGTTCATCATTTTGACCATTTTTTATTTTGCTTTCTACTAAAACAGTTTTGACCAAAATGAGAGTTAGATTAACATGCTTGTTCAATTTTTGATTTGAAATCACGCAAGTCAGGCTATGAGCACTGAAAATTTTCCCTTTTTTGAGTCCAAGAAATTGTCCAATTTTTGGAAAAGATAGAACGATTTTCGAGAAAATAGTCAACTTCAGTAAAAATTCTCAAAAACTGTTTTTGCACACGGCCAATGCTCAACAAGCACGGAACCTACTCTTTGAGATACACAACCTCGGACCCATAGCAATGGAAAATTGCCCCTTGTCTGAAGAGCTGCATGGCAACGGAAAGTTGCCCCTTGTTTGAAGTGACACCGCGACGTTTTGAATGGCAACGGAAAGTTGCCCCTTGTGTGGATAGCATCGCAGCGTATTTGTAGTCGGTCCTCAGAGCGATGATTACAACCGAACTCTCGGATACAGAGAAGGCAAGGATGGTCAAAACCATTACATGGACACAATCGAATTTGAAGTGTTTGTGGCTGGACTTCAAAGTGAAGTTGCCTACGTATCCCAAACATGGGAATCAAGCCTTACGTAGTTCGGGGTTAAGGTACACTCGGGTATTTAACCTCTCCTTTTTATGCTCTAACTTTTGCCAAGGCGCCTGTTGCAGGTTTTCGACCTTGCGAGCTTTGCTTTTCTTTTCTTTTTCATTTTTTTCTTTTCTTCTTTTTTCTTCTTTTCTTTTCTTTCTTTTTTTTCTGTAGTTTTTTTTTTCTTTTTTTTTCTTTATTTTTCTTTTTTTTTCTGTATTTTTTTTCTTTTCCTTTCTTTATTTTTCTTTTTTTTCTGTATTTTTTTTCTTTTCCTTTCGTATGTATTTTTTGTTTGCTCTAACTTTTGCCTGGGTCGCCCTTCCGGGTTTTCAGCCCAGCGAGCCTCTCAAAGGGTAAAAGTGTAATAAGTCCATGCCAAATGGTTCTGAGATTGAAGCCCTCTGCATCCAGGAGAGTGGCTGTTGATTCGCAAGAGAACTCATCTTCGGCTCTTCGGGCACATCTGACATCTTTGCCCCCTAGTTTGAGGGGGGGCTTCTGATCTAGCTTTGCAAGCTTCTTTTGAAAACACTTGAACTTCTTGATCTGACTCTCTTGCCCCTAGTTCGAGGGCTGCTTTGAATCTGGTCTCACAGGCCTCACGTTGTAGTTAACCGTTGAACATTCTGAGTTTGAGTCCAAGGTTCGAAAATGAGGAGTCGAGTCTCGAGGCTGAGAGCGATCCTAGGCTGCACAATCTCAAGAGCAATTCCACACATGTCTTCGCAGGACCGCGCAAAACATTTTTTGAAAGTTTTTAAGAAAACGACAAATCGCTCGCGTTGAAGACAGTGTAGGACCAATCTGGATCAAAGCTAGGGTCCTTCTCAGTACTCACACTAACAAGCATGATTTCATTCATTAAAAGGCTTAGCACGCCTCTCTTTCTCTCAGTTTGATCAAATTTTGCAAATCCCGAGGAGTTTCTTCCTCTTTGTTTTCACCGCAATGTTCGAAAAGGTTTTGAAAAACTTAGGTCAATGCAATAATTTCAAGGCACAGAAAAGACAGGGTTCTTATCAAATACTGTCATCTCATTTAGAATTTCTGGCACAACTGGCACACGACAGAAGCAAACACAAGAGTGTGAAAATCACTGCTGTTCCATTCAAAATCTGTTGGCATAACTGACTCCCTGGCAGAAACAGACTCAAAAGGAAGCAAAAAGACAAACACAAAACAAGCAAGTGATGTCTGAGGTAACACCCCCGAAATCACCCGACTCCTACACAACAGGACTGACCCGATACAACAAGACAGACCCAACTGACTCAGTATGAAAGGACTGACTCAATACACAAAGACAAGACTGACCCAATACCCAAGTCAGAAAGCAAAATTAACAGCATTTGTACATTTGCTCAAAACAGTGCATGCCGTCCACCGCATCTGAAGTAAACTGAACGTCGCCCGCAGGTGGTCCAACCTCTAATCACATCACATTATCCCCCACAAGTTCACTGATCAAGTGCCGATAGACTTTGCAGGACCTGGTGCGGGGATGACCCCGTTGTCGATCAGATTTTGTATCTCATGGCGAAGACGAAAACACATGTCAGTGTCATGGCCAGCTCGCTGATGGAAGGCACAGTAATCAGCTGGATTATGTGAGGGAGGGGGTTTCTTTGGTAACGGTTGTGGCTCCAGTGGCTTCAGATACCCCTTTTTGATCAAGGTCCTCAGGGCCATTGATAGAGACATGTACAGTGGGGTAAACACCCTTTGGCCCTGAGGTGGGTGTTTGGCTGTTTGTGAGCTAGTTTCGGATGTACCGGCGAATGGGGTGGTCATTTTTTGTGTGGTGGTGGTGACTATGCCCACATCTGAAGTTATAGTAGCTGCGTCACCACTGGTGGTCGCATTTGAACTGTGGGTAAATGCCCTCCTAGGCTGCTCCTTTTCCTGGTCAACAAGGTCCTGCTTCATAGCGTCCTCGATCTGTACCCCTATCTCGTGTAGGTCCGCAAAGGTAGGAAAGGGTAAGACTATCATTTTTTGCATCATCCTGGGTTGGAGGTTGCGCACAACCATCCTTATCTGGTCTTTGTCAGAAGGCCTTGTAGTCATCATTGAGGCCTTTGATCTCCATCTCGTCACGAACTCTGAGAAACCCTCCTTTAGTTCTTGGCGGGTGGCTTCGAGATCACGAGTTGTGACCTCGATCTGTGTGTTGTAGGAGTATTGAGCAATAAAGGCCTCAGCCAGCTCTTCCCAGTTCCATTTCACAGAGTCCTTCAATTTTGCGTGCCAGATTGCGGCTATCCCAGACATGGTTCGGCCAAAGAGAGACAACTTCTGAGTTGTGGTCAAACCCATTGGCTTCAAGATATCGGAAAACAGGTGGAGGTGCACCCTTGGGTCTCCAGAGCCGTCAAAGCGATCGATATGCGGCATTTTAAACTGCTCTGGCAAGGTAACTGCAAATTCAATATACCCGTCCTCTAAATTCGGGATGGGGTTCACTCCATGTGCTCGTCTGAATAACTCCTCTAGTTTATTGACCTTAAGTGCAGTTGGGTCAACCTTAAATTCAAAGGGCGTGTCCACTGGATTAGCCGGTGCTTTGGACAACTGAGGTGGGATTGGCAGTGAGACTGGCCATGTCGGAACATCCGTACTTTCCTGGACGTGAGCTGCCTCTCTGGGTATTGGAACCATAGGTAGGGGTCGAGCTGGATGCGAAGCAGACGCTCCGTCTTGTTGGGGTTGCTGTTGCTGCTGAAGCTTGGTGAGTAAGCCCGCTTGTTGAGTTAGAACCTCTGCTTGGCGGGGGTAAACTCTGCCCGACGAGCAGCATCCTGCTGCATGGCCTGCATGGCCTCTTGGAGTGACGCACCTCTCCTGCATTTAACTGAAAGCTGCGGATCCGAACAGAGGTGATGTGACTGGTGACTAACGGATTGGATGTCTGCCTTGCCTCAGCGAAGGAACACTGGTTGCCTTTGAACTGAATTCTGACCTAACAAAGTCTATCAGCACAAGTCCGATGAACCTCGGGGAATATTGGAGCCTTCTGAAGCTATAGTTCCAGGACTACCTAGCAAAAGAGAAAACCGAAGCATCTCAGCTCAATTTCTCTGGAAACGGATAAATAAGCACATAGCAGAACGACTGTACTCATTACTGGTCACTGTTTCCCCAAATCACTGCCCCAAAACTGAATCTGATACCCGCAGAATAACCGATTCTCAAAAACTGTTACGGTGCCCTCGGGCCGGATACCAAAAATTGTAAACTGATATGCGCATTCCTTGTAGAGATACACTTTAAAAGCACATAACAGGTAAAAGAGAGCCAATACACCCCTGTTGGGGTAGGGTTTCCCTGTCCTATTTTGTCAGGAGCTAGGGTTTCACTACGCACGCAGCGGTTAACCAACCTATATCGGGTAAGCAACCTGTCCTAGTTTGGAATGGTCACTATGGATTTCGATATGCACTAGGTCGAATGGTCAAAAAGGGTGCCCCGGTAAAACCGGGGTTTGTGTTCCCATACTGGCAGAGCCCGCAACCGGTCAGCCTTATGGTCATGCCTTGACAAGACAAGCCTCCGGCAAACCGCTCAGGAATAGCAGATGGCCAACACGGTGTCCTAGGCGCACCAATGCAAATGCAATGCAAAGAGACACATAAATGAAATCAAAACAGGATATCACGAGTTCGAGTCAAGCTCTCTAAACTCCCCAGCAGAGTCGCCAGAAACTGTAGCACGTCCGCGGGGGACCTCGGCTACAGCTCGGACTCTCCTTTTTGTTTGTCGCGGTTCTAAATCTTGAACCAAAGAGTCCACCTCTGGCAAATCGTTTTGAAGAAAAACAGATTTTTGAAAAGTAGTGCCAAACATGGACTGCTTTGCCAGATTACAGAGTCGCCACCTAAATATTTTTAAAATGGGGAATTTAGGAAACCCTGACTCGGTGCCGAAGGCCACATGTCCGTCATCACCAAAGTGACTTGGCTCGGGAGCTTGGGTACGATCGGGGAAAGTCAGCTATGAGCACCCCCTTTCGCCCGGTCCGAAGACCGGCCTCTACTTACCGTGATATCCATTTTTGAAAACATTATGCGTTCTTATTCCAATTATTAGCCTAGAATTACTATGTGATGCGCACAACACAAAAGTATAGACTAGATTGCCTAATTTGGAAATACACATTGCATATCCGTTTTGTCTCGAAAAACGTGTTGGTTTTTGTGCTACTCGCAAGTAGGCTAAAATTCGGATTTCAATGAGTTGTTCCAACTCACGCAATCCAACCTCCCCACAGGCATTCAAACAGTTTATCTCATGTAAGCATTTAGCCGCATGGTAAGCATACTGTCATGGCAACATTCACACGCATGTGGTATGCTAAAGCGTAAATACTTACATCGTACTCCGTGTCGAAACAAAAAACCAGGTTAGCAAACATGCATGACCTAGTTCATGTTAAGTGGCTAATGCAACGCAGGCATAGATGCAATCTAGAGTAGGCTCGGATAACCCTAAACATGGCATGTGAAATGTGCGAATAGCACGTATTCAATTTGGAATTGAAAATTACAATGCAGTTTGTATGATGTACCGAGCCCGGTGCATGTAAACAAATGCATGAATGCACGCATGCATTGCATAAGGTATGCTAATCAAACATGCCCTAATCTACCATTGTAAGCAGGTAAATAAAAGGGTTAGAGAGAAATGAGGATTGGAAGACATACATGCCCACGCACCCACACTTATTACATTTTTGCCCTCACTCCGGGGACCGAATAAATAAATAATACAGACCCGAAAGAAATAAACGAATAAATTAATTATTACAAAATTCTAAATATTGAAATCAAAGCAAATAAATAAATGCAAAGGGGCCTCAGCCTTGCCTTGGGATACGCGAATGATGCGTGCTCGATCCGCCTTGCCCGGAAAAGCCGCACCCTAACACTGCTACCTCTGTTTTTACTGCTCTGCCTCTCCAAAAATTCTCAACATTCTGGAACATCTTCCAAATAGTCTGAAATACCCCACCGGCTGGACAGAGTGATCATCGGCTGATCCATTAGATCGCCGGCTGCTTTTGATGTTTATCGGCACAAAAATAGTGCCGGTCGGCACTACCCACTGCCGGCCGGCAGAAAATTCCCTTGAAGATCCCTTGAAGAACAAGTGGTGCAGCCACTCTCTAGTGCTCAAAACCAGTCCAAAACCAACACAAATAACCTTCCAAGTCTCTCAAACTCAAGCTAAGGTGTAATGGTGTGTGTAAAGGAGCAAAACTAGGACAAAATCACACTTTTTGGCCTTAGATCACACACACAAGGGGAGGGAGATGATGATATAGATATATGACAGAGATATGTGTATCTAAGCTCTGGTTTTGATTTCAAGAGCCAACCCTCATCCAAGAGGAGAAGCTCTCCTCTTATAAGCATTGCAAGCTTGTCAAACAAGCTTGGAAGGAGTGCATCCCCTCCATACACGTGTATGGAGGGGAGAAAAAGCTACAAAGTTGTCTGAAATATTCAGAAAGCAAGTGCACAGTAGTCGGCAGGGCAAAGTGGTCATTTCGCCAAAAATAGTGCCGACCGGCACAAAATAGTGCCGACCGGCACAATATAGTGCCGATTGAAACTCTAGCCAGCCGGTGGCCTCTAGCCCCAGCCGTGGTGTGTAGGGATGCCTCACAAAGCATTCTCCCTTCCAAGGCAAACACAAGTGTTTGGTGCAAAACCAAACACAAACGGTCGAGTCCGGAGGTCCTGAGGCACGGCGCGCGCAGCCGAGAACTCCGGGAACTCCAAACGAACACAAACATGGATAATCACCGAGTGTTCCAACGGTGACGTCCAAGTCTTGAGGACGGTCAAAAATGGGGTGTCTACAGCAGGCTATAGCGTCGACCTACCACCAGGTTATGAGATTCCCCTCGGCTATGGGGGAAATTGAGGAAATTTGGGGCGATCAAGTCATGTCGAAGCAATGCTTCGTGGTAGTGAACGGGAGCCGAGCTGCCAAAGGCTTCGTGCAAATGATTGAAGGCCCAAGAGACCAGAGTGTCCTTGATGACGTGGGCACCAGGGCCGAGGACAAAACTATTGAAGAATTGGTAGAAGTACGGATCGACACGGAAAGTCCAAACAAGTTCTTTTTGCTCGGATCAAGCCTGACCGCTCAAGAAAGGACCGAGATGGTAGAGTTCTTAATAGCAAATATCGAAGTCTTCGCATGGTCGCCCTACGACATGCCTGGCATTGATCCAAGTTTTATTTGCCACCAACTCAATGTTTTCCCTGATGCACGGCCAGTCATTCAGAGAACAAGGAGATCGGCTCTTCATCACGCCGAGGTAGTCGCGGAGGAGGTAAGGAACTTGCTTGAAGCACGGGCTATTCAGGAAGTGCACTACCCTCGGTGGATTTCAAACACGGTCGTAGTACCCAAGAAGAATGGGAAGTGGCGAGTTGGCGTCGACTACAAGACCGTCAACTGAGCTTGCCCTAAAGACAGCTTTCCTCTGCCCAGAATAGACCAGCTGGTGGATTTAACGGCCAGACATAAAAGGCTCAGTTTCTTGGATGCCTACCGCGGTTATCATCAGATTGCCATGCACGGCCCCAACCGTGAGATAACTTCTTTCACCACTCCAAGGGGACTCTTCTGCTATCGAGTCATGCCTTTTGGTTTGAAGAATGCCGGGGCAACTTTCCAAAGGATGGTGACCAAAATGTTCGCCCCTCTGCTAGGCCGGACGATGGAGGCTTACATCGACGACATGGTGGTCAAAAGCAAGCATCCGGCAGACCACTTGTCCGACCTAGCTGAGATGTTCGCCATTCTCAAACAGCACAAGCTACGCCTGAATGCGTCCAAGTGTGCCTTCGGCGTGGAATCCGGGAAATTCCTAGGCTTCCTAGTCACAAACCGAGGCATCGAGGCAGACCCCACACAAATCAAAGCCATACAAGAATTAAAGCAGCCCAACTCGGCGAAGGACGTGCAGTATCTGGCCGGAATGGCCGCCGCGCTTAATCGATTCATAAGTCGGTCATCAGATCGTTGCCGCCTTTTCTTTCGAGCCCTAAAATCCAAGTTTTCATAGGACGAGGAATGTGACAGGGCTTTGGTCGAGCTAAAGGCGTATCTGTCTTCTGCTCAATTATTGGTGACACCAAAGCCCGGTGAAGAAGTCTACCTTTATCTGGCCGTTTCTCAGCATGCAGTTAGCGCAGTGCTTGTCCGGTCAGAAGGAATCCAGCATTTCCCCATCTTCTACGTGAGCAAAACCTTGCTACCGGCAGAGTCGAGATACTTGCCGCTGGAAAAACTTGCCTTGGCGTTGATGATGGCCTCCAGGAAATTGGCGCACTATTTTCATGCTCACACAATCATCGTTTTGATCGAGTTTCCACTCAAAGCCTTGTTCGAGCGGATGGATTTCTCCGGTCGAATCCTCAAGTGGGCGGTCGAATTGGGACAATTCGACGTCAAGTTCCAACCCTGGACTGCCATAAAAGCACAGACATTGGCCGATTTCGTTGCTGAATTCTCACCTGGAATTCATCTAGTATGCTCGGTGGATCTTGCCACGGCAGCCGAGGAGGTGAATGCAGGCTCGCCAGAAATTGCACAGCAGGGCAATGTTGGCGACGCGAAACTTGCGCGCCCCGCCATAGAACCTCCAGCCGGCATAGTATTGCAGCCCGGCAATGCATCTCCGGATTTGGGCATGGCAGATCAACCTGTTGGGTCCAGTGCTGCATCGCCGTGGGGGGATGAAATGGAACCGAACAGCAGCGAACCAGAAACTGAACAGCCGAGCGACTGTGATCCCATTGACCTTCAAGCCTCCCAGGACCCCTCAGAGTGTTGGAAGCTCTTTGTCGGTGAAATATGGAAACTTTTTGTAGTTGGAGCCTCAAATCGTCACGGTGCCGGGCTGGGCATAGTTTTGATCTCCCCAGATGGTCTGACCATGAAACACTCTATCACACTCGGATTCCCTGCATCAAACAATGAGGCTGAGTACGAGGCGCTGTTGGTCGGACTTAAGAGCGCACTCTAGGTGCGCGCATCCGAGCTGATGGTTTACAGCGATTCCCAACTTGTTGTTAACCAAGTGTCTGGGGTTTACGAAGCTAAAGATGACAGAATGACAAAGTACCATGCTCTGATAAGAGACCACATCAAGCGATTCCAGGCGATAAGGGTCCAACAAACTGGACAGGAAGAAAATGGCCGCGTGGATGAGTTAGCCGGTCTGGCTTCCATGGTCGATAGAACATCTCCCAGTCCTCTCCTGATTGAGTTTCTTCCAAGGCCTAGTATAGAGGAACCCGAGCAGACAGAAGTACTCTGCACCGAGCTTGGCCCTTCTTGGATGGACCCTATTATCCTCTTCCTAAAGGAGCAGACCCTTCCGGCCGATAAAAAAGAAGCGCATAAAGTCCGGGTGAAGTCAGAGCGGTTTTGGCTCTCTCCATCTAGCGCTTTATACAATAAGTCTTTCACCGGTCCTTATCTCAAGTGTGTACACCCAAATAGCGTGGAAGCTTTCCTGTACGAAATTCACGAAGGCATATGCGGCAGTCACATCGGGGGCAGATCTTCGGCCTACCGAGCTATCTCACAAGGGTATTGGTGGCCGTGCATGCAAACGGACGCTCAGAAATATGTTCGCAAATATGAGAAGTGCCAGAAGTTCGCCCACCAAATTCACCAGCCAGCCAAAGAACTTCTTCCCCTCACAAGCCCTTGGCCTTTTGTGATGTGGGGGCTGGACATAGTGGGACCACTCCCAACGGCATCAGGCAACCGAAAATTCTTCATCGCGGTTACGGACTACTTCACCAAATGGGTTGAAGCTGAGCCCTTAGCAACTATCAAGGAGAAAGACGTCAAACGGTTTGTCTGACAGAATGTGGTAACGTGGTTTGGCGTCTCCAAGATCCTGATTTCTGACAATGGCACCCAATTTGACGGGCGCTTATTCAAAGGATTTTGTGAAGAATTGAAGATCGAATTCTACAACTCCACCCCGGCTTACCCACAGTCCAACGGCCAAGCCGAAGCATCAAACAAGACCATTCTTGATGGCTTGAAGAAAAGACTTGAGAAAGCCAAAGGAAAATGGGCCGAGAAACTCCCAAGTGTCCTTTGGGCATACCGGACGACCCCGAGGCGATCTACCGGGGAAACTCCTTTTGCCTTGGCATATGGCATGGAGGCGGTCATCCCATTGGAAGTTGGCATGCCCACCCTTCGCAGTGAAAGTTTTGAGCCCGAGCTGAACTCTGAAGCCATCGCCCTGGAATTAGACCTAGTGGAAGAGCGCCGAGACAAGGCTCTAATCCATGTGGCCGCATACCAACAAGAGCTTTTAAGAAAATACAACAAAACGGTGCACCCCAGATCGTTTAAAGTTGGGGATTGGGTTTTAAGAAAGGTGATGGGCAACACACTGGTGCCGGGGGAAGGCAAGCTAGGGGCAAACTGGGAAGGGCCTTACAAGATAACCGGTCTGGCGAGCAAGGGGGCATACCACTTGGAAGATTTGGAAGGAAAAGGCATACCCCGGCCATAGAATGCGGCCAACCTCAAACTGTAATATTTTTAGCATTTTACGTTCTTATGTAATTTTTTGTGGAAGGACTTGCTCTCCCTATACTTCTGAATGTAACACGCTTTTTGTCAAATATAATAGAAGTGACTTATCTTTGCTGAAGCATTCTGTTGCTTTCGATGCTTACTTTGAGATTTAAACCGAGATGTTTTACTCCGGTTAAATGAGTTGATGATTTACTCAACTCTGTGATTTCAACCGAGATGTTTTACTCTGGTTAAATGAGTTGATGATTTGCTCAACTCTATGGTCTCAACCGAGATGTTTTATTCCGGTTGAATGAGTGGATGATTTACTCAACTCTGTGATTTTAACTGAGATGTTTTACTCCGGTTAAATGAGTTGATGATTTGCTCAACTCTATGGTCTCAACTGAGATGTTTTATTCTGGTTGAATGAGTTGATGATTTACTCAACTTTGTGATTTCAACCGAGATGTTTTATTCCGGTTAAATGAGTTGATGATTTGCTCAACTCTATGGTCTCAACCGAGATGTTTTATTCCGGTTGAATGAGTTGATGATTTACTCAACTCTGTGATTTCAACTGAGATGTTTTACTCCGGTTAAATGAGTTGATGATTTGCTTAACTCTGTGGTCTCAACCGAGATGTTTTATTCCGGTTGAATGAGTTGATGATTTACTCAACTCGGTGGTTTCAACCGAGAAGCTTTACTCCAGTTGAATGAGTCGATTTACTTAAGGCTTTAGCCGAGATGCTTTGTCCCCGCTAAAGGGGTTGGTGATTTGTCCCACTCAAAAGATTTAGCCGAGGTGCTTTGCCCTGGCTAAAGTTGTTGATGTTTTGTTTAAAGGTTCCTGCCGAGATGACAAAACACAGTTCAACAAGCAATGCAACAGTTAAAGAAATCAAAACTTTTCATTGATGTAAAACCAAATTACATAAGGTGGGGAAGGCAGCCCGGTTATATTCTTGAAAAAAGAAAAGAAAACTAAACTAAGGGGGACAGGTCGGCGAAGTCATCCCAGGTTGTAGTTGCTTCTAGGTCGACCGTGGTTGTTTTTTCTTGGACGTCGGTCTCCACCTGACTGGGCTGCTTTGGGTGGTTTTCTCCCTCAGCATCTTCTTCGGCTTCGTCCTCGCCTTCTTCCTCGGCCTCAGCCTGCAACGCACTGAAGACATCGTTGGCGTAAGGCACCATGTACGTCGGCAGAAAGGCAGTTGGGGGGGAGGCAAACACGTCAATTCCAGATCCTTGGCCGAGCTGTTCGCAAGCAGCCTTCCAGCTGGACTTGAAGAAAATGTCCTGGGTGACATAAACTTGCTTGGTGTAGTTTTCCTCGGCCTCCTTGAAACCGGCGTTGTTGGCCTCGTCCACCTCATTCTTTCTCGATTGTTTCAACGCCTCCAGCTCGGCCCGGAGAGCGTCCCTTTCTTGCTCGGCGGCTCCAAGTTGGCCAAGCAATTTTGAGTTGTCGAAATTTGTAATTTCTAAGGAAGCTTTCGACTGCCCCAGCTCGGTTTGAACGTGCTCAACCTGACTAGCAGCGTCGGTCGCCTTCTGCCGAAGTCTATGAATCTGCTCCATCACCAGATGTTGTTTCTGGATGGCCCGCAAGAAGAGAGTTTGATTAGAAAAAGGAAACCGAGCAAACACTTGGAAATATTTGGATAAAGCATGCAAAATTCTTACCCGGGTCATAGACTTGACCGAGGACTTCACGAGCCAGGTGTCGGGCACGTGGTCACTGCTGGTCACGTTGCTCGGCAGAAGAAGGGCTTTGGTAAGGTCGAAGGCGAGAAGGTGCTCTTTATCCCCTTTGACTGAAGCACTGGCCGGGATCTCTTTTCCCCGGTGCTTCAGTTGGGGCTTCCAGGGGGGTGTTGGCTCGGTTGTGACCACTGGTTGCTCGGTGTTCAGCTCCGCAACGAGCTCGGCTAAAGGATCGGCGGTGCGAGGCCTTTTTCCAGCTCGGCGGCTTTCCTTGCTTGTCTGCATAGCTGTAGGTGACGCCAATGCAACCACGGTCCCGCTTGTTTGACCAGCAACAGCTGCACAGGAAGGGATGCTCGGCAGCTCGATGGATGTGGCGGTGATGAGATTTTTTATGCGACTTCGTTTGGCCATCTCCTCTGCTTTTGTCAGCCGGATTAGGGGTATGTTCCGTAGAGTTAGATCGGGGGGCGAAGATAGCGCTCAAAGAAAGTCTGTTACTCTACTTCGGCAGGGAGCGGAGTATCTGTAGGTCGGTACGTAGCCGAGAAGTTTATGGCAATCTTGGTCACGGTATCGCAGCACGGTTCTGATGGCTGCTTCGTTGGGATAATAGTAGTTGGCTTGCAAAGCTTCGATTGCTGCAAAGAGGAGAAGAAGAAAAGATATTAAGTACAGAATATAGAAAGAAAGTAATTTGATCGAGCAGTTAGCACGGCTTACATGTTGAACCGAAGTCCTTGCTGATATACCAGCCAGGCACGTCGGCTGTTTCATAATTACCGAACACCCAGAAAAAGTCGTCGTCATGCATGTCTTTGTCCGGGGTGCCGGTCACTATCTTCTCTTTGCCCGGTCTGATCTTTAAATAATAGGCAAGGCTGTCGCCTATATGCCCAAGGGTATACTGGCGAAGTATCTCGGCTAATCCTAGGTTGGTCCCTAGCCGGTTGTTCAGCTCGGCTATCCCGTTAATTATCCTATAGGTGTTGGTAGAGACTTGCGTCGGTGCTAGCCCGGTGTGCCTCAAGAACTCGCACATGAGGGGATTGACCGGGAAGCGAAGGCCGCCTTCGATAATGGAAAGAACGGTGAAAGGGCACTGGTCAAGTCTGCCCCAAGGGGCTGTGTCCTCCTCACCGAGCTCGAGGTGTACGTCAGCAGGGACGCCATATTCTTCTCGGAACGCGGCTAATGCGACCGGCGTATCAACCAGGAAGCGGTAGCACCCCATGTGTAGCCGGCTGTTTTTAGCACGGCTGTGTTGGTTTGTCAAAAACTCTCATTTGATGGCTGCTCGGTCTTTGAGAGCCTCAGTGTTAGTATGTGGTCCCCTTGGACTCTGCAGGAAAAGAAGGGCAAGTGTAAGTGGGAGAGCGATCACGCAAAACGAGCTTGACTTTAGCTCGGTCAGATGGAGTGCCAGACCACCTCGGTCACGAAGGTAAATCCAGAAGCTCGGCCGCTCAAGCGGACCAGATGTTAGCCCGGTCGAGCGGTCGAGTCCTCTATCTACCTCGATTCCTACAGGAGTTTTTGCAAACTCGCAATTTGCTCGGTTTAGGTGTTTTTTGGGATCAAAAGAAGACCTGGAGCCCGGTCCGCTCCAGACCTTCGTGTGTTCATCACTAGAGTTGAAGAACAGCAGAGAGAGTAGGGGCAGAAGAGGTTTTGGGGGGTTATATCCTAAAACCAATGGTTTTTGTGCCCTAGAATGTGAAATACGAAATCAAAAAGCAGTAAAAAGACTCGTAGAACTTACCAGAAGGAGGCAAGAGTCAAATCTTCGAGAGCAAGAATGGTGCTTGGTAGTAGAGGGCAACAATGGTGCTTGATCGTCTGGAACGAAAGAGAGGCAGTAAGAAGAAAATGTGAAGGAAAGTGGCGTGTTTATAGGCGAAAAGAACTGCCAAAATTTTGAATGTGAAGGGACGTCTGGGTTGGCTGCTAGAGGCCAATAAATGGTCGACGCGTGTTCATAATGGCGGCGACGTTAGTACTGAAGAGACAAGGTGGCGAGTTGAGGCGTCAACCGAGCAAGCTTAGAAACCGAGCGTGGGGATTAGCGCGGTTTACGTCTTGCGAACTAAGAATTGAGGCAGGATCTACCCCGGTCGGGTCATGTAATCCCGGTCACGCTTGCGTGGACGGAATTAAGGGGCAATTGAGAGGGAGATTTATAATCTGGCTTTGGGCCGTGGGCCGTGGTAGAAGCTGGACAAATTAGGACCGAGCATGCTGGGCCGAGCTAATTTGGGCCTATCCAGAGTGGGTTTTGCCCGGTTGAGACTCGGGCCCTTGTTTAGGCCGAGCTAACTTGGGCTTCCCCAAAGTTGGTCTTACTTGGTCGAGGCCCAGATCCGAGGTCCAGGTCCCGTGTTTGGACCGAGCTAATTTGGCCGAGATGATCATTTGCTAGCTCGGGCTTTAGGGGAGCACGTTTAGCTCGGTGTGAAGAGTCTTCTGAATGCCAGCTCGGCCTGTCTTGAACTTGGCTCTACTAGAATGTTACTGAGCCCAGTTGCTATGGGGCTCGGCAAGTGAAGCACTCGGGTTCGTTATGCAGCATGGTCGTGAGAAGCCGAGGTTATGCCACCAGGCTGCCGAGCTCCCGCTAATGTAGCCTGGCAGTTTGGTTAGGTGGTGTCCGCTGAATTTGTGCTGACAGATGGGAAAGCAGCTCCACGTGTCAAGAGACTAATGGGAGCAGATTTGAGCGCAGAAAGTATATAAGCATGACTGTGCCCCCCATGCTAGGAATGGAACATCATTTGGTGAAAAACACTCATTGTGATATCTCTTTCTTGCTCTCTCTCTCCCTGAGTGTATGTGCTAACTTGATCGTCGGAGGGGTTTTCCGGCCACACACCGCCGGGTAGCTCACTGCCGTTGTACTCGCAGGTCGATCGGATAGACAAAGAGCTTGGACGAAAGGAGTACGGGCACAGCGGAATATTTGCTCCCCATACAATATAATTTAAACATTTAAACATTTTTTAATTTTTTAACATAGAGATTTTTATTTACTTTTCCAATTTTTTAGAATTATTTTGATTATAATTTCTATTATGTATAGTGAATATCTAATAAATGTGACCTCCTTCTACCTGTCATCCCTTGTTATCCATTGTCTACCTTCCTTTCTATCTCACCAATTCATTGGCTACCTCATCTCTTTTCATCACCTTTTTGTTGTTGTTTGAAGTTTGTGAGTAGGACTTTGGTATTGTGACCTCTGCTAAATTTTCCTCTGTAAGGGGTTGTTTGGGGTGTCCTAAATAAGTGCACTTTTTATCTTTTTAGACTAAAAAGTTGAAGAAAAAAATATGGATGTTTGGGTTAATTTTTTGACTTTTTATGGAAAAATATGTATTAAAAAATTATATAAATAAGTGTATAGGGGAATAAAGTGATGAATAGGCTGTACAGCTAGCAACTAAAGGGCAGCGCGACAGAGGACTTTGGAATAGATTGATTCTCTACTTTGCGGGCATAAATTAGTCGGTTCTGTTCGGCCCATGGAGGCCCACCACGGGTCCCGTTTTACTAATCGGAACCGTTCAATGTGTAGAACTCGTCGAGTACTATATGCTTGTAAAAAATCACGTTGATTGGATATCGATAGCTATCTGATCGTGTTAGTTTTTTTTTGTTAACTATTAACTATAACACTATCCATTTTTATTCAAAACTGATTTGATCATATATTTAGCGATATCCGATAAACGTAATTTTTTACAAGCATATAGTATTAGACGAGTTCTCCATATTGAAACGGTTCAGATTATCAAAACGGGACCCATGATGGGCCCCCACAGGCCCAGCTCTACCATCCAATTTAATGAATATTTTACTCCCTATTTTTTTTCCCCCCGGTCACTGACGGTCAGTACCTTGTTAATTGTATTTTTTTTGATTTGTATTAATATGTGAAAAATATTTTTTTAATATTTTTTTTGGTGAATAGTGATAACTTTTTAACTTTTTTAGTAACTTTTTGACTTTTTGAATTTTTTAAGAGTTCCCAAACCAGCCCTAACTTTGCATTACTATTCCATTTGGAGGCATGAAATTTTAAACTATGGCTTTTTAATCCATGCACTATGATTTTATTTTTTGACTTTTTGATCCATACACACAACTGTTAGGATGGAAGATAGAAACACAAGGACACCAATCAATCATAAAGCAAATAAACTTAGGCCATTGCAACTCAATTTCATTATTGTTATCAACATTTTAAAATATGAAATTTCTCATTTTTTTGACCAATTTCCATCAATATTGTATATCACCTTTTTAAGTGTGAAACTTCACGATTTTAAACTAAAAATGTAAAATTTCATAGTTTCCAATTTGGAATGATGAAATTCTAAGGGTTTTTTTTTTTTTTTTTTTTTTTTAAAGTATGAAATTTCAAAGTATTATAAATTGAAATTCTGAAAATTAACTATGAAACTCTACTTCTTCTTCTTCTTTTTCTTCTTCTTCTTCTTTGTACATTTGAAAAGTATGAAATTTCATAGTATTATATATTGAAACTATGAAAATTTTCAAGTCTAAATACAAAAATTGTGAAATTTCACACTTTCAAACCCAAAAGTGTGAAATTTACACATTTTTTTTGTTAGTAATTTCATAATATTTAATGTGATATTATTTGACAGATCTCATCGACCAGGTTCAAAAAATATAAATTTTATCAAAAATAAATATCTACGATAAAAATTATGAAATTCCAACGTGTGAAACACAAAAAGACAAAAGGCAAAAGACAAAAGACAATGGGCCTGTTTGGCGGACTTTTGCTTCTAGGAAGTCCATTTTTAAGAAGTGCATTCCAAGAAGACCTTCCTGAAAAAGCCGTTCAGAACATGATAAATGTTTGGTGAATGATTCTTCTTAAGTGGTTTCAAGGCATGATTAATTTAAGTATTAATTTAATTTTAAATTACAAATTTACAATTATTGACACTAATTGAAATTTGTTAGACGATATTTTCTTTACTAGAATGAAAAGTAGAAGGGTCATTTTGTTAAAATTTTATTTTTATGTTTGATTTGATAAAAATGAAAGGGTAAATTACACTAATAGTCCCTATGCTTTGTGTTTTGTGTCATTTTAGCCCATACATTTTCAATTGGTACAATTTTAACTCTTAATTTTAGATTTTATGTCAATTTAGTCAAATTGATAATGTTGTTAGTATTTTTTATAGAAATAAATTGAATTAAACAAGTTTATAATTTTGCGTCTAAAAGCATGCCGCATGTCATTTATGTACATATTTTTCATTGAAAAAATGCTAACAATTGTAATCAATTAGACTAAATTAAAATAAAATTATAAATTTATGATCAAAATCGAGTCAATTAGAATTATAGGGACCAAAATAATACAAAAATCAAAATACATAGAGTTAGTATAATTTGTCCAAAATAAAATAAAGATGCCTTCCAAATGAAATTACATTCACTAATTTAAGATATTGATCAATCTATTGAAAGATCAAGAAATAATCATTCATTTCTACCCTTTTTCTTTTTTTTTTTTTCTTCTTCCCCAACAATTCAAACACTACTGTTTCATGGAAAAAATAAATAACATGGAAACAAGTAAATAAATAAGAGGTAAAGTAGAAATTATAGATAAAGTAGAAATTATTTTATATAATATATATTTAGCGCACTGGCTTGGCAAGAAGCCATCTCTAAAGCTACAAAAAGCCATCTTGGAAGCTACCCATTGTAGCTTTGGTTCAGCGGCTTTGTAGAAAAGTGCATCTTCACGAAGTTATGTTACTTAGGACATTTCTAACGATTTATTATTTTTTTTATTAAATTTGAGTAGAGTTTCTCAATTTGATATTAGTCACTCCAACAGTATACTGTAACTTTCATCAAAACACATTAAACGTCTGAGGAGACGATCGGCCGGTTGACTGGACAAGGAAAATGAATTTTTTTCCACCTTTCATTTTTGTTTCCTCAATTCGTTTCCTTTTTTTTTTTTTCCTCCATTAAATCTTTTCCAATTTTTTTTGCCTCCAATAATTATTTCATTCCAAAAACTGATATAAACAGATTAACCCATATACCATATAAACTAGAAAAGACGTACGTTATATCTAAAACCAACCATAACTAAAACCACGACATAATGACTAGCTCAAGTTCTTACGTGTTCAATTCATTTTCATCCTCTTTTTCTTCCTCATCCTCCGATGATGAGTCTGATGATGAAAAAATTGTCAAACTTTTGGGTGGTTATGATATAAATAATGCTAATATGATACAGATTCTGATAGCAAGTGATCGATCAAAGAAAAGAGGTGGTTCTGTTGTAGGACATAATTACATACGTCGCGATAAATGGAAGGGTCATAAACGAATGTTTGCAAATTATTTTGTGGCAAATCCAGTTTATTCACCTAAAACATTTTGGAAACGTTTTCGCATGCGTCGTCCTCTCTATCTGTGAATTTTGAATGCCATTGAAGCACATGATCCATATTTTATTCAAAAAAGTGATGCAACTCATATCCTCGGATTGTCTCCACTGCAAAAGATGACTTCAGTAATGAAAATACTATCATATGGAGTGGTCGCAGATGCAATTGATGATTATGTGCATATTGGGGAAAGCACGACAATTGAAAGTTTGCAACACTTTTGTAATTCAATAATTGAAATCTTTGGACCTGAATACCTTAGATCTCCAACAACAACTGATATTTCCAGATTACTTGCTATTGGGGAGGTTTGTGGGTTTCCGGGTATGTTGAGAAGTTTAGATTGCATGCATTGGGAGTGGAAAAATTGTCCAACGGCATGGCAAGGTCAATACGTAGGCCATCAGAAAATGCCAATCATCATTCTTGAAGCACTAACTTCTTACGACTTATGGATTTGGCATGCATTTTTCAGAATGCTTGGATCACACAATGACTTGAATTTGTTGGATTGGTCGCTCTTATTTTCTGATCTTGCCCAAGGTAAAGCTTTGCCTGTCCATTACACTATTAATGGACACACTTATAATATGGGTTATTACCTTGCTGATGGTATATACTCTCAATGGGCAACATTGGTTTAGACAATCTTTTCTTCCCAAGGAGCAAAGAACATTTTGCAATGATGCAAGAGTCAACAAGGAATGATGTAGAGCGGGCATTCGGAGTGCTCCAATCTCGATTTGCAATTGTAGGTGGTGCCGTACATTTTTTGGATCCCAAAATGCTTGGTAACATAATGGAGAGTTGCGTTATATAGCACAATATGATTGTCGAAGATGAGAGAGATGAGCATCTTGATTTTTGTGGGGACATAATTTTTGAATGACAACACGTGGCCGAGGAGGCACTGGAGTACCAGCCGAGGTGCCACGTGTCCTGGACATGATGCCGAGATAATCTCGACTAGGCCGAGGTTTTCTGCGAAAATATCAGAATCCAGAATAAGCAGATAAGGGACAAGAGTCCAAAAATGTGAGAGGATTTCAGTTTGGATAAAGATAAGACTCTTAGACAGTTTATCCCAATCTGACTGGGAGTCCAGGATTAGTATTGAGCCAGAGTCCATTGAAGCTAGGCCTCTATTGGGATTAGGTCAGTGTTGGCTATAAAAGAGAGGCACCTTCGTAGGTCTAAGGTATGCTTTTTATATTTGAGAGATAACTGACTTGATCGTCGGAGTGCACCTGGATGGACGAACCACCGCCGGAGTCTTCTTCTTTCTGTGACAGGTCGTTCGGGTGTGATTTATTCTGCCAGTGTTCTCTAGTTGAGTACCTATTTGGCAGTGTGGTCAGAAAATAACACACACAATTTGACGCCGTCTGTGGGAACGAAAGAAGAATAGATGGCCAACGACGGACGGAAAGAAAAGGTTGAGGACGACATCCCTACTGGGAGTGGTAAACATGTTGACCTTGACGTCGAGGAAGATAATTGCAACGAAGAAACTTGGGATTAGAATCCCGGAGAGAAAGACGTCGACAAGGAAGGCGACGTACCAAAGAAATCAGACCGAAGCGGGTATTATAACGAGGATGACCTCCAGGTATGGAAAGATAGATGCTTGTAGAGGGACGAAGAGATGAAGGGAATGGCGAACAAATTGGCAGACCTGCAAACGGTCGTCAATTTCATGATGCAGAACAACGTCATGCAGCTACCGTTCCCATTACAAGACACGCCGATTCCAGCGGCCAAGAACAATGCCCAGAAGGGAGGGCAGAAAGCAGTCCCTATAGCCCCCCCAGCACGACAGGATTAAGGGACATTCTCACCGGCCTTCGCGGGAGGTCGGGCATGAAGAATCAATGAGGAGAGAATCCCAGAAGACATGTCGAACCAAAGAAGCCTGCACTAAAGAACATCGGGATGTTCAGGCAAAGGAACTTTGTTTCGACGCAACTAATGGAGAGAGGTCCAAAAGGACTCATAATGACACTGGAAGTAGCGCACCGAAGAGGCTAAAATCTGGTGATAGCCGAGCTCCTAGACGGACCAAGGAGGATCTGAGGGATTACCTTCAGAGGAAGCGACATGATGCCGAGGTAACCTCACCGGTCAAGTCGAGAACGCCGTTCTCAATAGAGTTGGACAAATTTGAGGCCCCGAAAAGGTTTAGTATGTCGAGATTCCAGATATACGATGGTAAGTCGGACCCCAACTTTCACATCAGCTTGTATCTGAACTCGATGGCACTATACACTAGGAACGAGCCGTTGCTTTGCAAGGTGTTCCCCTCGTCCTTTGGGGAAATTACATCGGACTGGTTTCACAAGCTGCCGAAAGAAACTGTGAAAACCTGGGAAGGCCTAGCCAAGATGTTCGTGGCCAGGTTTGTGACAAACAAGCTGCAGCCATTAAGGGTGGACTCCCTGATGGCTCTGAGAATCAGTGAGGATGAAAGCCTTAGGGCCTATGCCAAGAGGTACTCTGAGGTATTCAACCGGATACCAGGATGCAACCAAGAGATGGCGGTCGTGTCTTTTAAGACCAGCCTGAAAGATGATTGTTTGCTTCGAAAATCATTAGCAAAAACACTACCAAAAAGTATGGAGGAATTAATGGCCAGAATAGAGAAGTATGCCAGAGCCAAGGAGGATATGTCGGGGACAAATGCGTCAAAACAAGAGAAGAGAAACGGCTCACCGAAGCAAGGTTGAGGTAATGGCGGATACAATAAGCCAGAGACTGGGCTAAGGGCTGCCCAGGCAGTCACAACCGTATTCCAAATTTCAGTTTACAAAGTCTTGGAAAGAATACAGAATCAGCCCTATTATAGAGCACCAGAGAAGCTACCTAGTGAATTTATGGAAAGAAGCCTTGGCAAGCACTGTGCTTACCATAATGAAGATGGGCATCTGACTCAAGGGTGCAGAGCCCTGAAGGCACATCTGGAAGACCTGGTAAGGCAAGGTCATTTAAGGGACCTTATAGACGAGACCAGGACAACGGAAGAGCAAGCAAGACTGCCTCAGGCACCGGTAGCACCGCCTCCTCTAGCACCACAACCGCAGGCAAGCGGACCTCGGGTAATTAATGTGATTCACCCGAAGGTCAATGAAAACGAAATACGTGGAGAGACTCAGAAGGTAAAACACTTGTAGCATGTGTACCAGGTCCGGCAGAAAAAAAAAACCTAGGGCAGACGAGTGCTAGGGACCAGTGGTGTCCTTTACTGAAGACGACCTAGAGATGGTGCACTATCCATACAACTATGCCTTGGTAATATCCCTCCAGATTGGAGAATGCCAAGTGAAGCACATCTTAATTGACCAGGGCAGCTCTTGTGACATCATGTATGTCAGGTGTTACAAAGAGCTTGGCTTTCACCAAGATGATCTGGAACAATCCAATGGTCTAATGGTCGAGTTCAATGGAACGCCGACATATCCCCTGGGAGCAGTTAGTTTAGAGGTGCAAGCTGGCACCAAGAAGATAAAAACTGAGTTCACAGTAATTGACACTCCCTCCCCTTATAACGCTATCTTGGGAAGGCCATGGCTGCATGCAATGGGGGCTATTCCCTCAACATTGCACCAACTGTTGCGATTCCCAACAGAGCATGGAATTGAGGAGGTCAGAGGGGATCAAGTCCAGGCAAAGAATTGCTCCATGGCAGCAATGAAATCCACCTGTAACATACAAGAAGCAGAAGCCGCAGAGATTGAAGATGAGGACATGGAAGTCCTAGATGATGTCGGCAAAGAGCTAGCCGAGAAGAGTGAGGAAGCCTTGAAGAAAATCCTTGTCTAGCAAAGGGATGAAGAGTGCTTCTTCCTTTTCGGCTCAGGCTTGGGCGAGGAAGAAGAAAAAGAGCTAGAGGCGTTCTTGAGAGCAAACATTGAGGTTTGCCTGGACGCCGTACGAGATGCCTGGCATTGACCCCGAGGTCACTTGCCATAGATTGAATGTGGACAGATCGGCTAAACCTGTCATCCAACAAGCAAGAAGGCCGACGTTGATGCATGTCAAGGCAGTAGAAGAGGAAGTGGATAAACTTCTAGAGGCCAGGGCCATTCAAGAGGTAAATTACCCGACATGGTTATCAAATACGGTGGTTGTGAAGAAAAAGAATGGAAAGTGGAGGGTCTATGTGGACTTCACCAGCCTGAACAAGGCTTGTGCCAAAGACAGTTTCCCACTACCCAAGATCGACCAATTAGTGGATGCCACTTCAAGGCATGGAAGGATGAGCTTCCTGGATGCATACAGGAGGTACCATCAGATAGCTATGTATCCTCCAGATGAGGAGAAGACTACATTTATCACCTCGAAAGGGTTGTATTGCTACAGAGTGATGCCTTTTGGGTTGAAAAATACATGAGCAACTTACCAGAGATTGGTGACCAAGATGTTCAGGCATCTAATAGGCAGAACAGTGGAGGTATACATAGATGACATGGTCTTGAAGACCAAGGAACTTGAGGATCATCTAGAAGACTTAAAGGCAGTTTTTGACATCCTTAGAACATATCGGCTCCGACTCAATGCGTCGAAGTGCGCATTTGGAGTTGGGTCTAGTAAGTTCTTAGGATATTTGGTTACCAGAAGGGGCATTGAGGCTAGCCCGGATCAGATCAAGGCCATCTTAGAATTGAAGAGCCTAACATCGGTAAAACAAGTGCAGATGCTGACTGGAAAGGCTGCAGCCTTAAACAGATTCATCAGCAGAAGTTCTGACAAATGTAAACCATTCTTCAGCTTAGTGAAGAAAGCCACAGACTTCTGATGGACAGAAGAGTGTGAAGTCGCCTTAGCCGACTTGAGGAAGTATTTGACCACAGCTCCAGTTCTCTCAAATCCAGTACCTAGAGAGGAGCTGTTCTTATACTTGGCAGTTTCAGAACATGCAGTGAGTGCAGTGGTAATGTAATAACCCTCACCACTGATCACTGATAACCCTACTGATTACTGCTAAACGCAGACTGAATATGATTAGTAATCGAATTGATTGAAGTACTGAACTGACTGATTGAATGTGCTAGTTGAAATGCATACCTATCTGTTGACTGTTAAAATTATCTGTTTATGTTGTATGCTTTAAACTACAAATTGAAGGCCTTATCGGCGGCCGAATCCGAAATTAATTGATGTTTTGTGTTAATCGTAATTTATGTGATTTTATGGTATATTCAGTTAAAATGTGATTTGGTATGATTAAATTAGATTGAATAATGCTAATTTACAAGAGTTGGACTTATTTACTTAAATGCCACACTAGTAGCCCACTACCTAAACATATTTGAGCCTCCTTACACTCAAACAAAACATTTCCTCAGCCAAATTCCTTGTTATAGCCGACCAAGAGAGAAAAGAGGGAGAGTGTGAAGGAATTGAGTTGTTCTTGATGGTTTTGCTTGAAATCTTGAGGAATTAAAGGAGTTTTGCATAATTGAACCTCTAGACTTGTATTTGAGGACCCAAGGTAGGAAATTCAACCTTTTATTGTTGTATTCAAGTTAGTTCTTGCATGTCTCATGCTAATTGATGAGTTAAGTCTAGATTTGGTACTAAATTGTTGAATTGAAGCTCATTCCATGCATGCATGTTGCCATTCATGAGTTTTGAGGTGTTTGTTCATGGAATTACTCATGCATGTTCATATTGTTGCAATGGACCATGAATTCATCTTGTTTTTGGAACAATTGGCTCATTAGAGCAATTATTTGAAGCTTGAAAGTTGTTTAAAGTCTTGCATGTCCAATTGAAGTTATGTTCTTGAATTTGGTTTAAAAATCATGTTGAATTGATCTTCCTTTGGGGCTTTGGTTTTACAATTGAGCTTTGAATCATGTTAAACTATGAGTTTTGAAGCGTTTTCCAGCAAATTAGCCCAAGAGGATCGAAATTTATGTTTTAAAACTTGATTTTGAGCTTGAGGTTCAAATTTGGAAATTCCAGATTTTGAACTCACGCTCGAGCGGGGTGACTGGCGCTCGAGCGTGAAATTCGTGCTCCCAGCACTTTGCACTGTTTTGCAGTCCGCTCGAGCGGGGTATTGGACGCTTGAGCGGGACCTTGTGTCTCACGCTCGAGCAGCTATCGAGCGCCCATCCAGCGTGATTTTCACACACCTAGTACTTTTGGCATGTTTTACAGTCCGCTCAAGCGGAGTATTTTGTTTGCCTTTACGCTCGAGCAGGGAAACTTGAGCTCGAGCGGATACCCTGTTTTCTGAAAATTCTGAAAATGCTTTTAAAGTGCATCTTTGCATCCTCATTTCATCCTAGGCATTCTTAGGCCTAGTTTAAGGCATCTAATAAGGATATAGATGTAGAACCACACCGAGGCAATTAGGGATTAAGTTATTATTTTCCCAATTGTGTAGCTTAGCGTGTGTTCAATCTGTAACTGTGTAGGGTTGGCATTTGGAGACGCGTACTAGCTTATCTGTAGCCCAGAACTCTGTGAGTAACAACTGTGTAAAGATATGTTCAAATATGAATATCTTCTGAATGGTTAAACTATACTGTTTCTGAATTGATACTGTTAACCGAATGAATGTATGTCCTCTATTCTGAACTGTATTGTGGCATCCATAGCAACTACTGTTACTGTTACTGCTCCTGTTACAGAGATCTCTGTCAGTTCCTATCATGGAACTTCTGTTTACTGTTACGATGGCCATCATTGACTGTTCGGTCTTTTAAGACCTACTGTTTACTGTACTGTTATGCTAATGAATGTACCACATATGACTGTTATGACTGAATGACTGATATACTGAATCAATGAACTATTTTCATTACTGTAAGGACATTCATTCTTAACCTCTTTACACATTATGTTATTCACTGGGCTTTAGCTCACTGTTTATAGATATATGTAGGTGTTCAGGCACCCGATCGAAGCTAGAAGCATATGTTAGACTCCCCTTTTGTCAAGCCAACCACTGTGCCTCACCGCGAGGTTCCAAGCCTGCCAAGCTTTGGCTTAGAGGTGTTTTATTTCCCCCGTCTGTCTCTGCATCTGTTTTGTAATAACTGTTGAGACTGATACTGTACTGCTTAATAGGGATTAGGTCACTGTCCTGAATAAGTGTAAATGTTGTACATACTGTTTTGCACTGTTTGCTTATATGTATGAAAAGTCTTTTTGCATACAGACTGTCACAGCTCATTGGACATTGTTTATTTACTGTTTTGCCTTCCGCCATGCCCCTGTACTCTGTAATACTGTCTTACTGTTAAGCAGACCTTCGGTAACCATGGATTACTGGCCGGTTACGGTGCTAAACCCATAGGGGCGGGTTTGGGTCGTGACAGGTAATCAGAGAAGAAAAAGGAGAGCAAAGGGCAGTTTACTATATGAGTAAAACCCTAGCTGATGCAGAGACCAGATACTTACCCTTGGAGAAGGTAACACTGGCTTTAGTAATGGCTTCCAAGAAGCTGAATCATTACTTTCAAGCCCACAAAATTGTGGTGTTAATTAAGCATCCCTTGAAGTCCCTGTTGCAGTAGGGAGATCTGACAGGCAGAATAACC
The DNA here is from genome assembly GCA_030407325.1 of Camellia japonica. NCBI lineage: Eukaryota > Viridiplantae > Streptophyta > Magnoliopsida > Ericales > Theaceae > Camellia > Camellia japonica. Next base: position 120,862,994 of record JAPPVO010000003.1, read on the forward strand.
AGATGGGCAGTGGTGTTGGGCCAATATGACTTGGAATTCAGACCCAGAACAGCAATCAAAGGCCAAGTTTTGGCCGACTTCGTGGCCGAGTTCACACCAGGCGCCATCATACATCGGGCTTCGTTGAGCCGAGCTCCAGGAGAACAGGGAGAAACCCAATTGGGCTTAGCCAAACAAAGGAAATAAGAGAAACTCAAGCCTGCGGTATTTACGTCGGCGACTTCTTTCGCTTGTTTGTCGACAGAAGTTCAAACCGACAAGAAACGGGGGCAGAAGTAGTGCTAGTATCACCGGATGGACAGATGCTTGAACAATCCATTCATTTGGGGTTTAAGGCCTCAAACACCGAGGCAGAGAATGAAGCCCTGATTACAAGGTTGAAGTTGGTAGCAGTAATGGAAGCCGACGAGGTGATGGTCTTCTGTGACTCCCAGCTTATCGTTAACCAGGCAACAAGCGAATACGTTGCCCGAGATGAAAGGATGGTGGCCTATGTAAAGGAGGTGAGCAGACTGATGACATTGTTCTAAAATAGCCGACTACAGCAAGTCGGCTGAGATGACAACAGCCATGCCGATGCCTTGGCCAACCTGGCTAGTGCAATGAAACCAAGAGAGGCAAGGACAATAATGATTGAATACTTGTCAGGTCCAAGTGTAGAACCACTTAACACAAAGCATGAAACAATGTGTGTGGATATGAGACCAAGCTGGATGGATGCAGTAATAGTATTCCTTAAAGAGGAAAAACTTTCGGATGATCATAAAGAAGCACACAAGATCAGACTGAAATCGGCAAAATTCAGTCTGACCGTAGAAGGGCATCTCTACAGAAGATCTTTTACTGGACCTCTTTTGAGGTGTGTGCATACTTCACAAGTTGAAGACTTCTTGTATGAAATACATGAAAGAGTATGTGGAAGCCACACTAGAGGTAGGTCACTTGCTCATAGGGCCATTACTTAAGGGTACTGGTGGCCCTATATGTAGAAAGATGCTGAAGCCTATATCAGAAAATGTGATAAGTGTCAAAGGTTTGCACCTTTGATACACCAAGCAGCAGCAGATCTGAACCCAGTGTCCAGCCCTTGGCCATTCGCCCAATGGGGCATGGACCTTGTTGGACAACTGCCTCAAGCGACTTGACAAAGGAAGTTCCTACTAGTGGCAACAGATTACTTCACCAAGTGGGTTGAAGCTGAACCCCTTGCAAAGATCTGAGACATTGATGTAAAGAACTTCATATGGAAGAATATCATCACTAGGTTTGGGATCCCAAGAGCAATAATAGCAGATAATGGAACGCAATTTGACAGTAAGCTAATCAAGAGCTTCTGTGCAAAGTACAAAATCAAGAATTACTATTCCACTCCAAGTTTTCCTCAAAGCAATGAACAAGCAGAAGCATCCAACAAAGTTATCTTGGATGGGATCAAAAAGAGGCTGGAAGCAGCAAAGGGAAAGTGGGTGGATGAGTTGCCCAGTGTACTCTGGGCATATCGGACTACGCCGAGAAGATCAACTGGGGAGTTTCCATTTGCCATGGCTTATGGCACAGAAGCAGTTATTCCACTGGAGGTCAGCATCCTAGGGATCAGAACTCATGGAGTAGAAAATAGGACCAATGAGGCATTCTTGGCCCGAGATCTGGATCTGCTAGAAGAAAGAATGGAGAAAGCAGCAATTCAATTGGGGGCATACCAGCAGCAGCTTGCTAGGGCTTATAATAAGAAGGTTAACCCACGAGAGTTCCAAGTTGGGGACCTCGTTCTAAGAAAGTTCGTCAGCAACAAGAAGGATCCTAGAGAGGGCAAGCTTGGCCCAAACTGGGAGGGACCTTATAGAATCATCTCGGTCCTAAGCAATGGGGCATATCAGCTTGAAGACAGTGAAGGTAAAGAGTTGCCAAGACCCTGGAATACTTGCAATCTGAAGTTTTTCTATCATTAGATTTCTTGTTTTTTAAGGTTCTTGTTATTAGCCGAAGTAATAATAAAGTCTTAGCTTGATTTTTAAACTTGCGTAATATGACTGACCAGTCACTTGGTGATGTTTCTAATTGAAACATGACGAATAACTTAGACTTATTATATGGCAAAGTTGAATTATACTTGCATATAATAGAGTTGAACTAAGTTGGCGATGTTTCTGATTGAAACATGACGAATAACTTAGACTTACTATATGGCAGAGTTGAATTATACTTGCATATAATAGAGTTGAACTAAGTTGGCGATGTTTCTGATTGAAACATGACGAATAACTTAGACTTATTATATGGCAGAGTTGAATTATACTTGCATATAATAGAGTTGAACTAAGTTGAATTAACCTAGACCTATCATATCGACAGAGTCAAACACAGATTGAAACTAAGTACATGTCAGCTAGATTAACAAAGAGACCAAGGTTGGTAACCTCGGCCAGTCCTTGTTTGAATCTGACCTCGACGCCAAGGTCAAAGCCACATGCTTAAATGAGAACCCAAGTGGAACTTAAGTTCACATTAGGGGGCAGAGGGCTGAAGAATGATGCTTGGGAGTTGGAATCTACAAGCTAAGGTTGGTTTAACACTTGTTGAAATTTTAAGAAAAATTTACAAGTTGAAGTTAAGCTAAGATTATGTTGAAAGAAGTATCTACGTACTTGTCGAGATTACCATGTTACCAAGACTTGGAAAATAGTGGAAGACAGAAGTCTTGATAAACATTTAATATTTTTACAAATGTTTTCAAGTATTAAGCCATGGCCGAGATAAACAGTCAACAGTTATACCCGAAGTATTGTACCCCGAGGAAATTGCACAATTAAGGTGTACTTTGAAGACATGCAGAATATTTTAAGTATGGAATCATACAAGACAGCAAAAAAAAGACAACCATTCAAAGACCTAGTCAAAAAAGAAGACTTGCATTCAGATAAGGAAAGAGGACACTTCGGCCTGACATTGAAGGATAATTGTTCGGATTACAAAAGTGGCACGTCAACCAAATTAAAGTTAACATTGTTTCAAAAGTGAGAAAAAAGTACAAGGTACAAGAAACAAAGAAAAAGATTATAACAAGACTACTCAGCAGGCTGGGTCTAGGTCCTAAAAGACAGTTGGGAAGACTTCTCGGCAGCCTTCTCAGCCTCGAGCTCTGCGTCGATCTCTTGTAGAGTCTGATCGATGCTCCTCTCGGCGATCGGCACCTCAGAGGTTGTCTTCTGGGAGGAGGCACCCTTTAAGACTTCATCTTTCTCATCCTGAGTCAAGTCCAAGACTTGCTCATTCAGAGTTGGGGACTTGGCCCCAGCAGTTTCTTCCGTCTTCTCGGCCTCAGCTTCCTCCTCGGACTCAGCCTCGTCCTCGGATTGGCTTAGAGTAGGGGGAAATGGCAGGACGAGGCGGCTTTCGTCTTTAAGCGGAGAGTCCTCGCGGACAGCCAATTCTTTCAAAGCAGCCATCCAGCCAAGGGAGTAACCCTTGTTACATGCCTTCTTGACCTGCTTCTTATAGTCCTCGCGAACATTGGCTGCCCCCTCGGCGTACGCCTTCTCATCCGCCGCCTTGATCGCGGCCTCCTTTGTGGCCAAGGCAGCAATGAGCTCAGCTTGGGCTTCGGCGGTCTTTGCTTCGGCCTCTTTTTTATCAGCCTCAAGGACCTTAGCAATGGCCTCAACAGCTCCCGCCCTCTCCTCGGCCTCGTCTTGGGCTTATTTTGCTGCCTTGGCTTGATCCATCAGTGTCTTCATCTTGGCCTCGGCTTTGTTGACTGTTTTTAGCAAACTAGCAGCCTCCTTGGTCTTGTTGACTAACTCCTTCTTGATGTCAAAAGCTTACATCGCGAAGGAGTGGGCGTGCTAGATCGCCTAGAAGAAATGGGCAAAACAAAAGTTAGTGAAGTTCTCTAAGTATGGAAAAACAGAGAATGAAAAAGTACCAAGTGTTAGGGGCTTACTTGGACGGAATGCTGCAACATTAGAGCGAAGTTTTCGTATTCGCTGACCTTGGCGTTATGCTTGAGGTCCCTAGGAAGGAGCAAGGTAGTAGAGGGGGCAACGCCGACTTCAATGTCGGTCGCGCTGTCGCCGACTCTGACTGGTTTGTCCTCAATGGTGATTGGAGGGGCCCAGGGGGCATTTGATTTCATGGACCCCGAGGTTGTTGCAAACTCTGACCTCGGCTTCTTTGACCGGGTTGATTCAGAGCGAGCAGCCTCAACAGGCCTCTTTTCAACGGCGGAGGCACTTTTTTCCGCCTTGGCTATCTTGGATATCGGCAAGGTATCCTCAGAATCAATATGAGTTACCGTTGCCTTAGCTTAGGCTTTCTTTAGTCTTTTTTGTTTTGGCTTTAGCTGAGATTGGGATAGTGAAGGTTGTACGGAGACAGTGTTGAGGATATCGGATAGAAGGTCGTCTACAACCGCCTTCTTACGACCCATCTCGACAATGGCTATAGTTTGACGTCGGCGTTTGCGTTGAAAAGGTGGGATTAGTTGTAGAGGATGGTTGTTCTGCTGGATTAGAGGTTGATCCCTGATCTGGTCGAGGTGATAAAGTTGTATGAGGAGTTGTGGCAGAAGGAGGAGACTTGCTCTTCTTCGGGACGTCGGGTAAGATGGATTTATAGGTCGGGATATAATTCAGGAGCAGAGGAGCCTTGCGTTGATTGATAGGCAAGTTGAGTAGCTTCTTAAAATCCTTGCTAGGATAAAAGTTTTTGCGGAAGTCCTTTGGAGGCTGAGGAAGAACTGCAAAATAAAACATACAGACATTAGAACATTTAGAAAGAACAAAGTATTAAAAACTTGAGAAGCAAGTAAAAGTAAACACTTGGCTCTTACCATCTCCCTCTCTGAACAGTGTACGACTTAAAGGGTAGAGGTGAAGGTCGTCATCTGGAAGAAACTCCCAGTTGCCCGAGACGATGAAATAATCGTCCCCGGCACCCTTGTTGGAATCAGGGAGGTCGGCTATGAGTTTGTATTCCGTTGATCTCGGCTTAAGGTAGTAAATGTAGCCTTTTTCTGACTTAAGGCCACACATGGTGTAACAGTACTGGATGTCGACTAGAGTTACCCTAGCATTTTCTCGGCTAGCTAAGGCAATAATACCGTTGATGACTCGGTAAGAGTTAATGGCTAATTGCATTGGGTTGAGTTTATAATAGTGAAGGACTTCTCGGAAGAGAATATCGAGAGGGAGCCTAAGTCCATACTCTACGAAGGCTACAACTGGGAAAGGCATAGAGTCGTCTTTGGGCATGATAGAGTCCTCCTCCCTAGCCAACCTAAGGTGAACATCGGCAGGGATGGCGAATTCCTGCCTGAAATATTCTAGCTTAAGTGGGATGTCTACCTTCCACCTCCACATACCCATAACGTCAGCTTAAGGGGAAAGTGTTGGATTGTAAAATGAGGTGGTTTGTTAGGGTTTAAAGGACCTCGGCAAAACCTAAACGAGTGCTGGCGCAAGGGTTTTTGAAGATCTAAGGGGAATTTGTTTCAATTTTTCCAAAAGTTTGTAAGTTCTAGAACAAGTCCCAAACCTAAGGCTACGGAAACAAGGATTGAGGGCAAGAATCTAGAAAAAAAAAACACAGAAAACAGAGACAAAAATATGATTCAGAATCAAGAATAGTGATGAACTATCAAGAACATTGTGACAAAGTGTGTACAAGGGTGCGAGGCCAAAAACAGTGGCAAAATGAACAGTGTGTGTGTATGTGTGTGTATACCAGCAACAGATTGTGCAAGAGTGGAATCGTGATACAGATAACAAATGGTAGAAATCAACACACAAGTAACAAATTGAGAGCATGAATAAAAACATCATGGCAGTGTACAAACATAGCAGTTTGAAGCGAAACAAGAAATTGAAATAAGCGGAACAGTGGCTCACCGAAGAAAATGAAGCCGGTGTAAAGTTCGCCGGGGTCAGACGATGGCAGCAATCGGAGAAGAGCAGCAAAAGCTTCGTCGAAGGAGGTGAACGGAGTGGTTGCAGAGCTTGAGAGCTTGAAACAATGGAGGATTTGGGAGTAAAAAGAGAGAAAGTTTGAATAAAAATGAAAATGCAAAAGTGAAAAGACGAAGAGAGAGAGAGATGATTTTGATCAAACACGCAAAATGGTGGCAAAGTGGCAATTAGTGTGCCTAGGACGACGTGCTTGTCAGACGGTGCACGCAAATGCAATGCGACTTAATGGCGCGTGTCAGGCACGGCTCAGTAGGGGAAAGACGTGTGGAAAAAATGGTTGAAATACTGTGCGTGACAGCTCATACGCGTGTTGAAACTCTTGGAGTTCTTGATTTAATGGAGCAGGACCTCGGCTAGGAGGACGATATCGGTTGAGAAACTTGAACAAACTTGGTTATTGGTTCTGAAGCATTGATGAAAACAGACTAAGTCTTGGTCGTATTGAGCCAACGAATGATGACCTCGGTAATAAGGGACAAAGCGAGCTTAGCCGACATGCTAAATGGAAGAAACAATATAGGTTTCATCACCTCAGGATGCTGAGGTAATAGAACCTAAGGGGCAGTTGTGGGGACATAATTTTTGAATGACAACACGTGGCCGAGGAGGCACCGGAGTGCCAGCCGAGGTGCCACGTGTCCTGGACAGGATAAGCGAATAAGGGACAAGAGTCCAAGAATGTGAGAGGATTTCAGTTTGGATAAAGATAAGACTCTTAGAGAGTTTATCCCAATCTGACTAGGAGTCCAGGATTAGCATTGAGCCAGAGTCCATTGAAGCTAGGCTTCTATTGGGATTAGGTCAGTGTTGGCTATAAAAGAGAGGCACCCTCGTGGGTCTAAGGTATGCTTTTTATATTCTGAATAGTGAGTTAAGCACTTTTGTTATCTTTGAGAGATAATTGACTTGATCATCGGAGTGCTCTCGGGTGGACGAACCACCGTCGGAGTCTTCTTCTTTCTATGACAGGTCGTTCAGGAGTGATTTATTCTGCCGGTGTTCTCTAGCTGAGTACATGTTTAGCAGTGTGGTCAGAAAATAGCACACACAATTTCGATTATGAAATTTCATCACTAACTCGCCAATACTACTTTCGTGTAGCAATAACAATTACTTCCAATCATTTATGTCTCGTCATTTAGGTATTAGAGATAATAATGCATATCATGTCCTCTGCAATGATTTAATAGAACATATGTGGCATCTTCATGGTGAAAACTAATTTCATCACGTGGATGAGAACATGAACTTTTGGTTGGCTTTTTCGATTGGGAGATGATTACACAAGGAAGGCTGTCAGTGTTTGTTGTTGCTATTAAACTTCATTTACACACATCATTTTTTTTTTTGTTAGTCAAATACTGTCAATGTTTGTTGTTGGTGCTCTTCACACTGTACACATCCATTTTTGCTAATATTATTGATCCGTTAACTTTGTCATTATCAAAAATAGTGTGAATTTGTTAGCAATGTACTGATGTCCTAATTTACTGATGTTGTGTTATGATATGGCTTTGGACTACTGATATGGATGCCTATAACATATACCTTACTTCAGTGCAATACTACTACATTTATTAAATTACAAATGACTGATGATTCTTATATATATCCACCATTTATTAAATTACAAGTGAATTGCAAATTAATGCCTCAGACTTCACAAATGAATTACAAAAATGATAGACAAATGAATTATATATTACAAATGAATTACCAATAAATTTGATATATACCCAACATTTTTCATATTAAATACCTCTGTAAAATCCAACTACTTCACCATCATATCAAAATGCAGACTTGTTTGTTCGGTGTGGTGAATGCCTTATGAAACATACACAACCATCCAACTACTTCATTTAAGAAATTGACCCACCTCATTACTTCCCTCCACCACCTATCTCATTTAAATCTATTGACAATGCACTCTATATAGACACAATACCTTGCAGAAATGTATGTCATTTTTTGGTGAAGGAAGTGTGCATTATTCAAAGAAGCAGCAACCCAAAGCAACAGAAACCGAAAACAAATTCTGCACCAAAATTGGTCAACTAGTTGGTCAACCAGTCGGTTGACCGGCCGATCAACCGCCCTTCATTTTTCTATGTGCACTTCCCTATCTGTTGCACTTCCTTTTTCTGTTTTGCACTACCTTTTCACACCATTTTGTCACCTTACACTCAATTTCAACACCTCTAAAATCAACAATTCACATTTAACACATTCCCAATCAAATTCAACATATATTCACATTATGTCTAGAACAAAAAGAGTAAGACCAGAATATGATGAAACCTCCAACTCTCTACCACGCCAACAACAACAATAGCAGCCTCAAAGTTCAGCTTATCCTTCTATTGATTTTCTCACTTACAATCATGAACAAGCCTTTCAAATCTTCCTGCTCAATATGATTTTTTGTTAGTTAGCAAACTTAATATGAGGCTATGGGGTGGCTAAATTTAATTAATTTATCACAAAAGGTATATTCTCGTCTTGTGTCTTTATTTTATATTCACTTGAAATCTACTGATGAAGAAGATGAAGACTTTAGTCTTCTATCTTATGTGAAAGGTAAGGCTATTGAGTTTGATATCTCCACTTTATCACGAATTATTGGAGTTGAGCAAGGAGATATGCATATCTATTTTCACAGTGAGTCTGACCTACTTGATATTGTTGGCAACATAAGTGAAGTATATACTACTATTTGAGAGGAGATTTACCAGAAATAATTTACAAGCAAGATATTTGAAACCCCACCTTCGTATTCTCCATCGCTTTATAGTAGAAAATGTCACTCCCAAAAGATGACATTTTGATGTTGTTCTAAATTTTAATGCTTATTTGCTATATTGTTTATGCACTAACAGATGATACTCCCAAAGACCCCCATGACAATGCCATACCAGCAACTGAACAACCTCAATACTAGACTATTTTTTGGCTATGGAACAAGAACGACACAATCGGCGTATTTAATGGGAACAACAAATGGCTAATCAGTTCATTGCATTGGGTTAATCAGTTCGATGCATTTGCCACCGCACAAAACTCATTAATTCAACAATTTGGTGAGTTTCGTCTGGACACTAAAAGACATCATGAAGTGGCAAGCAATCGCATGGATCGAATTGAGTATCGCGTCAGCGAGATATACTAGCACTACTTCCCTCTACCACCACCTGACAATGACCTTTGATGTGTTTGGATGAGAGATTAGATGTATAACAAATTTATGTGGTTTTTGTTTGTTTTGACGATGTACTACTACATTCTATATTTTCATTTTTCTATTTCTTGTACTACTTTTTAAATTTTTCTTTATGAATGTAGTAGTACTATGTATGTTTAAATTGGACTATGTAGTAGTATTATGTATTTTTCTGTTTCTTGTACAATTTTTTCGGATGTCTTGTTCATTTGTTTTTGTCATATGGGCCTAATCCTCATGTCACTATGTATTTTGTTCAGGTTTGATACAAAATACATGAAAAGGCCATTTGTTAGCAAACATGTAACATTTTTCACAATTTTGATACAACAGAAATCAATGAATCTTACATCAAAAAAACAAAAACAAAAAAGATTTGTGAGCTTGTTTTTTTTAAAAAAAATTATAGAAACAAAAATGATAGAAATTTGAACTGTGAATCAAATTTTTAAAAACTACCTCTGCACAAAAAATTGATTTGTGTGTTTCAATCCTACAAAAATGATTTCTGAGCATGATTTAAAAATGATTTGTGAATCCTACAAAACTGTGTTTCTATCATTTTTGTTTTTAAAATTGATTTGGAGTTAGTGTGTTTCTATTATTGTTTTTTTTTTAAAAAAAATAAAAATGATTTGTGAGCTCCATCATGAGAGAGTTACAGGTAGCTGTTGATAATTTTTTACAATTGTCAAACCTTATATGTTGAGCTCTTCATACTAATTTGACAGATACCAATAATAAAACCAATACACTTAGTACTCATAATAGACCAATCACATGTTATTTCTCAAATTTTAAACCCACCATCAACATAGATTTAACTATAAAAAACAGATTAAAATGCAATGCAAAAATACACTACAAGAAATTGAATAGAAATTATGGTCTTTATGAAACAGTCACGAAAATCTATTTGTTGATTGAAATAAGATTTGCCATGGAAACTCCTCATAGTAGGCCCTTTGCGTAGGATTTAAATTTGCCATGTCCATTGACATTATTTTATGATCCTCATTTCGTTGTTCTCTTTCATTCATCATAAATAATATTTTAGTTGTTCCTCCTATCATCGACCTTTCTTTGACGCTCTGCAGTCTTCTGTTCACGGTCTACCGCCTTTTGTTCATCTTGCTTAATAGTTCTAGCGAAGATAGTTGACAATACTTCAACAATTTTAGATTGGTTGGCAGTCATTTCATCAAATCTAACATCGTGAATTGCTTGATTTTTCAACTTCTCTTCCGCAGCCTTAGTACCAATTGGTCATGTTGATATATTAGTCGATTGTTGGTCCTCCGCAATAATGTTTTTGGGTTGAAAAGGCTCACCTTTAGTTGTTGGATCGGAAAATGGATATGCTTGTTGCGTGGCTTTTTTGGGTTGTATTCTAATTCCATCCCACTTACAATTTTGGCGCAAAATATCCCAACTTGTATCAAATGTGAAATGTTTTTTTTGTGTTGCATGATACATGCGCTTAGCTTCAGCGACCTAAAAAATGAAAATTATAAACATTTCGATAACAAGTAGACTGAGCAATTAAAAAATTGATATTTAATAACAGAAATGAAAATTACCATGTCTACCTCAGTTGTTCCACTTTGTTGCCTCAATTGGATTTGCTCAAGAAAACTAAAGAATTTATTAATTGCTTTTTGCATGACAGACCAACAGTGAGACAAAGAAATACGATTTCGATTTGACTCACCACTCAATTGTGAATTAAAATAAACGAGTACTCATCCCAGAATATTGTCATGGTTTGACTATTACCGATAATAGGATCTTGAAAAACGGCCAATCAAGATCTACATAAAGTTTCATCTTCTATAATGGTGAACGCTTTACCACAAGAAACACGAGGAGTTTCCGAAATAAAATTAATATCAGTGTTTTGCTGTGAAGTCTGTGATTCCTCAAACATTTCAAAATCTTCCATAGTTTTAAGAAAATTCAATATCCAACACACACACTGAACTATATTGTAAAAGAAACAAGAAAAGAGTTAGACAAAAATGTGAAAAATTGAAGAAATAATAAGGGTACTTACGTGTAGGTCCTAATAAGTGGACTTATTGTCTAATAGGTCCTATGAGAAAAATTTGTCATAAAAAAAGTCACTAATTGTAAGTTTTAGCAATAATTTATAAAAATCATGACAAAAAAAAAGTCACTAATTATCAATTTTTAGCAACATATATAAAAAATTGTCACAAAAAATTATTTTTAGCAACAATTTTACCAAGACTTGTTTTTAATAGAATTTGATAAGAATTAAGTCCAACTATTAGGACCTATTGGTAGTTTACCCGAAATAAAATATACACTAAAGCTCACACAATGAGAAGACAAATGAAACAACAAGTGAAGAATGAAGTTAACCAGAGCACAAAGAAAATAGAAATTATAATGATATTGTGAAATTACAAGATTTGCAGAGTCTTATTTTATAGACCACAGCAATGGTAATTTTGTCAAATCCTCTACAAAACCAACAGTAACCTTATTGGAGTTGCACCTGATAAATGAATGGCTAATTTTCATACAAATTTAAATCTACATGCAATGCATTTGCCTCTGCTATCCATGGATCAATGTTGGTAAGGAATTTCGTCTTGGTGCCACAAAAAGCAACCAACTTTGCAAGCTAGTTCGCAGTCCAAACCATGGCTGCTGCTGTTCATTTTATGTGTAATCCGAATAATCGAGAGGACAACCGGCCGAACGTCCAACCGGTCATCCGGTGGGCCCCACAACCAAAGTACACGCACAATAAAATGGTGAAATTTGTCCTAACTCCTCAGTTTGGTAAAAATTTTGGGCCGTTCTCAATTTGATAGGATTTTGATAAAACCGTTCGAGACAAAAAAATGTGTTCTTTTTTACCAAATTCAAATTTGATGATGAATCTGGTGAACAATTGGAGATAGCCTTACCCTTACCAAACACAACTCAAATCTCAGACAATAGGTGTTTTGTGAAAAATGCATCTCCAAGAAGTTATTTGGTTTACCCTTCCAAACACAACAAACTCATTTAAAAGGACTTTTTCACCTAGAAGTGTGTCAATTTGGGAAGTGACGCCATGTTAGCTCACATACCACATTTCCTAATTAATAGTGACGGGTCACAAATAAGGCGAAACAGTCCAAAAGTTGGACGCAAATTAAAATTTAAAAAAAAAAAAAAAAAAAAAGGAACTCAAGACTGAAAACAATATATACTATAAGACCTTATGGATTAACAAAAAAGACCTAATGAGAAACAAGTACAACTGGTATGACTTCCCCTTAATTCCTGCTTTACTCCTTTATTATTCATTTATGATGTGTTTGGTTAGAAAATTTAGAAAGAAATTTAGAAATAGAAAGAAAAAAAGTAGATGAAATATGAATAAAATATATCTTAATTTCAACTAGTTTCACACTTTTTTTCTTTCTTTTTTCAAATTTCTCCACAAATCTCTCAACCAGACACAATTTTATATCATCTACAAGTATAGATATTTTATAAAGTATAATTTTTAATTTTTACAGGTCAACAACCAAGTAAAAATTTATGCTTTGTTCATAGTTTCCTGTAGTATAAGAAAAACAAATCAGTATACGAGACTGGCTGTGTATTATCTTCAGTTTGTTGTAGCAATTGCCAACTATTCAATCCCATGATGCTCAATCTTAGCTTCTTGTGGCGTCCTTTGATGTTTTAAGTTGTTCCAATGCAAACAGAAGATCCAACATGGTTGGCCTATTCCTTGGATCTGTGTCTACGCACTGTAATGTGAGCGAAGCTGCAGCTTGGGCCCCTTTCTTGGAATATTGACCCTCGAGTCGCGTGTCCATTATTCTCAGAACGCGCCTGTTGTCACATAGGAAAGGCTTTGCCCACTCCACCAAGGTTTCTTCAACATTGGCTCTCTCATCTCCAATTGCACGCCTTCCAGATAGCAATTCTAACAAGACAACTCCGAAGCTGTACACATCACTTTTTGTAGTTAAGCGACCTGTTTGGGTGGCAGTGAACAGTTTCTTTTCTTTAGTCTGGATTAAATTATTCATGCATCTATGGAGAAAAATTAAATTGAAAAATGAGCATAATGATACAATTCAGTCCTTTATTGGGGGTTTATAGCCAATATTTATATACTAAAGCTTGCATGCCATCTTTTTTCCTATTTAAGAGAATATAAATACTATCTTGGAAATTCTTCACCTGAACAGACCAAATTTTCTAAAGCTCCTATCATGACATCAGAAAGTCACAATAGTACAACTAATTTTTCTGCTCCTGTTTTCTATTTCTTTAAAAAAAGGTCAGTCAAAAGGTTGTCTGTGAACAACCAATAATAGTTACTAAAAAAAAACAATGAGATTATTATGCAAACTTTCCAACTTAAAAATGAATGTAGGTGTTTGTACTCTTATATTGAATCGCTTCTGTATCTTGGCTGCTGTTGAAATTTCCTAAAAAAGGAGGAAGCAAAAATGCAGGCTTGAGATCAAATGGAAACTCTCTCTACCCATTTGGGAGAAAATGCAATTTTTGATGCCAAGGAACTAACAGCAAACTTGAAAGTAGTGCAAAAATTTGATAACATATGATGAGTTTGGAATGGCTTTGACAGTAATAGAAGGATCAAAAACTTGAACTTCGAAAGGTAAAAACTGATTGTCAACAGCCCCATCACAATCAAGTATATAAACTGTTCTGATTTAGGGAAATACAGTATGGAAGCAATAGAAGGATCAAAACCTGTCGCTATGTATTCTGGTGCAGCATAACCCCGAGTTCCCACAACTCTTGTTGAAACATGAGTGTTATCTCCAGTAGGACCCGCCCTTGCTAAGCCAAAATCTGAAAGCTTTGCATTGAAATCCTACACAAATTTGTCAAAGCTCCATGAGGTATGGAAACTGATTGTAGAAATTCAAGGGCAGCATTTCTGTATTGATCAATGAGCTCAAAGTTCAAATTTGTTATCATACCGAATCAAGTAGAATGTTTGCAGCCTTCAAATCACGGTATATTACATTGGCATCCAAATTATGTAAAAAGGATAATCCCCGTGCAACATCAATGGCAATACTCATCCGTGTAGCCCAAGGAATAGGTTGAACACCTTCTGCAGAGAGAGAGAAAAAACAATTCAAAGAACTCTCCGATTTGAAAATACAAACACACATATATAAATCATCCATGGCTGACACAGTAATTAATTATCCGTGGGCTGTGATTTGAACAAATAAAATATTATCTAGTGAAAGGAGAAATTTTCTTTTGTGAGAAAATGCCACTAAAGCTACAAAAAATAAGAAAAAAGAAAAGTAAAAGAAACAATTATTCCAAGTGCACAGTGCATCAGAAAGTTCCCTACGCTTCTGATCCCCTCTCAGTGTAGTTAAACTACTTCCGTGATATGGGTAAATGAAAATACTATAAGATGTTGCTTTTGGGTTCGACAAACTAGCCCCTTGTAATTACGTAGAGATTGTGCATGTAGTCTTCCTGGAAGAGGATTAACGTCAGTTATATCATACAGTTAGTTTCCATCTTACAGGCAATGGGTAGATTACCAAGGCAGATCCATTTAACAGGCATATAATAGAACATAGCCCATAGATTTTTTAAAATTGCAGTTAGAAAATTTCCTTCACTAAAAAAATTGTAGATACAATTCTTTCCTTCTTTTGGACAGGTAAAAATTAGATAGAAATGTGATTGATTGCAAAAGAAACATGCTTTCAAGGTCAGCTTAGCTGGAAAAGACAAAATGAAAACTATCGGAGGAAACACTTGGTGTGGCTAAATAGATACATGGTTGCACATCACATTTGGACTATATATGCACAATCATAGGTGGTATCAACAGTGTGCGTACCGAATTCCGCACTAGATGAAAGTGGATCGGGGCTCCGCACTCAGTTGGACTATCCAAGGACCGGGACTCCTGCCACAAGAAGCACCGTTAGAGCTGCCCGGCCGGGGTTGGCCGGATAACCCCTCCGGCATGGGAATCAGTGATCGGAGAAGGAATGTATGTTCAGTGAGATTCGAATAGTTCCCCTTCAATGTGAAGTTTATGAAGTATATGTAGTATTCCTTACTTGCTTCTCAAGGTGGTTTCATGGAGTGTAGATGCTGCCAGGTGTCCTTTCAGCATTGCTCCAGGTGGGGGACCACTTGGTAGTTGTCATTGATTGCATATTCTCATTGTAGGCATGTTGATAACAAACCACATTCCTTTGGTTCAACAACTTCCGTGATTCTAGGTGTGGGGGACCAGCTGAGGTGGCACATGCTTGCACTCATAGCTCCTGCGTTTCCTTGAGAGGTTTCTCCAGCTCGGTACTCATGTACTTTAGTTCGGTACTGATGTGCCTCAGCTCGGCCTTTTCCAGGATCATTCATGGAGATGGGCTGGCCTATTATCTGTTCGGCCCACAGATTCCGTTTCGCAGCTTAGCCTAGACCAGCACTACGGCTGGGCTAGCCTTTCCACTGCGGGTTGGGCCCAAGTGCTTGAGGACTTGGGTGGACTGTTGATCATGAAGTTGGGCTCAACTGGTTTGTTCATATACTCATCCGACCCACTTGGATTCGGACTTTGTCGGGTTGGGCCGGCCCAAGGCTTGGACCTGACCCGTTTCACATTTAGCCCCTTCATTTGCCCCTTAGCTCGCGCTAAGGTTTCCCTTGGTGGGAGCTATTGTTCTGCTCTCCAAGCGTCGCGTCGTTTTGGTCCTCCCCCAGTTTGGCCTTGGTGACGGTTCAATCCTGACACAGAATTCCTGCATGCGTCTTTTCGTGTAACACGTGGCGACGTGTGATAGGTGTGCAGAGATAATGCGTCGACTCCATACCGAAGATCATGATTCGTGTACCTGCACACCGACTGGTCTTATAAATGCTCAGACCGTCAATTCAAATCCCTTGATTTACTTTTCTCATTCCCCTAGTGAGTTCTAAAGAGAGAGAAAGAGCTTCTTCCCATTCCTCTGGACCGATCTCGCTGGTGCTCTGCTTGGGCTTCTTCGCCGCTGATCCTGCTTCGCTATCACCGTTGTGATCTCTGTAAGTCCTCTCATGACTCTTCTTCTCTTTCCCCTTTCTGTTTTAATCATCTTGTTTGGCCCACTTGCTATCCGTGTCCCATATTCTGTTATCTGAATCCTACTTCTGTCCCATTAGGTTGGTCGAATGGGGAAGTTTCGTTCCTTGGTTGATACCCCTGAGGCCATGGCTATGTTCCGTCTGGATTACAATATTCCCCATGACGTTACCCTTTCGCTGGCAAAAGTAGACGCCAAACGTATGGGTACGAGGAATACCGTTGCCTTTCCTATCGCGGCGATAGTCGAGGGAGGGGTTCGGTTTCCTCTTGACCCGTTAGTGCGCCGTTTTCTGCATCAAGTCCAGTTAACCCCAATGCAAGTATCTGTGAACCTTTTCCGTGTTGTTTGCGGCGTATCTGCCCTCAATAGACGACTGGGCCTGAACCTTGACATATGGGATATCTTGGGATGTTACACCCTTTCTCATAACAAAGACCATAGTACATACTACCTGCATATTCGCTCAGCTGATTGTCACTTAGTTACTGGATTACCTGATTCGGATAAACACAATGACGATTTCCTACAAGTTGGTAGAAATTGGGAGTTCCCCGCCGGAACCGAGTTTCAGCTTGAACGGATGCCACAGAAAGACGGCTACCCAGGTCTGGGCCTCTCCTTTTAATGCCTTTGATGTTTCTTACTCTATTTTGAATATTGCTCTGATGGGTTGCTTTCTTTTTGCAGAGTCCTCCCGTTTCCAACGAAGGCCGAATCGAGAGAATGCTGAAGCCATCAAAGCTGCCTTGAGGTATAAAAAGAGATCTGCACCTGAGTTATTGGACTACCAGTCAATTTACCGTTATGTTATTCCAAAGAAGGCAAGGCTCGCTGCTGCCCTTCTGGACTTTGATACCGAGACTGACACGTCTCTCACCCCTCTGGTCTCGAGACGTCACAGGAGTCAAGATGCATTTTCTGAGAGAGCGCCCTCCCCTGCCCCCAGTTTCGCAGGGAGCGGGTCTGTGGCGAAAAGAAGGGTGTTGGTGGATTTAGAGGCCGAGGCCTTCGGAGCCTCCGGCGCTTTGCAAACCCCTCTGGAGAAGACCGAGGTGAAGAGCCTCATGGAGGTAAAGATGGAAGTTGGAGCTTCTGGGACCCCTGTGACTGCTGCCGAGCCCTCAGCTTCAGTCGCTGCACGAGCGAAAAAGAGGAGAAGAGAAACCGGCAAAGCAGTGGTGGGGGAAGCTTCTCAGGATCCTGCTGAGGATGATGCTTTTGAGAAATGGGAGCCGCCAATATCGTATGAGGGCAGGCCCATTTCCACCTCTGATTCAGTTGTCGTTTCGCAAGATTTTGCCTTTAATTTGACCAAGTTTTTGTTGATGCCGGTTGATATGGCCGACCATAATGGGCCTCGTGACATTCCTATCTTGAAGGGGACCCTTCAAATGATGACTGAAGTGAGTGTTTTCTTCGCTTTACTTAACTTCACTGTTGCGTTGCTGTCTTCCTTTTTTCTAAGTTCCTTGTCGTCCTTTGCTGTGTATCCAGAGAATGCACCTGTCCATTACCCGTGCTGAAGAGCTGGAAAGGGCCGTGCTGGAGGCTGCAATGAACGTAGAGAGACTGACGGTAAACTTGGAGTCAGAGAAGGAAGGACGCCGAACCGCTGAGAGGGAAGCCTTTCGTTTGAACAAGATTGTCGCTTCTGCTGAACAATCGAAGGAGGCTGCCATTGGGACACAGGCTCAACTCGAGGGGAAGGTGGCCGAACTGGAGGCCGTTATTGCTGTGATGGCTGCCGAGCGTACTACGCTGGAGGCCAAGCACTGGCAACAAGGCTGGGATGAAGCTGCGGCGGCATACAAGGAGGAGGTTCTAGTGCTGCAAGACAAGCATCAGTCCGGCCCCAAGGCCCCAACAGCGCTCGGCCGGGGGCAAGCAGTACAGAAATCAGACAGAGCATCTATTTAAGGACTGTATAGAGTCAGACCGGGCACCTATTCGGCCCGAAGGTCCCAACAGAGCTCGGCCGGGGGCAAGCAGTATAGAATACATTCAGACATAAAAGCCAAACAGCATCAAATTGCAAGTTCAAAGAGAAAACTATATCATCCAACAAAGGGCACAGAAGGCCTCACAACCAGCAGCAAAAAGAAAAGGAAAAATTGTCTTCACCAAAACAGAAAAGCAAAAAGTTCAAATCCTTTCAACATCAATTTTCATCAACAGTGGGCAACTCAGGAGCAGCATCAGCAATTTTGTCCAGGCCATCTGCGAGAGGAAAAGTAGAGAAAGCTCCAACTTCCTGAGAAGTAGGAGCCACCTTAACCACATCTCCCGTGGCTTCGGTCTCTAAGGTTTCAACCCCTTCAACGTCCACCGTTTCAGCGGCAACATTCATGCTCTGGGTCTTGCTTACAAAATCATCTTCTGGGGAAACATCGTCTGGCAGAACAGCAGGGGTAGGAATAGTCTTCAAACCCAAGGATTTCGAAGGAACAGGAACATCATGATACAGGGAAGAGCCTTCAGGAACCATCGCAGCGGCTAAGGCACTCGTCCAACCCTTTACAAAGAGCTTGTCTCGCAGCACTAGAACCTCCTCCTTGTACGCCGCTGCAGCTTCATCCCAGCCTTGTTGCCAGTGCTTGGCCTCCAGCGCAGTACGCTCGGCAGCCATCATAGCAATAACGGCCTCCAGTTCGGCCACCTTCCCCTCGAGTTGAGCCTGTGTCCCAATGGCAGCCTCCTTCAATTGTTCAGTAGAAGCGACAATCTTGTTCAAACGAAAGGCTTCCCTCTCAGCGGTTCGGCGTCCTTCCTTCTCTGACTCCAAGTTTACCGTCAGTCTCTCTACGTTCATTGCAGCCTCCAGCACGGCCCTTTCCAGCTCTTCAACACGGGTAATGGACAGGTGCATTCTCTGGATACACTGCAAAGGACGACAAGGAACTTAGAAAAAAGGAAGACAGCAACGCAACAGTGAAGTTAAGTAAAGCGAAGAAAACACTTACATCAGTCATCATTTGAAGGGTCCCCTTCAAGATAGGAATGTCACGAGGCCCATTATGGTCGGCCATATCAACCGGCATCAACAAAAACTTGGTCAAATTAAAGGCAAAATCTTGCGAAGCGACAACTGAATCAGAGGTGGAAATGGGCCTGCCCTCATACGATATTGGCGGCTCCCATTTCTCAAAAGCATCATCCTCAGCAGGATCCTGAGAAGCTTCCCCCACCACTGCTTTGCCGGTTTCCCTTCTCCTCGTTTTCGCTCGTGCAGCGACTGAAGCTGAGGGCTCAGCAGCAGTCACAGGGGTCCCAGAAGCTCCAACTTCCATCTTTACCTCCATGAGGCTCTTCACCTCGGTCTTCTCCAGAGGGGTTTGCAAAGCGCCGGAGGCTCCGAAGGCCTCGGCCTCTAAATCCACCAACACCCTTCTTTTCGCCACAGACCCGCTCCCTGCGAAACTGGGGGCAGGGGAGGGCGCTCTCTCAGAAAATGCATCTTGACTCCTGCGACGTCTCGAGACCAGAGGGGTGAGAGACGTGTCAGTCTCGGTATCAGAGTCTAGAAGGACAACAGCGAGCCTTGCCTTCTTTGGAATAACAGAACGGTAAGTTGACTGGTAGTCCAATAACTCAGGTGCAGATCTCTTTTTATACCTCAAGGCAGCTTTGATGGCTTCAGCATTCTCTCGATTCGGCCTTCGTTGGAAACGGGAGGACTCTGCAAAAAGAAAGCAACCCATCAGAGCAATATTCAAAATAGAGTAAGAAACATCAAAGGCATTAAAATGAGAGGCCCGGACCTGGGTAGCCGTCTTTCTGTGGCATCCGTTTAAGCTGAAACTCGGTTCCGGCGGGGAACTCCCAATTTCCACCAACTTGTAGGAAATCGTCATTGTGTTTATCCGAATCAGGTAATCCAGTAACTAAGTGACAATCAGCCGAGCGAACACGCAAGTAGTATGTACTATGGTCTTTGTTATGAGAAAGGGTGTAACATCCCAAGATATCCCATATGTCAAGGTTCAGGCCCAGTCGTCTATTGAGGGCAGATACGCCGCAAACAACACGGAAAAGGTTCACAGATACTTGCATTGGGGTTAACTGGACTTGATGCAGAAAACGGCGCACTAACGGGTCAAGAGGAAACCGAACCCCTCCCTCGACTATCGCCGCGATAGGAAAGGCAACGGTGTTCCTCGTACCCATACGTTTGGCATCTACTTTCGCCAGCGAAAGGGTAACGTCAAGAGGAATATTGTAATCCAGACAGAACATAGCCATGGCCTCGAGGGTATCAACCAGGGAACGGAACTTCCCCATTCGACCAACCTAATGGGACAGAAGTAGGATTCAGATAACAGAATATGGGACACGGATAGCAAGTGGGCCAAACAAGATGATTAAAACAGAAAGAGGAAAGAGAAGAAGAGTCATGAGAGGACTTACAGAGATTACAACAATGATAGCGAAGCAGGATCAGCGGCGAAGAAGCCCAAGCAGAGCACCAGCGAGATCGGTCCAGAGGAATGGGAAGAAGCTCTTTCTCTCTCTTTGGAACTCACTAGGGGAATGAGAAAAGTAAATCAAGGGATTTGAATTGACGGCCTGAGCATTTATAAGACCAGTCGGCGTGCAAGTACACGAATCACGATCTTCGGTATGGAGTCGACGCATTATCTCTGCACACTTATCACACGTCGCCACGTGTTACACGAAAAGACGCATGCAGGAATTCTGTGTCAGGATTGAACCGTCACCAAGGCCGAACTGGGGAAGGACCAAAACGACGCGACGCTTGGAGAGCAGAACAATAGCTCCCACCAAGGGAAACCTTAGCGCGAGCTAGGGGGCAAATGAAGGGGCTAAATGTGAAACGGGTCAGGTCCAAGCCTTGGGCCGGCCCAACCCGACAAAGTCCGAATCCAAGTGGGTCAGATGAGTATATGGACAAACCAGTTGAGTCCAACTTCATAATCAACAGTCCACCCAAGTCCTCAAGCACTTGGGCCCAACCCGCAGTGGAAAGGCTAGCCCAGCCGTAGTGCTGGTCTGGGCCGAGCTGCGAAACGGAATCTGTGGGCCGAACAGATAATAGGCCAGCCCATCTCCATGAATGATCCTGGAAAAGGCCGAGCCGAGGCACATCAGTTCCGAACTAAAGTACATGAGTACCGAGCTGGAGAAACCTCTCAAGGAAACGCGGAAGCTGTGAGTGCAAGCATGTGCAGGTTGCCACCTCAGCTGGTCCCCCACACCTAGAATCACGGAAGTTGTTGAACCAAAGGAATATGGTTTGTTATCAGCATGCCTACAATGAGAATATGCAATCAATGACAACTACCAAGTGGTCCCCCACCTGGAGCAATGCTGAAAGGACACCTGGTAACATCTACACTCCATGAAACCACCTTGAGAAGCAAGTAAGGAATACTACATATACTTCATAAACTTCACATTGAAGGGGAACTATTCTAATCTCACTGAACATACATTCCTTCTCCGATCACTGATTCCCACGCCGGAGGGGTTATCCGGCCAACCCCGGCCGGGCAGCTCTAACGGTGCTTCTTGTGGCAGGAGTCCCGGTCCTTGGATAGTCCAACTGAGTGCGGAGCCCCGATCCACTTTCATCTAGTGCGGAATCCGGTACGCACAAACAGAAACTTGATCCCCTGCATGATCATTCTCAAAACCTTTTCTTTTCCATAGCTTAATCATCTACTGCATTATCAAAATCCACTCTTGTAATACTTTTGTAACTTTCATATAATTCTTGTTTTCATTCAGAAGAATAAGATTAATTGATATATTTCAAGGAATCTCAAGGGAAAAAGAAAAAGCAAAGGAAATCAACTTACTTCTGAATATATGATTTTCCAAGCTTCCCTTTGGCATGAACTCATAAACTAAAAGTTTGTTCTCAGAATCTGAGCAATACCCAATGAGTTTCACAAGATTTTCATGGCGAAGCTGACCCAAGTAGTTTACTTCTGTCTGCCAGTTTCAAACAATTAAACGGAGTTTATTTCATACAACAGCATGCAAGGGTATTCAAGAGAAGATGAAATCTTAAATTCAGTCTTTATGACACATACAAGCCATTCCCAGTGACCTTGAAAGCTTTCTGTCTTGAGCTTTTTGACAGCAACTACAATCCCAGTTCCAGGTTTGGTGGGAGCAAAAGTGTTCTCATCAATCCATCCTTTAAAGACACATCCAAACCCTCCCTCGCCAAGAAGACTATCTGGACGGAAGTTTTTGGTGGCATTCTTGAGATCATTGAAAGTGAAGGACTTGAGGTTGTTGGAGATAGGAGTTTCACCTTTGGATGCTACGAGAACTTTGTTCAAACTTTCATTCTGTCTGGAGAGGGTTGAATCATGTTTTGCCTTGCTAGGGGGTGTTGTCTTATCTAGATGAGAAGAGTAGAAAAAATTATAAAGCAAATAAAACATTTAGCAGTTAAACCATTAGAAGTTGCATTAAAAAAAACTTTTTGACCCATGTGCAATTCCTCTATGCAAATCTTTTGGAATTGGAACAGATTCAAAATTCAAACAACTCATAAAAAAATAGCACTAGCATGAGCTAACAAACAATACAGGAAAATTCATCATAAACAGTTATATTATGTAATCTTTGAATAACTGGTAACATAGTAACAGTCTCATCACTAGTAACTGTTGACTAATTAAATACAACTAAAAATATTGTCTGTATACATGAAATTTGTGGAATGCTTCTAGTCAGGTTTTGGTTGACGCTAGGAAAGTGAATAAGTGAAAAGTTGACTTGAGGTGGTATGAGCAAGGACTCTGTAAATATCTTATCAAGAAATCATAAGTTCTAAATGAAGAAGTGTACAGGAAAGGAAAACTAAAACAATAACAAGTGCATCACTTTCTGGAATATGCAATGATAAGTATCTAAGATGTCAAAGCTACAAGATCAATTGTTTCAGCAGAAGTGTTCAGAAGATTAACAAGCAAAAATAGATCTCCAAGGCAGTGGCAGAACATCCAAAAGTATACATCATTCCAACATTTAAGACCATGAAGTTAATGAGCTACTAAGAGATGAAACAACAAATTGGTCAAAAATTAAGAAGACTGAGAAAAAGGTCAGTGATTGTTTCCAATCTTGATCGAAACTCAAACCAACTCACATTTATTTCTTAGAAGGCAAAGGATCATTCATTCTGTGTTACATTGCTCTCTTGAAACAGGTAAACTCCCTGAAATTTAGCAGGTCAGTTTCTTATGTTCAGATCAGAGTAAGTGAAAATCTAGTAGTCAATTGAAGTTTCCTAGTCTCCAAAAGGGAATATTAGTGTGCTTGAATATACTTATAACAGGATATTCATATATACACATATTTGCTTTCTACGTCTGGAAAATTTTATCTCCTAACAGAAATCTATAAACTCACAAGAAAAATTAAGAGTAGCCCAATCATGAGAAAATCAAGATTCATTTGCTTCAGTTCCTATTAGGAGAATGAAAGAGCAAGGAAAAAATCAATGTCTTCAAGTTTTTCAAACTAGTGCTCTCTCCACAAATAGGTAATGCGTTTTGGATTTTGTTAACATGCATCCTAAGGGACATATTAAGAAACTTAAAAAGATTGGACATTCTGTATGAAAGTGCATGCAACAAAGAATATACAATCTTTTTAAGCCTTCTTAACATGTTCCCAAAAGGCGCACGTTAACAAGACCCATGCATTTTAGATGCTACCAAACACCCTAAAATGCTGAATAACACTATGCAAGTATGTTTTACATGGACAGCCTCATCTAACAGGACTAAACTGGGTTTACATTTTTTCTTTTTTCTTTTTTTACATAACACGTCAAGAAATATTTTTTCGAGTTTTGAGTCTCTTGGGTTCAGAATTAATTCAAACTTACATAGTAGAAAAAGAAAACAAAAGAGACCCACCAACAGCATGAAACTACTGCCACTACAGGGCCTGGGAGAAAAGTTAGTAGATGCTCTCGGAGAAATGCTCCATGCCATTTATCAATTGACACCTCTCATGTTGTCTTTCAAAACGCCGACACAAAAGTGATGGACCTTATTGTCTAGACCAAAAACTATCAAATTTGCTCCAAGAACACTAAATAATTTTTCGGTCTAGAATGGTTTACACAGCCTTACCTTACCCCCACATGCAGAGAGGATGTTTCTGTCTTTTAAATCATTGACACCCAAATCACAGTGGAGCAACTTAACACTGGGTGAAGGCCCACCCCTTCTTACCACAAGAGGCTCAGAACCCAAAAAAGAAAAAAATATAAAAATTCAAGCTAAAGTTTTCATGGATTGAAATGATAAAGATGGCCATGGTTACTTACTCCATGGCCAATAATAAGCTTATAACTCCACCCAAGATTTCTAAAGTTTGCTTAGAGAGTCAGAGAGAGGACTGAATATACAAGAAGTTGAAATCTCTCTCCAATTCTTCTCTGCAGAATAGATGTTACAAGTAAATTGTGGAAACCCATATCTCAAAAGGAACAAAAACTAAAATTGTCAAAACAACAAATGCAAACCACAAAAAAAGAAGAGAAATCAAAGAAACCCACAAACAAACAAGCAGAATTAAATAGGAGATTCAAAATCAGAAGACAAATTTACCAAAGAATTGGCTGGAAGAAGCATGAGCACACTTGACTGGCCTGCACCAGCAATTACCCATAACTAGAAACACACACACACTCTCTCTCTCTCTCTCTCTCTCCTAGTACATTGAATTGGGTTTCTGGGTTTTGGGTTTTTGGGGTTAAAGACTTTGGGAAGCAGAGTTGATCTTCTCGATCAGTCAAAATGTCTACGCAAATCTACAGAGCAATTGTTTGAAAATCAACCAAATACTATACAAGTTTTGTGGTCCCACTACTACACAAACTGATATCGATATGCAATGTGATGTATACAGACGAAAGACAAATATAGTATTAATTTAATGACTGACTTACAAGAGAGAGCGAGCGAGAGAGAGAGAGAGCTCTGGCGATGGTCAAATCAAATGCTGACTGATTCAATCTTCTTCTATCTCATCGCAATTGATTGGGAGGTTTCGATGTTCAAATGCTGACTAAAATTCCATTTTGTCCGAGCGAACTTGTGCGCTTATGTATTGAATATTAGTATTTTATAGAGGGTCGTCCTGATTTGTGAGAAAATTTTCAAACTTGCTAACCGTTCAACGTTTGGCAAAACCCAATGCCGAAAGTTTCGCCAAAACCATTTTTTAAAGAGTGGTATTAAAACCCATAAATGCACTCCCTATTTTTTCTTTTATAGTATTTATAAATTTTAAAATCTTTAAAAAAAAATTTCTTCCCTCAAATAACATTAAAATTATCTTTAAATATTTCACCTATGGAACACGCACCCCACACTTCTAAAAAAACCTTGCTTCCAAAAAAATCCTAACAAAACCTATTAAAAAGAAGAAGAATCTCATCATTTTCAAAACTCATGAAGAAACAGAAAAACAACAAGAAAAATATTGTTTCTACCAATTTAACCAACTTCATATTTGATATTTTTCATTGTTCTCAAATTTAAGCTCTTGATCTAAGCTATAATAATCTTTCAAGGGATGTTTAAATACAAAATTTATTTATGATTGTCACCAACCTTACTTAATCTATCATACAATCACTTCTCGGATATTAAAATCTCTTATTCCCAATTTTTAAAATGGTTCAACTCTTCAAGTTTTCTTCATTCGAGACTCATCTCAGATCATAAAAAGTTTAAAATCAATGTTCGATTTTCAGTTCCCGAACAAATAAACAATGTTCAGGCCTGTGTTCCCGAATTTCGATCATATGTTCGGGAGTTCAGTTCCTAAAAAATGACGAACATATTTTATTATTTTTGTATTTTTTTAATAAACTTACCTTTACAAGGTCAATCTCCTTTGAACTAAGAACAACATCAAAGTTATAAACCTCCTCTAAGCTTTTATTGTTGTGCACCTCTCGTCTTATAGAGTTGTGGTTGTCAAAAAAATTCTCATTCATTGTCATATCCGGAAAAGTATAGGTGATCAAATGATTGTCACAGTTACTGTCGGAGTATTGTCACCAAAGAATTTTCAAGGTTTTGAGAGTGGGTAGGTTTTGAAAGTGAAATTTGGAAAAGATGGATGGTTGGTGGAGGTAGGTGCTCTCATAAATCTTAATTTATGATGTAATGTGTGTGTAGGTTTAATTGTGAGATGGGATGTCTCAAAATTAATGATGTTCTTTATAATAATTTTATTTGAGATTATTATTATAATAAAAAAAACTAAAAATTAAAAGGTCCAAAATAATTTATAAGATGTTAATAGCAACACTCTTTTTTAAAAAGTAAATTTAAAAACCCAAATCACACCCAGCCAGCTCCCCCACTATGGAAAAATTACACCACACGGACCTCCCTTGAGACCCTGACCGTTAACCAACCGTTAGGTAAGTGGATGAAATTTTTTGAATAAAAAAAAAAATGGACGAAATTTGATGAGGTAATCCAATTTTTTTTTTTTTAATCTTTTTTATTTTATGAAATACCATATTTATCCTTGTTTATTTTGTAAAATTTTTGGTTAAAAATAAAAAAACTAGTATTATGTTCTCCCCACCCTCTCTTCTTGTACCTCATTTCTTCTCTCTCTACTTTATTTCTCATATATTCTTTCTAATAAGAGTCATATAAATGTGAATGGATGAATATAAATCATAGAATTTTTTGTGAGACTTCTTTGCTAGGGGGGCTTGGGATACATGGTCACAACAGGATAGTATGGTTCTTCGGTGGAAGATTTTTTCGATAATTCAAACTGTTTATTTTATAGAATTTGTTAAGCATATTATTCTTGTAAAAAATTAAGTTAATTGAAAATTTACAATATCATGATTTGATTCTAATTGTTTTAAAAAAAATATTAAAATCATGTTAGCCATTTATTTTTTTAAAAATAAATATATTCATGTCACGGAATTATAAATGTTCAATCAATTTCATTTTTTTGCAAGAATGATCTACACAACAAACTATGATTTTTGTTTTTTTTTAAAAACAAATATACTCTTGTCACGAAGCTATAAATGTTCAATCAATTTCATTTTTTTGTAAGAATGATCTACACAACAAATTATGATTTTTTTTTTATCCCCAATTGTACATGCCTTTTGGTACACTTGAGACTCTTGTATATACTAAAATAAATATGTGATTATCGCTTCTCATAAATCTTGAGCCATAGATCAACTAAAGAAAATGTAGCCTTGTTGGCACTAAAATTCAAAATTCTCTATCGACAGGCATGTCAAAGAGCAAGAACTTGAGCAATAAAGGTCCAAGAATCATGAGCGTGAAGATGGTGGTCTGGAGAGAGAGATCAAAGGTATGACACGTGGCTGTTCCAAGGAGAAAAAGAGCTGAAAGCAGTTACAACAGTTATACATCATGGGCGAATGGGAGATGCTGGCAAATGGACGCGTGGCTGCATTCCATGGACATTGAAACAATATTGAGAGGGTAATTTATATATAAATTGGTCCGAGCTAGGAGTGCGAACCGATCTATGGGCCGTGTTAAAGAAGCTTGGAAGATGGGCCTCGGATGAGTGGTAGTCCGGTCCAAGGTAAAGAGGTTTGCGGCCGAATTGAGTGAGTGAACTTAGTTCGGTCACATGGCATGGATAGCTCGGTCATTGCTATTCGGAACCGAATGTTGGGGCCTACTCTAGGTCCTGAGTAAAAGTTAGCTCGGCTAATTCTTCTATGTAAAGCTTGGCCTTGCATATGAGGCCGAGGTAGAAGAAAGGAATGGAAGAGCCGAGATAACCGTTAGATCGGTTCACACGCTAGTTAGTCCAACATGGAAATGTTACTTCGGTCGGTTATGGTAGTTCGGCCGTAGAAAAACCATCTCACTTGGTTTAAAGCAGTGAGGGGGGTGTTGAAGGAAAACATATCCATCAGGAATGTGATCCTAGGAGAACTCTACATGGAGGAGTAAGAGTCCTACTAGGATTGTGCCACGCGAAACCATATAAAAAAGCTCACAAGATATCACCTATGGAGAGGGTAATGCAACTTGCTCCCTGAATACATAGAGCTTTTGCCTATTTGTCTTGTTGGCTGACTTAGTCATCGGAGAGGTTTCCGGCACACACCGCCGCTAGCTCGACGTTTGTGTTTTCAAGGTAGTAGAGCGACGTCGTACGGAGGAGCGCAGACTTGATCAACAGGAGGATTATATGAGAAGGTGTATTTCTTTCCCCGTACAATGGCGACGTCTGTGGAACTCAGACAAGAACAACCTCTTATCAAGCTTTTCCTCCCAAAAATCAATGGCGAACAACGAAGAATTACCACAGTCCGCCGTTGACGGACTAACTCCAGAAGGGGGTGCAAGGTGCGAAGGCTTACCCTTGGTCACTCCCATGGCGAACCTGGAACCACAAAGACAAAATTCCAGGAGAATGCAGGACGAAGGCGGTATAACAGCCCCATCATCACTCTCGTTCGCAAAGCCCAGAAAGACAAAGACGCAGAATTGATCCTCAAACTTTGGAGGATCGCGTCAGAGAACAAGACGAACTGATCCGTCGGATGGCAGCGGACATGGAATCTCTGAAGCGCCAGGTGAAGGGAAAAGGAGTGGCGACAGGAGAGGGGCGCACAAACAAGACGCCCCCTCGCCACTCGAAAAATCGTAGCAGGAATACTACACCCTCACAAGGAGGGAGCAAAAGCCTCAGGACAGGCGATACCCAATCCAGGTCCTCCAGAACTCGTCACTCCAGGTCTGAGAGGACGAGATCTGAGAGGTCGTACACTGAGGGAAGCACATATTGGCCGTCGCATACACACCAAACGAGATCCAGACAGACGGAGTTGCCCAGGTCGTCCGACCTACGAACCGTACTAGAAGAGAAGGCACGATGGAAGGAGGACGCCAGGGCGCGCGATCTACGTAGAATTTCTGCCCTGCAGCGGTTAGCTCCTCGGACGCATGGAAGCGTCGAGGTTGGAATGCCAATACCGCGCCCGGCCTACGAACCAACGGACAAGGCATTGGCGAGGCTGCAGACCTCACCATTCGTCCCAGCAATAGAGAACGCGCCCCTACGTCAGGCTTCCTACAGCCCAAATTCACAACATATGAGGGGAAGACGTACCCCTACTCACACTTGAGCCACTTTCGTCATGGCTGTATACCGGCGGAATGAGGCCTTGATGTGCATCCTATTCCCTTCAAGCCTTGGCGACCTAGGCCTGACTTGGTTTGAGAAACTTCCAGAAGGCAGCATAGCCTCCTGGGCGCAATTGGTGGAGGCGTTCGTGACAAGGTTCCGAACAAACACTAAAACTCCGGTGGAGATTGACCAGCTACTCTCCATCGACATGGGCGACAAAGAGACCCTAAGATCATACAACAGTCGCTACTGGGAGACATTCAACCAGATTGGGGACTGCCCAACCAATCTCGCCATTGCGCAATACAAAAGAGGCCTTCCAGTCGGGAACAGATTGAGGGACTCTATCACCATGACACCGCCCCTCACCATGGAGGCCCTGATGGAGAGAGTGCATCAGCACATCAGGGTAGAAGAGGATGGCGCTCGTGCCAAAGCAAAATCTGGCGCGACCACAGCACCAGAGAAGAAGACCTCAGCAAAGGTCAATACGGTAGATCACCAAAACCGAAACGGACGGGGCAGACGAGACAACGGCGAGGACCAGGACAAGAGATGGTTGAGAGTCTGCACTGCCATAACCACGGTATTCAAGAAACCGATCTACCGAATACTGAGTGAGATTCGAGACGAGCCTTTCGTCAAGTGGCCAGCCAAGCTAGGCGAGGCACAGAAGGACTACGATGACAGATCAAGGTGCACCTTTCACAAAGAAAAGGGGCACCGCACTGAGAATTGTACGCCATTGAGGCAGCATCTGGAAGAGTTTGTGGCAGCAGGCCACCTGGACAAATACATAGAGGGAGGGGCACAGCCAGCCCCCCAGGACCATAACAACCCCAACGGGATGCCGATCGACGCCCCGCCCCAAGGCATCATCAACGTAATACATGGAGTCTTTGAACCTGAGCGTGTATGCGAGCTTAGAGGTTCAATCAAAAAGGTTGAGCACTTAAGAGAGGTGCTAAGTGCCCAACCAGTCGTCAAAAAGGGGAAGACAAAGGCCACAAATGTCATGTCTTTTTCGGATAAAGACTTGGCAAGGATTTATTGCCCTCACAACGATGCCTTGGTCGTCACTCTCCGAGTCAAGGATTTTGACGTCAAGCGGATTCTGATTGACCAAGGTAGTTCATGTGAAATCATGTACTATGAAACCTTCAAGCAACTAAAGTTGCAAGATAAAGACTTGACGCCTGCCGTATCTCCCCTTATCGGATTTAACTCCATGCCATAATGGCCCGTCGGCAAAATTATCCTCCCAGTCAGAGCAGGGAGTGTGACGAAACAAGTGGAGTTCTGGGTGTTGAAGGTCCCCTCCACCTACAACATTATCTTGGGCAGAACATGGTTGCATGCCATGCGCTCGGTGGCGTCCTCCTACCACCAAGTGATGCGATTTCCCAACGACACCGGAGTAATAGAAGAAGTTTATGGAGATCAGATCATGTCGAAGCAGTGCTTTGTCACAGTGAACGGCAGCCGCGCTGCCAAATGATACGTTCATTCGGTGGAAGAACCTGAGAGTAATGAACTATTCGCAGATGTTGGCAAAGCGGCTAGTCAGAAAGCAGTAGAGGACTTGGTGGAGGTCAGAATAGATGAAAAGAACCCGGATAAGTTCTTTTTGCTTGGTTCGTCGTTGTCCAGCACTGAGAGATTGGAGGTCTTGGAATTTTTAATCTCCAACATCGAAGTGTTCGCCTGGACCCCATACGACATGCCAGGCATTGATCCCAACTTCATCTGTCACCAACTAAATGTCCACCCTTCTGCCAGACCAATCATTCAGCGCACCCGCAGATCGGCACTCCACCACGCCGAAATAGTGGCAGAAGAAGTAGGAAACCTGCTGGAGGCAGGGGCAATCAGAGAGGTGCACTACCCAAGATGGATCTCCAACACCGTCGTAGTACCAAAGAAGAATGGCAAGTGGCGTGTTTGCGTCGACTACAAGACGGTCAACAAGGCGTGCCCAAAAGATAGCTTTCCTCTACCAAGGATAGATCAACTGGTAGACTTAACGGCAGGGCACAACCGACTTAGTTTTCTGGACGCATACAGAGGCTACCACCAAATTGCCATGCACGAACCAGACCAGGAGGTCACATCCTTCACAACTCCAAGAGGACTCTACTGCTACAAGGTCATGCCCTTTGGCCTAAAGAACGCAGGGGCGACATTCCAGAGAATGGTCACCAAGATGTTTGAACCATTGTTAGGCAAACAATGGAGCTTACATCGACGACATGGTGGTCAAGAGCAAGATGAGAATGACCATCTCAAAGACCTAGGTGAGATGTTTGAGATCCTGAAGAAGCATAAGTTACGCCTCAACGCGTCGAAGTGTGCATTCGGAGTAGGATCTGGCAAATTCCTAGGCTTCCTGGTGACCAACCGGGGTATAGGCAGACCCTCCAGATCAAGGCAATTCAGGATCTGGAGAGACCAAACTCAGTCAAAGAAGTGCAGCATCTCACCGGCATGGCCGCTGCGCTCAATCGATTCATAAGCCGGTCGTCAGACAGACTACGACCATTCTTCCATGCTCTAAAGCCAAGTTTGAATGGGACGACGAATGCGACCAAGCTTGGAAAGCTTGAAGGAATACATGTCTTCTCCACCACTACTTGTAACCCCAATTCCTGGAGAAGAACTTCTTGTACCTAGCAGTCTCGCAGCACGCAATCAGCGCAGTGTTGGTCCGCGCAGAAGGAATCCCATCTGCCCATCTATTATGTCAGCAAGACATTACTGGCGCGAAACAACAGGTACTTGCCACTGGAGAAACTGGCATTGGCCTTGATGATGGCCTCAAGAAAGTTGTCGCACTACTTTCACGCCCACACCATAGTTGTTCTCACAGCCTTCCCATTAAAGGCTTTATTTGAAAGAGCAAACTTCTCTGGGCGAATTCTGAAGTGGGCAGTAGAGTTGGGACAATACGACATCAAGTTCCAACCTAGGACCGCAATAAAAGCACAAGCATTGGCAGATTTTGTCGCAGAATTCACACCAGGAAGTCATCACATCTGCCCAGTCGACCTAACTGAAACAACCGAACTAGGGATGGAAGTTGACGTCGGAATAACGCAACCCCTAGTAATGGTTATTCAGTCAAGGCCCCAAGGCAGACCAGAGTAAGGAAAGGAAGGAAGAAGTAAACCATGCTACACCAAGTCAGGACTCGCCAACAGATAAAGACTTGGTGCTAACAGAAAGCAAGGGGCAGACAACGAGCATGGACTCTGAAGAAGACACCTGCAGCAAGGAAGATCCCAAGGCATCATCCGATCCCTCCACCTGCTGGAAATTGTTCGTTGGGGAGATGTGGAAGCTCTTCGTGGATGGAGCATCCAACCGGCATGGAGCAGGACTTGGCATAGTCCTCATCTCTCCAGACGGCCTAGTAGTGGAGCAGGCAATCAACCTTGGCTTCCCAGCATCAAACAACGAAGCGGAGTATGAAGTGCTTCTGGCAGGCCTCAAGTCAGCATTCTACATGAAGGCCACCGAGCTAATGGTTTACAGCGACTCACAGCTGGTGGTAAACCAAATTTCTGGCGACTACGAGGCAAAGGATGATAGAATGGCCAAGTACCAAGAATTGGTCAGAACAGAGATAAAGAAGTTTGAAGTGGTGAGGATAGAACAGATCGGCAGAGAGGAAAACAGCAGAGCAGACGAACTCGCAGGCTTCGCCTCAATGGCAGATACTCCATCCCTCATCCACTACTAATCGACTATCTGCCTAGCCAAGCATTGAAGACCCAGAAGCAGAAGAGGTATGTTGTGCCGATTAGGCCCTTCTTGGATGGATCCCATCATATTATTCCTGAAAGACGGCACCTACCAGAAGAGAAGAAAGAAGCCAACAGAATAAGAGCAAAGTCGCAGCGATTTTGGCTCTCTCCATCCTTGGCATTATAAAAAGTCGTTCTCAGGACCTTACTTAAAGTGTGTTCACCCCAGCAAAGTGGAAGCATTCCTGTTCGAAATACATGAGGGTGTATGCGGCAGCCATCAAGGAGGAAGATCATTGGCATACGAGCGATTTCACAAGGATATTGGTGGCCATACATGCAAGCGGATTCAGAGAAGTATGTAAAAAGTGCGAAAAGTGTCAAAAGTTCGCACATCAAATACACCAACCTGCCAGAGAACTTCTCTCACTAGCCCATGGCCTTTCGCAATGTGGGGATTGGACATAGTAGGCCACTTCCAACAGCAGGCAACAGGAAGTTCCTTGCGCAACCGACTACTTCACAAAATGGGTGGAAGCAGAAGCCTTGGCGTCAATCAAGGAAAAAGATGTGAAAAAGTTTGTCTGGCAGAATATCATCACTCGATTTGGCATACCAAAGGCACTGATATCAGACAACGGCACTCAGTTCGACGGTAGATTTTCAGAGGCTTTTGTGAAGAGTACAAGATAGAGTTCTACAATTCTACACCGGCATATCCCCAAGCAAATGGTCAGCAGAGGCATCAAAAAGTAGTCTTGGATGGATTGAAGAAAAGGTTAGAGAGAGCAAAGGCAAGTGGGCAGAAGAGCTCCCCATGTTTTATGGGCTTACCGCACCACGCCTCGACGATCAACAGGAGAAACACCATTCTCCTTAGCTTATGGCATGGAAGCAGTCATCCCATTAGAAGTTGGCCTCCCCACAATTCGAAGCGAAAACTTTGATCCAGACTTAAATGGCGAAGCCATAGCATTGGAGCTTGACCTTGCGAGAAGAAAGAAGAGACAGAGCATTGGTTCACATCGCCTCCTACCAACAAGAGTTGTCCAGAAAGTATAACAAAACAGTGCATCCAAGGCAATTCAAGATCGGAGATTGGGTACTGCGCAAAGTGATGGGAAACACCTTGGTTCCAGGAGATGGCAAGCGGGACCTAACTGGGAAGGACCTTACAAAGTGGTCGGATTAGCAGGCAAAGGGGCATACCACTTGGAAGATGAGGACGGCAAAGCAATTCCCAGGCCATGGAACACTGCAATCTCAAGTTGTTTTATTTTTAGTTTTTTCTTTTAAGTATGTGTAATTTTTTACTTTCTCAATAAAACAAGTCGATTCTTTTTCATAATTGTTTTCAGTAGACAGTAGCTTTAGTAAGTTAGTAGCATTGTAAACATAGTTGGCCGGAATAACCAACTATGACCCTTCCTAAGCCCAGGATCAGGATCCAGGCTGCAGGACGTTTGGTCGGAATAACCAAACACTTTATTCTAAGTTGGCTGGAAAAACCAACTTAGAGGTTGGCTGGATTAAACCAACTCTTGTACTCTTCAGCCGAAGTAAGTGTATGGCTGAAGAGTGGTTGGCTGGATTAAACCAACTCTTTGTACTCTTCAGCCGAAGTAAGTGTATGGCTGAAGAGTGGTTGGCTGGATTAAACCAACTTTGTACTCTTCAGCCGAAGTAAGTGTATGGCTGAAGAGTGGTTGGCTGGATTAAACCAACTCTTTGTACTCTTCAGCCGAAGTAAGTTATGGCTGAAGAGTGGTTGGCTGGATTAAACCAACTTTGTACTCTTCAGCCGAAGTAAGTGTTATGGCTGAAGAGTGGTTGGCTGGATTAAACCAACACTGGATACTCTTTAGCCAAAGTAGTTATATCGGCTAAAGAGTGGTTGGCTAGTAAGTTAGATAGCTAAAAACGGAATACGGTATATCGGCCTAGAGATATTCCAATTGGTAGTTAGAAAGCAAGCATCAAACCGAGATCACAGTTGAGCAAATGAGTTCATGAAAAATTCATTACAAATGCAAGCATGCTTAAACAGGAAACAAGACCGAAATCAGAGTTGAAGCACAGAAGAAGATTTTTTCATTGAAGTGCAAAAACTAAATACAACTGAGGGGCCGCAGCCCGGTTACAAGTTTCAAAAAAAAAAAAAAAAAAAAAGAAAATCATCTGAAAAGTTCATCAATTTCGGCATCAAATTCTGCGTCAGCATCTGCACGAAGACCGGTCTCAGGAGGGAGCTCGGTCTCAGTCACAGGAGTTGTTTCGGTTTGAAGTACGGTTTCACCTGGTTGTTCAATGGTTAGGTCTTCCACCGTGGACTCCACCCGACCTGACTGGTCCGCGTTGATAACCGGAGTATCTTCAGCATCAAAATCTGTTTCAGTGCCTGAACCCTCTTCAAGAAATTGCTGCTGAAGGGCAGCAGCGTACTCCGCCAGGGAGCTCGGTATGCAGTAGGCCGGAGTGGTGTAGACCTCGGTCTCAGGACCGCAACCGAGCTTCTCCACCGCTGCCCTCCAGCCGCACTTAAAAAAGAGGTCTTTGGCGGCTTCACACTGCTGAATGTAGCCCTCCTCAGCCTTCTTGAAGCCTTTCTTTTCGGCTCCTTTGATGCCTTCCTCGAGCTGAGCTATCTCGGCATTTTTCTTCTTCTCAATCTTCGCCAGTTCGCGCAGATATTTATCCTTCAGCTCTATGGCAGCCTTTTGTTTCTCTGCTTCGGCTGAATTCACTAGACCGGTCAATCGACCGTTCTCTGCTCGTAGTTCGGCCATTTGCTTTTTGGCCTCTTCTAGCTTGGCCGTCTTTGCTTCGGCATCAGCCATGGCTTCCCTTGTGTTTCTTCTAAGCTCCATCACCCTCCTGTGTGTAACTTGGTTTTTCTGAATAGCCTGCAAGGGAGTAGCGATTTTACCGTTAGCCGAACTGAAAGATTGGAAGAATTACAGAGAAAAAAGTTAGCTATTTACCAGGATCATGGACTTGGTTGAAGACCGAATGGACTTCAGTTCGGTGTTGAGCTGCTTGTAATGGTGCTCCATGTCCTTGGGAAGGCACACACTCTTGGCTAAGTTGAAAGCCATCAAGTGGTCCTTCTCAGTGACCACCGAATCAGAATCCATGATAGCTCGGTCCTGGAAGGTCAGTTCAGGAACCCATTTAGAGGAGGAGGCAGTTCGGTCGGACTGCTCCGGTTGGGGGCTATGTCGAAGGCTTAGAGGGCTTGGTGGCACGACGGTCTCGTCCACAAGCCATTGCTCGGTTTGGATAGTCCGAGCACGTTTGCTTGCGCGAGAAGACGACAGTCGTTGGGATGGAAGGGCCACCACGGTCTCAGTGGTTTGGCCGGTTGGTTGCACATCGGCTGGAGTTGTTGCGGTCAAAAGGGCCTTCAGCCTGCTCCTCTTTGCCATTTCTTGTTTGGCTGTAAGAGGGATTAGGTTTATCTGGGGCAAGGATAGGTCCGGTTCAGGTGCTTCTTCAAGAAGAAAGTCAGTAACTCTCGCTTTTCGGCGACCGGTGTATTTGTATGTCGGCTCAAAGCTGAGGAGTTTGGCCCAACTTCTTTCTTGAATACGTAGTGCGGCACGGAGAGTACCGAGGTTGGGGTAGCTGTATAATGAATGAATGTGGGCTGGATCTGCATGAAAAAGGCAACTGTTAGTTCGGCTTAAAATTAGCAACCGGAGTAAAAAAGATGAATGCATGGAAGACCGAAGTAATTATACCGGGTCTCCCTTTGTTCCAGTTTATACATCGGCCAGGAATCTGGGCTTGATGATCTTCGAAGTTCCCAGACACCCAGAAAAAATCATCATCGTTTAAGTTCTTATCCAGCGTGTCTTTTATTATTTTTTTACGTCGACGACGTATTCTTAAATAATATACCCATCCATCCTCTTTGGATCCTAAGGAATATTGGTGGAATATTTTGGCTAGACCGAGGTTCAGACCAGTTTGACGGTTTAGTTCGGCGATGCCCATTATTATACGGTATGAGTTGGTTGATAGTTGGGTTGGGCAAATTCAGGTTTGCCTAAGGAATTCGCAAATCAAAGGTTGGACTGGGAATCTTAGTCCGGTTTCTATTATTGATAAAAGGGTAAAAGGCACAAAACCCTCATTCCCCCAAGGTATGGTGTCTTTTTTGGCTAGGGTAAGGTGGATATCAGCAGGAATGTTGTAATCCTTGCGGAATTCGGCCAAGCCCCCTGGTGTTTCTACTAAAAACCTATACTTCCCCATTTATTTTAACTTATAAATAAATTAGCTCAGTTTGGAAACTGTGCTCGGTAGCTCGATTGAGCGCGCGGAGGGAGTGCCTGGGCAACCTAAGTCTGCAAAGTGGAAGAACAAAGGGGTTAGCACAGATCATTGACCGTGCTACAAAAATAAAGCAAGAAAATGGAGTCTTACTTCGGCTGCAAGGGATGCTACAGGTTTTATGACGGTTCGGGTGAGGTGTTTGGTACCTCGGTTTCAACAAGGTGCTTGTTATCTCGGTTCTACCTATGGGTTTGTTACTCTGGTTAGCCATCAAGGGGCAGCTTTCTGAGTTTGGTTTAGAAACTGAGAAAGCTGGCTTAGCCCCCGAAGGCTCAGCTCGGGCGTGGGCCAAGATTTCTAGTTTGGCGCGTTTTTATTTCGACTAATGTGAATCAGATGGTGACCTATTGAAACTATTGTTATATGTACAAGTTCTAGTCCGGTTCTAGTCTGCCTAAATCTATATGTAGCAAAAACAGTTTCCTAGTTCGGTTGGACGTGATTGTGGATCAAATAAGTGTTCTATTAGCTATTTCTTGAAGTTCATGAGGTTCTTATGAAGTTTTTTCCAGAAACCACACGAAACTAACAGCAAAAAATGTTTTGCAAAGTAATACGCAATGGATTAGATGAAAGCAAAAACAAATGAGAGAAACAGATTTATGATGTTTACCTGGTAGAGGGAAGCTGGAGATGGAAGCAAAGGCAGTGATGAAGAGCACAAAACAAGATTCACAGTTGCAAACGTTGAGAGGCAATGGAGCAAGAGAGAGAGTGCAGGAGAAGTGAATAGTATGGCGTTTGATCCAGGTGAAATGAATGGCTTTTGTTTTGGAAGAAAGGAAAAGGCGGGAACTGTTCGAAAATTGCGAAGTACGAGGGCGGCGTTACAGCTGTGGATAGCCAATAAAAGCTTGCCACGTGTCATTGGAATACTGAGCGATTCAGTTTCTGCGACTGAAGAGACGTTTTGACCGGACAGGGACAGCTCGGCTTAAGTTTAGCTCGGCTGGAAGAAGCTTAAAAGGTCTTAGCTCGGTTTCTAGCTCGGCTAGTAGAGAAGTAATCCCTATCATGCTCTGCCGATGGAATTAAGGGGCAATTGAGAGGGTAATTTATATATAAATTGGGCCGAGCTAGGAGTGCGGACCAATCTATGGGCCGTGTTAAAGAAGCTTGGAAGATGGGCCTCGGATGAGTGGTAGTCCGGTCCAAGGTAAGAGGTTTGCGGCCGAATTGAGTGAGTGAACTTAGTTCGGTCACCATGGCCATGGATAGCTCGGTCATGCTATTCGGAACCGAGGTATGTTGGGCCTACTCTAGGTCCTGAGTAAAGGTTAGCTCGGCTTAATTCTTCTATGTAAAGCTTGGCCTTTGCATATGAGGCCGATGTAGGAGAAAGGAATGGAAGAGCCGAGATAACCGTTAGATCGGTCACGCTAGTTAGTCCAACATGGAAATGTTACTTCGGTCGTATGGTAGTTCGGCCGTAGAAAAATCATCTCACTTGGTTTAAGCAGTGAGGGGGGTGTTGAAGGATAAACATTATCCATCAGGAATGTGAATCCTAGGAGGACTCTACATGGAGGAGTAAGAGTCCTACTAGGATTGTGCCACGCGAAACCTATAAAAGCTCACAGATATCACCTATGGAGAGGTAATGCAACTTTGCTCCCTAAATACATAGAGCTTTTGCCTATTTGTCTTGTTGGCTGACTTAGTCATCGGAGAGGTTTCCGGCACACACCCGCCGGCTAGCTCACGTTTGTGTTTTCAGGTAGTAGAGCGACGTCATACGGAAGAGCGCAGACTTGATCAACAGGATTATACGAGAAGGTGTATTTCTTTCCCGTACAAATATAAAAGCTGAGAATTCAAAGAGAAGATGACCTTCAACCCAATTCACAACTCTTGTGACGTAGTCCTTGTAACTATGAATAGATCAGTAGTTAATCCTTGTAACCAATACTATTGAACTCTGTCTATTGTAATGCTTGGTACTTGTGATTCTTATAATTGAAATGTTATTAATCAGAATTTCAATGTGTTTATCCCTATTTCTTCACATTACAACCTCTAAAAAAGTCATTGAACTTACTAAGATATAAGACACCAACCATAATTTCATGATCTGGTTTTTGTTTGTAAAAATTGATTTTATCGGTTGAATTCACTCAGTCGATTTAATCCAAACAAAATTTTTGCTAACAGGCCTTTATATCAACCATCAAAGCTAAACATCATATTGTATTATTTAACTTCTTTCTATGGAGATTAAACTTCATTTATTATCATTTGTCAACCAAACTTTTGAAATACCTAAAAATAAAATAATAAATATAATAATACAATAAAATATCAAATAGTTCTAAAAAAATATAAATTAAGATTATAAAATATGTATTATAATGACTATATCTAGATTGATAAGAAGTTTATAAATGACATTGAACTCTACTGACGAAGGTAAGAAGCAAAGGTTTTTTCCAAAGGGAAATAAATGTAAGAGGGGGTTTACAGTAGGGGTGAGCATGGTTCGGATTGGATTGAATTGGGATAAAATCAGGACCAATCCGTCATCTACGGTTCTTGAAAAATTAGAACAAATCCAATTCGTTTAAATCATGGAACCAATCCAAACCAATCTATTTAAACACAGATTGGATCGGTTTAGGACCACGGATTTACATAATTAAATAACAAAAAAATATATATAACACTTTAATTTCATAAAAATATAAATATAGCATCATATTAGTTTCACAATAGCAACATGTCATTTCATAATAGCGACATAATGTTCTAAAATTTAAACAACCATAAGAAAACTGGTTCCACTATAAGTATTTAGACCATTACAAATTAACACTAAAAACTAGCAAACAAAAGCAATAAAAGAAGATACTATACGAGTTTAGGTTTGGATTTAAGTTTTATATGAAATAAGAGAAAATACTATGCAGGAGGGTGTATAATAAAAATATAGACTATTTGTATACAGTCCGAATCGGTTCCAATCCGAAACCGTGGGGTTCAATCCGGAACCAATCCGTGAATTACGGATTTTTAATTTTTCAATCCGAAACCGAACCACGGATTCGAAAAACCAATCCAAACCTACTGGATTGGACTGGACTGGATCGGATTACGGATTTCACGGATTTCGGATTTCACGGATTCCTTGCTCAGCCCTAGTGAGGAGATGACCCATATCACTAAACCAATTGACCTGTTTCTCACGGTTGACTCGTTTTTCACTCAGGATTGTTTGTCATTTTATCTTTTTTGTTATAAAAATATTAGAGATTCAAAAAATTTATCAAAATTTCTACCAAATGTCTCACATAGTTGTCGGACCCACATGAAACCTACATGGTGTAGATCCCACATCCATATAAGACATTTGGTAAAATTTTTGAAGTCTGTAACATTACCCTTTTTGTTAATGGAATAAAGTTGTAAGGCTTAGCAAGGGACGTCTGTGTCATTT
This sequence comes from Camellia japonica, assembly GCA_030407325.1. Lineage (NCBI taxonomy): Eukaryota > Viridiplantae > Streptophyta > Magnoliopsida > Ericales > Theaceae > Camellia > Camellia japonica. The sequence goes on from JAPPVO010000003.1 coordinate 120,903,964, forward strand.
TTCCATATCAATGAGGTTGAATGTCATTTAGGCAAGGAGTGTTTTTATTTACACATCATAAATCTTTTTAGTATACATCACTTGCTCAGTTCACCCCCATACACAAGGGATTGTTTGGGATGTCCTAAATAAGTGTCCTTTTTTATTTTTTAGACTAAAAAGTTGAGGAAAAAAATATGGTTGTTTGGGTTAACTTTTTGACTTTTTACGAAAAAATGTGTATTAAAAAATTGTATAAATTAATGTGTAGAGAAAAATTAGGATTGGGAATTGTGCAACCGTACTTTTTGACTTTTGGTGAATAGTGATAACTTTTTAACTTTTTGAGTAACTTTTTTACTTGTTGACTTTTTTTTCAACTTACCAAACTTGGCCTAAAGCTTTTAATTTTGTCTCAATACACACCACTAATTTTTAAATAATACCAAATTACCTTCATCTTCTTCAACAAACCCTAACCCTTGCCCACCGCCGATCATCAACCACCAACCACCACCCCTCTCATCTTCTCATCACAGCCATTACCAGCTTCAACTGCACCTCCTTCGCTATCCCCAGCTCAGGTGACCTACCACCTACCAACCTCGCTGCTCTATCGTCCTTACATCACCATCACTATAGTCCAGATCTAGAAAACCCATATCTCTTCTCCCCATCTCAAGCTTGCATCATCAACACTGTGCCAACATCACCATCATTGCACCATCGCAGCTGCCCAAATCTCTTTTATTCTTTTTCTCTTCAAACCCTAGATCTGGAATACCCAAATCTCTCTTTCCCTCGCACGCTTGTGTGCGTTTCCTTCTTCTCTTTCTCTTTCACTACAGCAAAACAGTGGCGGGGGATAGAGGTTGTAGGGGGTATGAGAGGGGAGATGGAGCTGCGATGTTGACTGGGAAAGGAAAGGGGTCATCGAAGGGTAGGAATGTGGCGTCGGAGGTGGTGGATCGTTAGGGTTTGGAGGCGCGATGGTGGTAGATCGTCGGGGATGGTGGTTATGGGGTGGTGGAGGCAACGATAGGGTTAGGAAGGAGGCGACGGCATCAGCAACAAAGTTTAGGGTGGCTGGTGTGTGATGACGGAATTTAGGGTTTTGCCCTAAAATATAATTTTATTGAGAGGCATAATGGCAATAAAAAAAATATAGATTAATGGTGTGAACTGAAAGTAATAGTGATGTATAAATAGAATTAACCTTAGACAATGATCAATGGAGGTTTGGATAATTCCACCCCCCCCCCCCCAAAAAAAAAAAGATTACATTGAGATTTCTTGAAGTTTAGAAAAAAATACAATAAATCTCACCATTTTGATATAATTATATTGATCTCTCATTTAATAAGATTATAAGAACTGAAACTATTATAGATGGTGTACAAATACAAAGATAAACAAGATAAAATATATATTTTATTGTAAAAAACATGACAACATCATTTTTCTATAGGTAAATTACATTGACCTCTCCTTAAGATTGAAGAAAATATAATAAGTCTCACAATTTTGACATAATTACACTGACCTCCAGTAAATCAATGGATTGCATTCATTGTGTATATGAACTTCATTTTCAAAGTAAATTTCAGGATAATTTTTCAGATTCCTAAAATTTAATGTTTCTTATTATGTGGTTGATGGAGCACTTGCATTTATGCATGAGAAAACTGGTGTCTTCAATGAGGGATGTTTTGGATAGCTCATTCTTCAAAGAACTTGACTACCAACTCTAAATTAGAGTCAATCGTGATTTCATGCATGCCCCTCTTAAAGGATAATGGTGAGACCTCTATAAATCTCCCAAATTCTCTATTTCAATACTAGCAGCATTCTTTAATTTTTTTTTTTTACCAAAATAGTCTCTCTACCATATCTCTTCATCCTTGAAGGAGACCTTCATATCATGCACTAGAGATGATATGAAACACCATTTGATAGTCTTCATATGTATTGAGTTTTATTCTTGTTGTAGTTGGGAAACACCATTTGATTAGTCTCACTTGTTTAGCACTAGTGATAAGGTATGTTTAGAAGGTCTCTTGGATCTTAGTGGCATAGGAAATAATATCTCTTGTAGTTCCTTAAGTTTTTATATCCACATTTTGAAAAAAGAAATATTTGTCTTTCCAAATTTAGCATAGAGAAACAATAAAAACCAAACCAAATACTAGGGAATATCGTTGTCATGAATGTTCTTATCCTTAGCCAGATGGAGGGGAGGTTGTTGAGGAATGGGTGGGAATAAAATTTGTATTCAAATCAAGAAAATACATTTTCTTTTTCTTTTCTTACACAAAATTTGAAAATTTTTGCTATCTTTCAGTAACAAAGCAATTACCAAAAGTATTTTTGTTGTTAATTTTTATAATGTCTAAAAACAAAAAACAAAAACATAATCAAATGATAGAATCCAAAGAAAGTGAAACACATATAATTCCTTACCTTGGAGTAGATATTAGATATAACAGTGATATCATATAATAATATCACTAACTAATGAGAAATCTTATATTGTAGTTGTGAGGACTAGTATTTGAGTTAATTAATGACAAAAGGTATCACATAATCCTATTTTTTATTTTTTTTTATTAGTCGATAACATGAGGCACGATGATGTCACCATTAAACTATGTTTATTTATTATCTTGGGTAAGAATGAGAAGGGAATAGCATATGCAACGCTAATAGCCTTGATGGGCAATTTCAAACTATGTTTATTTATTATCTTGGGTAAGAATGAGAAGGGAATAGCATATGCAACGCTAATAGCCTTGATGGGCAATTTGTCCTCCAAAAATTGTCCATAGGGAAATTCTATTTGCATCACAATTTGATCCCTTTACACCTATTTTCTCATTACACTTTTAAAAAATAAATAAAATTCTCATTACACTATTTATAATATCAAAATCAACCCTAAATTAAACCATTTTCAAAACCCTTACAGATTTTTCTTATTTCATCTATTCTTTTTGAATTACTCCAATAGTATGTTCCGAACAAATTAAATTTGTCCAGCCATCTGTTATTATTATTTTTTCTTCTAAATTTATGATGAGCCCATTCGGTTATACATTGCCAAACAATTTGGATTATTCTGATGTCATCTTGCCGAACAAATTAAATTTTTTCAACCATCTGTTGCCACACATTTACAGATTTACTTTTCTTAAAACATCAAAAATCCATAAAAACATGAAGTGTAAAAACATTCATAAAATTTGTCAATACAAATATCTTTAAATTTGTTAATACAAACATCTATAAAAACACACTAAGATGTTATCACAATCCATCTATGTTGATAATTTCGGTAATTACTACTTGAGGGCTGACAAACGTATGAAATTGTTCAATATAGGTAGAATATACTTTCTCCCATCCATAAGTACATGGGTGATGAAAACAAATCCAATTACTTACTTTCGGAGGTACTGGATGACTAGAAAGTAGATAAATCTAACAAATCTCGTCTATAATGAATTCATAACTATAGTCCATTAAAAATGCACTACTAACCTTACCACAATGAATAAAAGCATAATCCATCAAAGCAAAAAAAATAAAAATATTAGAAAAATGAAACTGAAAATATTTAGCTGTGAATTACCGAACATGTACTTTTTGTTCAGTAGTAGGTTATTGAACAAGTATTTTTTGTTCGGCAATGGGTTACCAGATATATATTTTTTGTTCGGCTGTATGATTCAAGACTATTTGATTTTGTTCACTTCCAGTGCACTAAACAAAAATTGAACATTAAAAACAAAACAAAAACATAAAAAAGAAAAAAAAAAAAAAAAAAACTCACAATTTTACTTTTTTGTTAGTCCATCACTATTATATTTATCCATTGCTTTATTTCATTATCAAAATACTACGATCCTCACTTTTTGAACGTAGATATATAGTAGAGAAAAAGAAATGAGAAAAGAAAAAAAAAAGAGAGTAAGGATTGAAGTGTAATAGATGTAAAGAGATAATCAAATCTATTTAATTTTTATCTTTTGTCCTTAAAGCTAATTTTACATGAGTAAAATTGAAAGGAAAAAAAAAAAAAAAAAAAAAAAAAAATCTCAAATGAAGAGGGTAAAGAGATAAATGTGTTGAGTAGAATTTCCCTTGTCCATATATAAGATGGTGAAGAAGCCAGCAAAGGTGCGTGGGGGAGCTTTTATTTGCATATCACACTTTATTCAGTTCATATTATTTGTCATTTGGATATTAAGTTCTAAATAAAAATTAATTATTCAAATATCAATTATCGAACAGCATTTTCGTTTACAAATTGAAGATTTTTGTAATATGCGAATAAAACCTCCAACGTGTATAAACATGAGTGAAAAATGGATGAAGATTAAGAGCAATGTGAACTTATGGTATCTGCCCTCAATTTTCAAGATTTACATCTGTATGCGTGACGTAAAAGTCACAGCTCACAATTCCCCCAGTGACTTTCTTTTCAATTCAATTTTGTAGTTTTGAAATATGGACTTTAATTGTCCCTCTCTGTTTGATTGTTTTTTAATTTTTTTTTCCTTTTATTTTGCCAAAAACACAAGAAATTAACTTTCTGATATACTATTTTCGGAGAAAGTTTGTAAAAATAATATACTTCCTAAGAAAAGAAAAGAAAAAAATATTCAAATTTTCTTTTGTTTTTGAGAACAATATTCAAATTTTCAAAATGCAGAGAAGGTACTCAAAACTTTATTTTCTTCCCAGAAAAATAAATAAAATAAAATTCAAACGTGATACAACCAAAATAAAAGAAAATTCATAACAATAAAAAAATGGAAAAAAAAAAAGAAAAAGAAAAAGACGAAGGTAATAGAAGAAAGGAAAGAGAATTTCTATTCCCTTGTATATTAACTTCTAAACAAAAATCAAAGGTTCAGATTTCAACTTTCGTACAAAAATCAATTGTTCTGATATGTAACTCTTTTGTTAATATCCGAACAATTGATTTTTATTCAAAAATTGATATCCGAACAGCAAAATAGTGTGAACTGAAAATTTGTAGTGTACAAATATTACCCTCCTAAAAGGGAAATAAAACGAAAGAAAGAAAAAAGAAGCCAGTCATATCCTGTATCTTTCACCTTTCTATGGCAGCAGAATGTATCACTTCCTCATCCTCTGTAATCAGTGCAAGTATATGCTTCAAATCTCCCACTAAAAAACACAGCAAAAACTGCGATTATCAAAGTTATTGACCGTCATCTGCAATTTACAATATATTGCACCCTGAGATTTGGGCTGCAATGAAAACAAACATGGGCACATACATTTCCGGAACTAAAACAAAAACAAAAACAAAATTCAGACAACAGTTTGAATAACATAACAGAGATTGACCCAAAAAACCAAAACATTAAAAAGAGTTTTGAGCAGCAGTTGTATTCACAATATTGGTTTCTGTACAGAATTTCATTTCATGTGGCTGACAAAGAAGGTTCACCTTTTGAGGGGCTTATAGAGGACAACAGTTACGTACTTGGATTGGAACCTATGGGTTAGACCAAGAGCAACTACAGACTGAGATGCCCATCCCTTTTCTATGAAGAGGTGGTTAAGCACAACATGTTGGGCCTTTGAAGAAGAAGATGACGACGATGAAGAAGCTTCATCTGAATTTTGTGCACCAAGGACGGATAGATGTAGTTGGGGTGGAACTACAACTGGCTCCTTTGCAAAATCTTCATCTCCGGGAAAACCTTGACTGTAGCTGGAGTCTGGTGATGGTGGGGCCTCAAACTCTGCAACACCTTCAAGGTTCTCTGGCACATATCCCTGCATGAGAGAGAACAAAACATAAAGTTTGTGAAAGGGTAAGTTACACTAGCCTGTGCTCACAAATGAAGAAATTACGGTTTACCCTCGAAGTTTGTGAAAAGTACACCGACCACCCCTCCAACAACTAAGAGGCAAACAGTGTTAACTGGGGAGGTGAAATGACCCTTTTTGGCCCTTGAGATATCTTTTATTCGTTATTGTCAAATGGAAAAACCTCACATCTGATATGAACTTGCAAAAATGCACTTCACATAAACCATCTCCCTCAAATGCCTCTCCAATGCCACCTCTCTCCCTCTCTCTCTCTCCACACACCAAAGACCATCACAACCTCCCTCTCCTTCTCAGACTACCACTGTAGCCACTGATCGGCACTGCACTGCCGCCCCCTCTTTCTCATTGTTGCCATTGTTGCCACCAATCAACATCAGTCCCCCAAAACCCCTTTCACTGCGCTCGCTTCTTCACCATCACCGTTGGTGGCCAAAACAACATATAAACACCCACCCACGCCCCGAAGAAATTGGTATGTAAGACAATGGAATGTATATTTATATGCATATAGTTAAATATTGGATGTATAGGTATAATTTTGGTCATGGCATATGTGTGTGGATTGGAGTGGTTTGGGTGGCTGTTGGAGGTTGATTTGGTAGTCATGGATTTCAGGTCGTGGTGGAGTCACTGCTACCTAGGAGGTGGTGGGGATTAGGGTGGCCTGGGTGGTGGTGGAGTCACTGTGTATGTGAAATGCAAATCCTAATGAAATGAGAATTATGGGCATTTTACTCAAAAATATTTTTCCTATGCATACATAGGAATTTTAAGATTTCATATGAGTGCACTAAAGGCAAAATAGGCAATTAAATAAATAAAATTGATGTCATTATCATATTCAGTTTTGTCATTAATAGTTCTCTAATGGCTTGGGACTAGGTTTTATGCCAATATAAATCTAAATCTAAATCTCTGGGAAGCAGTGTACCTTTTGCAAACTTCAAGGGGCTGGACCCTAAACCCTCAGGTAGCAATTGGTTCATTGGAATGAATGTGGAATGGAATGATTATCCAAATAGAATATATGAGTTTGGCTCACTAAAAAAAATATACAAAATGCATTGCAAACGAAATCATCATTAACCATTGTAAAACAATGATCATTCCAATCCATTTCACTTTCATTCTAGTAAATCAAACACTATCTTGAAGATAATAGCAAAGAAGAGGGAGCAAGGAAGCAAGCTTCTCTTTGATTAGAGACCCACAAATGTATACAGTAGAAATATCCTAACAATGAAAGGATGGTATCTACAGGTTAATTTAAGCTATAAGTAGAGAATAAAGTTAAAACAGAGGTAATCACTAGTTCCATTATATTGATGTGACAGCGCCCCACTTAGTCAGCGGCTACTTGGGGTGCATGCAGCCTAGAAGGGGGTCCAGGATAGGGGTGTACACGGTCCGGATTGGTTCGGTTCTGAGAAAATCCAATAACCGAACCGATCCTAACGGTTCTGTAATTTTGAGAACCAGACCAGACCATTACACTTGTAAAACCGGACCAGAACCAAACCGAAAAAATGGTTCGGTTTCGGTTTGGTTTACGGTTCCAAAAATTTCTATTTACAAGAATAAATTATTAATATTAATAAAATAATTACTCAAACTAATTACATTTAACTCATGATAAAAACTAATAATATTAAGATATTACTTAATATTACATATATATACCATCCTAATATCATTAAAATTATAAAAAACCAATTAATAAAAATAAAACTTGATATTATATATATATATCTTTTAAAATTCGGTTCGGTTCGGTTCGGTTTGAACCGCGGTTTTTTCATAAAATCCATTAACCGAACCGTTTTTACGGTTCTCATATTTTTTAATCCGAAACCGAACCAATTCTTAATAGAACCGAACCAAACCGTATGATTCGGTCTGGTTCGGTCCGGATTACCGGTTTGAACGGATTTTTGAACAGTCCTAGTCCAGGAGATGCAAACACGACATATTCTATTATGCCAGCCACTGTGCTAACCTAACTTTTTCTACTAGTTATTAGTATCAACTGTTTTCTAGGAAAAATACAAAAAAAGACATTAATATGAGATTATGTACTGCTTGACCATATTGAACTCTCCCACAAAACAATTCGTCATTAGGCAGAAAGCATATGCGGTGATTGGTAGATACAAGTCCAATATACAAGGCAAGAATTGTTGCCAAAGGGTTTACTCAGACTTTTGGCATTGACTATATCAGGAGACTTTTGACCCTGTGGCAAAGACAAATTTCATTTGTACCCATTATTTTCTATGCAGCTAATTTGCATTGGCTATTAGAAACTAGATGTGAAGAATTCATTCCGTCATGGTAATTTGGGGAAAAAAAGTATATATAGATGTGCCACCAAGATTCTCATCTCACTCTACAATTGGAAAGGTTTGTAGGTTGAAGAAGGCCCTTTATAGATTGAAAGAGCCTCTCCAAACTTGGTTTGACAGGTTCCTTACAGCTATGCTGAGGTTTGGGTACAAGCAAAGTAATGTAGACCGCACAAAGCTTGTTGAATGAGTCAAAGACAAAATTACAGTTCTTATTGTATATGTGGATGACATTTGGTGACAAGCAATGGTATAAAATAAATGCCTCAACTCAAGGCGAGGATAGCTAAGGAATTTGATATCAAACATCTTGGTCCTTTCATAAGGTTGAAATTGCCAAATCAGATGAGGGGGTTTTCATTTCTCCAAGGAAGTACATTATTGATCTTCTTCATGAAACATACATGTTGAGTAGTAAAGCCAGTAGATTCACCAAATCAGGCCAACCATTCCCTTAGCAGTAGTGTTAGTGATTCTATATAAGGAGAGGTACCAAAGTCTTATAAGGAGACTCATATATTTGTTCCATATTTGACCAAACATTACATGTGTAGTGGGGGTTGTCACTCAATTTATGTATGATCCTCGTTCAGTGCATCTAGATGCCTCTACACAATTTTGTGATATCTCCAGTCAACTTCTAAGAAAAAGATCTTGTTCTCTAACCATGGTCACTTAAGATTTGAAGCAATTACTGATGCAAACAGGGCAGGCTCAGTTGATGATAGAGGATCTGCTTCAAGCTATTGTACCTTTGTAAGAGAAATTTTGTCAATCTTTGTAACAAGAAATAGAGTGGTGGCTAGACCCAATGTAGATGCAGAATACAGGGTTTTGGTTCATGGTAGTAGAGAGATTATGTAGCTCCACACTTTACTAGGAGATCTAAGAGTTTATTGTGGTGAACTCGTGAAATTGTATTATGACAACCAAGCTGCCATTAATATTGCATATAATCTAGTTTAGTATGATGGAACCAAACATATTAACCTTGACTGACACTTCAACAAGAGAAGCTTAATAAGGGATTAATTTGTATGCCTTTCGTGATATAAGATCAATTAGCTGATGTTTTCATTAAAGATCTTAGTAGTAAGATTTTTTACCCCACTGTTTACAAGTTGGACATGAGAGATATTTTTGCATCAACTTAAAAGGAAGGTGCAATGTGTTATGTATTTATGTTTTAATTATTTGTTGGTAGCCTTACAAGTATTTGTGTACTTTGGACTACTTCAATGCAACACATGGTTTTATAGAAACGAACCCTAATTTTGGGGTGTGTATTTGCATTAACTGTACATTGCTTCTGCTTTCTCTTCTTCTATTCTTCTAATGTAAATCCAACTAGTTAATAAATTCAAAGATTACTTTACACCACGCACCTAATTTGTCACAACCTTTACCGACTAATACGTAACCATCACCTAAGAAAATAATTACACTAGACTAGCTATACATAAATAAACCAAACCAAACCAAACCAAACTAAGTCTTAAGTCCCATCAAATGGGATCGATTACATAAATCATTCTTCTCCACTCAACTCTATCAACAGCCATCTAGTTAGTCAAATTAAGGAGATTCATATCTCTATCTACTACACTCACCCATGTCAATCTAGGTTTACCCCTTCCCCTAACATTTCCATCTACCGTCACTGTATCACATTTCTTCACTACTGCCTCTGTTGGTCTCCATTGTATATGACCAAACCATTTCAATCTATTCTCTCTCAACTTATCTTTTATTGGTGCTACTCCTACCCATTCACGAATATACTCATTTTTGTCTTTTCTAGTCTTGCCACACATCCCCTTAGCATCCTCATTTAGCAACACTCATCTTATCTTACATGTTATTTCTTAGTCGCCCAACATTCCGTCCCATACAACATCACTGATCTAATAGCCGTTCTATAAAACTTTCTTTTTAGTCTAGTGGGTACTCGATTATCACATAGTACCCCAAATGCAGTCCTCCACTTAAGTCACCCTATTTTAATTCTATGAACCACATCCGCTCCAATCTCTCCAACCGTTGTGATAATCAATCATAACCAATGAAAATGTTTATTCTTAGGTAGTTTTTGATTCTCAATCTTCATTTCTCCTTTGCTTCCATTGTGACCGTTACTAAAATCACAGTCCATGTACTCTGTCTTAGTTCTGCTTATTCTAAATCCTTTAGATTCAAGTGCTTCTCTCCAAGTCTCCAACTTAGTGTTAACATCTTTTCTATTCTCATCCACTAACACGATATCATCTGCAAAAAGCATACATCATGGCTAAATGGGAAAAAAAAAAAATGACAACAAAAAGAAGAAACACATGCATGACTTTCATTATCAGGTCAAACAAGTCAATGTAACATAGACAAACACGAGATCAGTATGTACAACATCGACAATCTTTCCACCAACTGCAAAGACAGCTAACAAGGAAGATTCAGAAAACATGGACGAAATGCAAACTCTACCAAATTGCTTAGAATTCTCAATGCTCTCATGGAACAATTACAGATTGGAAAAAAAAAAAGAGGATAAAAATATAAACATATATCTGTGATGAGATAAATGACTGAGATTAGAATAGAGGAAAGAAATGGCAGAGAGAAAAAATTTGTTAGGTGTTAGGGTAGTTATGTAATTCGTGTCTAGCTACTATTATTATAAATAGTTGTATGTAAGGGGAGAACACTATGTTTTTAGTTCAATAATATTTATGCAGCCATTTTCTCTCTCTCTCATTCTTCAACAACTTCATCTATACATTCAACATGGCATCAAAGCTACATCTTCCTCCTTGATGATTGTTCCTTTCGTTTTTCTCTTTTTTATTTGTATCAGTCGTTATTTAGGATCGATTATCACAACAGCTAGGAAGATTAGAGCATATGTGGTCCATAGAATTAAGGCAGGGTGGCTTAAGTAGAGGAGTGCGTTTGGAGTACTGTGCGATAAACGAATACCCACTAGATTAAAAGGAAAGTTTTATAGAACGGCTATTAGACCAGTAATGTTATATAAGACAGAATGTTGGGCAACTAAGAAATATGTAGATAAGATGAGTGTTGTTAAGATGAGGATGCTAAAATGAATGTGTGGCAAGACTAGAAAAGACAGTTAAGAATGAGTATCTTTGTGAATGGGTAGGAGTAGCACCAATAGAAGATAAGTTGAGAGAAAATAGATTGAGATAGTTTGGTCATATATAACGGAGACTTATGAAGCACAGACACCTCTCTGGAGGTCACATACAAGAATCTCCTTAATTTGACTAACCAAATGACCTTTGATAAAGTCGAGTAAAGAAGAAAGATTCATGTAGTCGACCCCATTTAATGGGACTTGAGGCTTGATTTGGTTTGGCTTGGTTTGGTATCAGTCGTTTAAAAAAAAAAAAATCTAGTATGCTCGAAATTTAATGCATTTGTACCCTATAATTTTCTTGTAATTTTTTATTTATTGTTTGATTGGTTTTTCAATTTTTTCGATTTTTCATCAAAACTGGGTGATTTTTCAAAAGTCTCTACTTGAGCCCTTTTTGGCTGGATTTTTCCCTCCCCTTCTCTTCCTTGGGAGTCAACTGGAACCCTAGAGGGGTTTGTTGGTCATGTTTTGAGGTTTTTTGGTACCTCCTTTGAGTTTTATTAAGTCTTGGATGGTCTGCTTCAGTTTTCTTGCATCAAGTTGATCTGGCTACTTTGTTCTAGGGTAATTTTACATTGTTTCATACTCTGAAGCTGAGTTGTGTTGGTTGGGTGTTTTCTGGATTTGTTTGATATCCTATTAGTGTTTTTGCACCTTTTTTCTCTCATCACATGGCTGAAAGCAAGGGTCAGGCATCTAAGGACTAGGCAGAGAGTGGGCTAAGTTATGGTATGACTCTTAGTGATAATCCTGCTCTCCAAATTAGTCCTGTCAAGCTTAATGGTACCAATTACTGGTCTCGTTCTTGCAGTCTTGCTATTACCGCCCGTCATTTGACTGGTTATGTTACCGGTAGCATCAAGCAACCTGATGTAGATGAAGCTTTGTCCACTCAATGGATTTCTGAGAATGCTTTAGTTATAACCTGACTGATCAACTCTATGGAGCCTACCATTAATCGGACTTTTCTCTTATTGGTTACTACCCACAAGATTTGGATAGCTGCAACTCAAATGTATTCTCAAAAGGGTAATGATGCACAAGCCTATGAGTTGAGAAAGAAGATGCATCAAGTCTATGAGTTGGGAAAGAAGATTAGGGGCTTGGATCAGAAGGATCGCTCTCTTGCGGCACACTATGCTAAGTTGAGTGGCTTGTGGCAGGAACTCGATTACTACCAGAGTTTCCAGGCTATTTGTTCCAAAGATGCCACTATGTTTCAGTAGTCTGTGGAAAAGGAGTGTGTTTTTGACTTCCTTATGGGCTTGAATTTGAAGTATGATCAGATTTGTGTTCAAGTGTTAGGTCGCTCTCTGTTTCCCACCTTGCGTGAGGCTTATGCTCTTGTTCAGCAGGAGGAGAGTCGACGTAGTGTTATGGTGCATACCCTTATTCAGCATCGGTCTGCGTTGGTTATAGCTCCTAAGTCACGTGATACCCAGCTTAGTCAACCTCAAGTTGGTAGTACAGGTCCCTTGGTTGATAGAGATCGGCGTAAATGCGATTATTGTAGAAAAGACAGACATGATAGGGAACACTGTTGGAAGTTGCATGGTCGTCCTACTTGAGACCGTGTCGTGGTAGTAGTGTTCGTCCTCAAGCTCATGTTTCAGAGATTACTACTAGTGCCCCCAGTGATATTGGTTCTATTTCTTACGATGAGCTCCACACTCTCGGACATTTGATGGCTCGATTTGATTCTTCATCTACCTTAACTCCTTCTACTTCTTCCAACTTTGCTCACACAGGTATTTATGCTAGTACACTTAGTACATCTTCATCGTCTCCTTGGATTATTAATTTCGATGCTACTGATCACACGACAAGTGCCTCTAGTCTTTTCTATTCTTATTCTCCATATTCTGGGCGAGATAAGGTTAGGGTGGCCGATGGCACTTTATCCTCTATCTTCGGCCACGGTTCAGTTTATTGTTCCTCTTTACAATCTCTTTCATCTGTTCTTCATGTCTCTAATTTTTCCACTAACTTACTTTCTATTAGTAGCCTTACTGCGGCTCTCAATTGCTCTGTAACCTTTTTTCCTACTCATTGTGTCTTTCAAGAACTAGCTATAGGGAAAATGATTGGCCGCAGTGGTAAAGCACAAGGTGAACTATACTTCCTAGATGTTGTTCCTCCTGCATTACTTTTATCCTCTCAGGCTCTTCAATGCACTACCGACTCCTCTCTTCATCTCCTTCATCAGTGACATCGTCGTTTGGGTCATCCTTCCTTCAGTATTTTAGAGAAGCTTTTTCCTTCATTATTCGAGATTAGCCTAGGAATAATTTTGTTTGTGATGCTTGTGAGCTTTCTAAGTATAAACGTACTTTTTATCCTTTAATTAATAAAAGTACTTTTCCTTTTATGCTTATTCATACCAATGAGTGGGGCCCTTCCCTTGTGGTTTTTACTTCTGGTTATTGATGGTTTGTTACTTTTATTGATTGTTATTCCCGTATGATTTAGATTTATTTACTTCGGACTAAAAATGAGGTTTTCTTGTGCTTCCAAATTTTTCATAAAATGGTGTCTAATCTCTTTAATGCTACCATCAAAATTCTTCGGAGCGATAATGGGACTAAGTATGTTGATGGAGTTTTTCGGACATACCTTGAGGAGCAAGGCATTCTTTATTAGACTAGTTGTGTTAGCACTCCTGAGCAGAATGAAGTTGATGAACGCAAGAATGGTTGCTTACTTTATTAACCATATGCCCTCTAGTATCATCCACTTCTAAATTCCTCTTGAACTTCTTTTTGTGACTTATCCCACTGCTTCTCTTCCTCCTCTAGTTTTTGGGAGTGTTTGCTTTGTTCATCTGCAACCTTGTACTCGTGGGAAGCTTGATCGTAAGGCTGTTCGTTGTGTCTTTATTGGCTACTGCTACTCAGAAGGGCTACAAATGCTATGACCCTCACACTTGTGAGGCGTATGCTAGTATAGATGTCACCTTCCATGAATTTGAGTCCCTTTTTACTTGTCCTCCGCTATCTCCTCAAGGGGAGAGTGTTACGGATGATATTACAGATGAGGCGATGTCATATCAGCATGAGTTGTCCTTTTTCCTTCCTAGTCAGTGGACTGTTATTTGTGGTGAGGGAAAGCCTAAGAGTTCTGTTGATGAGGAGCCTGACATCGGTGGTCGTTTGGATAGGGTTGATCTTAAGACTTATTCCCGTCGTCAGAAAGAGTAGATTTATCCTGTACCACCAAGTCAATCATCATCCCTCATGCCAATTCTACATCCAATTTCCACCGACTCTACAGATAATGAGCCTCAACCTAATTCTTCACCAGTTGGTGATAGCCCTCTAGTTAATGATTTGAGTCTTCCTATTGCTCTTAGAAAGGGGTTTAGAGCATGTACTCAACACCCCATTTCCAAATTTGTGTTATATGATTTATTATCTTCTATATATCGTGCCTTTGTTTCTTCTATGTCTTCTGTGTGTATCTAATAGGATTGGAAAGAAGCTATCAATGATCCTATGTGAAACGTAGCTACGGTAGAAGAGATGCAAGCTTTGAACAAGAATAACACTTGGGTGTTGGTTTCTCTTCCTAGTGGAAAACAACCAATATGGTGTAAGTAGGTGTTCACCATTAAGCAAAAAGCAAATAGGACAATTGAACGGTACAAAGCAAGAATAGTGGCCAATGGATCTACCCAAACATATGGAATTGACTATCAAGAAACTTTTTTCCCTTTAGGCTAAGTTTGGGATGTAGAGAATAATCCAAAAAGTCAAAAAGTTATTCAAAAAGTTAAAAAGTTAACACTATTCACCAAAAGTCAACAATTACGGCTGCACAACTCCCAATTCAAATTTTCCTCTAAAAACTAATTTTTACAATTTTTTATTACACATTTTTCCATAAAAAGTCAAAAAGTTAACCCAAACATTCATATTTTCAACCTCACTTTTTTAGTCAAAAAAGACAAAAAGTGCACTTATTTAGTCTTCCCAAACAAGGCCTTAGTGAAGATCAGTGTTTTTAAAGGCTCAAGGCGCACTAAGGCGCTGAAGGTCTCTCGGGGCCTAGGCGCAAGGCGCAAGGCGAGGCGCGGGTTTTATTGAAGTAAGGCGCACAGTCTTCGTAAAAAATAGAAAAATTAATATAGACTAATCATTCATAGTATTAAGACAATTTTTAATAAAATAAAAAGTAATCAAGATTCAATACAAAATAAATAACATAAAAAAAATAATTTCAGTATAATGATTATTACATAAATTTAAAAAAAAAACAATTTCATACATACAATTTCAGTATAATGTTTAAATTAAATAACAATTTCAGTATAATTAATTAATTCATACATACATAAATAAAAAAATAGATACATAAATTAATTAATTATTATGATTATTACATACATAAATAAATAAATTAATTAATTCATACATACATAAATAAAAAAATAATTAATTCGTAAATAAAAATTATTATGATTATATGATTATATTAATTCATAAATAAAAATTATTTGATTATATGATTATATAATTAATTCAAAAATAAAATAATTAATTCATAATTAATTCATAAATTAATTATTATGATTATAACAATTTCAGTATAATGTCATTTTTTAATAGAGACAAGAGTCGGAAAAAAATAAGAACAAAAAATAGAACAGAGAGGTTCGACAGAGGAGCCCAACGAGCGAGAAGCAGAAGAAGAAAAAAAAAACGATCGAGGTTGAAGAAGAAGGAGTCGAAGAGGTTCGACAGAGGTTCGCGAAGAAGAAGAAGAAGAAGAAGAAGAAGAAGAGGAGGAGTACCTGGTTCGAGAGAGAGAGACGAGCCCAGTCGGAAGGAGTCGAAGGAGCTTCGTCGAAGGAGAACACAGATTAGGGCTTCGATCAGGTTCGATTTGAGTCCTCTTCTCTTTTCAGATGTATTGTATTGCATCTGAGTTGTAATCGTATGTGTTGGAGGCAAGAGCTTCACAATTTTCAGCCCTCAGATATGAATTAAGCACAAATCGAAGAAGCCCGACTAGGCGCGCGACTTGCGCCTCTCTGCGCCTCTTCCAGGCGCACCCAAGGCGCGCGACTGTTATACCTCGCCTCGCCTGGGCCTCCTCAAGTCGCGCCGGCTGCGCCTCGCCTCGCCTGGCGCCTAGGCGTGCGCCTAGGCGCGCCTTTGACAACACTGGTGAAGATGAATTCTATTTGAACTATTCTTTCATGTGCTGCTAACTTGGGATGGCCTTTACAGCAACTGGATGTGAAGAATGCCTTTCTTCATGGTGGTTTGGAGGAGGTATATATGGATGTATTTTTAGGATTCTCATCTCAGTCTGTAATTGAAAAAGTTTGTAGGTTGAAGAATGCTTTATATAGTTTGAAATAGTCTCCTCAAGCCTAGTTTGGCAGATTTCTAAAAGCTATGTTAGGGTTTGGGTATAAGCAGAGCAATACAAATCACACCATGATTGTCAAACACAATGCAAATAATATAACAATGCTTATTGTATTTGTGAATGACATAGTTGTAACAAGTAATGAGGAGGAAGAAGTGACACATCTTAAAACGCAGTTAGCCAAGGAATTTGAGATCAAAGACTTGGGCCCGTTGAGGTACTTTCTTAGGATTGAAGTTGCCAAGTCAGACAAAGGCATCTTTATTTTTCAAAGGAAGTACATTCTAGATCTTCTTGAGGAAATTGACATGTTGGGGTGTAATAGCTGATTCGCCGATTGAGACTAATCATCATCTTTGCAGTGGCGTTAGTGATCTTGTGGAGAAGGAAAGGTACTAGAGACTTTTGAGAAGACTTATATATCTATCCTACACTCATCCAGATATTGTTTATGTGGTCGGGATAGTGAGTCAGTTTATGCACGATCCTTGTGCAACCCAATTGGATGCAAGGTATTGCATTTTGAAGTATCTTAAATCCACTCTTAGAAAAGGAATTTTGTTTTCTAATTATGGTCACTTGAGGTTAAAGACATTCACAGATGCAGATTGGGCAGACTTGATAAATGACAGATGATCTACCTCCAATTACTGTGCTTTTTTAGGGGGGGAATTTGCTCATATGACGTAGTAAGAAGCAGGCAATGGTATCCAGATCTAGTGTTGAAGCTTAATACAGAGCTATAGCACATGGTACATGTGAACTGATGTGGCTTCAATCCTTGCTGAGTGATATTGCGCTAGAATGCAGTGAACCCATGACTCTATATTGTGACAACAAAGCTGCCACAAGTATTGCTCACAATCCTATTCAACATGATAGGACTTAGCATATTGAGATTGACAGACATTTCATTACGGAAAAATTGAATAAGGATTTGACATGTATGCCTTTTGTTAAGTCTGAAGATCAATTGACGGATGTACTTACTAAGGGTCTTAGAAGTAAGGTCTTTCACCCCATTTGTTGCAAGTTGGGCATGAGAGACATCTTTGCATCAACTTGAGGGTAGTGTTAAGTGTTAGGGTACTTATGTAATTTGTGTCTACCTATTATTATTATAAATAGTTGTGTGTAAGGGGAGAACCCTATGTTTTTTGTTCAATAATGTTTCTGCAGCTGTTTTCTCTCTCTCTCATTCTTCAACTTCTTCATCTATACATTCAACAGAATCACATTTAGCAATAACAAATTTCAAGCTATACAAACATCAGGTGTGCATTAAAAGTATACTCACAGCATCCAATCAAATTAGCATGTCATAACAAACAGAATATACCAGGTAAGAGTCAAAAAACAAAACCTGCATTAAAAAAATAAAAATGAAAATGCTCCTCCATATCCATGATTAGAAAATTAAATATTTATTGACATGCATATCCATCCATCTATCATGTCCAAAAAAAAAAGACTATCCTTATCTACTAAGTATCAAGTACAAAATTTATCAACTCCAGTAGAATTCCTTGCAAGAACCATTTCACAATGACTTCTGGAAATGTTACAAGGTTATGGACCTACTTACATTGACATCAAGAAGATTGCAAACAAGGCCCATCTCATCAGCTACAAAAGGAAGATCTGGAATATATCTCCATTCACCATCCACGATGAACTTGTAATGGTATATACCCAATGGCAGGACCAAGAGAATGGAATGATCCTTACCGCATCTTTGCAGCTTTTTCCTGTGAGTAGATGCTATTATGAGTGCTATTTCATAATTTCACTGTATAAAGTGGTATCACCCACATAATATATGTCAGACTTCTACCATATGCAATGAATTTTCTATCTATAATGTATTGCTCTCTAGAATGTACTGATGTGTAAATCAATGTAAAAGTGACTAAAGCTCACCTTGTTGTCCAGTTGTCCCAAGATCCTTCTACAGCAATATCATTACCACCATAGTTCCATATTATCAAAGTAGGTACTCCTTGCTCAGGAGGAAGATTAGAAGTCCCCTGAGATTCATTCAGCCGCATTTGATTGAAGAAGGGAGGACCATCATTCGTTTGCAGAGGAGCTATAGGAACCTAAAAATGCAACAAAAACAGCAGGTGTATCAGTTGAGAAGCTAACAACTGGGAAATTGGGAATTACAGCTTTTATTATTCTAATTACTGGTTGATTAATCATTTTTACATGATTCCTAAGTCATGATTTGTAAACATGGTAGTGAAAGGTAGCTAAAAACTTCACTCCATCCAAGTCACATAACATATGCATATTTGACAATTGCAGACAGCATAAAGATAAAGAACTCCTGATTGGAACATCATGTCCAGATTGCAACATAAGTTATATATCAATAATCAATGTAACAGCCACCATCAAACTTATAGCCCCTCCTGACAGCTCAATAACTATCAGATCTGCGATTCAACTATGAAGAATGTTTGAAACTGGAACTAAGGGAAGATTTCAAAGCTTTATCCAACCAAATCCACAAACTTTGGCTTTTGCATGACAGTTGTAAACATTACTAGCATTCATTGTATTTATATTGTTTGACAAATAAATAATACCGACACAGATCCAAGAGTTTATTGCCTAAGTGAACACAGTAAGACAAATGACAAACATAATGAAACAACTGTTTATATAAAGAAAGACATATAAGTAAATAATAACTTGAGAAACTATGAAAGAAAAGCAACAAAGTAATGATCTGATGACTAGGCGATAAAACGATTACCAACAATGTGTAGAATTATTTTATAAAGGATATTGATTGTAGATATCAATCCATTACGCAAATGTACATAGAATTAACCAAAGAAGGCATTTAATGTTGAAATTGAAATTGAACTCCTGACCATTTTATTAATGTTGAAATTTGGGAATACCAAAAATTCCTAGAAAATTGAACCACATCTAAGATTCTACCCAGGTAAAGAAACATAAAAGTTTTGCTAATCAAATTTTTTAATATACCCATTGTATGAAGCAAGATTTTGTACTCCATAAAAGTTAAAAGCAAGATACGGGCAGCATTTAGCTAACGTTGTATATTTATGTCTAATTTGGTTAAAAAAGAGAATACTTATTCCTACATTCCAAAAATTATATAGACCAATTTTCGTGTTCTCAACTAAGACCTTTTGAAATGTTTACACTCATTAAGATCTGCTCTTTTTTATCTTTCTACGAATATAAATACTGTCATTTGAACCTTCCGAATATAATGATAGGAAGGCTATATACTGAGAACAAAACAGAACGAATTAAAAAGTACTTTGAAAATGACTCACCAAATTGCTAAAGCCAAATGACCAACTGGGTAAGGGATTCATTCTTTGGAGTTTGTGGAAAAACTTACTGTACTTCTCTTGATGGGTCCTTAGGATTTGTTCAAAAAATATGCCTTAATGGAATAAAATATTCATACAAACACAACCACAACACAGAAAGGCGAGGGAATAAAAGAAACAGTACTTCTGAAGTACAGTACATGAGAGAGGAGAAGTAACTTCCATATCAAACGTGGAGATGGTTATTCAGTTTTTTTAGGTCTCCACAAATGAAATAGGTCTTCACAAATGGATTGTCAATGGCATTTTGACATTTTAGAGTCAAATCTGATAAGCATTATTTTAAACACTTCCAACTGTAATTTTAAACATGCCAATCAGCAACCAGCCCCCTGAAACACTCAACAAACTAACAAAAGAATCAACTTTGATTAGGTAAACCTAAAGAACATGTTAACCAAATTAAATACGGTCATCTTTGGTTTATTGCATTTGGGCAACTAACGCCAAAAAAAACCAAGTTCATAATTTTATTATATTATTTTAATGACATGCAAATCTATTATATTGACCTAATTGAGTAAGCCACCCCATGAAGTGAGAACATGCATAATCACAATGCATTTGGGCAGGAAACAGGCTTGACATTACCAGGGCACCAGTAGCTATCCTACATTGTTAACCTTCAGATTATTAATATCAACATTCCATTTTGGAGAGAAGTTAAATTCCACCTTATAATTGACCTCCCAAAAACAAGCATATTTGATGGGTTGCAACAAAAAAATCAAAATCATGTTTTGATACATACTGTTGGTTAGTTTGTAAATAGCAACATTTTGGAAACATAAGGGAAGCAAAAAAGAAAAGGAAATGTATGAAAATGTGAAACAAAAATTAAAGCCTGTAAAAATATTTATAAAGCTCAATAATTTAATAATTAAAGATGTTGAAGTCTACACATCCCGTTACATACAGGGTATATAAATTTCAGGTAAATTCAATGCGAACCAAGAATCATCAAATTAAAGTCTCACAAATCAATGTCATCATGTACAAACGTAAATGATTCTAAATGTGCATAATGTTCTAATGGAATATGGTTTACAAATTTTTTTTTTTTCCTTCCTTTTTTATCAGCAACGAAGAAAATTGTATTACAATTAAAAATAAATAAATAAATAAAAGAGAAGAAGAAGAAGAAGAAGAAGGACCATCCATTATAGAAGCCAAAAAACCATCCACACCCAAACTACTGAAAAACTTCAATATTGTGCCCTCTTGACAAAAGTGCTCTTTTAGCTTCTGATAACGATTGCCATTTGTCTCTACCAATTTTCTAATAGCATCCACATATGTGATTTTTGGATGGTTCTCCTTAAACTGCCTCCTAGGTACTAACATCACTCCTCCAGAATGGGACTGCTCAAGCAAACACCCAACCTTATCCTTCTCACCACACTGCATTCCGACACACCCATGTCCGTCAAATTTCAACAATTGCCATTATTTATCACCAAAAAAAATCAAAAAAAAATCAAAAATTGTCACTATTTTCTCAACCACCAAAGCACTAATACAAATACTTTTTTTTTTCTTTTTTTTTTAAATTTTTATCTCTTTCAAAAAAGACAAGCAAATATACTTTCCTACTATTCACCAGTTGGAACTTTTTTTATTATCTTTACTAAGCCAATCGCGCCCTCGATATCGTAGATACCATAAGTGACGTGTGTGACGCTGATTCGATCGTCTCGATAAAAGACGAAAGAATCACAACCCTAATATTGCTTTGCTGCTAAGTGCTAACATTGACGAATCAAGAATTTGAAACAAACCCATTATTTAGCATCATCTCCAAACAGATTGATAAGCATAACAAATGAACACGGCATCGTTTGGCAACTCCAAAAAGTCAAAAGTCACTATTACATCAAACTCCCTACCCTACTCTTTTTTTTCTTTTTCTTTTTTGTAGAGTAAAAAAGTTTTAAAAAAAAAAATTACTAAAATAAACGATCTAACAAATCAGAAAATAAACAAAAACTAATATTTTGATCTTCGAATGATTCACATAATCAATGAATTGAAGAAGTGGAGTGAAGTGAAGAGAAGAAACCTGAGGA
Source organism: Camellia japonica (assembly GCA_030407325.1). Taxonomy (NCBI): domain Eukaryota; kingdom Viridiplantae; phylum Streptophyta; class Magnoliopsida; order Ericales; family Theaceae; genus Camellia; species Camellia japonica. Next base: position 120,926,120 of record JAPPVO010000003.1, read on the forward strand.
GCGAACATGAGAGGGGATCGAAAGCGAGCGGGGCTCACCGGAGGGGAATTGGCCATCAAATCAGGAGAAGGCAGGCGTGCAGGAGGAGGAATGGAGTTTGGCAGGTAATTGGGGCGGAATCGCAATTCACCGTTGGATCCTGTGGAGGGATCGTCGGGACCGCCATTGGCTAAATCTTCTCTTCCGTTTGCATTGCCCATCCGATTTCACCAAAACAAAGCTTGCTTCTTTGCAGATCTGCTTATCAAGAACGAACGCACGAATGTACAGAAGATAGACAAAAAAAAAAAGAAGTCTATGTATATATATATATATATAGAGAGAGAGAGAGAGAGAGAGATGTATATATAGAGAGAGAGAGAGATATAGAGACAGAATGTCGTGAAGAATGAAGGTGGTGGTGGGGAGGTGGAGGTGGAGGTGGAGGTGGAGGTTGGGGGTGAAAAGGTGTGTGTAAAAGTGACGCTGGATTTTGGGTTATTTACGGGGATTGACACTGCAACGTGTCAGGCTGCCGGGAAGCGGTTTGGGGGAGGGAGAGAGAGAGAGGAGCGGATTTTTGAAGAAGAGAACACAGAGAGAAAGAGAATTGTAATCGGTTGAAATAAAATTAAAATATATATAAAAAAATAAAAAATAAAAAAAAAAAAGAAAGAAAGAGATAAACGTCTTGTTTTGGCTTCGTTTGGGTTTGAGGTTGGGGTAGATTTGGAATTATCTTAGTCATAGAAAGATAAAATATATGTTTTTAATTTAATAAAATAAAATATTATATTCAACTTATAATTATTATATTTTTTCTCATTAAAAGTTTAAAAAATCTTTCTCAAACGAGGCCTTTTAGCTCCAGATTAAAAAAGTTAAAAAGTCAATCCACTTCTCAAACGAACTCTTTAAGATATTATTTTTAAAATAATTTTTTAAAAAGAGTTTAAAAAATTTAAGGTAGCGTTTGATAGGGTTTTCTAAATATGATTTGAGAATAGAGTTATATTTTGAGTTTGTGAGTTTTAGAATTATGATTTGAGTGTAGAAAATTTGTTTAGTTATGAGTTTTGAATTGAACTTGAAATTATTGATGTGACATACGATATTTAATTAAAAACTTATAACTCATAACCAAACACATAATCTAAAATCTCATAAAAAAATTGAAAAAAAATCTGGAAATATTTTTTATTTAAAATATAAAAATAACAGGTGTCTAAAAAAAAAAACAACGAACACTGTTCCGGTCAACCGGCAAGACGTTCGAGAGGACGACCGGGTTAGACAAATTTTCCCGCCTAAAAGAAAATTTCCAAAAATAAGTGTGGAATTATAATTTGAAAACTCAAAATAAATAACACATTGAAATCAATGGGTGGAAATGTGTTTAAAGAGCTTCTTCAAACACAGCATAAAAATTTGTTTAGTTGTATATTTTGCTTTTGTTTGAAGAAGTAGGTTGACTTTTTAGCTTTTTAATTTTTGTGTTATTTTAGCCTGAGCAAAAAAGTCTCATTTAAGTTAGGTTTTTAGCTTTTTTTACTTTTGTGAGAAAAAAATGAAATAATTATAATTTAAGGCTTTGTTTGGCATGATCTAAAAAAGTCAAAAAGTCACTATCTTATTTAAGTCACATCATCTCTCTAACACATCACTTCAAACCAACCCATATCCAACCCATATTTCATAAAAAGTCAAAAAGTATACTTATTTAGATCATATCAAACCACTCCTAAATATGACATTTTGTCTTATTGACTTTATAACTTATTTTATTTTTTGTGATTATTTTATCCTTTTAACCGCATGCTAAATGAAGGCTTTGAAAATAGTTTTGAAATTCTGAAGTTTGAGATGATTTGATTTTTTTTGTAATTAAATAAATGAATGTAAGAGAAAAAAATAATTAAAAATAAAAGAGAGAAAGTGATTTTAGATTTTTTCTTCAAAAATTATACTAACTAAACATGTTTTTGGAATTGTTGTTCCAAAAACATATTTTGAGCCACAAACTAAGCATGCCCAAAATAATTAGAAAAAATTACAAAAATAAAATAAAATCTCAAATTTTAAATTTTAACAAAATAAATGTTAAAATTTTATATTTATCAATTTAAATTATAACTTTATAATTTAAATTATTTATATATTTTGATTAAGTAAAAATATCGAAAAAATATATTTTAATTATTAAACTCAATATAAATAAGTATTTAAAACATTTTCTATACACCTATATTGAGTTTGATAATTAAAATATATTTTTTTGATATTTTTTATTAAAAAAATAATAATAAAAACTCACGTAAATTAAAAACAAATCAAAGAATTATAAATTAAATTGATAAAATTAAAATCTCAAATTTTGTTTTATTATAAGACTTAAACTTTCAAATTTTTTCAAATAATTATTTTTGCCATCTCACAATCCTATTTATTTTATTATAAGGTTTAAATTTTAAAATTTCTTTTATAATTTATTCAAATAATTATTTGTACCATCTCACGTGCCTTTTCTCGCCTGCATCTTCGATCCATTTACTGTTCGGATTAGATTAACAAGTGTTTGTTTGTTTGAGAAGTGATTTTTAATAATTTTTTGATTTTTTAATTAAAATATAAAATCAAAGTATAAAAATTATAAAGAGGGGTTTTATATATATATATATACTTTTAGGTTTATTTTGGGAAGTGGGTTAAAAGTCATTTTCTAGCTTTTAACACACTTCTCTCTCTCACAAAAAAATCAAAAAAAAAAATTTAACTATCTTCTCAAAATACCTCTTTGTATGTTAGAATTACTAAAAATATGAGATTTTTATAAATTTTACAAAGATATTGGCCTATTTTAAGAGGTGGGTTAAAATTTTGAGAAGTGGGTTAAAAGCCATTTCCTTAACCCACTTCTCAGCTTTTAACTAACTTCCATCTCTCACAAAAAAATTTAAAAAAAAGTTAAAAAATAATTTTTAACCATCTTTCTAAAACATCCCATTGTGATGATTGGATTGTAAATCCACCTCAATGTAGGATTGCTAATCATACCTTTTGAGGATATTAAGGATTATTTTGGAAATTAATTATTTTAATTAATTTTTAAATTTATTTTTGAAAATGCATATAAAAAAATAAAAATAATAAAGTAATTAATTTTTTAATAATGATTTTTTTATCTTTTTAATTAAAATAGATTGTAGCCTAATGATTATATCATGTGATTTTTCCAACCAATTCGAACTTTAGGTAGGTCCTACATCATTGTTGGTATTATCACATCTTTTAAAGGGCATAATAGAAAGTGCAATGTTTGAGATCCCTTTTGAGGAGACTTCTATCACTCCTACAGTAACGTGGATCAATAATGTATTTATATATTATATATATATATTTTTTTTTTTTTTACTTGGACCAATCACAAGTGAGTGGGGGTTCTAGGAGTGATGTTTTGTGAAGGTCTGAATCATTACTGTAGAAAGTGTGTAAAAAGTTAGTAAAAAAAAAATCAAAATATGAAAAAAAATTAAAAATATATATTGATTTTTAGTAAAAGTATATTAAAATTAATAAAAAATGGTATTATATTCTACAAATATTTTGATTTTTACTTATATCTTCATAGCACTGGTTAACATTACCTTTTATATATAACATTGGGAAAGGTATAAAGAGTATCTTAAAAGTATGCTAAAATATTAAAAATTGTATTAATTTTAATAAAAATGCATTTAATTTAGTAAAAAGTGTTTCATATTTTTGCAATTCTTTTGTCTTTTATTTGTATCAAATGAATACTTGTTAGTAAATTTTTTTTAATTTATATTTTAATTAAAAAATTTAAAAATTATTCAAAATAACATGTTACAAAACTAGAGTCACCGGTTAGGCATAACCAGTCCAATCCCCTCATAGCCATGACTTGAATGGATAACCAATCTAATCTTATCAACTAAATTTATTAAAAAATTGAACCAACTCAATCTTTGGGGACAATTTAAACAAATAATTATAAATAACATGATAGTAGTGTCTAAAAGAAATAATTATAAATAAATAATAAATATTATAAATAATTATTAAAAATACTAAAAGAAGTGGGTTATAATATTTTTTTATAAAATTGTTATAACTTGTATAAATTATCAATGAATGATAGTATTTTTTTTTTAAATTATATCAAAAAAAATTATTTTTTTGATTCGGGTTATATAAACGAATCTAAACAAAAACAAAAATAAAAGTTAAACCAAAAAAATCTTTTTTTTTTCTTTTTGTCCTTTTAGGACCTTTTTAAAAAAATTAAGGGTGTGTTTGGTTTGTATTTTGAAACATATTTTTGGAAGAAAATTTTCAAAAACATGTTTGGTTACAAATTTTTTCAAAAATATTTAAAATTACTTCTCTCTCTCTATTACACATTAATTAATCATTTTTTTCTCTCCTCTCTCTTTCTTAATTACTTTTTCTCTCACATGTATCTACTCAATTACAACAAAATATCAAATCATCCCAAACTCCAAAACTATTTTCAAAATATACAATCAAACAAACCAAAAAATTTCTAAAATCTCTTTCTAAAATTTTTTTTTTAAAAATTATTTCAAAACACAAATCAAACACATACTCCCTCCGTCCCAAAATATTAGTCCCTTATTCTATTTTTCATTGTCCCAAAATATTAGTCTCTCTTCAAAAATCAAGTACAAAATTAATATAAATTTCCTATTTTACCCTTATTTTAAATTAACAAACAATATAAAAAGTACAATTACAACATTGATATTCTCAAAAAAAATGTACTATCAAAAGGATAATTTTGGAAAATCAACTTTTTTAAAGTGTAATAATTGTACTATCAAAAAAAGTTAGATTCCCCAAAATGGACCATTTTTTTAGGACAAAGGGAGTACTAAGAATTTTTTTAAAAAAAATCAAAGAATCTTTTTTAAAAAATTGAATTTTTTTAAAAATAAAATTACTCCATCTATCCCAAAATAATCGTCCCTTTTGGGGAATCTAAATTTTTTTGATAATAAAATTATTGCACTTTAAAAATGTTGATTTTTCAAAATTATCCTTTTGATAGTATATTTTTTGGAAATATTAATGTCATAATTGTACTTTTTATATTATTTATTAATTTAAAAGAAGGATAAAATAAGAAATTTATATTATTTTTGTACTTAATTTTTGAAGAGAAACTAATATTTTGGGATAATAAAAAATAAAATAACGAATTAATATTTTAAGACGGAAGTAGTACTAAAAAAGACAAAAAAAAAAAAAAATCAAAAAAGGCAAACCCAAAAAACACCTAGCGATGATTTTCACAAAATTAGTACTCAGAGGAGCGTGGGGCTCGATGCACTTTACGTGGTAATAAAATACACGTGGTTTTAATATGGGTCCCACATGGAAGTCTGTCTGTTGGCGTCTGTAGCTGAATAATGAGCCCACGAGTACATGACGTGGAGACAATATTAAATGTATTGGATAAGATTTTGGGCAGTATTCGTCTGGCTGTCGCTCCAAGAATTTTTTTTTAGCTCCAGCCAATAGCAATGGGCCACGTCAGCGTAAATTACCACAATTAAAACTGGTTTGGGATGTCCTAATTAAGTGTACTTTTTGATTTTTTATAAAAAGATGTGTAGAAAAGTAGAGAGGAGATGTTGATTGATGTGACTCAAAAAAGATAAAAAGATGGACTAAAATAGGTTATGCCAAACAAGGCTTTAATGAACACGTGCAATATTTTTTAAATATGTGATTAAATACAATTTTTAAGTAATTCAAAATACAGTCTCGTTTTGTTGCTCAAATTTCATTTAGCTCGAGTGACTCGACTGCCCAAAATAACATCGTTTTGGATAAATTTTTTTTTTTTTTTTCTACAACAGAAAAAGAATAGGAGGAAGAAGAAGAAGAAGAAGAAGGAGAAGGAGGAGAGAAGAGGGCATCATCATCAACAACATATCATCATCATCAACAACAACAAACAAAACACAGAGAGAGAGAGAGAGAGAGAGAGAGATCTATACACATCATCGTTTTGGGTAGTTGCTTTTTTTTTTTTTTTTTTTTTCCTTCTCTTCCCCCTATTTTCCTCTTTGAAACAGTCAGAAGAAAAAGAAGAAGAAAATGAGGAGAAGAGGTAGGGGGAGAGAAGAAAGAGAGAAGAGGGAGGGGGAAGAGAGAAGAGGAAGAGAAGATCTATGTATACATAGATCTATGTGTGTATACGAAACCCTTAAGCTTCGAATCCATGGCGAGACCTTCGAAATCGACGACAACAACGACACCGGCGAAGGTAAGTCGCCAGACAACAGAGTTATTTGGAAAGTAAAGAGGTGAGTTTACATCTGAGTTATTTGGGTTGAGTTTGATAGGGTTTTTGATGTGTTGGGGTTTGATAGTTTAGGGGTTTTGGAGTTTCCGTTGAATTTCCACTATTTGGGTGTACATTGATGAACATTGTTGTTGTTATTTTTTTTGTTGTTTACTGGAATGATTGATGAAGTTGTGTTGTTTATTGGAATGAGTGGTGAATTTGTGAGAAAGAACAAACATAGAAGTTGAAATTACAAGTTTATTCAATAAAGAACTAACAGTTCAAACAATCAAGAGAGAAAACAAATGCCAAAACAATTTCACGTTCCTTCTCACCAATACAATTTCGCATTCCTTCTCTCCTTCTTCCACTGTTTGTTTTAGAGAGAAAAACAGAGGAGAAGAGAGAGAGAGAGAGAAAAAAAAAGTCGTCGTTTTGGATTTCGAGTCAATTTCGAGTCACCGAATTTCGAGCTACCAAGGATTATTGTTCAAAATAATAGGTCAATCCAATATACTAGTCTTATTTAAAAAGATAATAGTAATGATAGAGATCCTACAAAATATAATCCCTACAACTTTTAAAATGATCTGAATTATTCATATCTCTGTCAGACACAATTTTTAAAAAAAATTCAAACACATCAATGGTCAATACATCAGTAGAGGTCATGAAGATCCTTCTTTGTGAGGGTCTCAAATATTTTCCAAAAAGGTGAAGAATAAATTAGTGATAAATTCAATCTCAAAATTGCTTAAGGCATTAGAGCATCTCCAATGGTTGTTGCTATAATGTCATTGCTATTGTTATAATTTGGCAATGAATAGTGTTATTTTGCCAAATTATAGCAATGGTGCTCCAATGGTCATTTATTATTTTAGCAAATTTCAACCAACTTTCTCTCAAAGTTTGTAGGTGTTGTTTGGATATAGATTTTTTTGTGATTTTATTTTTATTTATTTTTTGTCTTTTGTAACTTTTTTCTAACTATTTGTAAAAAAAAATTATATATTTATATTATTTTCGACTAGACAAATATAAAAAATGAAAAATTGGAAAAAAAAATTAAATCTAATTCATCATTATGTTATCTTTTTAATGACAGTGTCATTTAATGTCAATTAATGTCTTTTTATTATACTTGAAAATTTAAATTATACTAAAAAATAGTCAACATTATAAATTGCAAAAATAATATTACATTCTTTTGTAGAGAATATTCAAAAATAAAAGTAAAAAATGAAATTTCAATACAAAATAATAAAAAAAATGACATTGCAAATAAAGCCTAACAATTACATTAAAAAACAAATGACATTGCAAAATTTAAAAATACATTATCTCGTAATTATTCATCAGTAGGCAAGGGGAAATAGTAATTTGAGCTGCTGACATTTGAGGACCACTTGGCGAAAATCTCATTTTTTCGCATTGTGTAATACGCTTTCATCTGAGGGTCCAAATGAGAAATGTCCGTAGTCATTATCATATGTTATTCCTTTTTCATCTCATGTTCTTGTTTTCTGATCTCAAAGTCATGTTTTTTCAGCTCCTACAGTGCTTGAATCTTTTTTTTCTTCACTTTCATCTTTTTTCTTTTCTTTCTCAACAAGGTGTTGGTTAAATGTCTCCAATTGTATGCTCATTTTTTGGACTTCAGCTTCAACAACTTGATTTCTCCGAAATAATTCTTTTGCAACTTTCCTACCCATAGGCCTTTTACCCTTTGTAGAGACACTGCTCACCAACAATTGGATTGTTACCAACAATTGGACTGGTGTCATCTTCAAAAGAAATGCAGTAATCCATAGGAGAATCGGGGGGTTGAATTAAGGGAAAACAGTGTACGTATCATTGACTTCACTGTGTTTGTAGGTGCTACATCTTGTCACTTGATATTATTTTGTAAGATTAGCCAACAATGTTCAAAAGTAAAATGTTTGTTTTATCTTGGTGGTATAACAGTTTTGTTTGAAGCATCTGTATCAATAAATTATTACATTAATTAATTAGTTCAATTTTAAATAAGACAAAATAAATAAATTAACATAAATAAATGAATATGAAATCTTACTATGTCAACTTGAGACATTCCACTTGGGTGTAGAATTTCGACTTGTGCCAAACACCCATGAAATTTGTTGCAACATTTCATGATTACACCCCATCGAGATGAGATTGACACTTGTATTCTTGAGTGATTATTTTGCAGCGAGCAATAATTTTCAAAAAATCTTTCCCAAAAATGAGCATGGGATTGCGAATTTCCAATAATTGGATCTTCAGTAATGTGACACCATGCTCTACAAATTGCCACATCCTCTTCAGTAGTGAAAGATTTTCCTCTCTTTGTTTTTGATGAACCTTCCATAGTGATTGTGTGAAAAAAACTAAAAAGAATATAATTTTGGAAGTTTATTGTGAAATCAAATTGAAATGAAGAGAGGAGAAAAGAAAAATGAAATGTGCAATGGTTGCTGTGAAATAAAATTGAGATGAAGGGTTTTTATTTATAAAAATTCAAAATATTACTGTTTCAATATAATAGCTGTCACGACCCAAATCCTCCCCTATAAGTTTAGGGTCGTAATTGGCCAATAATCCTTGGATTACAAAGGCTTCTGAACAAAATAACATATAATTAAGGGCTGCGGAAATAAATATATAAAACACATTGTCCATAGAGCTATGCTGACGTATATGGGACAAAATTTTAAAACTTTATATACAAATATGTGACGTCAAAAATAAAGTCGTCTTACGTCACATTCATTACAGATGGAGCAAAAAGGGAACTGAGCCCCATACATAGATAAACAAAAGTTTGCTCATATAACAACAGAAAACAAAGTCTTAAACGTTTACAAAACATGGCCACAAGGCTTGACTTAATCCGGAACCTCCTTGTAACAACCCCGACTCATGATTAACGGTAATCCATACTTAATTATGCCTAATTATGCCTGAGAGGGAGATTTATGATTTGGATTGGGCCGTGGTAAGGGCCGGACAAATTGTGGGCCGAACACATTTGGGCCGTGGCAGCCTGGGCCCATCCAGAAAGGATTTTCGCTCGGTAATGGCACGGTTGCTGTGAAACCGAGCTACTTGCTCGGTAATGGCATAGTTGCTCGGTAATGGCATAATTGCATAATTGATGTCGTACTAGCCGGTCAAGTGAGGTTCGACCGAGATGTCCGCTGTCTCACTGGGTTCCACGATTCATGCGTTAGCTTGGCAGGAAGGTCGACGGCTAACCAGCATGACTTATCCCGAGCTCGGCTAAGCCCGAATGCAACCAAGCTCGGTCGTCATTGAGCTTGGCGAGCGGAGCGCTCTGGCTAGCTGCGCAGCACGGCCATTGACAGCCGAGATGCTGCAGCCCGACTGCCGAGCTCCCAGTGGTGTGGGCTGGCAGTTAGGTGATGTTCAGCTAGATTTGTGCTGACAGATGGGATAGCAGCACCACGTGTCGAGAGACTAATGGGAGTAGATTTGGGGCGCAGAAGGTATATAAGCGAGTCTGCGCCCCCCATACTGGGGCAGATGAACATTTGGTGAGATTTACATTAAACACTCAATCCTCTCTCTCTCTCAATCCCGGTGTGTGAATTTGATGGGTCGTTGAACACACCAAAATTAAATACTAAACTATACCAAATTCAATTAGAATAATGGCAAGTCCAGGTATCGATCCACAAGGACTATTGTGAAATCAAACTAATTTAATTGTCAAATTCCTAAATTAATTTTGATAAAAAGATTGGTTGTTTATAACCTAATTTAATAACGAATAAATTAAACTAAGGAATTGAATTATCAAGAATAATTGAAATTGGGTTTACTGAATTGGGGAAAAATCCTAGGGTAGAGAATTCACCACTAACCACATAATTAGGGTTTCCAATTGAAATCAATTATGCTATGGTTTGAACGGATTAATGTTTCGCAACTACAAGTTCGAAGCATTTGACAAGAAGATCATCACATTCAATGTACGAGCACGAACCATCTCAAGTAATACGAATCGTTCACTCTAAACTAAGGTAGTGATACGATTCGTTCCTCGTAGCATGGTTCGTCTCATACCTTGAATGTGACGGAATAGAAAACACATGTATGGATAACAATCAACAATCACAGAAAGTCAAATATTCGAAGGAATAATGAAAATTATACAAAAGAAACTTCTAAAACACCATACAAACGTTCAAACCTTTACATAATTTAAAATCAAAAAGAAAACTAAATAATTACATGGCTAGGGTTTCATCAAAACCCTAGAAAAGGAGACTAGCCACTCATGGAGGAGTGGGAGGAGGTAGATGGAGAAGGAACCACCATGGGAGACATCTTTGAAGCTTCTTGTTCCTCCCTCTTTCCCAAACCCTAGCCTCTCTCTTTAGGTCAAAACAATTTCAGAACCCTAGAAAAGCCTTTTCCTTGCTTTTTTATACTTCCACTCAGGCAGGAGCTTGGAAGAAAGGAGTACGGGCTTGTCAGAATATTTGCTCCCCGTACAATTTCCTGCTAAGTTGGGCGATGGGCAGAAGGGTTTCAATCCGTGGTACCGTTGCACATTTCACCGGGAGCGCGGCCACCGGACAGAGGACTGTTTGCCTTTGAGGCAACACTTGGAAGAGCTAGTCGCAGCCGGACACCTGGACCTTTACATTGACGGGGGCGTAAAGGCAAATCAATCCCCAGTTGATCCGCGTGCACCGGGTGACTTGGAGGCGCCCCCTCAAGGAGTAATTAATGTCATCCACGGCATAGTGGAGCCGACGCGTGTATGTGAGCTCCGAGGTATGATCAAGAAGGCAGAACACATAAGGGAAGTTTTGTCGGTCCAGCCCGCGATCAAGAGAGGGAAGACCGAAGAGAAAGACGTGATCAGTTTCTCTACAAGGGACTTAGAGCGCATTCAGACACCGCACAATGATGCCTTAGTGGTCACGCTCTGCGTCAAGGAATTCGATGTCAAGTGCATCTTGATCGACCAGGGAAGCTCGGTCGAGATCATGTATTACGACGCATTCAAGCAGCTCAAACTCCGAGATACAGACTTGGCTCCGGTAACTTCGCCGCTGGTTGGTTTCAACTCGCAACTGGAGTGGCCTTTGGAAAAAATTATCCTGCCGGTCAAAGCAGGATCCGTGGTCAAGCAAGTGGAGTTCTGGGTGCTGCAGGTGCCATCTACTTATAACCTGATCCTTTGATGGGGATGGCTTCACGCTATGCAAGCCGTAGCGTCGACCTTCCATCAGGTGATGAGATTCCCCTCGGCTACGAGGGCAATTGAGGAGATTTGGGACGATCAAGTCATGTCGAAGCAATGCTTCGTGGCAGTCAACGGGAGACGAGCTGCCAAAGGCTTCGTCCAAATGATAGAGGGACCGGAAGACCGATGAGTCCTTGACGATGTGGGCACTAGGGCCGAGGACAAAGTCGTCGAAGAATTGGTCGAAGTGCGAATTGATACAGAAAGTCCGGACAGGTTCTTCTTGCTCGGCTCAAGCCTTACCGCACAAGAAAGGACCGAGATGGTTGAGTTTTTGATGGCCAATATCGAAGTCTTCGCATGGTCGCCTTATGACATGCCCGGCCTCGATCCGAGTTTTATTTGCCATCACCTAAACGTCTTTCCCGGAGCCAAGCCAGTCATTCAGCGAACAAGGAGATCGGCGCTACATCACGCCGAGGTAGTTGCAGAGGAAGTGAAGAATTTGCTTAAGGCACGAGCTACTCAAGAAGTGCACTACCCTTGGTGGATTTCAAACACAGTTGTTGTACCAAAGAAGAATGGAAAGTGGCGAGTTTGTGTCGACTATAAGACCGTCAACCGAGCTTGCCCTAAAGACAACTTTCCACAGCCCAGAATAAACCAGCTCGTGGACTTAACGGCTGGACATAACAGGCTCAATTTCTTGGATGCCTACCGCGGTTATCATCAGATTGCCATGCATGTCCCCGACCGCGAGATCACTTCCTTCACTACACCGAGGGGACTCTTCTGCTACCGAGTCATGCCTTTTGGTTTGAAGAACGCCGGGGCAACTTTCCAAATGATGGTGACCAAGATGTTCGCTCCTCTACTAGGTTGGACAATGGAGGCTTATATTGATGATATGGTGGTTAAGAGCCGGCATCAAGCAGACCACTTGTCCGACTTGGCCGAGATGTTCGCCATTCTCAAACAACACAAGCTACGCCTGATGCGTCTAAGTGTGCCTTTGGCGTGGGATCCGGAAAATTCTTGGGCTTCCTAGTCACAAACCGAGGCATCGAGGCAGACCCCACACAAATCTGAGTCGTACAAGAGTTAAAGCAGTCTAGCTCGGCTAAGGACGTGCAGCATCTGGCCGGCATGGCCGCCGCGCTTAACCGATTCATAAGCTGGTCATCAGATCGCTGTCGCCCTTTCTTTCAAGCTTTGAAATCAAAGTTCTCTTGGGATGAAGAGTGTGACCGGGCTTTGGCCGCGCTCAAGGAGTATCTCTTTTCAGTGCCACTGTTGGTAACACCGAAGCCCGGCGAAGAGCTCTACCTTTATCTGGCCGTTTCACAGCATGCGGTCAGTGCGGTGCTTGTCCGGTCGGAAGGAATCAAGCATCTCCCTATCTTCTACGTCAGCAAAGCCTTGCTACCGGCAGAGTCGAGATACTTGCCGCTAGAAATACTTGCATTGGCATTGATGATGGCCTCCAGGAAATTGGCGCACTACTTCCATGCCCATACAATCATCGTTTTGACCGAGTTTCCCCTCAAAGCTTTGTTCGAACAGGCGGACTTCTCCGGTCGAATCCTCAAGTGGACGGTTGAATTGGGACAATTCGACGTCAAATTCCAGCCACGAACTGCCATAAAAGCTCAGACATTGGCCGACTTCGTTGCTGAATTCTCACCTGAATTCTCACCTGGAACTCATCTGGTATGCCCGGTGGATATTGTCGCGGCAAATGAGGAGGTGAATGCAGGCCAGACTGCAATAACACAGCTAGGCGATGACGGCGACGCGGAACTTGCGCGCCCCGCCGAAGAACCTTCGGTTAGTACAATACCACAGCCCGACGATGCGATGACGGAGTTGGGTATCACCGACCAACCTGCTCCGTCCGGTACCGCATCACCAAGGGAGGAAGAAGTAGAACCGCTCAGCACAGAGCCTGCAGCCGGCATAATACTGCAACCCGGCGATTCGCCTACGGACTTAGGCATTACGGATCAACTTGCTGAGTCCAGCGCCGAATCGCCGAGGGGGGCTGAAGTGGAACCGCTCAGCACAGAACTTGAAGCCGAACAGCCGAACAACCGTGATCCCATCAACCTTCAAGCCTCTCAGGGCCCCTCAGACTGTTAGAAGCTCTTTGTTGGCGAAATGTGGAAACTTTTTGTTGATGGAGCCTCGAACCGTTACGGTGCCGAGCTAGGTATAGTTTTGATTTCGCCAGACGGGCTTACTATCGAACATTCTATCACCCTCGGATTTCCTGCCTCAAACAACGAGTCTGAGTACGAAGCGCTTTTGGCCGGGCTCAAGAGCGCGCTTCAGATGTACGCATCCGAGCTAATAGTTTACAGTAATTCCCAGCTTGTGGTTAACCAAGTTTCTGGGGTTTACGAAGCAAAGGATGACAGAATGATGAAGTACCAGGCTCTGGTCAGAGACCACATCAAGCGATTCCAGGCAATAAGGGTCCAATAGATTGGCCGAGAAGAAAATGGCCGAGCAGATGAATTGGCCAGCCTTGCTTCCATGGTCGAGAGCACATCTTCCAACCCTCTCCTGATTGAATTCCTTTCGCGGCCCAGCATTGAGGAAACCGGGCAGACAAAAGTTCTCTGCGCCGAGCTAGGTCCTTTATGGATGGACCCTATTATCCTCTTTCTCAGAGACCGGACCCTTCTAGCCGAGAAGAAGGAAGCACATAAAGTCCGGGTGAAGTCAGAGCGGTTTTGGCTCTCTCCGTCAGGCGCTTTATACAAGAAGTCTTTTACCAGTCCGTATCTAAAGTGTGTGCACCCGAGCAGCGTAGACGCCTTCCTGTACGAAATTCACGAAGGCATCTGTGGCAGTCACATAGGAGGCAGATCTTTGGCCTACCGAGTTATTTCGCAAGGCTACTGGTGGTCGTGCATGCAAGCCGACGCGCAGAAGTATGTTCGCAAGTGTGAGAAGTGCCAGAAGTTTGCCCACCAAATTCACCAACCGGCCAGAGAACTTCTTCCCCTCACCAGCCCTTGGCCCTTTGCGATGTAGGGGCTCGATATAGTGGGACCACTCCCAACTGCACCAGGCAACCGGAAGTTCTTCATCGCGGCCACAGACTACTTCACCAAATGGGTTGAAGCAGAGCCTTTGACAACAATCAAGGAGAAAGACGTCAAGCGGTTTGTTTGGCAGAATGTGGTAACGCGGTTTGGCGTCCCAAAAGTTCTGATCTCTGATAACGGCACCCAATTTGATGGTCGCCTATTCAGAGGATTTTGTGAAGACTTGAAAATTAAATTCTATAACTCTACCCCGGCTTACCCACAGTCTAATGGTCAAGCCGAAGCATCAAACAAGACCATCCTTCATGGGTTGAAGAAGAGGCTTGAGAAAGCCAAGGAAAAATGGGCCGAGGAATTCCCCAACGTCCTTTGGGCATACTGAACAACCCCGCGGCGATCTACCGGGGAAACACCTTTTGCTTTGGCATATGGCATGGAGGTGGTCATACCTTTGGAAGTTGGAATGCCCACACTCAGAAGTGAAAGTTTTGAGCCCGAGCTGAACGCCGAAGCCATTGCCTTGGAATTGGACCTCGTGGAAGAATGTCGGGAAAAGGCTCTCATCCATGTGGCCGCCTACCAACAAGAGCTCTCAAGGAAATACAACAAAACGGTGCACCCCAGACCGTTCAAAGTAGGTAACTGGGTCTTGAGGAAGGTCATGGGCAATACCCTGGTGCCAAGTGAAGGCAAACTAGGGGCAAACTGGGAAGGACCCTACAAGATAATCGGTCTGGCGGGCAAGGGGGCATACCACTTGGAGGACCTGGAAGGCAGATGAATACCCCAGCCATGGAATGCGGCCAACCTCAAACTGTACTATTTTTAGCTTTTGTTTTCTTTTTGTGCAAAGGAATTTTTTGGCTTACACTTCAGAATGTAATATTCTTTTTGTCAATATATAGAAGTGTCTCATCTTTGCCTTAGCATTCTGATTGTTGCTTTTCAATTTTGAGATTCTCAACCGAGATGTTTTACTCCGGTTGATTTTGAGATTAAAACCGAGATGATTTACTCCGGTTCATTGAGTTGATGATCTGATCAACTGAGATTCTCAACCATGATGTCTAACTCCGGTTGAATGAGTTGATGTTTTGCTCAACTTTTAGATTCTCAACTGAGATGTTTTACTCCGGTTGATTTTGAGATTAAAACCGAGATGATTACTCTGGTTCATTGAGTTGATGTTTTGCTCAACTTTTAGATTCTCAACCGAGATGTTAACTCCGGTTGAATGAGTTGATGTTTTACTCAACTTTTAGATTCTCAACCGAGATGTTTTACTCCGGTTGATTTTGAGATTAAAACCGAGATGATTTACTCCGGTTCATTGAGTTGATGATCTGATCAATTGAGATTCTCAACCGTGACGTCTTACTCCGGTTGAATGAATTGATGTTTTGCTCAACTTTTAGATTCTCAATCGAGATGTTAACTCCGGTTGAATAAGTTAATGTTTTGCTCAACTTTTAGATTCTCAACCGAGATGTTAACTCCGGTTGAATGAGTTGATGTTTTGCTCAAATTTGCGATCCAAAACCGAGATGTTTTACTCCGGTTAATTTCGTTGATGATTTGTTCAAAAATGTGATTTTAACCGAGATGTTTTACTCTGGTTAACGCAATTGATGATTTACTCAACTTTATGCTGGAAATCGCGATGTCTTTTCCGTTAGATAAGTTAGATAAAGTGGTTAGTCTTGCCGAGGTATTTTGACAACTGACGTTATCTACCATGAAGAACGT
This sequence comes from Camellia japonica, assembly GCA_030407325.1. Lineage (NCBI taxonomy): Eukaryota > Viridiplantae > Streptophyta > Magnoliopsida > Ericales > Theaceae > Camellia > Camellia japonica. Next base: position 120,942,456 of record JAPPVO010000003.1, read on the forward strand.
GCAAACACTTGAAGAAAACGGAGCTTTTTCATTGATGTGAAAAGTGATTACAAGAGGAGGGGCGGATAGCCCGGTTACATGTGTAAACCAAAAAGGAAGAAAGAAGACAAAGAAAACTAAGCCAGGGGGGAAAGGTCAGTGAATTCGTCCTCGGCTGCCTCCAGGTTGATTGTTGGTGTTTGGTCTTGGACACCGGTCTCCGTTTGGCCGGGCTGAACTGTGTGATTTTCCCCCTCCACATTTTCCTCGGTTTCCTCATCGCCTTCTTCCTCGGCCTCAGCCTGCAACGCGGCGAAGACGTCGTTGGAGTAGGGCACGAGATAGCTCGGTAGGGAGGCAGCTGGAGGAGTGGAGAACACGTCGGTCCCCGGTCCCTGGCCGAGATGTTCACAAGCAGACTTCCCCCCAGCCTTGAAGAAAATGTCTTGGGTGGCGCAGACCTGCTTTGTGTAACTTTCCTCGGCCTCAAGGAAACCGGCGTTGTTTGCACCCTTCAGATCCTCTTCCCGTGATTGTTTTAGCGCATCTAGCTCGGCCCGGAGCGCATCTCTCTCCTTCTCGGCAGAGCCAAGCTAGCCGAGCAACCGAGAGTTGTCGAAGTTCGCCATTTGCAATGAAGACTGGGCTCTCTTGAGCTCGGCTTGGAGGCTTTGAACTTGGCTGGCAAAGTCAGTTGCCTTCTGCTGAAGCCGGTGAATGCGCTCCATGACCAAGTGCTGTTTCTGGATGGCCTGTAAGAAGAGAGATTGATCAGAAAGAAAACTAAACAAACACTTGGTGAAATTTTGAGCACAAGTTTGAGATTCTTACCCTAGTCATGGATTTGACCGACGACTTCACCAACCGGGTGTCTGGAACATGGTCACTGCCGACCACGTCGCTCGGTAGGAGAAGGGCCTTGGTGAGGTCAAAGGCGAGAAGATGCTCTTTGTCGCCCTTAACGGAAGCTGTTGCCGGGATCTCCTTGCCCCGGTGTTTGAGCTGGGGCCTCCATGTCGGTGTTGGGTCGACGGTGACGGCAGGCTACTCAGTGTTGAGCTCGGTTACTAGCTCGGCAGAAGGGTTTGCACGAGGCCTTTTGCCACCCGGTGGGAGTCCCTACTGGCTTGCCAGGTGGCGGGAGAAGCCAACGTAACCACGGTCCCGCTGGATTGACCGGCAGCCGGAGAGCGGGCTGGAATGCTCGGGATCTCGGACGATGTGGTAGTGATCAAGTTCTTAATGCGGCTCCTCTTGGCCATTTCTTCTGCTTCGGTTAAACGAATGAAGGGGACGTCTGGCAACGTGGGATCTGGCGGCGGAGATGGAGCGCGAAGAAAGTCAGTGACTTTACTCCGGCGCGGAGCTAAATACCGGTATGTTGGAGTGTAGCCGAGGAGCTCGTTACAATCCCGGTTGCGGTAACGGAGCACGGTCCTAATGGCTGCTTCGTTGGGGTAGTAGTAGTTGGCTTGCAAGGCTTGGATCGCTGCAAAGGAAAGAAGAAAAGTGTCAAGTACAGAATAGTGAAGAAAGATAAATTGACCGAGCAGTTAGCACGGCTTACATGTCTCGCCGAAGTTCTTGCTAATAAACCAGCCCGGTATGTGGCCGTTTCATAGTTGCCAGACACCCAGAAAAAGTCGTCGTCGTATAAGTCCTTGTCTGGGGTGCCGGTCACTATTTTTTCTTTGCCCAGTCGAATTTTTAAGTAATAGGTGAGGCCGTCGCCCGTGTGCCCAAGGGTGTATTGACGGAGTATCTCGGCTAAACCTAAGTTGGTTCCTAGCCGGTTGTTTAACTCGTGGACCCCGTTGATTATTCGGTAAGTGTTGGTTGAGACTTGAGTGGGTGCTAGCCCGGTGCGGCGCAAGAATTCGGTCATCAGTGGGTTGACCAGGAAGCGGAGGCCTCCTTCAATGATGGATAGCACAGTGAAGGGGCACTGGTCTAATCTGCCCCAAGGGGTTGTCTCAATTTCGCTGAGCTCTAGGTAGACGTCGGCCGGGATACCGTACTCTTCCCGGAACGCGGCCAGGGCAGCCGGAGTATCAACAAGGAAGCGGAAGCACCCCATGTGTAGCCGGCTGGTTTAGCTCGGCTGAGGTGGTTTGGCACAAACTGGTGTTTAATGGCTGCTCGATCTTTGAGACCCTCGGTAATTGGTCAGTGGTCCCCTTGGACTCTGCAGGAAAAGGATGGCAAGTGTAAGTGGAAGCGCGGTCGCGCAAAACAAGCTTGACTTTAGCTCAGTCATGAAGAGTGCCAGACCACCTCGGTCACGAAAGCAAACCAAGGAGCTCGGTCGCTCAAGCAGACCAGTTGTTAGCCCGGTCGAGCGGCCAAGTCCTCTGTCTACCTCGGTTTCTACTAAGGTTTTGGCAAACTTGTAAATTGCTTGGTCTAATTGTTTTTTGGATCAAAAGGCGACCTGGAGCCCGGTTCGCTCCAGTTCTTCGTGTGTTCACGTGTTCATCACTGGGATTGAAGAACAACGAAGAGAACAGGGGCAAGTGTGGGTTTTGGGAGGGTTATGTCCTAAAACCTACGGATTTTGTGCCCTAATATGTGAAATACCAAATGAAAATAGCAAAAAGGAGGCTCGAAGGACTTACCAGTTAAGGGTAGGAGCTTCCTCATCGAACACAAATACAAGAAAAAGGCAGGAACTAGGCTTGTAAGAGGCACAGGAGCTCTAGAACGCTTGGAATGGAGGAGGAACAGTAAGAATGAAATGAAGAGGAAATGGCATATATATGGGAGGAAGACCGCCAAAAATTTGAATGTGAAGGGACGGTTAGCTGCTCGAGGCCAATGAGCGAGCGACACGTGTCCCTATTGACGGCGGCGTCAGTACAAAGAGACAGGATGGCAAGTCGAGGCGTCGACCGGGCAAGTTTGAAGACAGGTAAGTCAATTAGCCTGGTCACTGTCTAGCAGACTGTGAACCGAGGAAGAGTTATCCCGGTCAGAACAGGTAATCCCAGTCACACTTGCGCGGATGGAATTAAGGGGCAATTGAGAGGGAGATTTATGATTTGGATTGGGCCATGGTAAAGGCCAGACAAATTGTGGGCCGAACACATTTGGGCCGTGGCAGCTTGGGCCCATCCAGAAAGGATTTTCGCTCGGTAATGGCACGGTTGCTATGAAACTGAGCTACTTGCTCAGTAATGGCATAGTTGCTCGGTAATGGCATAATTGCATAATTGATGTTGTACTAGCCGGTCAAGTGAGGTTCGGTCGAGATGTCCGCTGTCTCACTGGGTTCCACGGTTCATGCGTTAGCTCGGTAGGAAGGCCGACGGCTAACCAGCATGACTTATCCCGAGCTCGGCTAAGCCGGAATGCAACCAAGCTCAGTCTTCATTGAGCTTGGCGAGCGGAGCGCTCTGGCTAGCTGCACAGCACGGCCGTTGACAGCCGAGATGCTGCAGCCCGGCTGCTGAGCTCCCAGTGGTGTGGGCTGGCAGTTAGGTGATGTTTAGCTAGATTTGTGCTGACAGATGGGATAGCAGCACCACGTGTCGAGAGACTAATAGGAGTAGATTTGAGGCGCAGAAGGTATATAAGCGAGTCTGCGCCCCCCATGCTGGGGCAGATGAACATTTGGTGAGATTTACACTAAACACTCAATCCTCTCTCTCTCTCGATCCCGGTGTGTGTCTAACTTGATCGTCGGAGGGGTATTCCAACCACACACTGCCGGGTAGCTCACCGCCGTTGTGCTCGTAGGTCGATCGGATAGGCAGGAGCTTGGAAGAAAGGAGTACGGGCTTGCCGGAATATTTGCTCCCCGTACAATGCCTAATAAGTAATTAAAGTGAAATTTTGCCTCGTATGTTGCCTTATTTATGTGTATATCTGCTTAACGTAGAAAGATCTGTTCATGTTTCCGTTTTGGTTACGAATTAAAGGCCTTATCGGCACCCAATTCAGAAATTGACTTGATTTATGTGTTATTTGGGATTTTTAGAAATTTATGGTAGGTTCAATTGGAATTTGATTCGGAACGAATTAATTAGATTAATTAATGCCTACTAGATTAGCTTTAATTAATTAACACTAAGTGAGCCTATATAAGACTCCTACATGCTCCACTTATCCTTTTGTTCATATCAACACATCCTTGAGCCTATACGCACAAACCAAACATGAGCAAGAGAGAAAGATAAGAGAGCCTTGAGCTCAATTAAGGGGATTGCTAGGAGAAAAGGGAGAATTGGACATAGAGACTGAAGAAATAAGCCTCTAGCTCTCATTTTGGAAAGTCTAGGTAAGAATTCAACCTTTAAGTTCTTTGATTGTGGCATTAAGAACATGAATTCCAAAGATTAAGTATGTGAACTTGAAATTTGAACTAGAAAGGAAGAAATTTGACTCATACCTTGCATGCATGCATAATTCCTAACATTTTGAAGTTATTTTCCAAGAATTTCCTCATGCATGTTGCTAATTCACTTTACCTTTAAGAATGCATCAAGTTTCAAGCCATTTTGTGGTATTAGATCATCTTTTGGAAGTTTTGAAGTCAAGACAATTCATGCATGTCATGTTTACATCACATTCTCAAGTTTTAAGTTAAGTTTTGCACAATTGGCATGCTTTTGGGCTTTGGTTTTGCGGAATGGTTTTGAATTCTTCATGTTTTCCAAGTTCACATGTGATTCCTCAAGTTTTTGGCCCAAGAAACTATAATTTGCAGCTTTGGGGTTGAATTTGAAGCTTGGAAGCAATTCTGGAAATTCTAAAATTCTGCTCCTACGCTCAAGCGAAGGAATCCACACTCAAGCGACCACTTTGAGTGCGTGCACTTCTGTTTGAGTGACCAGAAGTCCGCTCGAGCGTGAAATGCATGCTCCCAGAAGTTCTTATGTTTTGCAGACCGCTCGAGCGACAAAAGTTGCGCTCGAGCGAGGGCATGTCTCTCACACTCGAGCGACCGTTGAGCGAGCATTGAACGAAAAAAATCAAGCAACCAGCACTTTTGCTCGAGCGACAGATCTTGCGCTCGAACGACAGACCGCTCGAGCGACAGATCTTGCGCTCGAACGACCACTCACATTTTGCATGTCCGCTCGAGCGTAGAAAGTTACACTTGAGTGAGGACCTTGTTTTCAGCAAGTTTTGTTAAGTATTTTCAAGTGCATTTTTGCATCCACATTCCATCCTAGGTATTCCTAGGCCAAGTTTAAGACACCATAATGAGGATAGAAGAGTAAGAACACACCAAGACAAGAAAGAACTAAGTTGATGATTCCGGGTGTGTAATTTAGTATGTATTTGTTCTATATCTGTATAGGTCACACGCCACAAAATCTCTGAATTGCCTACTCTGTCTGTTCACTTAGAGCCATCTGTTATCTGTGAGTAATAACTTAGTAAAGTTATATTCAAGTTAAATTATTTCTGTATATGAAATAAGATCTGTTTTATAAAATGTTATGTTCCGTACTATGAATGATTGTCCAATTTTCGATAAGTATTTGTGACACAAGTATGTTATCTGTTGTCGGTCCGAAGTTTTTTTTATGAAACTAACAAGTTATCTACACCTGGCTGGAGGTTCCTTTATGGAACTGACAAGTTATCCGTTCCCAGTCCGGAGGTTCCTTTATGGAACTGACAAGTTATCCGTACCTGGCCAGAGGTTCCTCTATGGAACTGACAAGTATGATCTTTGATACTCTGTATATGATCTGTTAGCGCTAACAGATGAACTATGTATGATCAAGCATGAATTCTGATTTCTGTTAATGACTCAAACAAGAATACGAATATGAATCTATTCTGTGTACAGACTTAGTTATGGGACATCATTCATTTAACCCCTTTGCTCTGTTATTATTCATTGGGATCTCGCTGATTATTTATCTTATGTATGTAAGTGATCAGGCGCGTGACCAGGTTCAGAGTTGAGGACCTGGCGTCTCGGTTTTTGTCAGCCAGCCTTTGTGCCTCCCGAGGAGGTTCCGGATCAAGTCAAGTTTAGTGGTTGTTTTTGTGAATACATTAAGCTTTGTTTCCTTTAAGTTTCGGATAAGATTTCTATGAGTATGTATATGGGGTAACGTGTAAATACTGCATCTTTTGACGTAACTCGTAAGTTTATAAAAGTTTAAAATTATTTGTCCCATGTATGTCTTCACAGCTCAATGGACTATGTATATTTTACATGTTTACTTCCGCAGCCCCTAATTATATGTTATTCTATTAAGAGGCCTTTGGTAATCCACGGATTACTGGTCGGTTACAACTTTAAACCTATAGGGGTGGGTTTGGGTCGTGACACTCTTTGTGAGACGCAAAAGGGTGGCTGACACACCAAAACTCCAGGCAGCAGCTTAGGCCTGGTTACCTACATACATAATGTAAACAATGAGCGGAAGCTCAGTGAATAATAACAGAGTAAAGGGTTAAATGAATAATGTCCCACCAGATTCAGAAAAATAGAACAGATTCATATTCACATTCTTGTTTGAATCATGTATAGAAATTAGAATTCATGCTTGTTCATATGTGATATATCCATTAGAGCAACAGATCAAATACAAAGCTTTAAGGGTCATACTTGTTAGTTTCACAAAGGAACCTCCGGTACTAGAAACAAATAACATACTTGTCAGTTCCATAAAGAAACCTCCAATACTGAGAATAAATAACATACTTGTCAGTTCCATAAAGGAACCTCTGGTACTGGGAACAGATAACATACTTGTCAGTTCCATAAAGGAACCTCCAGTACTGGAAACAGATAACATACTTGTCAGTTCCATAAAGGAACCTCTAGTACTGAGAATAGATAGCATACTTGTCAGTTCCATAAAAAACCTCCAGTACCGGGTACAGATAACATACTTCAGCCATGGAATTGCTGTCATGAATACTTTTCAATATATAGACTATCATTCATTGATACCAAATATAGCATTTCATAAAAACAGATCATTTCTTGTCATATCATATAGGAAAATACTTAAACGTGAACATAGCTTTACAAAGTTATTACTCACAGATGGCACCAAAGCAAACAACAGGGCAGACAAATCAGGTAACTCGCAGTGTGTGACCTACACAGATAGAGAATAAATACGTACTGAATTACACACCTAGAATTATTAACTTAGTTCTTTCTTCTTAGGTGTGTTTCTACTTCTTATCCTCATTATTATGTCTTAACTAGGGCTTAGGAATGCCTAGGATGCAATGAGGATGCCAAAATATGTTATTTAACACTTAGACAAATTTGTTGAAAATAGGGGTCTCGCTCGAGCGCAACTTCTCTCGCTCGAGCGGACGTCCAAATATGTGAGAGGTCGCTCGAGCGTAACTTCCTTCGCTCAAGCGGTCTGTAAACTTTGTAAAAGTACTGGTTGTGTGAATTTTCCACTCGATAGCCGCTTGAGCTTGTGACTGAAGTCTTCGCTCAAGCGCAACTCTTGTCGCTCGAGTGGTTTGCAAAGATAGGAAACTTTTAGAAGCATGAATTTCACGCTCGAGCCAACTATTTGTCGCTCGAGCGGGAGTGCAAAACACAGAGTGGTCACTCGAGTGTAGGATCTGTCGCTTAAGTGGTGAGGTCGAATTCTGGAATTTCTAAATTCACCTCCAAGCTTCAAACTCATCTTTAACCTTTCAAAACACATCTTTTGGGCCCAAAACTTGAGAAAACAAGTCTAAACTTGGAAAACATAAAGAATCAAAGATCATTTCATGAAATCAAGGCCCGCAAGCATGTTAATTATGCAAACTCAAGCTTGAAATGTGAAAACATAACATGAACATGACATGCACGAAATGATTTGAGCTCCAAGTTTCCAAATCATGAGCAAATGAGATGTTTAGGTCAAAAATATGTTAAATTCTTTGAATTAAACCAAGATATGGACATGCATGTGAAAGTTCTTTAACTCCAACTCCAAATGTAAGAGAATTTGCATGTATGTATGGTAACCTTCCTAATTCTCCTTTCCTAGCTCAATTCTTGTTCTAAGTTCTTTTGAATTCATGTAATAAATCTCAATTACACAAGTAAAGGCTTAAATCCTTACCTCACTCTTGATTTAAGCTCTAGGTTGCTATATCTTTAAGCTTCCAAGCCAATTCCCTTAATTCCCTAGCAAATCTCCTAATTAAATTCAATTCCTCCCTTTCGCACGTGTGTAGGCTTAAAATGATGAAGAGATGATGAGTCAAAGTGGTGTAATAGCCTTATATAGGCTTAATTAGGGAGTTTAATTAATTAGGCTTACCACTAATCAATTAAGCATTATTCAATTCTAATTAATTCGTTCTGAATTGAATTTCAATTAAACTTACTATAAAATTATAAAAATTCCACATAACACAAATACCAAATCAATTTCCTAATCGGATGCCGATAAGGCCTTCAATTCACAAACTAAAATAGAGACACAAATAGATATTTCTACGAGAGACAAATAGAAACACCAATAATGCAATGCACATGTAATTAATTCAGAATTTTATCTTAATTACTCATTATGCATAACTAATCATGGTTTATCGGCTAATCATAGGTCGGGGTTGTTACAATAGCCGTTTGAAGAGATGACCATTTGACACAAGGTGGTGTTTGTTTGTTTGTTTGTTTTGTTTTAGCCAAATAGAGCACAATGGCTCTATTTGGTTTTATCATCACCGTTTACGTGTTGGTTATCAACGGTTGAGATGATTTGTGTGGCATCATCCAACCTTTTATTCCTCTCCCTCTTACTGTGTGTCTCACCATTTCGTCCTCCCCTCTTTCTCTCTCTCTCACTCTCTGATATCATGTCTTTTCTCTCTCTATCACCTAAAGTCTCTCTCTCTCTCTCTCCATTACCGAAAGTCTTGTCTCTCTCTAAAAGTCTACATCTTCCTCTCAGTCTCTGTCTCTCTCTCACTCTCAGATATCATATCTTTTCTTCCTTCATCACCGAAAGTCTCTCTCCCTCCATTACCGAAAGTCTTTGTCTCTCTCTGAAAGTCTCCATCTTCCTCTCAGTCTCACTCTCCCTCTTACTCTCACACTCTCTCCGAAGACCCACCAAGCTTTTCTTCTCCATCTCCGTCTCAGTCTCTCTCTCTTTCTCTCCTTGAAAGCCTCTATCACCGAAGATCAGTATATCATAACATTCCTTCAACCTATTTCAATAGATCAGTAGATTAGAACATTCCTTCAACTGCATTGAGGTTCAATTTATTTCCTTAAATCTAGGTATTTATTGTTTAAAACCTGCTTCAAATTTATTGATTTTTTTTTTCAATTGATCGGTTTCAGATTTAAAAAAATTATGCTTCAGATTTATTATTATTTTTTGATTGATCTGTTTCAGATTTTTTTTCAACTGATCTGTTTGTGTGATTTTGGAAATTTGGAAATTGTTGGGTGAATATTGTTTGGAAATTTGATCGGTTGGTTGAAGCTGACTTGGCAGCTTTGGCAACTGCCAAAGCTTGTGCCATATTTGACACAAGCTTTGCCATTTGTCAAAGATAGCAGCTGCTAAAAGTTGCCATTGGATGTGCCCTTCTATCAACTGATGCCATAATTTGGCAATAGCAGCTCCAATGGCACACCATTGAAGGTGCTCTTAGGTCTTAGGTTCATGTATCTTTTTTTTTTTTTTTTGTAAAGTATTGTGGTAAGAAATATTTATATATTTTTGAAGACATTTTATTTTCAATTTTGTCATTTATCTACCTGTTTGAATTTTTTTTATCTGTTCATTTTTTTATCCTATCTATTCTATTTGTATCTATTTATCAAATAATTTTCTATCTGTTTAAATTTGTATTTATTTGTCAAAATTATTTTAATATTTTCTAATTCATCTATTAAAATTTATCAAACTTTATGTTTTCTATATATCAAAATTCACTGAGATTATTTTTTCTTATTTGTTCATTGTTTTTTATTTTTTCTAATTTTTATTTTTTTTCCCATCTATTGAACTTATCTGTTCAGATTTTTTTCATCGGTTAAAATAACAATTTAATTTTTGTATTTATTGGAACATGTCTGATTTGTTGAAACAATTCCACTCTTTTGTTTTATTTGTTAAACGACTCTCTCTTCTTCCTCATACCACTGCCACTGCCACCACCACTGAAGAAACACACCCATGACTACTCTACTATCGCCACCTGTTACATCTATCAATCACAAACAAATTCATTCAATTCTCTCTCCAAAATCATCTAAAACACATGTATGTATAGATATGGGAAATTATTTAGTAATCTCAAAACTCCACGTGATCATACTCCAAATCAATCACTACTTACTTAGTTTCTATATTATTTTCCTATCCCAACATAAATTATGGGCCCCTATCCCTTTCTATCAATCAAAACCTTATGGAGCACCGTATGTCCATATTTCGGGAATACTGAATAATCACCCATATAGAAAGAGTGAGATTTAGTGTTGATGTTGTACAAAACGCCTTTGTATCTCATTTCGCTCTTAAATGTCAAGCTAGTCAAGTTACCGATGTAAGAATCAGCAAATGAACTAGATCTAAAACTCTCTATCGCCATAGTTGTAGCAACAACGAAGATCAAACGACAAATCTAAGAAACATCTACATCTAAACTTCTTCACTAAAATCGCTCTCACTCTCCATCGCCGATCTTGCTTGCCGCTACTCTCTATCAGCAGATCTTGATTGTCGGATGCCTCTCCGTCTTGACAAACTCGACTATGGTGGCGATAAAGGGAAGCAAGCCTATCATCGTCACTAACTCTGAGGGGCAACGAACAATGCTTGTCTGTGGTGGCGTAGACGAAGGTTGGAGATTTGCTTGTAGGTCAGATTACTAAGAGGCAAGTTGTAGTGAACTCTTAGAACACTTTCTTCTCTGTGAAGAGGTTTATTGGGAGGAAAATGTTAGAGGTCGATGAAGAGGCTAAGCAAGTTTCATACACTGTAGTTCACGATAAGGAGCATTTGGTTATGCCGCTAGTGTCAAGTTGTGGAGTGCGGCCAGAGCCGCGGGGAGAGAGAGAGAGAGAGAGAAAAAATGGGTTTGATCTGTGAACTTATTAAAGAGATAGAGAGAAAAGAATGGAGAGATAGAAAGTGGGTTTGATTTTAACAGATAATATGCGTGAATCCAATGAAGAGAGTTTGAAGTGAGAAAAAGAGGGGAAATTATTAAATATTTCCAGACAATCGCCCAACATAATACCCTATTTATCCATCTTCTCTACCAATCATAATATTATAAAATATCATGTTTCTATGTTTCAGGATTACTAAATAATTACCCGCAAATGAGAAGTGGTTAGTTTGATCATTTCGTTAAAGTATGTCCTTATGGACTTAATAGTTTTTGTGTGTACCTTTGAATAAAAGAAATTTAAATTTAGACTTATAAACTGAGTTCCCAAAGATAAATGCTAACAAGTGCCCTTTAGGCATTGTTTAATATTAGAAAGTGTGTAAATGAAGTTTTAAAAATATGTAAAAATATTAAAAAATGTATCGCTTTTAATAAAAATGCATTAAATTTAGTAAAAAGTGTCTAATATTCTTTAATTTTTTTGTTTTTTACTTGTATTCTAAGGTTACTTGTTAGCAAGACTCATTTAAAAATAGGGTTTGTATTATCTTAAGTTGGCCATCTAAATTTCAAACTGTGTTTAGGCTGCATAGGCCCATTTTGGGGCCGACTTCAGTGATTCAAATCGTTCACATTTTAGTATTTGTTGAGTAGAATATTCAAATAAAAATTTAAAATAATTGATTATCAGTAGTTATATATTTAAATCACATTTATATTATAAAAAATGGATGGCAACTCTTAAAATTATAATTGTTGTTCATTTTCTAAAACAAATGTAATTCAGACATATAACTACCGATATTCGACCTTTTACATGAATATTCATGAATCTCGAAAAATAAACTATTCAAATCACCGAGATCGACCCCAAAATAGGCCCACCAAGCTCAAATCCCTTAAAAATATTTCATGCTTAAAATTTTAATAATAAATTTATCATTATAAAAATATTTAAGAAAATTTTAAAAAAAATAAGAGTAACTTTTGTAACAAAATAAATTCCACATTTTTAGTTATTTCAAATGTAAATCCTAATTTTTTTGATTTATTTTCAATCTAAATAAGTTGTCTATTTTTGTTAAGTAAAATTGATCCAAAAAATAATATTTTAGTTGTTAAACTCAATAAAAAATAGTATTTTAGATATTTTATATATACTTTCATTGAGTATAATGACTAAAATATTATTGTTTTCATTGATTTACTTAACAAAAGATAGGCGAATAATTTAGATTGAAAATAAATTAAAAGATTACGATTAAATTGATAAAATTTAAAACTCATAATTTATTTTGTTACAAAGGTTAAAGTCTGCGGTATTTGTTTTTGTTTTGTTTTGTTTTTTGTAATTTCTCCAAAATGCTTTTTAAAAAAATACAATTCAATTAGTTATATTTTTCACATTGTATTTTAATACAAACTACGACAAATAAATTAAAAATACATAAAAACTCACAAATAAAAGTCAAAATATCTTAATTATTTATTATTTTAATAAAAAATTTAGGGGAAATATCTCAATTTATTATTATTTTAATATTACCAATACCAATGATAAACACAATCAATATAATTAACAAATATGTGAAATATCTCATTCAAGACTTAGGGGAAAATAATTTCAATTCATCTACTAATAATTATCCCTACTTATTTAAAAAGAACAGGAACTCACTTATGGATTCCACAATTTTGAATCAATAAAAAACTGTTCTTTGTTCATGTGTGAGTGATTTTCCGACCACACTGCCAACTCAGTATTCAGCTAGAGAGTACTGGCAGAATAGATGACACATGGCTGACCTGCAATAGAAAGAGAAGATTCCGGCGGTGGTTCGTCCACCCGGGGGCACTCCGACGATCAAGTCAGTATATCTCTCAAAGATAATCAACCGTTAAACTCACTGTTCTGAATGTAAATTGCGTACCTTAGACCCATCGGGGGTGCCTTTCTTTTATAGTTAACTCAATTCTTGTCCCACCAGAAGCCTGGCTTCAATGGACTTTAGCTCAATACTTATCCAGGACTCTTCAATAGATAGAGACAAACTCCCTAAGAGCTTTATCTTTATCCAGGCTGAGTCCCCTCATCATCTAGGACTCTTGTGCCTTATCCGCTTATCTCGGATTCCGATATCTTCGGAGATAACCTCGGCCTTGCCGATATCACCTCGGCGTCATGACCAAGATACATGGCACCTCGGCTGACACGTCGGCGCCACCTTGGGCACGTGTTGGTACTCAGAAAATATATTCCCACAACTGCCCCCTAGGTTCTATTACCTCGGCATTCTGAGGTGATAGAACCTATATTGGAACTTCCTGCCAATACATCGGTTTAAAGTCTCTCAGCCGAGATCATCATATAAGCCGACATGTCTCTTTAAAGATTAAAGATCCCAAGATCTCCTTCACGCGTATGAGCTGTCATGTAAAATAACTCAACTGTTTCAGCCACGCGTCTTCCCTTTACCAGATCGTACACTGTACACGCTTGTAAGTCGTCTCGCGCCTGTATGCGCCGTCTGATGTATTCGTTGTTCCAGGCGCATTAATTGCCCTTTTGCCGCCGTTTCAAGTTTTTGACAAAACTCGTTTCTTTCCCCCGTCTTTTCACTTTTCACTTTCGTGTCTGAAGCTCTTTTCTCTGTCTTACTTTTCCCTTCAAGATCCTCCATTGTTTCAAGCTTCTAAAGCTCTGCAACTTGCTCCGTCCATCTCCTCCGGCGAGGTTCTTGCTAATCCTTTCTGCAGCTACCGTTCGTCTGACTTCGGCGAACTCAACACCGGCTTCTTTTCTTCGGTGAGTTACTGTTTCCTCCCGATTCAACATCTTGTTTCAGTTTTTGACTGTATTTTGAGTTCCTGTCATTTTTGCGAATTAGTTTAATCTTTTCATGTATCTGAGTATGATTGCCTCGCGATTCTGTTTTTGCTCAATCTCTTCTTGTGTATTCACAACCTGCACACACATTTTGTCCACTTCTGCCATTGTTTTTTGGCCTTGTACCCTTTCACACACTCTGTCACAGTGTTCTTGATCGTTCACCATTGTTCTTGATTCTAAAACACGTTTCTTGTTTTCTGTTTTCTGTGTCTTTTCCAGATTCCTGCCTTCAATCTTTGTTCCCACAGACTTAGGTTCTGGGATTTGTTTGTAGAACTCACAATTTTTAGGAAAAACTGAAACGAATTCCTTCTAGATCCGTACAAACCCTTGCCATAGTACATTTTTAGGTTTTTAGCCGAGGTCCTTTAAACCCTCCAAAAATACTTCTTCCTGAAATCTGATACCTCTATTTAGGCCGACGTTATGGGTATGTGGAAGCATAGGGTAGACACCTCATCTAAATTAGAGTACTTTAGGCGAGAGTTTGACATCCCGGCCGACGTCCATCTGAGGTTGGCTGGGGAGGATGACTCCATCATGTCTACAACTAATTTTATGCCATTCCCTATGGTAGCCTTTATTGAGTGCGGACTTCGGCTCCCACTCAACACCCTTTTTCGCGAGATACTTCACTACTATAAGTTGAACCTGATGCAACTCGCCATCAATTCCTATCGAGTTATTCATGGTATCATAGCCTTAGCCAAACAAGAAAATGCTAGGATTACCTTAGCCGACATTCAATATTGCTATACCATGTGTGGCCTCAAAAAAGATACGGGCTATGTTTACTACCTTAAGCCGAGGTCCACAGAGTATAAAATCGTAGCCGACCTCCCAAACTCCAACAAGGGAGCTGGAGACGACTACTTCATTACCTCGGGGAACTGGGAGTTTGCTCTAGACGAGGACCTCTATCTCTACCCTCTTCCTCGTTCAGTCTTTGTAGAGGGCAATGGTAAGAGCCCTATGTTCATACTAACTTGTTTTTAAAGTCTTCAATACTTTGTTCGTTTCTAATGTCTGTTTTTTCTTGCAGCTTTTTCTAGCCACCAAAGGGCTTCCGTCAGTCTTTCTTTCCCAGCAAAGACTTGAGGAAACTCTTGGATCTACCAGTTCACAAACGGAAGGCCCCTCTTCTACTTAATTTCATTCCTACGTACAAGTCAGCTCTTCCCGACGTCCCCAAGAAGAAGAAGAAGAAGAGTCTGTCTCCTCCTTTCACTACAACTCCTCAGGCTGCCTCCACATCTCGGCAAGATCAAGGATCAACTTCTGATCCAGCCGAGCAGCCGTCAACCTTGGCTCCTTATCTGATCCAATATCCCAGCGCCAACGTCGGCGACGAACTGTTTTTTCTGCCGAGATGGGTGCTAGAAAGCAATTGCCAAAGATCTCTTGGCCAGCATCCCATCCTCTGTTGAGGCTCAACCAGCTCCATCCCAACCTCCAAAGCAGAAGCAAAAAAGGATAAAGAAGGCTCAGCTAAAGGCAAAGGTGACTCAAGTTGATACTGAGGACACCTTGCCGATCTCAAAACTGGTTGAGAGTGATAAGACCACATCTGCTGCCGAGAAGAGGCCTGCCGAGGCCCAACCGTCCGAGTCTATCCGATCAAAGAGGCCGAGGTCTTCTTCCGCAACCACTTTGGGGTCTCGAAAGCATGATTCCCCCTGGGCCCCCCAAATCACTCTGGAAGATAAGCCAGTTATGGCCAGCGATAGTGCCGATGACATTAATGTCGGCGTTGCCCTTAGTATCGCTCTGCTTCTCCCCAGTAATCTCGACCGAAACACCGAGTTAAGTGAATATGAGAACAATGCTCTGATGCTTCAGCGCTCTGTTCAAGTAAGTGTCTTTTATTTGGTTGCTTTTCTTTCTTTCTTTCTTTCTTTCTTTCTTTCTATACTTTAGAAGACTTTTGTAATAACCTCTGCTCTGATTTATTCTTCTCAGGCCATCCAGCATGCCATTCTTTCTCAGTACAATCTTTCGAGAACCGAGAAGAAGCGGGCCGAGAAGAAGAGGGAGGTCTCCACTCTTCAGAAGACTAATAAAAGCTTAACAATCAAAGATGAAGGACCCTGGAGGATTAGGCCGAAGTCGCTATCAAAGCAAAGGATGATGCCGAAGAAAAGGTTGGTGCTGCTGAAGAGATAAACAAAGTCCTTCAAGCCCAGCTGAAAGAGGCCGAGGACAAGATGGCCGAGGCTCAAAAGGAGCTTCAAGACGCCCTGGCCACCAAAGAGGTCGAAGTCAAGGCCGCCGATGAGAAGGCATATGCTGAGGGGGTGGCCGACGTTATGGCAGACTACGAAAAACAGGTGAAGTAGGCATGCAACAGGGGCTTTACCCTTGGCTGGATGACCTTGCTGAAAAGGCTTGATGTCCCCGAGGACTCCCCCCTCAGGAATGCCGATGTCCTTCCTCTGTCATTCCCCCCAACTCCAAGCCAATCCGCCGACGACGACTCTGAGTCCGAGGAGGAGGTTTTGGTGAGGAAGTCAAAAGACGTTGCTGGGCCAAGTCTCCTCCTCAAAATGAGCAAGTCCTAGACTTGACTGAAGATGAGGAGGTTGAGGAGGTTCCCAAGGAAGCTACCCCTGAGCAGGCATCATTGGACGTGCCTCTTGCCGACAAGAGCCTTAATCAGACCCTTCAAGAGATTGATGCTGAGCTTGCGGCCGAGAAGGTGGCCGAGATGTCCTCCCACCTGTCTTCCGAGATCCAGACCCAGCCTGCTAATGATGCTGAGGAACCTTAGTTTTCATGTTTTTTCTCTTCCTTCTGTGCTTTGTACTTTTGTTTTCCTCTTGAAACAATGTAAACTTTTTCATATTGCCGAAGTGCCTTTTTATAAGTACAACTTCTTTATTTTGAACGTTTATATGCTTGCCTTCTCTTTACTATTCTTGTATGATTCCATACTTAGAAATTTTTGCATATCTTTAATATACACTTCAATCTATGTGCAACATTTTCGGGGTGACACACCTCGGTCATACAAACTTGGTTTAACTTTAACTTGTAAATTTTTCTCAAGTTTCAACAAGTGTTAAACGTGATCTCGGTTTAACTTCAACTTGTAAACTTTTCTCAAGTTTCAACAAGTGTTAAACATCATCTCGGTTTAACTTGAACTTGTAAACTTTTCTCAAGTTTCAACAAGTGTTAAATATCATCTCGGTTTAACTTCAACTTGTAAACTTTTCTCAAGTTTCAACAAATGTTAAACATCATCTCGGTTTAACTTCAACTTGTAAACTTTTCTCAAGTTTCTCAAGTTTCAATAAGTGTTAAACCCATTTTTCTTCTCTCTGCCCCCTGATGTGAACCTAAGTTCCACTTGGGTTCTCATTATACATGTATTCTAGAAACAACGTTATGTATCTTTATCAGTCATAAGTGCATAAACATATATAAACAAGCTAAAAACTTTATTTATTTACTTCGGCAAAATGACAAAAAATTCTAATGATAGAAAATTTTCAAATTGCAAGTGTTCCAAGGCTTTGGCAACTCTTCGCCCTCATTATCTTCAAGCCGATATGCCCCATTGCCTAGTACCGAGATGATTCTGTAGAGTCCTTCCCAATTTGGGCCAAGCTTCCCCTCTTTGGGATCCTTTTTGTTGCCGACGACTTTCCTCAGAACGAGGTCACCGATTTGAAACTCCCTTGGGTTGACCCTTCTATTATAAGCTCTGGCAAGCTGCTGCTGGTATGCTGCCAGCTGAATTGCAGCTCTCTCCCTTCTTTCTTCTATTAGGTCCAGATCTCGGGCTAAGAGTACATCATTAGTCCCGTTCTCTACTCCCTAGGTTCTGATCCCAGGGATGCCGACCTCCAGTGGAATGACAGCTTCTGTGCCATAGACCATGGCAAAGGGGGATTCCCCCGTTGATCTTCTCGATGTATTTCGATATGCCCAGAGCACATTTGGTAGTTCATCCACCCACTTTCCTTTTGCTGTCTGCAGCCTTTTCTTTATCCCATCCAAGATAACTTTGTTGGATGCTTCTGCTTGTCCATTGCTTTGAGGAAAGCTTGGGGTTGAAAAGTAGTTCTTGATCTTGAACTTTGCACAGAAGCTCTTGATTAGCTTACTGTCAAATTGTGTTCCGTTGTCTGCGACTATTGCTCTTGGGATCCCAAGTCTTGTGATTATGTTCTTCCATATGAAG
This sequence comes from Camellia japonica, assembly GCA_030407325.1. NCBI lineage: Eukaryota > Viridiplantae > Streptophyta > Magnoliopsida > Ericales > Theaceae > Camellia > Camellia japonica. Next base: position 120,960,581 of record JAPPVO010000003.1, read on the forward strand.
CTCTTTACGTCCACATCTCAGATCTTGGCTAAGGGCTTAGCTTCTATCCACTTGGTGAAGTACTCTATTGTTACCAGCAGGTACTTCATTTGCCTAGTTGTTTGGGGCAGTTGTCCAACAAGATCCAGTCCCCATTGGGCAAACGGCCAAGGACTGGATACTGGGTTTAGGTCTGCTGCTGGTTGGTGTATCAGAGGTGCAAACCTTTGGCACTTTTCACATTTCTTGAGATAGGCCTCTGCATCTTTCTGCATGTAGGGCCACCAATACCCCTGGGTAATGGCCCGATGAGCTAGTGATCTGCCCCCAACGTGGCTTCCGCAAATTCCTTCATGTATTTCATATAGAAAATCTTCGACTTGTAAGGGATGTACACACCTCAAAAGGGGTCCAGTGAAGGATCTTCTGTAGAGATGTCCTGCTGTCAGACTGAATCTTACCGACTTCAATCTGATCTTGTGTGCCTCCTTGTGGTCATCTGGCAGCTTTCCTTCTGTCAGGAATGCAATAATTGCATCTGTCCAGCTTGGTCCCATGTCCACACACATTGCTTCATGCTCTGTGGTCAGTGGTTCGATGCTCAGGCCCGACAAGTAGTCAACCATTATTGTCCTCACTTTTTCATGTTGTACTGCACTAGCTAGGTTGGCCAATGCATCGGCGTGACTGTTATCATCTCGGCTTACCTGAAGTAGTCGGCAGTTCTAAAATAAGGCTGACAACCTAATGACTTCCTTTGCGTAGGCCGACATCCTTTCATCTCAGGCTGCAAACTCTCCAGTTATCTGGTTAACTATGAGTTGTGAGTCACAAAAGAGTATTACCTCATCTGCTTGTACTGCTGCTGCCAGTTTCAGTCCTGCAATGAGTGCTTCGTACTCTACTTTATTGTTTGAGGCCTTGAACCCCAAAAAAATCGATTGTTCTATTATCTGCCCATCCGGAGATATCAAAACTACTCCTGCCCCTGCTCCCTGTTGGTTTGAACTCCCATCAACAAACAGTAGAAAGGAGTCGCCGATGTAAATGCTGCAGGGTATGAGTTTTTCCTTTTTCCTTTGTTCTTTCGCCTTTGGCTGGGCTCCTCCTTGCTTGTTTGGACATCGTTCACCTTGGCTCAACGAAGCCCGATGTTCGATGGATTCTGGCGTGAAATCCGCCACGAAGTCGGCCAAAACTTGGCCTTTGATTGTCGTTCTGGGTCTGTACTCCAGGTCATACTGGCCCAAGGCGACTGCCCATCTGGCTATTCTTCCTGTCAAGTTTCCTTGTTGCAGCAAGGACTTCAAGGGGTGTTCAGTTAGCACCACAATTTTATGGGCCTGGAAGTAATGGTTCAACTTCCTTGAAGCCATTACTAAAGCCAGTGCCAATTTCTCTAAGGGTAGATACCTTGTTTCTGCATCGGCCAAGGTTTTGCTTACATAGCAAACAACCCTTTGTTCCCCTTTTTCTTCTCGAACTACCACTGCATTTATCACATGTTCTGAAACTGCTAAGTATAAAAACAGTTCCTCTCCAGGTTCTGGATTTGAAAGAACTGGGGCTGTGGTCAGATACTTCTTTAGGTTGGCCAAGGCGACTTCGCATTCTTCGGTCCACAGGAAGTCTGTGGCTTTCTTTACTAAGTTAAAGAAAGGTCTGCACTTGTCTGAGCTTCTGCTGATGAACCTATTCAGGACTGCGGCCCTTCCGGTTAGCATTTGTACTTGTTTTGCCGACGTCAGGCTCTTCAACTCCAAGATGGCCTTGATCTGATCTGGGCTGGCCTCAATGCCCCTTCTGGTCACCAGGTATCCTAAGAACTTACCAGATCCAACTCCAAATGCGCACTTTGATGCATTGAGTCGGAGCCGATATGCTTTAAGGATTTCAAAGACTACTTTGAGGTCGGCCAGATGACCTTCTGGTTCCTTGGTCTTCACGACCATGTCGTTGATGTAAACTTCCACCGTTCGGCCAATCAGGTGTCTGAACATCTTGGTTACCAACTTTTGGTAAGTTGCTCCTGCGTTTTTCAACCCAAAAGGCATCACCTTGTAGCAGTACAGCCCTTTGGGAGTGATAAACGCAGTCTTCTCTTCATCTGGGGGGTACATGGCTATCTGATGGTACCCCCTGTATGCATCCAGGAAGCTCATCCTTCCATGCCCCGAAGTGGCATCAACCAGCTGGTCAATCTTGGGTAGAGGAAAACTGTCTCTGGGACAGGCCTTGTTTAGGCTGGTAAAGTCCACGCAGACCCTCCATTTACCATTCTTTTTCTTCACCACTACTGTGTTCGATAGCCATGTCGGGTAATTTACCTCACGAATAGCCTTAGCTTCCAGTAGTCTGTCTACTTCCTCTTCCACTGCTTCGACGTGCATCAACGTCGGTCTTTTTGCTCATTGGATTACAGGTTTGGCCGACCTGTCAACGTTCAGTTTATAGCAAGTGACCTTGGGGTCAATGCCAGGCATTTCGTAAGGCGTCCAGGCAAACACCTCAATGTTTACTCTTAAAAAAGCTTCCAACTCTTTTTCCTCTTCTTCGGCTAAGCCCGAGCCGAGAAGAAAGAAGCGTTCTTCATCCCCCTCATGGACGAGGATTTTCTTCAGTGCTTCTTCACTCTTCTCGGCTGGCTCCTTGCCGACATCCTCTAGGTCAGCACAAGGTCAAATGTTCCGTGTTCACATAGCAAAAGGGGAACAAAGGGTTGTTTGCTATGTAAATGCAGTGGTAGTCCGAGAAGAAAAAGGGGAACAAAGAGTTCACTCATCACACATAGCAAACAACCCTTTCTTCAGTGCTTCCTTACTCTTCCCGTGTTCACATTTGACCTTGTGCTGACATCAGTTAGCCAATCAATGATTGTCTTTCATAATACAATTAATCTTGCATATTATTTTGTGTTGTAGTTTATGATTTGTGAACACACAAATCTCATAGAACCAGAGCACGAAGCTGCCTTCCCAAGATTTTGTAAGTGGAACGTGGGATCGCTCATATGTAAGATCAAAGGGCTGGACTTGACATCAGCAGAATCGCTGCAGGTAAAAATTAAAAATGTTATTGTCCTGTCCACAAAATTTGAAACAGTGTTTGTTTGATCTGCATCGTATAATACACTGAGTTGGGCATTGCAGGTGAACTATGACAAGTTGTGGGGGACTATACTTGAGCGATACACTCTGAGTGTATCGCATGATGACCAAGTTCCAGTACAAAATGAAAAAGCTGAGTCTGTGGTGTAGATGGAGGAACAAATGACTGACAAAGGCAATGTTGTTGTAGAATTGGAATATACAAAGGCAAGCTTTGATTGTTGGAAGCCAGACTCGCCATACGGTGGTCATGTTGACAGTGAGCCCCCACGTCAGGTGTTGGAAGGAGTTAGCAACGTTTGGCAACAAAAGGGAAAACGAAGTGGGAGGGTCGTTGCACTGGAGGATTGTGTGCCGAACCTGTTTCTTGACCTACTTGAATTGTCAAGCACACCAGCAACAGACGGTGATGGGGGCTGCTCACATTTGGAAGCAGAGCTGACAAACGCATTACTAAAAAACAAGGAGTTAGAAAACGGTAACAGAAAGAAATCAGTTCAGATTAACGAACTGGAAGCACGGGTGGAGGTTATGGAACGTATAATTGGAAAGAAAGCCGTTAATTTGTTCATTGGGTTTGAGACCATTATTACTGCAAAAGATGCAGAGAAAGCACGATTGGGAGAATTGGTGACACAGTTGGATGGGAAGGTGGCGATGTTACAAGACCAAGTCGATGACCATGAAACGCATGCAGTGACACAATCAGCTACACATATTGAATCCAGCAAAAGGCAACCTAGTGAAGACCAAGTGGAAAGGTATGGCAGCTGTAATGACAGCCACGTTTGTCGGACTGAACGCAGCAGTGTGGAGAAAACACTGAGAAGCACGGCCACAATACTAATGGGGGCAGTGTGTATTGAGGTAGGAGACGCAGTGGAGGTTGAATCTCCGTTGAAAAAAACACCCTCAGCAATTCATCACGTCAGTGGCCCACAAGGATGTCTAGCTGCAGAGGTCATACACCAGTTCGCAGATTGTGCAGTGGGCGTGGGCGGTAATGAAAATGCAAATTTGTCTGATACTGTGAGGGCAGCCGAGGGTCTGCATAGTAATGTTGTTGCAGTGTCGTCTTTGGTTCGCCGTGTGAAGAACAAGCCGAGACATGAGCTACGTTTGGCTGATTACGAATACCCGAAGATGGTTGGGCGTGAGAGACAGGTTACTAAAATTTGTGACGTCCCTGTGTTGGGGCAGAGATATGTTGTTGACATTGACGAAGTGGAGCACGAACGGAAAACATGGAAAGGATTTGGTATGACTCACAGGGACATCGTGTGGACAATGTTGTCTGAAGATGATCAGCGACGATTGAAAGACGTATACACTTTTCACGAAGATGGGTAATGCAATTGTTGGAAATGAAAGTGGTGGCAATGTGTTTTCGATTTAATGTAAAGTGTACTAACTGTTTGTGGGTTTGAAAATGCAGGGCTGTTATCTGGGACGGTGGAGACAATGGGATGCGTGTATACTTTTCTGATATTCAGGCATTAGTCCAACAAGGATGTGTGAGCGGAAAGGTAATTGATGCGATAACGTTGAACTAGGTGGCGTGGAAGTTGTGTACTGTGTTATGTAATGTATATTGTATGTTAGTATGTATTTTAACAGTGTTCAAATTTTTGAAAGCAGGTAATCGATGCGTACGCAGCAATCCTAACAATTTTGCAACAGAATTGTGCTGATGAAGACAACAATGTGGGCAGCTGTTATTTTTTTAGCAGCATTTGTTCGGTATGAATTGACAACCTGCTGTAGACGGTATGGTATTGTGTGTTGGAAGGTACTAACAAATTTGAAATTTAAATGGCAGGACATGATGCGAAATCCGAGTGAGACATCCAGAGATAAGTTCCTAGAGGTGAACATGAAATCCGCAACAGGACACCGGTACATTCATTACCCAATTTACCACGACAACCACTGGACGCTGATGGTGTACGATAACGAAAGTGGAAATTGGAAACACTATAATTCACTTAGGCAGAGACGTGGGCTACGTGACACTCATTTCACCGAGGCGCTTAAAGTGGTACGTTCACATCTGTATTGCAAAAACTGTCATGTGTAAGTATCGTTTGTGTTAGGCTGCAAATGTCTTCAAATTAGGATGCAACGTATGTGGTTAAATGAATTGGAATGATTATGAATGTAGTTGATGATTATCAAATTTTTTAAGCTTAAAGTGTCCGCATCAATTTGGTGTTTGGCATTCAGTTTATTGGTGTACATGTAAGAGTAAATTTATTTTTTTATTTTCACTTTGAATAAAACAGTGGGTGGTGAAATATCATAACCGCGTTGTGGGCGTGGGTGCAAGGACAACGAATGTGGCACCCCCATACATCGACGAGACGTTGGAATCTGTGATGGATTGCCCTCAGCAAGGGGCTGACACGTAAGTTCTACAAATATTTATGACAAACATATTTATTAGGGGGTAGAATTTGTAATTTTTGACAAAACGATGTGAGTTGTATTGTGTTATAGGGTTGACTGTGCGATCATAGTGTGCTTCCTCATGAGACAATATGTGCAGAAAGTGGAAATTAATACCACTATGGATGGCGTAACGACTACTGCTTACCGTGCATCAATGGTGAATACATTTGTGAATGATCCCGTCGGAGGGCTACGCTTCAGGGCCATATAACGCGCGTACAAATGTTGACTGCAGTACTGACAGTTTACTATTTTGGAGTTGATGAGTACATCATTTTGGAGTATATGAGGGACAAGAAAATGCAGATTCCTTATTTAAGTTTTTGGTAGTTGATGTTTTTGGTAAACAAAATAATAGCTATTTAAGTTGGTTATTACTTTTTTGGGATGTACATATTATATTTTGTGGGACATTGCTGTACAAACATAGTGTTTAATTCCTGCAAATCCTTAAAACATGTTTGGGATTCTGTTTTCGATTCTGTGTGTTGAAATGGTAGGCACTTAAATGTTGTGTTTGCATACGTATTGTATAGATTGGAATGATGAATAAGTGTGAGATGGCATTAGGGAATGTTGGTGCAATGTTAACATCAATACCCAAAAATTTGTCGTGATCGTATTAGACAATTGATGGTGTGTTAGATACTTTAATAACGAATAAGGGTGTGATGGTGTAAGACATTTGTGTTCCGATGTTGATTTCAGTATTGACACAGGTATTGATGTTGTTAGACATTTGTGGCAATTAGCCAATTGGTTGTATTGGGCAGTTGTGACATCTGTGGTGCATGTGTAAATGACAATGGTGCCTTCGAAAAATAAATGCAGCAGTCAGACCTGGTTGCAGTACTCACACAGGGAAAACACAGGCAGGAATGTTGGAAGGGGAATGCGTAACGTAATAACCCATCAGCAGCAAAATGCACACATACTAGTGTAATGCAGGCATGGTAATTTAATTCATGACAATTTCATTGTGTGATAATGAAACACAACATGTTGTATCAGGCAACATCAACCAGTATTTGAAAATGTGAAGGTATAACCATCATCAGGAGGCATAATTAGTGCACTCTTATGCAAAGTTGATGTTGGCCTGAACCACCAATTCTCATTTCCTGATGTCAAAAATAGGGGATGTAAAACACATGGGATGTCTACCCCCAAGTACAGGGCTTGTGTCCCATTATAGATTCTTCTAAACACACCAATTTTGAAACCCATTAACCAACACTACCTACACAACCAATCCGAATAACACAACCGACTGGCTGCTAACACAAATTGATGTTGACGTATAATTAGTGCCCTCTTATGGCAAATTGATGTTGGCCTCAAGCAGCAAATGTCATGTTCTGATGTGGAAAACAGGGGATGTAAAAAAACATGGGATGTCTGCCCCCAAATACAGGGCTTCTGTACCATTATACATTCTTCTAAACACACCAATTTTGAAAACCGTTAACCAACACTACCTACACAACCAATCCCAATAACACCACCGACCGACTACTAACACAAATCCAACATGTCTACGTGTCTTGCGTACGTAACGTTCGCATACGTACAATTTTCAAAATCTAACAGCAGGCTGTGAAATACATGTCAACAGCAACAACCACAAGTCCATTAATAATGTAAAAAACTAGGAACATTAAACAAACATGATTATTTATCACAAAATAGGAAAAGCGTAAAAGCATGTCTGAAAATATGAAGATAGTAAAAGTGGGTGCAAATAATTTTCCGTCTCCCTAACGCATCGCCAACATGTTTACTAAATGTAGCCCAAAAACATTTACAAAATTCGCTATAAATTATAAGGACGATTCATGAAAATGGTTCAATGCCTAGTGTAATGATAAAATGACTTGGGATGTAGATCGGTTCCATGTATGTCCTCCCGTATCTAAATCGGTTCCTTGCATGTCTTCCTGTTGTGGTTGCCCATCTTCCCACATCGTCCACACCGAATACGTTGCACCACCTCCCCCCTAGATGGAATCCTCTTCTGCTTCGGCCTCCCAGGTGGACGCTTCACAACGGGTGGTGCTATGAGGTAATCAGTGTGCGTGGCGAGGGGTTTTTCAACTGCTGGAATAGGATGAATGGACTCGGAATATGATGCCTTGAACTCGGAAACATGGTAATAAGGTTCAATGGAAAGCCATCAGTTGAAAAACCCCTTGCCATTGAGAAATGAGACCACTGCGGTAATATGATGCCTTGAACTCCGAAATGAGACCACTGCGTGTGAACACGGAAAGCCATTCACCTGCCACTGACAACATGAACAAGTACGCCTGTTGACGTCAACTAAAATCGACGGATGCGAGTGCACCTCATACACATTATCATCGGCTCGGCTTACAATCCATAGCCTGCTGGTTTTGTATTCGGCCTCCAACTTCTTCTCCATCTTTGGACAAAGTTGGCCAACCCGTTTGTTACCTTTCACCCGACGCTTTGACATTTGCTCCATAGTTTGGCCTCTAATAGCATCAACCAATTGCGTAATAGGAAGGTGGCGCGCTTCGCGAATCTAGTTATTGAACGACTCGGCAGCGTTTGATGATATCTCCCCATAACGCCTACCACTGCCCACAACAAAATCAACTACAAACATTGGTTATAGTGTTGAAAAAAAAAGTAACAACCAAAAAATTAGAACATGTACGTACCCGAAGTGCGCATTGGCCCAATGTTTTGGATCCAAATCTTTCAGAAACTCCCCAACAACAGCCGGACTACACAATTTCAAGACCTCAATCTTCTGGTTGAAGGAAGTGACGGTGGGTGCGTACGCACATTCGCGTAACTTGCGCAGCAGTCCTAATTTCTACTCGGCATTGACGTATTTTATTCGGTCTCTCAAATTCATTTGTAGATGTACGAGGCAAAACACATGATGTGCCAATGGAAAAACTTTTGACATGGATTGTAACAGCCCAATGTGACGATCGGAAACAAATGTCAAATTCCGACCATGATCAACAACCTCCGACAATTGCCAAAGAAACCACTCCCAGTTTGCTGCGTTTTCAGAATCAACAATGGCAAACACGACTAGGAACAAACCTATTTACAATTGGTATGGCGATAAAAAAGAACACCACAACCGCACAAACCCCATGCATTTAGGCCACCAAAACATAGGGAAAACAACAACAAAAAGGAACTTGGAAGAGTACAGATTGTGTGACATTGAAAAAACAATATATGTATATCGTTTCCCCACAACCCAGCTGCAATTAACCCCCCAAGGGAAAGACCGAAATTTAAAAATAAACAACCCCAGTAGTAACTTGTTGAAACCATAGCAGATTGTGACATTTTATAGCAATATGTATATGTATATATGCATTATACACAACCAATCTGTCATCACCCCCAAAACACATTACCCTTATTTGAACAAAGATTTATAGATAGCAGTGCAATTGAATGTAACCAAACTGAAGACACGAAACACATTACCATTCCACCGTTTTTCACGATGTTTGGTCATGATGTTATATACATACAGTTTCCCCACAACCCAGCAGCCATTAACCCACCAACGGAAAGACCTAAATTGAAAAAGAAAAAACCCCACTAATAACTTGTTGAAACCACGCCAGATTGTGTGACATTATATAGCAATATGGTTTTTCGTGATGAACAAACTTCATGAAAAATTGGACATCAGATGTATATGCTTTAATTTGTTATACACAACACATCTGTCATCACCCCCAAAACACATTACCCTTATTTGAACAAATTTGTAAAGACAGCAGTGCGATTAAATGTAGCAAAGTTGAAGACGCGAAACACATTACTTTGGTTCCCATCCTTCGCAGTAGCCGCAAGTAAATTCCCCTTGAACCGACCCTTGAGAAAGGTACTGTCAAGAAATAACAACGGGCGACAATGCTTGAATCCATTTATGCAAGCGCGAAATGATATGAAATACCGAACAAATCTTCCGGTTTGCTGCTGAAATTCAAGGTTGATTAGATGTTTGGGTTATTTCCATCACAGCATCACTGTAACCATCTAAGCTGATCGAAGGACACAGCATGGTCACCATATACTTCACTCCTCGCTTTCTCAACACCAAGCCAAGCAACACGGTAACTAATATCCAGGCCGTAATCGTTTTTCAAACCAAAAACAACGTCGGTCGGCCTTGTCAATGGCTGAGCACGTACACGATCCGCAACAACATCGGCCACCAAATCAGACCCGGTACGTGGGTTTCTAGACATACGAACGGCGGCACCACATGTGTGTACACTACTAAACCTCTTCAGACAAAAAACACCTGTGGATGCAAACACCCTGGCATGTACCAACCACGAACACCCCATTGACCCTGCAAACTTACAAACAGCTATAACACGCACCGAATCATTCTTCACATATTTGAACTGAAACCCACACTCGACAGCGTATTTGGAAAGGACGGTCCGAAATTCATCAGCCCCACCAGTAAAACACTGACCCACATTTGTAACGCCGCTTGCCCAGCCAGACGACAGGTATGTCTTGGACCTATGCTGACAATACGACTGTAACAGATCCGTCCGGTCATCCAACCCGAACATCCCATAACCCGGGGCCTTGCTGCCAGAGTCAGCCACACACAGTCCGTCACTAGGATTGCCCCCGTCCCCTTCATTTCGTAATTGAATAATTACATCGACATGATCGAGACCAAAAGACTTCGCAAGAGAAAACATATTCCGAACATCCTCGTCGCACAAGACACAGAACTTGTTATATCCAGGAACTTCAATGAATAATACGACCATCTCGGAATCCAAACCTTCAAACTTCCCGCATATCCCACTGATCAAATCCGCGAACGTCAACGCTTGATGAAGACGAATGACAGCGTTCGTTCGTCCGTAAGAACATAACATCAAGACAGAACCCTCCATACTTGCCTAAAAAAACCTCAATAACAAATAAAGAGTTACAGCCACTGGCATAAACTTCCAAATGACACCCTGAACACTACAATAGAGGTGTGAATGAACAACGTTGCACAAAAACACCCAAAAACCCTCTACGAACACATCAACCAAAACTGGAACAAACTTCCCGTAAATCACTCCAACGAAACACGGGAATAACGTAATGTACATATACGTTCCCCCACAAACGTGGCGCACATCAGCAACCCAACAACGTTGGAATCCCACATCAGAAGGATACAAATGTAAAATCCAAACATACCAAATCAAATACAAATATTCCTCCCAAATCAAATAGGACTGAACGGTTCATAAGAAAACATTAAGGACTAATTGGAGCACCATTTCTGAAATTAGGATTTACCAGTAAATTTTCCTAAGTTTTAACCATCTTTTTAAAATAACTCAAAAAATTGAGAATATTATTAACCCCGCTTATTGAAAAAAAAAAAAAATGCCAGGCGATACATGTGTTTGATTGGACGGACTGGATAAGGGGGGATTAGAATCCATCGGACTTGAGTCCTGGGACTGTGAATCCCCCGAACTATTTGGTTGGATTGGATATGTATCCTGTGTTTGTTTTTTCATGGGATTAGATGTCTGGAAAAGACTATTTTTAGTGAATCCAACGTTTGGTTGGACAGATTGGATAAGATAAATGAACAAAATACTATTTTACCATTTTTTAATTGTTTACTAAGTAATAGCAATATTAAACATATCTTTAATATTTTAATTATTTTTAGCTAGATTAAATAAAAAAATTTATTTTATTTTTTACACAATTAAATAAATTTATTTTTTTAAAAAAAATAAATAAATAAATAAAATATCAATAAAAATATATATTATTTTGTTAATTAAAATTTTAAATAAATTTGTTTTTAAAAATAATAATAATTAAACAATGAAATTAAATAAAACATCTATTAACATTTAAATAATGAAATTAAATAAAATATAAACAAAATTTTAAAATAAAACATCAATAAAATATCTATAAAAAAATTATTTAAAAAATTAAATGAATAAAACATCAATAAAAAGTTAAATAAAATTATTTTATTTTTAAATTGAGACATTTAAATTTTATTGAATTTTACTAAATATAATACATAATTAAATAGTAGAGGGTCAAAATAGTCATTTCACCACCTAATCCCAACAGTAAATAATTCTCCCAAATTGTCCCACACCCCCTCTAGGATAGTATAATCTCCCATATAGGGGATAAGGAGTCCGGCCGGACTCCATGTCCGGCGGACTAAAAAAAAAACAAACATCAGATTGGATGATTACCTCGGATTATAATCCACACAGTAAATAATCCACCCCTCCAAAAAAAAACCAATCAAACACACCCTGATTGTATGATGGACTCTTGTCTTTGTCTTGTCTTGACAATAGCCTTTCCCAGAAATTCAACATTTGGGTTCAAATCTTTCCAAAGAAACTCCATAAACAAATTTATCATCAAAGAAAAATGACAGACAATAATAATAAATAAATAAATAAATTAATACAAATATGTTATTTTTAGGTTTTTTTAGACTAGAAGATCCTAAGATTATAATATATGTGCATATATATTATATTTATTTTGTAAAAAATTTAGAAAATAAAAAAAGCCAATTTTAAAAATTGTTATTCTTTTTATGGATAAAATTTGACTTCATTTCATCTTTGGTAATTTTTTTTTTCAAAATTGTTATTCTTTTTTAATTCTTATAATTTGAATAGTCTGATATACAATTTGATATAATTTTTTGAAAAGGTTCACTAAAAATTCTATCAGTTTTCCAATAACAATTGAAAAAATAAAATTAAATTAAAGACCCACTCAAATTTCCCAATAACCAAAAGAAACAAAAAATTTAACATTTACCAAAACACATTATTTTTTTAAAAAAGTTATAAAGCAAATTATATTTTTAAAAAAGTTATAAATAAGTGAAACTGTTTTAAAATAATTGTACTATAAGCATTTTATTTTATTTTTTGGTGCAAATCTATAACACACGGGAAAAAAAAAAATGATTGCACCACCGCGAAATGCAATTTCCCACTACCTTTTTATGAGCATATTTGCCCTAGAAAACATTTTTTTTTTTTTTTAAAAAAAATTTGTTGTTGCATGTAGGAAAATATTTTCAAAAAAACAATTTAATGCAAATAATAAAATAAAATACAAGAAATTCTTTACAGAAATTCTGTAAACTTAGTACAGATTGTGACTAAGGCCAGTGTTTGCACACTTTGTTTATAAGACAAAATTTCGTCATCTCCAATGGTCCTTAAGAATAGTGGACGTCCTACCTCTAGGATACAACGATCACTCCACACAGAAGTGCACAACATTCTGTGTGTATATCGAACTAATTTGTGTTATATACTCTCTCTTTTATACTTGACTATGACATATGTATGAATCCTAACACTTTCTTAATAAATGGATACCATGAGAATGGTATTTATAGAAATATTTGGGACCTTTAGAAAGGTCATAACTCTTGGATTCACACCATTTTTTTATAAATAGACACCACGAAAAATTATATCATTTCCTTCAAATACAATCAATTTCCTTTTCACTTTAAAATTTTCAACATTGTATTTGAGAAGTTAAGGATCTCTTTGTTTGACTATTTATTGTATTGTTTGTTCATCACTTTGAAACTCTTTATTGGGTCTAAATGTAAAATTCTCTTTAAAATTGTAAATATTGAAAAAACAAAATTAAAAACAAAGTCTGGTATGTTCTTCCCCTAGGAAAGACTCAACTAAAATTAAATTAAAAATTCAGCTTCATAATTAGATGAATTGTTGAAAAATAGTTGTAAGTACTCAGAATTGAATGGTGCAAATTCAACTTTTGAATGATATGGTTGGCAATCAGAGTATATTTTAACTGCATATTTTTTTTTAGGGTTAATTAATAAAAATTTCATTTTTATAGGTGTATATAGCATAAGGTCCGATAATTGATTTTTTTTTTATTATAAAGACATGATGATTGTTGAAATATATTAGTAAGAAGTACATATTAATGATTTAAATGACATTTTTTATTTTTATTTTTACCCATGTTCTTTTTTTATTAGAAAAGTCATTGACCATCAGCGGAGCGGACAAATGGACAAATATATTGACAGATAAAAATATTATGATATTTTAAATTATTATTACTCGTATAGATAAAAAAATAAAATTTAAGACGATGCTTAAAAAAAATAAAATTTAGACTTCCGGCTCAAATATTTTTTTAATAATAAAATTCTGAATACTTAAAAATGACAATAAAAGGCTGTTTGGACTTTGGAGGACATAACACGGATATACACGTTGGATGCACGCATCAGCATATCTCTATCTAATGACTCAAATATAATAAATGAAGATAAGAAGGGATGTGCACAAATGTGGAGTTGAGCTTATCTCTATATCTTATCCACTTCAATTTCTGTTATTTTTCTTCCCAAAAAAAAAGAGTAAAATAAGATTTCAACGTTTTCATCTTTCAAAATAATTGAGGGGCAGTTCAAAAGGTAAGTCACCCAAGTTAGGTTTTAAGTTTGAGTTTTGTTGTCTTACTTTGCTTGATATTTGATACTAATAATTGTACTCATATGTATTCTGAATTTATATTTATGGTGGGTTCAAAGATGCAATATGTAAGACTAGCGGATGGCCACATATATTTTGAGTTTGCACTTTTGGATACTAAAGAGTCTTGTTTGTAATCAATTTGTGGTCATATAAATAATTTTTTTTTAAAAAAAAATTAACGGATATGTGAGGCCTAATGCTCCCTTTAGAATGTAAGGTGAGAAAAGAAAATAAATGATTGTGATCTCTCATTTAGGTAAAAAAAAAAAGAAGAAATTATTATCTTTTTTTACTATCGTATTTGGATAATTAAGAAAGTAAAATATGTGAGAGAAGCATATGAGTGAGATTTCTTTGTTATTCTTCCTATGTATTTTAAGGGTCAATCTTAGTACTATAAATATTTTACAAACAATCAACTTGTTTGTTACCAAATCTCACTACTTTTGGTGAAAAATAAAATAGGTTTAGTAAGAGAGACATCTTTCTCATCATTTCTTACTATTTCTCACTTAACTTATAAACTAAATTTAAAAATAATTTTCTTTCTAATTAATCATTTATTACTACTTCTCTCCAAATTAACCCAGTCGGAGTGTAAGTGAAAAATTATCTTGGTTTATACAATGAATGTAAGTATCATAATTTGAGACACATGAAACCTAAGTGAAAATAAGTATAGCCGTGAGGGCTAAATTATTTACTTATTCAATCTATTGGAAGTTAGAGTTATTCTACCTCTCATATTTATTTTCACACCCGCATCTATATTTCTTTTAAGTATCATTGCCTGATGTCCGACTATGTTGGCTTTAGGATGACACGTATTTTTTTTTACTATATAATGTCGGTCCAATCTAATTCCATGTTTGTCTATCCATAGGTGTTGTAATAGGGTAGTAGGCGATGGTAATAGGTAGTGGTGGCCGTGGCGGCAGCGACGGTGGTATAAATGGTCGTAAATAGTTGGTTGTTATAGGATGGTGGTTGTAGCGGTGACAATGACATGGATGGTAAGACGGTGATAATAGGTGATGGTAGGGTCATGATGGTAATAGGTGATAGTGGTGGGCGGTGATAGGATGGTAGTTGTGGCAATCGTAGAGTGGTGGTGGTAGAAGTGGGATGGTGATAGGTGGCCGTGGTAGGGTGGTAGAAGAAGGATAGCGATGGCAATGGTTGTGGCGGTGACGGTAACAAATAGTAATAGTAGCCAACATACTAATAGAAGCATGTTATAGGATGATTCAATGATGGAATGAAATATATATTGCTTTAGTGTCAAAGAAAAAATATGTATTTTCACCTTTTTTTGGAATAACCATTCCAATGGATGTGCGCGATACAGTTTGAAAGTGAAATTATAAATCAAATCGTAAATGACAGATTGACAAATAATTAAATCACAATTTGGACGGATTGAGTGGTTTCAATTTGCTAGTTGATTAAATAATAATCTTAAACAATTATTAAGCATTTGTATTATCTGTATATATATTATATAAAGAAAATGGTGTTTTTAATGAGGAGCTTTGTGAGAGTTTCAATATCTGATACTAATTTTCTTTATTTTCTTAATTTTAAATATTTAAAAAAATCTCCATTGGCTAGTTTTTATTTGATAATCCCACATCCGGAAAAGAAGGGAAAAAAAATGAGTTGTTTTACTCATATAAAGGGAATCTTATACTCCTATCCCATTTAGTGATGAGCCTTATGAGAGTTTCAATATCTCATACTAATTTTTTTTATTTTCTTAATTTTAAACAATTAAGAAAATCTCCATTGGCTAACTTTTATTTGAAAATCTCACATCGAAAAAAGAAGAAAAAATGAGTTATTTTACTCATATAAAGTGAATCTTATACTCCCATCCCATTTAATATTGTAGTGTTGTGTATGTTTCAATTCAATATAGTTTAAATTTTAAAAGTTTTAATTAATTAATTATTAATTATGAACTAGCTGATTAGACTAAATCATTTTTGATTTGATTGATTTGTTAGTTTAACCGCGATTTTATCAAAATATATTGATTAGATTTGTTTGATTTGAAATAAACTAAAGATTGCTCTGATTAAAGATTAAAAGATTGAGATTGCTTGATTAGGAATAAACTTTTCGTCCAAATAATTGTTAATTTTTATTTTATAATCCCACGTCAAAAAAAAAAAAAAGAGTTGTTTCACTTATATAAAGTGAATCTTAATAGCGTAGTATTGTGTACACTTCAATTCAAGACAGTTTAAATTTTAAAATTAAAATAACATTTAAATGTTTTAATTAATTAATTTTTGTGTAAGTTGATTGGTCATTTGACCTAACCGATTCGGCTGAACCATTTTCGATTTAACCGAATAGCCGGTTTAATCACGATATCTCATATTGATTTTATTAATTTTAAACAAATAAAAAAATTTCCATTAGCTAACTTCCATTTAACCATATAAAAATAAAACTCTAATTAGTTTATGATTTATTTTATAATTCCACATCGGGTGAAGAAGAAAAAACAAAGTTTGTTTCACTATCTATCTATATATATTATATAAGGAAAATGTGTTTTTTAGGAAGAAGCCTTCTAAGAGCTCCAAAACCTTATTCTAAAATTATTGAATTTTCCTAATTGTTTAAAATTAAGAAAATTCTCGTTGGTTAGCTTCCATTTACCTTTTATTTTACAATCCTACATCGGAAAAAGAAAGAAAAAGTGAATTATTTCACTTACATAAAGTGAATCTTGTCCTCCCATTTATATAAGTAAATGGATATTTTTAGTGAGAAGTCCTATGATCAATATCTCATACTCATTTTTTTGTTTTTCTTAATTTTAAACAATTAAAAAAATCTTCATTAGTTAGCTTCCATTTAACTTTTATTTTACAATCTCACATAGTTTTGATTTTAAAAATACTTTTGTATGAGATTTTGAAACTCTCATAATATTTAACTTAAAAATAATTACAATCTCATATCGAGAAAAGAAAGAAAATGTGAGTTGTTTCACTTATATGAAGTGTTACAATCCCACATCAAGAAACAAAAAAAGTGAGTTGTTTTACTTATATAAAATAAATTTTATAAATGTAATTTTAAGGGAGAAACTTTCTAAAAGCTCCAAACCTTCATTCTAAATTATTGAATTTTCTTAATTTTAAACAATTAAGAACATTCCCATTGATAGCTTCCATTTACCTCTTATTTTACAATCCCAGATCGGGAAAAAAAAAAAAAAAAGAGAAAAAAGTGAATTGCTTCATTTACAAAAAGTGAATCTTATGCTCCAATTTATATAAATTATTGAAATTTTTTAATTTTAAACAATTAAGAAAATTCTCATTGATTAGCTTCAATTTTAACTTTTATTTTACAATTTCACATCGGGAAAAGAAGGAAAAAATAAATTGTTTCACTTATATAAAGTGAATCTTATTGTAATAACCCTCACCACTGACTATTGGTTAACCACTGATTACTGCTAAACTGAGACTGATTATGATAAGTAACTGAATCGACTGAAATACTGAACTGACTGATTGAATGTACTAGTTTAAATGCATTTCTATCTGTTTGACTGTTAAATTATCTGTCCATGTTTTATGCTTGAAACTGCAAATTGAAGGCCCTGTCGGCGGCCGAATCCGAAATTGATCGATATTTTATGATCATTAGAATTTATGTGATTTTATGGCATATTTAATTAAAATGTGATTTGGTATGGTTAAATTAGATCAAATATTGATAAATTGCACCACTTGGACTTATTTACTATCTTACCACTTAGTGGCCCATTACATGGAACATTTGAGGCTTGAATACACTTAGGCAAAACATTTCCTCAGCCATTTCCTTAGACTCAACCGACTAGAGAGAGAGGGAGCTAGGAGAAACTTGTCTTCATCTTGCATTGCTTGGAAACTTAGTAGTTTTGAAGAGAATTTGGCAAATTGAGCTTTCCTTCTTATAATTCAAGACTCAAGGTAGAGTCTTCACCTTATTGTTCATGTAATTGAGTTAGTTCTTGCATGGCTCTTGTCATATTGGAGTTTAAAGTCAAGATTTGATCTTGTAATGTTGAATTGTAGCATAAATCATGCATGCATATTGCCATCCTTGAGTTTTGAAGAATATTGTTCATAAAATTCCACATGCATGTTCATATTTTTGCATTGGACCATGAATTCATCTTGTTATGGAGAAATTGGATCATTTGAGCATGTATTTGAAGCTTGAGTTGTTTAAAATCCATGCATGTTATGTTTTACATCATATTCATGAGATTGGGTTAAAATTGTGTTTAATTGAACTACCTTTGGGCTTTGATTTCTCAAATTGATCTTTGAAACATGTTATATTATGAGTTTTGAAGTGTTTTCCAGAAAATTAGCCTAAAAGGATCGAATTTGATGCATTAAAACTTGGTTTTGAGCTTGAGGTTCAAATCTGGAATTTTCAGAATTTGGACTCACGCTCGAGCGGGGAAAGTGGCGCTCGAGCGTGAAATTCGTGCTCCCAGCACTTTGCATTGTTTTACAGTACGCTCGAGCGGGGTCTTGTGTCACACGCTCGAGCGGGTGTCGGGCGCCCATCGAGTGTGATTTTCACACATTCAGTACTTTTGCCACATTTTGTAGTCCGCTCGAGCGGGTAAAGTTACGCTCGAGCGGGGAACTTTTGTCTGCATGTCCGCTCGAGCGGGGAAATCCACGCTCGAGCGGGACCCTGTTTTTCTGAAAATTCTGAAAATGTTTTTAAAGTGCATCTTTGCATCCTCATTTCATTCTAGGCATCCTTAGGCCTAGTTTAAAGCATCTTAATGAGGATATTGATGTAGAACCACACCGAGGCAAATTAGGGATTAAGTTATTATTTTCCCAACTGTGTAGCTTAGTGTGTGTTCATCCTGTAACTAGGGTTGGCATCCGAGGACGCGCACTAGCTTATCTGTAGCCCAGAACTCTGTGAGTAACAATGTTGTAAAGATATGTTCGAAAATGAATATTTTCTGGATGATCAACTGAACTGTTTTTTGAACTGTTTACTGTTAACTGTATGAATGTTTGTCCTCTATTCTGAACTATATTATGGCATCCTTAGCAACTATTGTTACTGTTACTGCTACTGTTACAGAGATCTCTGTTAGTTCCTATCTTGGAACTTCTGTTTACTATTATGATGGCCATCATTAACTGCTCGGTCTTTCAAGACCTACTGTTTACTGTACTGTTCTACTAAGGGATATACCACATATGACTGTTATGACTGAATGACTGATATACTGAATCAATTGACTGTTTTCAATACTGAAAGGGCATTCATTCTTAACCTTTTTATGCATTATGTTATTTATTGGGCTTTCGCTCACTGCTTATATATATATGTAGGTGTTCAGGCACCGAACCGCTGCTAGGGGCGTCAGGTTAAGCATTGTTTTGTCAAGCCAACCTTTGTGCCTCACCTCGAGGTTCCAGTACTGTTCAAGCCAAGGCTATGGGGTGTTTTAGATTCCCCCTTTTGTTTGTGTCCTGTATAGACTGAGTGAGACTTATACTGTACTGAATGTTTCTGTATACGTTGTAAATACTGTTCTGTTTCCGAATATGTATATATATGAAAAGTCTTTTTGCACACAGACTGTCACAGCTCATTGGACATTGTTTAATTACTATTTTGGCTTTCGCCATGCCCCTATACTCTGTAATATTGTCTTACTGTTAAGCAGGCCTTCGGTAATCACGGATTACTGGTCAGTTACGGTGCTAAACCCATAGGGGCGGGTTTGGGTCGTGACACTTATGCTCCCATTTATATAAGCAAAAGAAGATTTTTAGTGAGAAGCCCTATAATCAATATCAATTTTTTTTTTTTTAATTTTAAACAATTAAGAAAATCTCCATTAGTTAGCTTCTATTTAACTTTTATTTTACAATCCTACATAGACGTTTTGATTTTAAAAATAATTTTGTATGAGATTTTGAAACTCTCATAATATTTAAGTTTAAAATAATTACAATCTCACATAGAGAAAAGAAATAAAAATTGAGTTGTTTCACTTATATAAAGTGAATTTTATTCTCTTATTTAATATTATAATATTGTACATGTTTCAGTTCAAGATGGTTTAAATTTTAAAATAAAATTTAAAGGTTTTAATTAATTAATTTTGTTGTAAATTGGTTGGTCTTTTGACTTAACCAATTAGGCTAAATCGTTTTCGGTTTGACTGATTCATTGGTTTAACCACAGTTTTTGTTGTTTTATCAAAATATATTACTTAGATTTGTTTGATTTGAAATAAACTAAGATTGACCTTATTAAAAATTGAACGAGTGAGATTGCTTGATTAAAAACAAACTTCCCGTCCAAACAACTGTTAACTTTTATTTTACAATCTCATATAGGAAAAGGAGGAAAAAATGTGTTATTTTCACTATATAAACCTTATACTCCTATTTAATATTGTAGTGTTGTGAACTTTTTAGTTCAAGATAGTTTAAATTTTAAAATTAAAATAAAATTTAAAAATTTTAATTAATTAATTTTTTGTATAAGTTGGTTGATCCTTTGACCTAGCCGATAGGGTGAATTGTTTTCGATTTGACTGATTCGTTGATTTAACTGCGATTTTAGTGGTTTTATCAAAATATATTAGTTAAATTTGTTTGATCCGAAATAAATTAATGATTTACCTAATTAAAAATTAAACGGCTAAGATTGCTTGATTCAAAATAAACTTCCCGCCCAAACAATTATTAACTTTTAAACAATTAAGAAAATCTCCATTAGCTAGCTTTCATTTAACTTTTATTTTATAATCCCACATCGAGAGAAAAAAAGAGTGAATTATTTCACTTACATAAAGTGAATCTTATACTTCCATTTATATAAGCAAAACGAGATTTTTAGTGAGAAACCTTATGATCAATATCTCATACTAATTATTTTAATTTTTTTAATTTTAAACAATTAAGAAAATCCCGATTGGCTAGCTTTCATTTAATTTTTATTTTACATAATATAAAAAAATTAAATATAATTATCATATTTTTATTAAATAATATATTATTTTATTCCGTGCATAGCACAGGTGATATGCTAGTTATATAATACACTGATTGAAGTATACGTTTAGAGAAAATACACTGATTGGAGTGTTACATTTTTTATATGTTACATTGATTAAAGTGTTACGTTTTAGAAAAAATACACAAATTAGTTTTTTTAGAATGTTTTGTTGTTGCTTTGAGAAAAGTACACTAATGAATTTTTTAATCTGTTACATTAAAGTGTTATGTTTGAAAAAAGTACACTAAGGAGTTTTTGTGTGTTATATTGATTAAAATGTTACGTTTGGAAAAAAATACACTAAGAAATTTTTTTAGAATGTTACGTTATTACATTTGAGAAAAGTATATTAAAGGAGTTTTTAAATGTTACATTGATTAGAGTGTTACGTTTGAGAAAAATACACTAAGGAGTTTTTTAGTATGTTACATTAAAATATTATATTTTGGTAAGAAGTTTTTGTGTGTTACATTAATTGGAGTGTTACATATGAAAAAAGTAAACTAAATAATTTTTTACTGGTATCTTATATTAGATTGTTACATTTTTGGAGTGTTACATTTAGAAAAAGTACACTATGGAGTTTTTTTGAAGTGTTACGTTTAGTAATTTCAATATTATGAGAAAACTCACATTTTGGCTATTTATGTAATTCACAATAAAATGGGACTTTTGGGTCCATAACAAAAAAGAATGACCAAACAGTTTATAAAATTACTATTTGAGATTTATTGGTAATTTACCTTATAAATTAATAAATTTTAGAGAAAATTACAAAAAGAATTATAAGGTTGAGTCCTATAACAAAATAAACCTTGAATTTTTAATTTTATCAATTTTAATCCTAATTTTATTTATTTATTTTCGATCTAAACAATTTATTTATTTTCGTTAAGTAAAACATAAGGAAAAAAATTTAGATATTTTTCGTACAGTTACATGGGGTATAGTGACTAAAATATTTTTTTTATGAATTTCACTTAACGAAAATATGTAAATGGTTTAGATTGAAAATAAATAAAAAATTAGAGTATAAATTAACAAAATTAAAAATTTGGAATTTATCTTATTATGAGGTTCAAATCTTGAAGTTTTTTATTTATTTATTTAGATTTTCCTTAAATTTTACTATGTTTCTATTTGCAAATAACAAGAATTTTGAAATTTGGTACTTGACTCAGTATAATTATATGATAATATCACATAAATTAGTAAATTGATTTTGAATTTTTTATTATTATTTTTGTATACATTATTCTTCAACATGTCTCATTCTATTATTTTATTAATAAAGAGTTGTTTTGAAAAGATGGTTAAAAATTAATTTTTTTAATTTTTTTGATAATTTTTAACCATCTTCCTAAATTAAACAAAAAATTAAAAATATTATTGATTCCACTTATTAAAAAAAAAAATGCCACGCAATACATGGATTGTATGATGACTCTTGTCTGCCTTTGCCTTGGGCTAATCTCACACAATTTCTCAATATGAAATTTAACATTTGGGTTCAAATCTTTCCAAAGAAACTCCATAAAAATTTATCATCAAAGAAAAATGACAGACAATAATAATAAATAAATAAATGCAAATATGTTATTTTTAGGTTTTTTTAGACTAGAAGATCCTAAAATTATAATATATGTGCATATATATTATATTTATTTTGTAAAAAATTTAGAAAATAAAAAAGCCAATTTTTAAAATTGTTATTCTTTTTATGGATAAAATTTGACTTAATTTCATCTTTGGTAATTTTTTTTTCAAAATTGTTATTCTTTTTTAATTCTTATAATTTGAATAGTCTGATTTACAATTTGATATAATTTTTTGAAAAGGTTCACCAAAAATGCTATCAGTTTTCCAATAACAATTGAAAAAAATAAATTAATTAAAGACGCACTCAAATTTCCCAATAACCAAAAGAAACAAAAAAAATTTAACATTTACCAAACACATTATTTTTTAAAAAAAAGTTAAAAAAGACATTATTTTTTAAAAAAAGTTAGAAATAAGTGAAACAGTTTTCAAATAATTGTACTATAAGTGATTTTTTTTTTTTTTTTGTGCAAATTCAACACAAAAAAAATAAAAACTTATACCAAACATAAGAAATGATTGCACCATACACACAAGAGACTTGCACCACCATGAAATGCAATTCCCGACTATTTTTTTGTGAACATCTTTGTCCTAGAAAACAAATTTAAAAATAAAATAAAATAAAATAAAAAACTAAATGTTGTATGTAGGAAAATGTTTTCAGAAAAACAATTTAATGCAAATAAATAAGAAAATAAAACACAAGAAATTCCTTATAGAAATTCTATAAACTTAGTACAAATTGTGACCGAGGCCAGTGTTTGAACACTGTGTCTTTAAGACAGAATTTCGTCCTCTTCAATGATACTAGAGAACAATGGACATCCTGTGTCACGACCCAAACCCACCCCTATGGGTTTAGCACCGTAACCGGCCAGTAATCCGAGATTACCGAAGGCCTGCTTAACAGTAATACAGTAAAACAGAGTACAGGGGCATGACGGAAGCCAATACAGTAAATAAACAATGTCCAATGAGCTGTGACAGTCTGTATGCAAAAAGATTTTTCATACATATATGCAGTCAGTGACAAAACCGTATGTACAATATTTACAACCATTCAGAACAGGGACCTAATCCCTATTAAACAGTACAGTAACAGTCTATACAGATTACAAAACAGATACGGAGATAGATGGGGGAAATTAAAACACCCCTAAGCCATAGCTAAACAGGCTCGGAACCTCGCAGTGAGGCACAGTGGTTGGTTTGACAAAACTGGAGTTTACCCCGACGCTCCTAGCCACGGTCTGGTGCCTGTACACCTACATATATATATGAGCAGTGAGCTAAAGCCCAGTGAATAACATAAAGTGTAAAGGGGTTTAGAATGAATGTCCTTCAGTATTGAAAACAGTTGTTTCAATCAGTATATCAATTGTTCAGTACAGTAAACAGTCATATGTGGTACATCCATTAGCATAGCAGTACAGTAAACAGGAGGTCTAAAAAGACCGAACAGTCATTGATGGCCATCAATCAGTAAACAGTAGTGGTTCCAACAAGGGAACTGACAGAGATCTCTGTAACAGTAACAGTCAGTAACAGTAGTTGCTAAGGATGCCATAATACAGTTCAGAATATAGGACATACATTCATTCAGTTAACAGTATCAGTTCAGAAAACAGTACAGTTCAATTGTTCAGAAGATAATCATTTTTGAACATATCTTTACACAGTTGTTACTCACAGAATTCTGGGTTACAGTAAAGCTAGAGCGCGTCTCCAGTCACCAACCCTACACAGTTTACAGGACGAACACACACTAAGCTACACAGTTGGGAAAGATAATAACTTAATCCCTAATTGCCTCGGTGTGTTCTACATCTATATCCTCATTAAGATGCCTTAAACTAGGCTTAAGAATGCCTAGGATGGGATGGAGATGCAAAGATGCATTCAGAAAACATTTTCAGAATTTTCAGAAAACAGGGGTCTCACTCGAGCGTGGCTTTCTACGCTCGAGCGGACATGCAGACAAAGGAGCTCCGCTCGAGCATGACTTCCGTCGCTCGAGCGGACTGCAAGCTACAGTGAAAATACTGGATGCTCAAAATCCACACTCGACGGGCGCTCGACCCTCGCTCGAGCGTGAGACACAAGTCCTCACTCGAGCGTGAAGTCTCTCGCTCGAGCGGACTGTAAGCCCATGCGAAGTACTGGATGCACGCATTTCACGCTCGAGCGTCACTTTTCTCGCTTGAGCGGAAAGCACGATCATAGAGTGTACGCTCGAGCGTAGACTTCCTCGCTCGAGCGTGGGTCCAAAATCTGGAAAACCCAGATTTGAACCTCAAGCTCAAAACCACGTTTTAATGCATCAAATTCGATCCTCTTGGGCTAATTTTCTGGAAAACACTTCAAAACCCATAATATTACATATTTCAAAGATCAATTTGATAAATCAAAGCCCAAGGGTATTTCAATTAAATCCAATTTCAAACCAAATTTCATGGACATGAAGAACATGCAAACATGCATGAATTTAAACCATTTTAAAGCTTCAATGCTTGCTCAAATGAGCTAATTCTTTCAAAAACAAGATGGTTTCATGGACCTTAGCTAGAACTTGGACATGCATGTAACAATTTTCCATGAAATCAACTCAAAAGTCAACAATATAAATATGCATGCATGAATTAAGCTATAATTCAACATGTTAGAACTAAATCATGACTTGGCTCCTCAATTAGACATGAACCATGCAAGAATCAACTTAAACACAACAATGAGAGGTTGAATCTCCTTACCTAAGTCTTAAATTAGAGGTATGGAGGCTCAATAAGGCAACTCTCCTACAATTTCTTCAAGATTCCAAGCAACTCAAGGTGAAATCACTCTAACTCCCTATTCTCCCTCTCTAGCCGGCTAGAACAAGGAAAATGAGCTGATGAAAGGTGTATAAATGAATGCAAGAGGCTCAAATGTGCATAGATAGTGGCCCACTCACAATGGCAAAGTTGTAGATAAGCCTAACTCTTTAATCAGCTTTATTTTAATCTATTTTAATCATACTAAATCACTTTTCAGATAATTACACCATAAAATCACGTAAAATCTAATTAACACAGAACATTAATCATTTTCATATTCGGCCGCCGATAAGACCTTCAATTTGCAATTTAAACGTAAACATGAACAGATCACTTAACAATCAACAGATAGAAAATACATTTAAACAGATACAGTCAATCAATCAGTTTCAGATTTCAGTCAGTCAGTTCAGTATTTCAATCAGTTCAATTACCAATCATAATCCGTCTCAGTTTTAGCAGTGGTCAGTAATTATCGGTAAACAGTGACGAGGGTTGTTACATCCTGCCTCTAGGATACAACGATCACCCCACACAGAAATTACACAACTTTCTATGTGTACAACAAATTAAATTGTGTTATGCACTCTCTCTTTTATACTTGACTATGACATATGTATGAATCCTAACACTTGCTTAATAAATGAATGCCATGAGGATAGTGTTTATAGAAATATTTGTGACCTTTAGAAGGGTCATAACTCTTAGGTTCACACCTTTTTATACGAATAGACACCATGAAGGATTACATCTATTCATTCAAATGAAATTAATTCCCATTCACTTCTAAAATTTTGCAATAATCCCCTACATGAATGAAATTGATGACACAATGCAAATGAAATGCAGACACTAACAAAGATAGTACAAAATGGAAATATCCTGCATCAGGATAAGTAACTTTTGGCCTTGAACATTCCTTAGTGAAAGACTATCGAACTTACTAGTTAATCAATGGACGGGATGCCTTGAACTGTTCAGCTGTTTATGTAAGCTAAGACAATATAATTCACACAAAATATCTCCAAACACATCTTGGTTCTTTCAGTTATGCCCGTTTCGGCATTGGGCAATTCCTGATTTCCGTGAATACTTTAGAGAATTTAGCCTTATCAATTATCATAGAAGTGACCCATTCACACTCATATAGGTGATTCTTATTTCGAGTCTTTTAAATACTCCTCTTGAAAGATATCCCTCTAAGTTTTTCAAGATATAAGTAATTATTAAAAGCATAACCTACCCTCAGCCTTTGCATACAACACATGTTGCAGATATCACTCTCATCATAGAAATTGATAGGAGATAGACTTCCTTAGTAATTTCTGGTAAGTCATCCATAATTCGGTTGTCCCTTTAAACCTAGATCTTGGGATTCAGTCAGTTAAGTTGGGTTGGCATTATGGCGATTTGAAATTAATAAGCTTCAATCACATTCCCTTTGATGAACTTTCTCTCATTTGCTCTCTGCTCAAACTTTTTGTTTAGCGGCCGTTTTTTTCCATTTGACCTTCTTAGTTATATAGCATTTAGTGGATCCACTATATTGTCCTCAAACAATATTCACAATTGAGAGTAAATGTTCTACAGTATTAAGTCTTTGATTATATTGAGACTTAGTGTTACTTTATGTCACTCCCATATTTAAAATTAATCAATAGACATAGAGAGATTCCTTAGAAGTTAACAAAATCCTTTTTGTTTCTCCTCTAGCTTTGTCTTAGACAAAGAAATGAGATCCTTTGTAGACTTACCATTGGAACCGTTACTTTAGTAAAATACTTTAAGCACATCCACATTTTAAGTATTTTAAGAAAAAATAATTTCTTGTTAATACACTCCCACAATTCTGATATAAAATAGAATATAACATCCATCACTTATTGACTATAGCGTACTTGAGTAACAAAATTCTAAATCAAATTTATGAAATAGAAAACCTAGAATAATTATGATTACATAAGTCATAATTAATGCTTAAATCGAATCATATTCTTATAAACACAAACCTCGGTCACAATCTGTACTAAGTTTACAGAATTTCTGTAAGGAATTTCTTGTGTTTAATTTTATTATTTATTTGCATTAAATTGTTTTTCCGAAAATATTTCCCTACTATTTTAAGATAGAATTTCATCGTCTCCAATGGTACTTGAGAACAATGGACGTCCAGTATCCAAGATACAACAATCATCCCACACAAAAATTGCACAACTTTATGTGTTTTGTGTTATGCACTTTTTTATACTTGACTATATGAATCCTAACACTTGCTTAATAAATGGATGCCATGAGGATAGTATTTATAGAAGTATTCATAACCTTTAGAAGGGTCATAACTCTTGAATTCACACCCTTTTTTTTTTACGAATAGACACCATGAAAAATTATATCATTTCATTCAAATTGAGTAAATTTCCTTTCACTTTTAAAATTTTTCAACATTGTATTTGAGAAGTTAGGGATCTCTTTGTTTGACTATTTATTGTATTGTTTGTTCATCACTTTGAAACTCTTTATTGGGTCTAAATGTAAAATTCTCTTTAAAATTGTAAATATTGAAAAAACAAAATTAAAAACAAAGTCTGGTATGTTCTTCCCATAGGAAAGACTCAACTAAAATTAAATTAAAAATTTAGCTTCATAATTAGATGAATTGTTGAAAAATAGTTGTAAGTACTCAGAATTGGATGGTGCAAATTTAACTTTTGAATGATAAGGTTGGCAATCAGAGTATATTTTAACTGCATATTTTCTTTTAGGGTTAATTAATAAAAATTTCATTTTTATAGGTGTATATAGCATAAGGTCCGATAATTGATTTTTTTTTATTATAAGGACATGATGATTATTGAAATATATTAATATGAAGTACATATTAATGATTTAAATGACATTTTTTATTTTTATTTTTATCCGTATTCTTTTTTTATTTTTATTTTCTCTCTTTCTTGCATACTATTATGAATCAATGCTGCACATTGCTGAGTACTCATTGGAGAATTTCGCCAATGTCAGAAAAGTCATTGACCATCGGCGAACAAATAGACAAATATATTGACAGATAAAAATATTATGATATTTTAAATTGTTATTACTGGTATGGATAAAAAATAAGATTTAAGACGATATTGCCTAAAAATTTTAAAAACTAAACTACCGCCTCAAATATTTTTTTAATAATAAAATTCTGAATACTTAAAAATGACAATAAAAGGCTGTTTGGATTTCGGAGGACACAACACGGATGTACACGTTGGATGCACGCATCAGCATATCTCTATCTAATGACTCAAATATAATAAATGAAGATAAAAAGGGATTTGTGCATCGGGGTTGAGCTTATCTTTATATCTTATCCACTTCAATTTCTGATATTTTTCTTCCAAAAAAAAAAAAAAAAAAGAGTAAAATAAGATTTCAACGTTTTCATCTTTCAAAATAATTGAGGGGCAGTTCAAAAGGTAAGTCACCCAAGTTAGGTTTTAAGTTTGAGTTTTGTGTCTTACTTTGCTTGATATTTGATACTAATTATAGTCAAATATATTCTAAATTTATATTTATCGTAGGTTTGAAGATGCAATATGTGAGGCTAGCGAATGGTCATATGTATTTTGAGTTTGTGCTCTTGGGTGCTAAAGAGTCTTGTCCGTAATCAATTCTTGGTCATACAAATAAATAAATAAAAATTAAAAATTAAAGGATATGTAAGGCCTACTGTTCCGTTTAGAATGTAAGGTGAGAAAAGAAAAGATAAAAAATGATTGTGATATCTCATTTAAGTGAAAAAAGAAACGAAATGATTATCTTTTTTCACTGTCATACTTAGATAATCAAGAAAGTAAAGTATGAAAGAGAAGCATTTGAGTGAGATTTCTTCCTATGTATTTTAAGGGACAATCTTAGTATTACAAATATTTTACAAACAATCAATTTGTTTATTACCAAATCTCACCACTTTTGGTGAAATAAAATAGGCTTTGTAAGAGAGACACCTTTCTCATCATTTCTCACTTAATTCATAAACCAAATTTAAAAATAATTTTCTTTCTAATCATTTATTACTACTTCTGTTACGACCCAATCCCTGCCCCAAGAGATTAGAGATGTAACCAGCCAGTAATTCGAGATTACCAAAAGTATGCTTAACAGTAATTAGTAATAAGGGCTAGCGGAAGCCAATAAATAATAAAATATATCGTCCAATGGACTGTGACGCTTACATAGAACAAAACAACTATATAATTACAACTTCTCTCCAAATTACCCCATTCGGAGTGTAAGTGAAAATTTATCTTGGTTTATACAATGAATGTAAGTATCACAATTTGAGACACATGAAACCTAAGTGAAAATGAGTATAGCTGTAAGGGCTAAATTATTTACTAATTTAATATATCTGAAGTTGATATTCTACCTATCTTATTTATTTTCACACCCGCGTCCATATTTCTTTTAAGTATCATTGTCTAATGTCCAACTATGTTGACTTTACGATGACACATATTATTTTTACTTTATAATGTCGGTTTAATCTGACCTGATGTTTGTCCATTCCTAGGTGTTGTAATAGGTTGGTAGGCAATGGTAATTGGTAGTGGTGGTTGTGGCGACAGTAACAGTGGTATAGATGGTCGTAATAGTTGGTTGTGATAGGATGGTGATTGTAGCAGCGACAATGACATGGATGGTAAGACGGTGATAATAGGTAATGGTAGGGTGATGATAATAATAGGCGATGGTGGTGGGCGGTGATAAGATGGTAGTTGTGGCAGTAATAGAGTGGTGGTAGTAGAAGTAGGGTTGTGATAGGTGGCCGTGGTAGGGTGGTAGAAGACAGGTAGCGATGGTAATGGTTGTGGCGGCGACAGTAGCAAATAGTGATAGTAACCAACATACTAATAGACACATGTTATAGGACGATTCGATGATGGAATGAAATATATATTCCTTTAGTTTCAAGGAAAAAATATGTATTTTCACTTTTTCAGAATAATCATTTCAATAGATGTGCGTGATACGATTCGATACAGTTTGAGAGTAAAATTATAAATCAAACCGTGAATGACGGATTGACAAATAATTAAACCACGGTTTAGACAATTTGGGTGGTTTCAATTTGCTAGTTGATTGAATAATAATATTAAACAATTATTAAGCATTTATATTATTATATAATATAAACAAAAACGTTTGAGCCTCCTTGAGTCTCAAAACTCTAATCCATTTTTTTATGATTTTTGATTTTTTTAAATACAAAAAAGACATTTGTAATTATTCTATTGGTTCTTTCCAATTTATTATTATTTTCTTTCAATTTTATTAAGTAGTCTAATAATCAATACGGTAAGTTCTTTATTAAAAAAAAAAAAAAGAAACAAATCATAAGATTTTGAAACTTTCATTTTCTCCTTTCAAAAATACAATTACACAAAAGGAAAACAAAAAGTAGAAAAAGGAAACTGTTAACAAAAGATAAATTAACAGAATAGAACCATCAAAATTCAACAATGATTATTGAGAGGGAGATTTATGATCTAGTTTGGGCCAAACAAGATTGGGCCGAGGTATTTGGCTTCAAGATTGTGCCGTGGTTTTGCTCGGTAATGGCAAAGGGCCTGCGGAGCCGAGCTACTTGGGCTCTTTGGTATGAAGGCCGGTCAAGTGAGAGCTCGGCTGAGACGTCCGCGGCCTAGAAGGGCTTCACGGTCCGTGCGTTGCTCGGTCGGAAGGCGCGCACCCATAGCTCGGCATGAAGATTCGTGCCTGAAGCTCGGCAGGAAGGCCTTTGGTTGACCGGAATGACCAATCCCGTGCTCGGCGTCGCCAGAATGCGGTCGAGCACGGCTGAAACGAAGCTCGGTTATTGGTAGCACTTGGTCTTGAAGTGCAGTATGGCTGTTGGCGGCCGAGAAGCTGCAGCCCGGCTGCCGAGCTCCCAGTAGAGTGGGATGGCAGTTGGGTTAGGTGGTGTTCAGCGAGATTTGTGCTGACAGATAGGATAGCAGAGCCACGTGTCAGGAGATGACTGGGAGTGGATATGGGGCGCAGAGGGTATATAGGCATGTCTGCGCCCCCCATACGCAAGGAGACGAACATTTTTGTAAGGCATTCTTACACTCAAACACTTCTCTCTTTCTTTATCCCTTGGTGTGTGTTCTAACTTGATCGTCGGAGGGGTTTTCCGGCCACACACCGCCAGGTAGCTCACCGCCGTTGTGTACGCAGGTGATCGGATAGAAGCGAAGCTTGGAAGAAAGGAGTACGGGCTTGCCTGAATATTTGCTCCCCGTACAATTATAAATAAGCATAACTCACAGTTGTATTCCTCCTTAAAAAAAAAAAAAAAAAAAAAAAAAAAAAAAAAAAAGAGCCATATGCTCCAACAACTATATTTTCTACACCTATCACAATTGAGTTTGGTGTCCCATATCTTTCTCAAGGACAGTAAAAGATACACAAATTTCTATCATTTTATCCTATCCATTTTTTTTAAGGGTAAACTACCGATAGGTCCTATTTTGGAGACTTATTACTCAATAGGTCTTATTTTGGAGATTTATTATCCATTAAATCCTATTGATAAATTTATTAAGTGATAGAGATAAATTTATCAATCTTTTATTTTTATGAATAAATTTATAGTGATAAATTTATCAGTCTCTTTGTTTTTATGAATAAATTTTTAGTGATAAATTTATCACCTCTTATTTTTATAGTGTTAAATTTATTAGTTAGGACCTGTAGGTAAATAAGTCTAATTAATAGGACTAATTGGTAAGTGTCCCTTTTTTTTGTCAATATAGAGTTATATAATGGTGTATTGCCAGCCCTTTTTCTTTTGTTATTTATTTTTTCAACAATGACTTAGACCATTAAAAAATATATTATTAATAATATTAATGTATTGGAAATGGTAAAAAAAAAAAAAACAAGACATAGAAAGTGGACAGGACCTACTGCTACATCACTAATGCTCCTCTTAGTGCTCCCAAACATTTTTCTTATTTTTTTTGGTGTGTGCGCACACGCGCATTGTGATACTGTCTTTTTTTTTTTTTTTTTTGAGGGGGTGAACTCACTATGATACTTTACAGTGTGAGTCCTATTGAAAAATACATGTTAGAAAAATTTTATTATGATATTTTGGGAAAGAAATTTTTGTTGTAATATTTTTATATAATAGTTTGTAAAGATATTCAATATCTTCATTTAAAAAAATATATATATGTTTTATACAATTTTCTTTATTCTTAGACTTCAATTAACATTTGAATATATATCATTTGAATATATATCTATCTATACTATTATATACGGAAAAATATTACTAGGCTTTTGATCTCTAAAATTCGGACTTTATTTTTATAATTTTTTTAAAATAAAAATTATATAAATATACATGACAAATTACCATTGGTCGTTCAACTTTAAAGTTTGGGCGAATTACATTAACGGACCTTGTAGTTTGAGACTTGTATCACTTTGGTCCTTAATCTTTCAATTGTGATACATTTAATTTAAATTTTGAATTTCATTTTAAATAAAGACAATTGAAAATACTGGTGCTCTATTTCAAAGGCAAAGTTTTCAATTTGATAAAAGATAAACTAGTTTAACAAAAATAAATGTTAAAAAAATATTTTTGAATTTTAAAAAATTATTTCTACCCACCAAAGAAAAAATTATATAAAAATAATAAATCTTTTATATTTTTATTTTTTTATCAAATTAATTTTTAGTATGCGTTTGGTTAATAATCATATAATAAGTGTTGTTTTTGTTAATATTTTTAGATGATTATCATGTAATAAATGCTTATTAAGTTTTTAATATGTAATCGATATATTTAATATATTAAATGTTTTTAGTTTTAGATTTTTTGATTTAATGGATTAGTTTAGTAATGATATCAAAATTGTCGCCATGTTTGACTTTTGAAAAAATAAAAACTAATTTAACCAAAATAAATATCAAAAAAATATTTTAAAAAATTATTTCTACCCTCTCAAAAGATGAAATTATATAAAAATGATGTATTTTTAATTTTTTTAATCAATTTAATTTTTAGTTCTTAGAAATTTTTTTCCTAAAAATCAAATCGAATAGAACTTTATAATCAAGAAAGTTCCAACATTATTTATTAAAAAAAATGCTATTATATGCCAAACAGCATACAAGTTAACCAATACAAAATAAATTATATAATGACTTTACTCTTGAAATGGATCACTTGCAAAAGAAATATTTTTGATTGTCCTTATTTGGAACAAGATTCAAAATTTAGGATCAAATGTATCACAATTGAAAAGTCAAGGATCAAAATGACACAAATCTCAAACTATAGGGACTTTTACTGTAATTCACCCAAACTTTTAATAGCGATTAATAATTTAAACATGTGTATTTAAAAAAGAATTATGTTTAGACCAATAATATTATGACACATCATTGTAACACATGTGAATATTAATCTCATTTTAATTGTAATAACATAATTTAAAGAAGAATTTTAATTTATAATTTAATAAAAGATGCATAATTTAATAAATGAATATTGATCTCATTCCGTAAACCCTAAACATAATTGAAGGAAGAATTTAAATTTAAAATTTTATTTTAAGAATACAAAATTAATTTATAGACCAATCAGATTATGACACATATTAACAAAATCAAAAAAATGAGAAAAAATATATTTCAATTTTCAGCCTTGAAAAGATGATAACATTTTGCAATTATAATAACATATAAATATAGATTAAGGGAGTTAATAATTTATGAAATTTGTTTATTATTGGCCATTATGCAGAATTAGTAAGACAAGTAATGCACTTATTCAAATTTATTTTGTAATGAATATGAAAATATATAAATTATATGTTTGTTTTATATTATATGTTATAAAACTAAAAAATCTACTGTATCAATTTTGGTGAATAAAATATCCATTAAAATTTAATCCGGATAACAAAAATTACAATCAAAATAATAAACAATGTCATAATTTGCTTCTACACTTTATGTACATTAAAATTGTGTTTGAATTATGAATTAATAATTTGAAATGAAAAAAAGAAAAGAAAAAAAAAAGTGAGAGAATGTGAATTAAATATAAAGTTTCGGGTAAATTATACTTTGTCCTTTTTATGTTTAGCTATTTTTTTATTTTGGCCTTTAAAATTTAATTTTTTCCATTTTAACCTTTTATATTTCAATTTTTTCTTAATTTACTCCTAAAACTAACTTTTATCTAAATTCATAATCCAAAATACAGTGCAACAGCACAACCAGAGTTTTCACTACCATATAAGTACTTAACCCTTTATCAATTCCAACGCAACTCTCTCTCTCTCTCTTAATTTTACTTAACAAAAATAAATAAATAATTTAAATTAAAAAAATCAAAATATTAAATTTAAATTGACAAATTTAAAACTCATAGTTTATTTTATTATAAGAGCCAAACTCTGAAATTTTCTTTGTAATCTACCTTTTTTTTTTTTTTTAATCACAATTGTACAAACTCAAAAATTAAATTAAAAGTTGAGATTAATTATATTTTTAGTTCCCAAAATACAAGTTGTGTCATTATGATCCCCATTGTATAAAAGTGTGTTGTTAATTTGGTCCCCAGTGTCTAATGATTGCCAAAATAATTTGTCCAAAAAAATTGCGACAAATTGCCATTGTACGTGCATAGTAAGGACCTCATTCGAGCAGGCTTCGACTATGGTAACTACGATAATCTTCAGAGCCCTCCCACATTTGATCTCGAGTTTGATGGCAACCATTGGGTTACTTACAGTCGAGACCTCTCTTGGTGATGAACCGATCCACCATGAAAATGAGTTAAATCACCATAAAAATGAGTTAAATCATGAAGCGAGACCTTGTCACCATGTGCATGGTCTGAATGCAAGAGAAGCAGACCCCCTTCATTTCCTTGCGGTAAGCTATATACATTGATAAATCACTATACAGGTTGATGAACAAAGAAACAGCTTTGTAAAAACCAACCTAATCTAAAAACCATCCACACCCCAAACCCTCACAATCTCAAGACGCAACTTTACACGAAAGATGAAAATGAAAAATTACCGTGGGTATGCATCTCCTGAGGAGCATAGAGTTTTCGAATCAAAGAGTGGGTATGCATCTTTGTACCTAATAAACCTTTTTCCAACACACCTCTTCCACATTCTTCTATACTCGACAGATAAATTTACTTTAGTACAAGTCTAGATCATAAGGCCATAAGTGTCAATTTTTCAAGTTGTCGGAGGTGCAAGTAATTTTTGAGCAAATCACTAGGCAAAAAGTAATTAACCTAAACTAGAATTTGAATGCACACCAAAACTCATGCTTGAGTCTACATGCATATGCCTCCTGGCTCAAGAGAAATACGTAACACATACAGATTGAACAACAGCATTGGTCCATTTCTTTTCTTGATTTCATTTCAAATGGACCATTAAATATTTAAACGTGTAACATTTGTTTCTATATAAACCTAAGATGAATACATATATCCATATAAATGTACAATTAAACCCTTACCAGTGGGTCGACGGGGGTG
Organism: Camellia japonica; assembly: GCA_030407325.1. Lineage (NCBI taxonomy): Eukaryota > Viridiplantae > Streptophyta > Magnoliopsida > Ericales > Theaceae > Camellia > Camellia japonica. Next base: position 120,996,747 of record JAPPVO010000003.1, read on the forward strand.
GAGAGCAAAGCACATTATCTGCAGATGCAACAAGTAACTCTGCCAGCAATGAACTCGGGTTAGTTTAGTTGATCAGAAACCTTGCATCTTGCTGAAAGGTTGAGGGTTCGAGTCCGCATCCCCAGGTTACAGCCTCCAATATAACCCCAAAAAAAATAAAATAAAATAAAAACACAAAGACAAAACCCAACATTAGGAACTACAAAACTTTAAAATAGAAAGGCATATCAGAAAGAACTCGTTCTTCGAAGCTGATATCTTGGTTGTGGAGACAACTCCCATTGCAATATCTTCTCCAAGTCCTTAACATAATAAAATCAAATAATTAATAACTAACCATGAAGAAATGGCAGCAACAGAGAAGTTCTTGAAGTAAGAAGACCTCTATTAGATACAATCAAGAGTGAGAAGTCATTATCGTTGACCAATGCAAGCAGTAATATCATGTTTTAGCAATAATATATACTGTTTAGGAATACAAACAATAATAAAAAACTGTTTTAGCTTCAACAAGCATGGAACTACTCTAGGAATGTAGCATTTAACTCATTATACAATGAAAAATTATTGGCCAACATATGATTATTAAATAAAAAATACTGACTGTTTTCAGTAGGATGCTTTGTCCACATCCACTTAATAGAACACAGACAACGTCGTGCAACCTCGACCCCTGTATTAGTCTAAAGGATTAAGACTATGTCATGCTACCAATTAGTTCCCTGGCAACCTACATTCTGAGTGCACGATATGAAATAGGCATAATATTTTTATTTGGTTGTTCGAAAAAATTTCTTTACCCCTTCAAGCACAAGATAAGTTCAGGGAAAAAATGGATTTAAAATCTATAGAATTGAGAACTTCAAGACAGACCACCCGAGAGTGGTAACTTGGTGGTTGCGGGCATACTCCCTTTTGGTTTGGTGACTACGAGCAGTGACAGAGTCTAGAACTATATATTACTTTTTTTCATTGACAATTGAATGAGTTAATTATTTTGAAGTGATAATAAAAACAAAAAAACAATTCAAAATAACATAAACACAAATAAGTAAATTCAATAATTCAAACCCCAAATAATTTTACAAAACTAAACTGGCAAGAGAGGGAAAGAGATTGAAGATCACGCGTTGCCTGAGATTTTTTATAGAGCATGAAAAAACATGTCCATCTTCTTCACAAAGGAAATGGTGTTTTCGGCAACAAGAAAAGAAATAGAGAGAAATACAATATATATATATATACAAGTGATGGAAGAAGAAAGAAAAAAAAAAGTGTGACAAGTTAAAAGTGAAGTGTGAATATCATTGCTCAATAAAAAATAAAATAAAATAAAATAAAGTGTGATAGACTTGTGAGAGGCTAAAAGGAAAAAATATATATACAATATGATAGAAGCACGTACACTTCTATGATAGAGACGTGTCGTGTTAGACACGACACTCTACAGACACTCCTAAAAGTGTGTTTGACACTTTTTTAATGAATCTTTAACTAAAATTTTAAATTTATAATATAGAAAACTTTACAAACATTTCTTCGGTGACACTCCTTAAACCCTCCACACATGACTACCTTGTTTGGTTCCAATTTTTTGAAAATTAAGTTTTTTATTTTTCGTGTTTTTTGATTTTAGTAAATTTTTAAAAAAATTTAAGGAAATATTTTACTTTTTAGATACACCTAATAAATATACAATTAAAAAGTATAATCTTTGTGAAAAGAATCTTTAAAAAATTCGATAAATACCAAAAAAAAAAATCGAAAATTCAGTCCATTTTTGTATTTTTGTGTATTTATTAATTTTTTTACAAATATTTTACTTTTTAAGTACATCTAGGTTAGGTGCATTTAAAAAGTAAAAAATTTGCTTAAAATATTAAAAAAATTCAGTAAAAACACAAAAAACTCAATTTTCAAAAAATGAAAACCAAATAATGTTTTGCATTTTTCGAAATGTAACTTGTGCACTCTAAATATGTTTTTAAATATTTATAAGATGAATACATTATGTTTATTTCAATGTTTTATAATTGTTTTTGCATTGTTTAGAATGCAATTGTTACTTAGATGATGTTTCTTTTATAATCTTTGAATAATCTATTCAAATATTTAACATATAATAATTTTATGAAAATATAAATTTTTAATGTGTCCTTGGCGTATCATGTCATGTATTTTTTTAAACCACCGTGTTGGCGAAGTCCAAGTCATGTCTGTGTCGTGTCCCATGTTTGTGTCTGTACTACTTAGATGTACTTAGATGATAGGCGTATACTGCATTTTGTTGGGGAATTTGAAGAAGGATTTGGAAAGGAAAAGGGAAAATGTGTGTGAAATTAGGTAAAATTTAGGTATATTTTATTCATCACCAACCTTTTCCATTTCTCTTTCCAAATCCCTTAACCAAATATAGCATTAGTGGAGTATAAATATCATTGTTCAATAAAAAAAAAAATGTCTACATAACAAAATAACAAAGTAATTGCAACCAAAAAAAAAAATAGTCAATATAAAATTTATGGGCAAAAATAAAGTCCTAGTTTGGGCAAAATTAAACACATTTAAGAAAATCATACTTGAAAATATTATTTTCTAAATGTTCAGTGGGGATAGCTCCCACCCATGACCAGAAGGCCATGAGTTCGAGTTTGTAGGGTGATGCTTGGGGGTGAGACTTTTGTTCATTAATCCTAGGCCACCAGCTCCTTGCCACTATGCCCTCAGTGGGGTTGGCATCAGACCAATGTTAAGGCCCCTCTTTTCCAACTCCCAACGGGTAGAAACTCCTGAGAAAGAGTGAGAAATAATTTCTCTATCTTTATGACCACGCTACAATTGCAAATTCACTATGGCCAGGGCCACAGAAATAAATTAAATAAAAGCCCCTCACCATTGCCACAAACACTAGAGCTACAAAACCACAATAGCCAACTACCACCAAAACGTTCTCAATAATAATCATGGCCTCTTCCATCACCAAATAAACCCAAAAGTGACTCTTCAATTGAGCAGATTTACATCTACTAATTCCACTTCCTATTGGCAATGCAACCACCACATTGACCCTCATGGTTTCCTTCAGATTTTTTTGTAAATCATTAATTGTTGCATTCATAAGAAACACTCGATGAAATCTGTGAGTTATAATATGTAACATGAGACTATTTTCTTCTACCTTAGACTAAAAATAACAAGGCCCATGCTTATGGAACTAGTTTATCATGTTTACACCAAGGCAATAACAAGTTCCATGCATTTTCTTCCACATTAGACTAAAATTAATTGGGTTGACTTCATATTTCTAGACTGATGTGGGACTCTTCTAGCTTTATTGATGAATTGGGTTTAATAGATCTCCCAGTCATGGTGCTTTCACTTGGTAGAATAGCAAGGAAGGCCCTTTCATCAATCCAATACATAGATTTCTGGTCTCTTTGGATTGGGAGTAACATTTTCCTGAGTTAGTACAATATTTATAACCGAGACTTCTTTTGGATCACTTCACTTTATTCTTGGACAGTGGGAGGCTTAGAAAGGGGATAACTCTATTCATGTTTGAAAATGTGGTTACAGGTGGAGGGTTTCCGAGATAAGGTAGGGGATTGGTGGAGAAGTTATTCGCTGCAAGGAAATCTGATGAGTTTGGTTTTGGCAAAAAGGCTATAATTATTTAAGAAAAAAATAAAGAAATGGAACATGAAGGAATTTGGAAACTAGAGAATTCGTGCCTAGGAGGATTTGGAGAGTAGTCAGGGATTGTAATTAATGAGAAAGACGGCACTATAATTTTTTTTTTTGTTGCCGATCAAAAAAGAAAAAAGTGTGTTACTAAAATTCCTAATCACGAAGCCCTCACAAGGCACAAAGTTTTATTTGGGGCAAATCAGTGTTAAACCAAGGGAGTTTTGAACGGGCTGATACCGTTGGGCAGAGATTTGGGCTAAGAATTAATAGAGAAGCTCAAAGTGACTTTGAGCCTAACTTGAGGATAAGGAGGTTCGGGAGAGCCCTTTTCTTTTGGTTTAGAGTCCAGACTTGTGAGATAAGTGGGTTTAATAAGATTAGTGGGCATCTAAATGGGCACAAGACCAAGTGGGTTAATTTTACCCAATTTACGGGAGAAGGGTTTGAATCAAGTTCTTCAAGGTCATAAAAATTGAGCTAATGAATCTAAGGAAGGGCTTCAAAGCAATGACATGGGTGAGATAGGAAATGGGAAGGAAGCGAATAGTGGTTGACAGTCATAATCATAACCAAGGTGTTTTCAATCCAAGGAAGAACAAAGAGTTCATGTTGGCTGAGATTTGTGATTTGCATAATACAGAAATTGAGCTAGGACTCAGCTGCAAAGATTGAAACAAAGTCTTAGGTGATGAATGTGACCCATGAAACTTCAATCACCTTTAAGAAATGCACGGTTATTTTTGTTCAATGATGGAGTTTTGGGATCTTTTGGCAATATACAAGTTCATAAATTAAGGAATGCTAGAGAAGAAGGGACGTCCAACAACTACTTGGGTTTTTTGGCAACCTTTAGTGAATCTGATGAGGGTGAATTAGATGAATCTTCTGATGAGTCAGCTCAGAGTGATGATGAAGATGAAGATAATATTTCTATAGTGCAGGAAACTAATCTGGGAGTTGCGGCCATGTTTAGTGGGGATCATATGGAAAATCAGAATGGTTCAATGGTCGATAGTCATCATGAAAAGGTAGCATGCAATGATGCAACTAAGTCAACTATTTTGAATTACTTACTGAGATATGTGGATTTGAGGATCTTTTTCTTCTGAGGGACTTAGGCCTCGTTTGGCATGAAACGGTTTTAGCCTAAAAGCCAAAAAATTACGAAAAAAACCAAAAAGCCTATAACCTATACCAAAAAGTCAAAGATTCCCTTTTCTCTCTACTTTTTGCACATCTTTTCGTAAAAAACCAAAAAGTTATTCCAAACATACTAATTTTTTGTACCTCATATTTTAGCCAAAAAGCCAAAAAATTACTAAAATAGCCTGTTCCCAAGCGAGGTTGTTCAAAATGAGAAAAGGGGTACAAGGAATGGGATACTTCTTTCTTATCCGTTTTCTAATGGGGATACTGTGTTAGCTTCTTGTCCAGTTCTCAATACAGGGGATAATGCTTTCATAAGTGATGGGAAGCCTGTAGGGGTCCATTCAAGAGTCCTAACCTCATTGGTCTTGATTTTAATGCTAATGTCAAGGTAGGTTACTGTGAAAATGCCTCCGGTATGGGAAGCTTTCTTGTTCATTTGGATGATGGGGGTAATTCTATTGTGAAAGGGGCTAGTCAAAAAAATGAAATGTTTTAAGGGAGTTGATGAAGCATGCATCTTTTTCTCTTGATGAGGAAGGGTTAAGTCAGTTGGGCAGATTATTAGAATTGATGGGTTGGTCTTCAGTAAGGAAGGAGGTTGGAGTTGAGGGGTACGTTTTGTGAGGAGGGAGACTTTACATATGGGAAAGTGGTAAAATTAAGGGGGTTGGGGAATTAAGAAATTTGGTCTCAGGAATTATGTACAAAGGTTAGGGTTAAGTAGAAATGTAGGGGGCCTTGGGTCTAGGAAGAAGAGGAAAGTGGTTATGGAGGTTTTAGTGAAGAATGCTTTGGATATTGTAATTTTGCAAGAAAAAGTGGATCGGAGATGGTGAGAAGTATTTGGCAGATCAGACATATAAGATGGGTTGAGTTACTGTCATGATGCAGGGATGAAAGAGTGGTTTTATATGGAAAAAGTCATTCATGTGATCCCACAATTCCTCCAGGTAAATTCCCAACCCAAGAGTTCGAAAAACACAACTCTACATGGTTAATATCAGAAATTCAACATTCACATTCAGGTTGCAGTGAACAATAAAAGCCAGGAAATTATAATTAAATAATGCACATTCACACAAATGAACCCAATAAAAATTGTTACGTATGTTTTGGAAAGGGTTATCACAGGAGAACTTCCCCTTATTCATAAGCTTGTTTCTGTTCATTTTAAAACATACATTCCCACCAGTTTTTAAAATTTAAAATTGCAAACTAATCAAATCACTCTCTAAATCCTTTCTAATCTCATGGTAAAATAAATATCTACATGGAACATTGTTTTCAGGCCGTGTCCCATCATGAACATATTTAACAACATGAAAAAGCTTGTCAAATAAGAAAGATTATTAATGATTTGGTTAGATTACCCAAAGTGAAGTGATGTTCATACCTTGTTTTCCCCAAAACAAAACTTAGTAAATTAAACAAAATAGTCAACCAAAAAAAGGAAATTTACACATTTTAAAGAATAAACATAGATTAAACACAAAAGAAAGACCGAGAGATCCTGACCTTTTCTCTCAAGAGCTTCATATTTTCCTCTTCAAGACGTGAAACCTTGTTTACCAGCTCATTATGGTAAGCCTGCACATTACAACATAAATCTGCTAAGGTCACAACCAAATGAACGAAGAATAACAATGCATAATGATTTTGCAAAAGGAAAAGCAACAAATCTCAATAGCCTGCCTGTTTTCTTGCTCGTGAACGTGCAGCAGATTCCCTATTCTTGATCTTTCTCCTCAATCTCCTATCAATAGTCCTCTCAATTGCGTCTATGGCATGCCTCTTTCGGCCTGGTGCAGGTGTATCTGATAGTGTGTCAATTGAAGTGCTTGGTGACAAGCCAATCTGTGACAGAGGCTTTTGACAGGTCACTGCATTATCTGCTCGTATAAAAGGTCCTGATGAAACTTCAGCAAAAAGCCCTGCTTTTACCAAAAAGTCTTCCAAAGTTATCTCGCTGAGAGTTTGTTCTCTTTCTTGACCTTTCATCTCCTCAACATTTTTCATCTTCTGCCCTTGTTGAATATCTCTCCACACCTCATCAACTGTCTTCCCACTAAAAGCTCTAGCCAAGCTTAGACTGGCCTGTCGCTGAAGAGAAGATGCCGAAGAAGAACTATCAGTGTCCATTCCAGTAGACTGATTTGCTTCAGCAGTCCATACATTTTTAAGCAATTCATCGAGGTTCATGCTGCCCAGAGGTTTGCCCAAGTCTCCCAATTGATTATCAATTTCCTCAAGGGTGAGGCCAAACCACGAGTTTTGCCTTGAAAATGGCTGTAGATGAGGCTGTTGACCACTCCCATGAGAACCCATTGTCTGAATCCCCATCGACAGCGTTCATCAAACAAACCTACTCTGCATAGAATTTCTATGGGTTTAAAAAAAAAAAATCCAAAAAACTAAAGTGGAAAATCCAAAGACATTGACAAAATTCACACTTTAGTATGCCAGAATAAACAAGCCATTCTAAACTGCCTAAATCTCCCCCAACCAAAAGAATAACTAGAATGGGAACCGGCTAGACTAAGATACAACATAATCAGTATTCAGTCATTCTCAAAACAATAAAGTTGTGATAAAAGAACTTTTGTCTATTGTCAATCAAAAATGTTTGAGAGAGAGGGAGAGAAGGGTTATATGTCAATTTCAATAAGAGAAATTAAACCAGGAACAGGAGAGAAAGAAACATAGAGAATGAAGGCTTGAACTCAAGTGGTCTACCAAAAAAAGATGATACAATAGATATGTACGTCTATATGCTGCCACAAATCTCCCTAGAGGTGCAAAACACTTTTAGGAAAAAATTATCCCTACTAAAATAATAAAAAACAGTAGCCTTTATGCTGCAATGACTGAACCTAGTTAAAGTCAATATTCCAAAAACATTATTAAGATTTGAGATGCCACATTATCAAAAGGTCTATAAAACAGTTCAGTCTTGTTTCTTTAACTTCAAAAGTGATTTAATGCAGTCAAAAATTGAAGCTTTAATTTTTATCAAAACAATTTCAAGTGAGAACATTTACAAAATATCTTGGTGTTGGTTTCTCAATATCTGTGATTAATTTTATCTAATGTTGACAAAATTTGGACCTAAATTGAAGAAGAAACCAGGTTATCGGTCAGTGGTAGTACAATTGCCAGATCAACTATAATTGAATTGGGGCATCATAAGGGCATAAATTACAATAATCAATCAAATGGAGTGAAATGAAATAATGCAAAACAGTTTTTTTTTTTTTTTTTCTCTTTTTCATGGAACTTAAAGTGTATGGAAAAATGCATATGAATATTCTTCATAAATCACAAAGCTTGAGTAGAATCTAATTGTTCAAAGAGTTGTGTTATGCCAAATACCAAACATATTCCTCAAGTAATTATCACCCACATAACCCAAAAAAAAAAAATGCATGGAAAATAAACAAAATTACTTCAGATACAGATCTCAACACTAAATAGCAACCACACTAAGCCATAATTGCCACTTTCTCCTTCAATTAGAAAGCAATGAATTACCTAATGTCTAATACTTCTACAATTGCAAATTTAACACAAAACCCAAAAATATTATCTTTCAAAATGAAGATAATGAGCGAAAGTCACTGGAATCAGATTTGCTTGAAGAGAAAAACGAAACGCAAGATCTGAGACAAATCGTCTATACAATATGCAAATAAATATACGTATATACTGCATAAAATCTATACCTATATATCCAGAGATAGATAGAGAGAGACCTGTGAGCAGAGAATGATCGATTTGGAGAAGAAGACAGAGGAATTGTTTGTTGGACTGTTCTGTCAATCAAAAACTTTTTTTTTGACTTGGCAATTCGAAACAATGAAATGCACTTTCCAGACCTTGCAATTCGTCTACTTTTATGGAAAATTACGCTAACCCCCTAGGTTATTTATCATTATATTGGTACCCACAAATTTCTAGAAATTACATTCGCTCCCCTAAATTGGTAAAATCTTCCTAATATCCCAGCCCTCTAAACTCACCCAAAATCTTCCCTAATATCCCAACCCTTCAAACTCACCCAATACCCATGAACCTAACTGATTCAAAACATCTACTTCGATTGTTGAATGGCAAAATTCCATCAAACTTTTCTTAAAAAGCCCCGTCTAAAAATGTCAAATTTCTTAGAAAAAGATATGGGTGTATCTTGAGTCATATCCCACGTAAAGGAAATCAATGTGCTGATAAATTATGGGTATAAATTATCAAGAGCCATTGGTAGTTTTTGAAGACCCTCTTGGCCAAATTGTTAGTTTGCTTATTGTAGACATGATCAACTTGTCTTGTGAAAAGATCTAATATCTTCATAAACTCTTGTTTGTTATATTTCTGCTTAATCACAAAAAATAAATAAATAAATAAATAAAACATATTTCTCGTTTATCTCAAAATCAACTTTCTGGCTATCATATATTATTCAAGAAAATATATAGAACCGATAAATCAATCCAATTCAATCCAAATTGCTAATTTGGTTTGACTCGATTTTTATTAGTTTCAGTTATGGCTTCAATTTCAAAAATGGTTAAACCACTAGAATCGGTATGATTCATGATTTTAAGGTTTCAGTTACAATTCTAAACCAAATTGAACTATGATATAATCAAGTGGTTTTTACCTAGTTGGCTAGTCCTTTGGCTACAAAGTCTCTCTTAAGATTGAAGTCTTAGATTCCAGTCTTAGAAGTGAAATGGAAATGTATGATTTTCTTATAAAGTATATGAGTATGAGTTTCAATTCCTCAAATGTACTAATTTAACAACAAAACATTAATTTTTGCCGATCAAAAAATATTGAACAATGATATATTTTTCAATTTTTTAAAATATTTCAATACTAATTTTAGTGGTGGAATTGATATTCTTCAACCAATTCAACTTTGTTAGTTGTTATTACTTTGTTTATAATTATAATATATATACCATATCTCTTATTATATAAAAATTCGAAAATCATACCGAATAGAGAGAGAGAATTGATGAATTGTAGAACCTCAACAAACCAAATTGATTCCTATGGTTTGTTTTGATATGGCCACATAGGGTCAATAATTTGATTACGATTCTATTTATTTTATTTTATTTTCTTTTTCATATATATAGTAGGAGGGATTGGTTTGATTTCTAATTTACAATCAAATTGAACCAATCCACAAACACGTCATCCACAACCCGCACCCAAAACCACAATTTGTCAGCATAACCTCTAACCAACTTCAACCACCAACACCATTAACCACTCAATCACTGTCACTTCATCATATCTCCATAACTGTCTTTTCTTTCATCATCAATCACATATTATCACATCTAACTATCATTAGTGGCTGCCACCACTCTAACCATCACCACTAAAAATATCATTGTTTCATACAAGCACACAAAATTTCATTATTATACCTAATTGTCACACCATTTTAAATCTTTACAACTACATCGACTTATCATATTACGAGAACAGTGACGGATTCACGATTACAATTTTATGAATTATTTTATAATTTAAAAAATTAGAAGACTACTCTATATAATTTTAAAATTATTTTAAAAAAATTAGGAGTACTAACTATTATAATTTTAAATTATTTTAAAATTTCTAATATGATATATGATATTTTTCAATTTTTTAAGGGTACGGCCACCCCTCACCCCCTAAATCCATCATTGTACGAGAGTCACCACCCTCCATGCCATTAATTAATTCCACATTTATAAGATCCACCACCACCATGTTTATGCTATACCTACCCATTTTTCATGCACCACCACTTCATATATTATGCATTATCCTTTTACTAAAAAAAGCTATATGCCACTTCTTACAAATAAAACATCATCATGTCTGTGGACTACCATTCATTGCCACCTCCAATCAACCTAACTAAAGCCACGTCAATCCATTCAATTAACTTAACGGTACATAATATTCATCTTACAAAGGCCCTGGTTAGTGGAAATCTTTTTAAATTGAAAATTGATAATTAAAAAGTAGAAATTAAAAATACTCTTCTGTTAGTTTTCAAATAATTAGATTTTTTAGCTTACTTAAGTTGTTTTTGTCTAATAAATTATAAGCATAAGTTACACCAAATCATCTAAAACAGACTCCTAAATTAAAATAAGTTATAATTTGGAACAAACAATCCCAAAGTCACTAATCTATCTATCAAAACACATACATTAAAGTCCATTTTCGAAAAAAATCTGAAAAGATTCAAAGTTGGGTTGATACGGATTGTGCCGAGGCATTTGTAACTGCAAGGGCCATGGAGTTGGCTTGAGAGTTGGGGCTTCAGGAGGTTCTTTTTTAAGAGGATTCGTTGAATCAGTTCCGATTTAGAGCATTTGTAAAACAAGTATAACACAACGGAAAAATATTTCAGATCATACCTTAGGTGTTAGAAGCGAAGAATCTTGTGGGTAAATCACATGCTTCAATAAATGCGAACAACGAACTCCCAGCAGTGGAGTGATACCACAATATGAGTATCACCCACACAAGTCACAGTGCAAAGGCTGGATCGTTCTCATAATGGGAGAGAGTTAAAGAGAGAGTATATAAAAAATATTATGGGTAAAAAACCACATAACGTATCTGATTTCAATATATTATATAAAATATAAAATCAGATATATAACCATATATATCAATTTATGCATATCAGTTGATATGATAGATATGGATATCAAGAGTGGGTTATCAAAAAAGGTTTTGAATTCAAATTCAAAACTTACATGGATAAGGCACAAAAGGGTCATGCCACATAGGCGCCCAATTTCTAACATCTCTCACTCGTACATGAGTTGGCATGACATAGCCACATCTCTATCTCAATCTCCTCAAATATGAATAATCTCATACTAGCCAATACACCGTACGACCGCTGAGAACACCTGCATGTGGGAGCTCTATACTAGAAACTCCAAAAAAAGAGCCAGCATAGAGACATCAACCCAAAAATAAAAATAATGTCTCATATACCCCAAACCGATCTAATTACACTGGTCCAAAAAAAAACATCTCTAATCCCTCAAAAGAGCATATTTGACCCTCTCAATTCTTGTAATATATTCACACTCAATCCGCCTCTCATACAGAGCGGTGTGAGTTCCCGGCAGTGAATATACAACAGTGGTATAATACTAGATGATCTTCCCTTTGCCCTCATGCCATTTAGTTTAGGATTGACCGTTTTTCCAGTGATGTCCCTTAAAGCCGAATCATACATAACCGTAGGCAACATACCAAAGTAGCAGAACATCAACTCCTTACCTTATAACATAGTCAAAGGTCACAAAAGGGTACATAAATGAAAGTCATATCAATAATGACATGTAAGACTCACACGGTGAGGAAACAGGGATCCATTATCTCACCTCATTACTCGGTCGCCAAGCACAAATAGTATGAATACATGTTACGGTGGAGTAACTCTTCTAAAAGAGTGACGTCATACTCGATACACCGTACATATCTTAGTCTACTCGTTTTCTAGCGTCTAACTCGAATTCTCTATTTGCTCGCCTTCTAGGCGCCAAATGAGATCTCGCATCTGGCTAATCATTACAGGCACGACATGGAAAGTGGGTACTAACATCCATGTTTGGTCCTTAACACGACCTTATCTTGGTTGTAACCAATGCGACATACATAATGGATAATTTAAGCCTCTCTTGACTTCAAATAAAAATAAACCACTAGTCTCATCCTTGCTCGCTTCTAAGCGCCAAGGGCGATTGCTCGTGTGAGTGGGCTAATCTTGCCTGCTAACATCATCATCCTGCTAATTATTATGACACAAACCATAATAGTGTCAACATCCCACCATCTCACAACAAGTAAGTGATCGATTTAAAAAAAAAATGACGACAGTTTGCGCAATTCTAGATTCCAAACATAAGTTTTATCAGCACCTCTTGCGATAAGTATATACAACAGAATCTACCATGTGCGCCTCACATGAAGTGATTCAAGATCACTACCTCTTGCGCAATAATCTCTCTAAAGATATTTTGGTGACCAATTTGCGTTCATTCTGGATGCGCCCAACCAGCGCAGATTCGCCCAACTAGCGCATTGAATCTTACAATGGGCAAATTATATACTACTAGTAAAGCATTCTATCCACAGTCTAATGAGCAAGGTCAATATCTAAACAACTCAGTTGACCATTTACCAAAGATAACAGTTATCATGCCGAATACGCCCACATAGCGTACTTTAGGCTCTCACAAAAAAAAAAAAAAAAGAAAGATCAAGGAATATAGGTCATCTGTTTCTCCCAAAGACAATCCGAGGATTCACTCAATAGCTAAGGCTCTTTCTTTTACCGATAAGTAAGTCAATGGGTTTGCAATTTTGTATCTAGAATCATTCTAGGACATTCCTTATGTAAGTCATCAAAGACAAACTGGGAATTCTCCCAAAACAATCCCTAAGGATCGTACATCCGAGCATATAAATTATATCAGCCATGTCCATCATATCTAAAATAGAGGACTGCCCACCCTAGGTGGCGATAACCTTATAAATTCCTGGCTTATAATGACTAAGTAAGGAAAAACTTCTTTTAGACCATTGATCATGCCTCAGTGGTCTTCATCGATCATCGTTGGCCTATCATGGCTTGACGAAATCTAAGAACCACTATTTGGATAATTGTTTTAGGCTGTAAAAAATTTATTGGAACTAGCAACCTTTTTGCGCTCCTAACTTTTCACCGTAAAAGTAGAAGGTAAATCCCTATGGATCTACTTATCCAATTCTCCAACGAGAAGTTAGGTCACAACGTTCATAAATCAATGTTCCGAACTTATGTCAATCATAGCCTAAGTCGAAATAACTTCACTCCCCAAGAGGAAGTCTTCTCATGGTCTACACCTTCCTCAATGGTGCGACTTTTCGGTATCTAGCGAGCCTTATGCCTCAACAATGATATCCAAATTACGCATAACTTTAGAACAGTTTTGTGTCATAATGGAAAGTCAACCAAATTATAGAAATGGTTAATCCTCAAAGACTTTGTCTTAAACTGCGCAACATTAATCCACTTTCTAAAAACAGGGGACTAGAGCCTTTGGAATGATCATAGGCTCTTTATCATCTTGCGGAGCAATCATGAATGTTTCTTTCTCAATCACCCAGTGATGACGTGGAAAATTTTCACATTCGCTACCACACAACTAAGAATGTAGAGTATTCTTCTCTAATGGAGTAATCCATTAGTAGGCACATCGCTCCCACTGTCCCTAGGATATTGGAAATTTCTCTCCATTCTCAACTAGGCAACATAAAGTGCTATACTTAGAATTCTCTATCTTATAGATTCCAAAACTCTATTCACGTCACCTTTACTAAGAAAACTTTATATGACTTAGTTACACTACCACAAAGCTGCTTACCTATATGCACATGACCTGGAGGGTTTACATGACAGCATACAATAATGCGCCACATGACCCTATGTGTTTACAAGACAGCATACAATAATGAGCTATAGAACCTTAGGTCTTATCTTCGCAACCTTATGAGAAGTAAAATAAAGATAAACTGCTTAACAGTTACAGATCGCCCATAGATGGCTCTCCGCTAACCCATTACTCAAATGGAGTGTAAAATCTGATATGAAGGGCACTTAAGGCAAGTTTGGGATCTTTCAAAAAAGATAAAAAGACAAAGTTACTCAAAAAGTTAAAAAGTTAACACTATTTACCAAAAGTCAACAATTACGACTGCACAACTCCCAATTCGAATTTTTCCCTACAAATCAATTTTTACAATTTTTTATTACACATTTTTCCATAAAAAGTCAAAAAGTTAACCCAAACATCCATATTTTCAACCTCAATTTTTTAGTCCAAAAAGACAAAAAGTGCACTTATTTATGACACCCCAAACAACCCCTTAGTTAGAGATATAGGCAACAAACTAGTGCAATTCCCAATTGGGAAACATTTTGCGCCATTATCCACCTAATACTTAATTCCTTATCTCTACTACACCATTGTGTTGTTGAGTACTAGGAATAATCAATTTTCTAAGCATCCGTTTCTCTTCACAGAGTTTTCTAAAATAACTCAAATAGATACTCACCACCTTGGTCAAAACTAAAAGCACGAAAACTATTATCTAATTGATCTCAACCTCATATGTGCAATGTCAAAAATCATCTCAAAACTTTTGACTTATGGGAGATCAAATAGTCTTGACTCAGATGCGTATCGAAATCTATAAATGTGTCGAGATTGAGGCTTAGCTATCATACCCTTACACATATCTAGTCATAAATATCATAGTGGACTAAATGCGCCAATACAAATGACCTTCTACGGCTTTCCTACTTTCTTGTGCGCAACCAATGCGAACAAAGTTACACATTCATATGAGAGCAGGATGTCACAAGCGAGTAGGCCCGAGAGGGCCTGCTCAAACCATCCATGTCATCTTCTCATTAATGTGATTAAGTATAACAAACCACCGGTTTATGTCCAATGTCATAAACTAATTCCAATCATTCTAATGTGTGAGTTCTCGAAGACAAGTTTAAAAGGTTTAGGCCCAACTAGGTAATGACTCACGACTAATTCATGTTCACTAGATCATAAAAAGATATCATGGAGATATTAAGTGCGCCTAAGTCGCAAATTTAACTAGTAAGTGCTAATCCCCTGCACCTTCAAGTCAATTTTACTCTCCATACACTTTACTGCATCTAGTTGAAAGATGATGATACTTCTCTTGCCATCTCTGTTTCTCGCTTCATAGTTACTTGTAATTAATTCTACAATCCACAAGAAGGAGAGAATAAGCTATTAATCTCTGACAGCTCCTGAAGTAACTTAAGCGCGAATTATGCTAAAGAGTTTAACACAATGCTCTCACAAGCGATGTGTCAAAATCTTAGAGTCATTATAACCTTGTCGGCCTTAACCTTTTCATTACTATGCTGCAACATTTGCACTTAGTGGTAAACGTTATTCAAAAAAGAAAAAAAAAACGTTAGCCTAGCTAAGGAATCATACAAAGAAGCACCTCCTCATGTCTCACACTTAACTATGGAAACAGTAAGTGTCCAGACTTAGACAAGTTGGCAATGCTAATAGATTTGCAGCCAATTAGCGCTAATCTTTTCACTTAGTATTAATAGATTTTGCTGCTACTAAGCGCTAATCTTTTAACTTCAAGTGATACTTCAATGCACACTATTATAGTGCGTGAAATTTTGCTCCATCCACTCCCAATAATTGGGTAAAGAGCAAAAACATTGCTCGTACTGGCTACTCGTCTTACACTTAATGACTAACTCATTTAAGCTTGCATTTCTTGGATGATGTGACTCTTGAATGTTACTTCATCCAATGGTGCAACATCATTACAAGCCAAATTATAAAGTTAATCCTCGCAGCTCAATAGTCAAGATCATATACAGATCTATTGAGGGCTTACTAATTTCACAACTCCAAAACTCGCCAATCAAAGCTACGTAGCGTGCCGCTAACCATAGCGCACACATCAGTTTTTATTGTGCCAAACAAGGCAACAAAACCAGGGCGACTTTGAGTCATGTTTCCTTACTTTGGCTCAATTAAGGTCTGACCTAAAATCTTCAAGACTTTTGCTCATCTAAAGAATAGGATTACATTGTTCACATTTGAACATCTCTACTAAGTCTAGGTCAACCAAATTAACTTCCATAAGCTAAGTCAATTTAGAGAGAAATTTGCATTGGGATTAATTTGATTAGCATAATATAATTTTGCCGCAAAAATCTAAATTAAATAGTGACAATATTACACAAGTCGCAAGATCGAAAATCCGCTATGCTCGTAATCATCTCTTGCGCCACAGGTGACAATTATCCAAAATTTAATTTAATTTATGCGCAAAATATTAGTTTTCGGGAGTAAATCTACAAAGATTTCTCTCAACCGAACAACCTTCTACTGACTATGGCATGTCTAAAGCATGATAAAATATTCTAATTCCATACAATTGCATCTTAATGTAGATTCACAATCAACTTATGCTATGTTACATTTAATAATGGAATTTAAATAAAAAACAATTAATCATGCTATTCTAATTACAACATATTAGAAACTCTAGGCAAAAAATAACAATGTGTTGTGTTTAATATTCAGATTATGTCATAACAGAAAGTATATCACTTCTGAAATTTTTCTGGAATTTTCTGATATTTTCTGAAATTTTAAATAATTAATAAACACACATAAAATCATAAATAAACATTCCAGAATCTGGGAAAATGTAACAACCATACCAATAAATATTAAACAATTACAGTGGTCTATAGTAAAAATTTCAACTCCAGAAACTTAATCATGCAACACCAGATGCATTTTAAAGCAGAAACAATGAATTATTATTTCAGGAAAAATATTTTTTATTTTCATAAAATTTTGAAAATTTTACAGAAGATAGAAAATTTAATTCTGAGTCTAACAGTATCAACCAAGCTTAAAACAAAACTATAACGAATTACTTATGACCATTTAAAGCAATTCTGAATTTTTAAAACAAACAAACAGAACCTTATACCCAGTTGCCAAACCAGCCAAGCTAGCGCGAAAAATGGCGCGGCGCGGCTCAGCGCACGGCTCGAGCGTGGCAGCGCATGTGGCGCGGCTTAGCGCGCGCGTGGACGACACAGACAGCGCGTAGAAGCGTGTGACAACGTGTGCCCGCCGCTGACGGCGTCATCTGGTGTGTGCAGCTCACGCGCCGCCTTCCGGGGTGTTTTCTGGTCTAATTTTGGTACTTCCGAACTCCATTTTCCAAAATAAAAACATTTGTGGTCTCTTAAAAAACATTTAATGAACATAAAAATGAGGTGTTTTACACTATCAATCTAATGAGAGTGGAAGTGCAGAAACCCTGCACTTCAACTTCCTCCTTCATTAATTTTCATGCATATAATGTGTATATATTTATATAAAATTATATACATGATTTAAAAAAAGCGAAGAATCTTATGGGTAAATTGTGTGCTTCAATAAATGCGAACAACGAACTCCCAACAGTGGAGTGATACCACAATATGAGTATCACCCACACAAGTCACAGTGCAAAGGCTGGATTGTTCTCATAATGGGAGAGAGTTAGAGAGATAGTATATAAAAAATGTTATGGATAAAAAACCACATAACGTATCTGATTTCAATATATTATATAAAATATAAAATCAGATATATAATTATATATATATCAATCTATCCATATCAGTTGATATGATAGATATAGATATCAAGAGTGGGTTATTCAAATAGGTTTTGAATTCAAATTCAAAACTTACATGGATAAGGCACAAAAGGGTCATGTCACATGGGCACCCAATTTCTAATAGCATTAAATTGGAAGCTCTAAAAGTACCACTAATGAGGTGGCAGTGTAAAAAAATAAAAAATAAAGGCCAAGCTATCACATCAGTGGTGAGGTCCACATGATGCCACGTCATTAGTGATGTATTAGTGGTGTTAAATTAGTGGTATGAAGTATTTTTCTTCGTTGAATATTGTGAGAGCTTTTAAGTTGAATGACTTTTGGCTCTCACAGTTTGGGCATATTCTTTAAGGCACCTCACATTCACGTTGAGGATTTCATTGGCATAGCTTTACTCATGTTCCTCGCAAGGCTAATTCGGTTGTGCATGGATTGGCTAGAAAGACAAAGCAGCTTTCAGGCTTGGGGTGTAGATGACGAGGTCCCAACTGATCTGGTTTCTTTGGTTGTTTCGAATGCTTCGTAACTCTTTTTTGGGCAACTTAATTATCTTAAAAAAAAAGAAGCGAAAAAAAAAAAGTCTATTTCCATTATTCCTACCTGCGTACATCTCACATCTACCCAATTTTACACAAATTAAATTGCCCACAAAAATCAAATTGATTTCAATGATGGATAACGAAGGTAAGAAAAAGAGAAAAAAAAAAGATTTGAAATGAGGCATTTGGAGACACAAAGCAGAACAAGAAGAGAGCAAAATGATATTCATTAATAATTGATGAAATTTTGGTGTAATAATCCTTATTATAAAGTTACTTTTTATTTTTTAAACTCATTAAAAGTTTTGAGAATTTTTTGAAGTCAAATTATAAATAAAATAAATTGAGGCAAAGTAAGAGCATTCCCATATCTTTCCTTATATTACCTATTTTTCTGAGTCCGGATCCTCTCCAGCCCAAGCCTCCGGCCATTCCTCCTGTCAAAGGCTAGGATTTGGCCACGTCAGCAGGGCTGGATCATACGGCTCAGATCAAGTCTGGTTTTATAAAAAAGAAAAAAAAAATTGAATTTCTTTGTATTCATCGCAGCCACAAAGCTTCATTCCGACGGCCAAATCTGAGCAAAGAGAGCTCTCTGGATTCAAAGTTTCATTCCGACGTCACCCCTAACAAAATCCAAAGTTTTAGAGATTTAAAAATCTGCAAATCTTTTCTTTGAATCATAGATTAAAATCATGATTTAAAAAATTTGGGTTTGTTTAAAAGTTAAAATCCCAGATTCAAAGAAAAGCTAAAATCTGGACTTGATTTTAACAGCTTTTAAAATCATCAAATGTTAAAATCATGAAGTCACAAATTTGAAGAGTTATTGAAGAAGAATGGGGTAGGGTGGAGAGTAATTGATTTGTGCATGGATTTTGCTCTGAAAAAATTCAGATCTAGATGAAGAATGGGGGAGGGTGGTGTTGGATCGGCCGAAGCTAGTAAGGGTGGAGGTGGGGGAGAGGAGTCCGGCTGGTCGCGGTGGTGCGTGAGGGTCGCCGAAGGGTTTGGAAAAACTGAAAACCCAAATTTGCCATGAATGTGAGAGGGAAAGAAGAGTCAAAGCACTTGTGAGTGAACACAGGAACTGTCCAAAGCTTCTTGAAATTCAATTTTTCTTTTTCTTTTTTTTCTTTTTTTTTTTTTATTTAGCCAATCTGAGCCTTAGAGATGATGATGATGAAGATAGAGAGTGGAGTCTATGGAGCAAGGACTGAGAGAGTGTCGCCATGGATGGATAGAGAGAGAGAGAGAGAGAGAGAGAGAGAGAGAGAGAGAATTGGAATGAAGAAATTCAATTTTTTTTTTTTTAAAACCAAACTTCATCTGAGCCGCAGGATCCAACCCGGATGACGTGGCAAAATCCTGGCCCTTGGCCGGAGGAAGGGCAGGAGGCTTTGGCTGGAGAGGATCCGGACTCTCTTTTTCTGTCAATACAATCCCAACATTTCTCTTATCCAATCTCTTAAATATAAGTGTTGCTACAGTGATTCATTATTTGTAAAGAGTCATTGTAGCTCCCTCATATCTGATAAATTATTATTTTATTTCGTTGAAGGAGAGGAGGATGTACTCCCAAACGTCTCCCAGACATCACTTCAGATGTCCCATGAATGTCTTGGAATTAAAAAAGAAAAATATCTAAAATTAGCTTAACCGGTCGGTCGACCGGTCGTCCACCCCTGTTTGCTTTCCTCTACTATTAGCACATGCTGTGATGTTGCTTGTGTTTTTATTATTTTATTATTAAAAAATATTTAAATTTAAAAGTAATTAAAAATATTATTTTAATAGAATAGAAAAATATTAGGGAATTTGTTGGGATAGTAGATAAAAAAGTGTTCCTGGATTTTTTAATGATATTTTGGGTAAATTATCAACGCCCTTAAAGTTTGATTAAAATATTAATTTTTTCTTGAGGTTTGAGAAATTAGAAATTATTTCATGAGATTTATATTTATATGATAAATAAGAGAGTAATTTTTTATGTAAATATAAATCTCATAAGATAATTTATTATGTAAATATAAATTTCAAAAGACAGAAATGTAATTTCTCAAATCTTAGCAAATTAAGTATTTTAATCAAATGTCGAGGCGTGTCGGTAATTTGCCCTGATATTTTAGGATAAAATTTAGGTAGTCTGGTAATCCTCCCTTCCATTTCTTTTCCGGCGGCAGCTCTCTCTCTCTCCAATAGCATTTCTGGGTGTTCTTCAATTTCTCTTTCTAGGGTTTTTTTTCTATCACTTTCTCTTTGATTTTCTATTCTTTGATTTCTCTCTACTGGGTTCCTTTGATTCCTACACAATCAAGGGCATGACTACACTCAATCAGGTTACAATCTCAGTGTTGGAGGCGTTTTAACCAATTTGCAGCAAAGAATTATAAGGTATTTATTTACTTAGTTGAATTATCAAATCTTCAAATTTTACAGATTTTGATAGTTGTTAATTCTTTATGTGAAGTCTGTCTCATTCACCCACACACTCTGTTTCCTTTCTTGCTTTCTGTTGTTGTTTCTTGGAATCAAATTTCTAAATCTTGTTGAGATTCTTGCTCGATTCTATTTATCTTTAAAGTTGAATTAGAATTGCAGTTCTAGTGTTTAATCCCCAATTCCTTGTGGTATCAAAGCTTCCTGGGTTGTTAGAGGGTAAAGTTGAGTGCTTGGCTGAATTCTCAAATCTTGAAATTTTAAGGAATTTGATAGTTAAGTTCTTGATTCTTTTATCTGTATTCTCTCTCTCAAGCTGGTGGTTGTTGGGATCGAGTTTCTAAATTCCTTTTCCAATTGTTTTTAAATGGAGTTGTAAGTGCAGTTCTGGTCTTGAATTTCGTAATTCCTTGTGGGTTTTATCTTTCTTTGGTATAAAAGATTTCTGGGTTGTTGAAGGGTAAACTTGGATGCTTAGTTGAATTCTCAAATCTTTAAATTTAAAGGAATTTGATAGTTAAGTACTTGATTCTTTATCTGTAGCTGATTTTTGGATCGAATTTCTGAATTCTTCTTCTAATTCTATTTAAATGGAACAAACCCCAGCCACAGGAGAGAGAACCTGAAAGCTAGAGCGAGACAAGAAGAAGAAGAAGAAGAAGAAGAAGAAGAAGAAAAAGGAGGAAGAGATCGCCGGAGCTCCAACGCGGCAAGATTCAATTCCAAGTTTCTCCGGTCATCATCCACGGGTCAGATGGGCTCTCTCTCTCTCTCTCTCTTCTTTATCTCTGAGTCTATTTTCAATGTTTTGGTTGATCACCATAGAAAAAGGTCAAGTCTGAAGAACACGGACCACTCTGTTTGAATTCCTTACAAATTCCTTTTTTGCCATTGATTGAAGCCTTTTTTCTCTTTGTGTTTTTAGTGTTATAAATTCAAGATTTCTTTTTTGTTTTTTGGTCTTTTACTTCTTGTTTTTGGGATTTCAAAAGTTCCATGAAATTATTGTCATCATTAAACCACACTACCAATGTCATAAGCTTCTGACAAATCATAGAAAATGAGTTTTGGGGTTTTGCATTTCTAACTGTGTTCAAAAGCCATCTCCAATTCTTTCATAAAATGTTCATCAAATCATAAGAGGGAAATTTTTAAAAAGATTTTGAAGAAAAAAATTGTACTTCATACCAAATCGAACTTTTTACTCAAATTTGGAATCCAATTAGATGGGAAATTTTTTTTTTGATCAAGGGTTTTTTTAATCCTAGTTTGGATTTTCTGAATATTTCTTCATCTATGGATTCCAAGCCTTTCTATGCATTGCCCTTTTTAATTAAGAAAGCAGACAACTTCCATTGTGCTCACCTGCTGTTTGATCAAGTGTCCAACATAGAACAACACTGATGTTTTCATGTCACGAAATCCCAATAATGTGTTTTTACTGACATAAAATTTTATGTCAATGTCAAAATCTTGGCCTAATAACCTTGAGTTATGAGTTTAAGTCTTGGGACAACCACTTTGTGCATTATACAAAGGTTATGTGTGTACCCAATCATATCCCTCCCAAATACACATTAATTGTTTTTTTAATTAAATTTTATTATTATTTTTGTCTCTCTACAGATTGTAGCAGCAATGGTGACTGCATCCAACACCATTTCCATACTATAATTGTGACAGATGGAAATATAGCAAGTAAGAAGACCATCACAGCTATAATTTTGCTTGCCGTATTTGTTTGTTTGTAAACATGTTAGTTCAAACGAGTTGAGCCAGGTCTAGTCGAGCTTTGCAAGGCTTGAGCTTGGCTCAAAAATTATTCCAGCTTGAGCTTGGCTCAGCTCGTTTGCACTAATCATGCTTGAGCTTGGCTCAAAGCTTGATAATGAAGAAAAAGTTTGGCTCAATAGTTAAGCTCGGTTAGCTCGTTAAATATATGCATATATAACACATTTTGTATTATTTAAATAATAACAAACAGACCGAGCTTTATAAGCCGAGCTTATTCTAGCTCGAGCTTAAACAAGCCTAAAAATCTAGCTCGAGCTCATTTTTGTACATAACAAGCTGAGCTTGTGAGCAGCTGAGCTCATTTGTAGCACTAGTCTTGTCTAAGAAGAGAGATGTGCCATATGTCCCCAATTTTTTTTTTCCTATCATTGCATTCATTTTGTGCAGGGCTCAACAAGCCTGAAAAATGGCATTTTCTCTATCCATGTCGTCTCGAAGAGATAGACCAATGATTTCCCTCAACTCGGAGTTCCTTCCACCTGTGCCTCTATTAAAGCCTAATGCCATTAATAGAAATTATGGTAATAACAGGAACGACAAAAGTCTCTCGATTTCAGTATCTCATTCATCTCTCAAAATTGTTCGTGATCGATCGCTAGACAGGCAAGTGGTGAAGCATAACAAGATTCGTTTTGTACAAAAATTAAAGACCCTACTTCTTTCAAAACCAAAGCATTACATGCCAATCCACATTCTCTCCAAATGCCGCTCCTATCTATCCCTACCAAAGCCTCGTTCCCTCCTCTCTATGATCCATCGTTACCCTTCAATTTTTGAACTCTTCACAATCCCAACGCCCCCAACTCCTCTTAACGCAACAAAATCGTACTCTCAACTCTGTGTTCGTCTTACCCCAGCTGCATCAGCACTTGCGGCTCGAGAATCAAATCTCAAATCAACCATGTCCATAACCTTGGCCGGAAAACTCCAGAAACTTCTCATGCTCTCCTCCCACCACCGTCTCCTCTTATCAAAGCTCGTTCACCTTGCCCCTGATCTTGGCCTTCCACCTAGTTTTCGATCCAAGCTCTGCAATGGCCACCCAGACAAATTCAAGACAGTTGACACCTCCTATGGCCGGGCACTTGAGCTTGTCTTGTGGGACCCATATCTAGCCAACCCTTTACCTGCTCCTGAAGTTAAATCCGGGTTAATTGTAGATAGACCTTTGAAATTCAAGCATTTGAGACTCCGAAAGGGGCTAAATGTGAAAAGACCTCACCGTGAATTTCTGATCAAGTTTGGAGAATTGCCTGATGTGTGCCCATACAAAACCCCCATGGGGGAATTAGCGAAAGAGTCCGTTGAGTCAGAGAAGAGGGCATGTGCTGTGGTGAGGGAGGTTTTGGGAATGATGGTTGAGAAAAGGACTTTGGTAGATCACTTGACACATTATAGGAAGGAGTTTGGGCTGCCCAACAAGTTGCGGGGGATGTTGGTGAGGCACCCGGAGTTGTTCTATGTGAGTTTGAAGGGACATAGGGACTCGGTCTTTTTGGTGGAGGGCTATGACGATAAGGGCACGCTTATAGAGAAGGATGAGATTTTGGTCATAAAGGATCAGCTAATGGAGTTGGTTAGGGAAGCGAAGCGAATGAGGCGAGAGAGGAGAAATGGTGTCATTAACAACTATGTTGATGATGAAGTTGATAACGAACATTATGGTGTTTATGCTGATGGTGACGATGATTATGATGATGGTTTAGATGATTTATTTGAATCTGACGATTCTGATGATGATGCTGGTGGCGGTAGTGATGATGAGAATAGTGACGATTTGGGCCTAGATGAGAACCATGAGTTTTGGACTGCTGAAGCTGCTAGTGTTATCAACAGGGAGGGCAGCAGAGATTTGCAACCTTGGTAGTAACATCCAGTTTGCATAACTTTGCCAAAGGATAATTTTCTCTTTTAGTTTAATAAAATATGAGAAAATTGCTCTTGTAAATTGTAATGCATCCTATTTAGCAATAAATTTTGGCCTCGTTTGGGAACAAGTTCGTTTAGTAAGTTTTTGGCTTTTTACGAAAAGATGTACAGAAAAGTAGAGTGAGTGATGTGATAATTTATAGTGACTTTTTAGCTTTTTTGTTAAAACTGAAAGTTGCAAATGAGGCCTTAGATATGTCAATTACAACATTGTATTACAGATTTTAGTTTGCATGCTTCATCTTATTTGGACCCTAGCAAAAATCCTTTCAACTGATCAAGCCTTGCTTGGAAGTTGGCTTAAAATTGACTTTTTGGCTGAAAAATAGTCTATAAAAAATTTTGGCAGAAAAAATTTGGGTTGTTTGCCTTGCCTTTGTTTTTGTTTTTGTTTTTGTTTTTGTTTTTTTTTTCCATAAAAAATTTAATAATGCCTTTTTTTGGGTAACCATTCATTAGTTTTTTAATGAAAAATAACCAATATGGCCTTCATACTATTGCATTAAAATGCAACAATCTTATTTTCAAATGATTTTTTTAGGCTTTTTGGTAGAAAATTGAGATTTTTGGCTTTTTGATGAGATAGTGATTTTTGGTGAGAAAATGCAATTTATTTATTTATTTTTCTTAAGTAGGAAAATGAATTGAGCAAAGAATATTTTGGCCTTTTACCTTTTTAAATTACAAAATCAGAAGGGCAAATTACAAACACCTCCCTCGAGATTTGGTGAAAATACAGATTCCCCCTAAGGTTTGAGAAATTACAAATTGCCTCCTGATAGTCAAATTTTCATAAAAAATTAGGGGAAATTAGGAGGGAATCTGTATGAAAATAAAAACCTCAGGGGGCAATTTGTTATGGAAATATAAACCTCAGGGGGCGGGATGTAATTTCTCAAACCTCAGGGGGGAATCTGTATTTTCACAAAATCTCGAGAGGGTGTTTGTAATTTGTCCAATTTTTTGCTTATTTATTTTCTGTTTTTCTTTCGTAAGGTCATCAAATTACAAATGTGAACAATTAAGTTTTATTTTGGATAAATTGTTATAGAAAAAGTTCAAATTTTTATAGTGCTATGTTTTATTTACTTTTACTCGTTCCCATTAAAACATTATGAATTACACTTTTAGAACTAATTTCAATTTACATAAAAGTTTTATATATATATATATATTGTAAAAATTAAGCAACTTTTATCAAACAAAAGCATGTGTAACTGAATAAAAAAAATTGTGGTACAATTTTCTATTGTCTCATACTATAGGAAACATATTTGGCAAAATAATCCAAAAAACTTAATTTTATTAATAGTTTTATCAAAAGCCTATGAAAAATAATACAATATGTATATCTTACAAAGTGCACGGTGCTAAATCCATATATCACAATTGAGAAGTTTGTGTTTGTGTTTGTGTTTTTATTTATTTATTTATTTTTATTTTATGGATTATGAACAAAAACAAAAACAAAAACAAAAACAAAAATAAAAAATAGATAGAAAGGGAATAAAGGAAAGCTGCATAATGCAACATAGTAATACCTAAAAATGACAATTTTAATTTTAGAATTATGATTTGAGTATGGAGTTGTCTTTTGAATTTTGAATTTTTGAATCATAATTTGAAAAGCAAAAATTTGTTTAGTTATGAGTTTTGAAAATAGCTTTTGGATGATTTGTAATTTTTTTTTTATTGATTGATCTATAGAATGTGAGAGTATATGAGAGGATAGAGGAGAGATAAGAGAGAAAAAATGATTGATTGATTGAATAATGATAATAATAATAATAAATATAAAAAAAAAAAGAAAAAAGAGAAGAGTTTTGAAAGTAATTTTGAGTTGTATTTTAAAAATATGTTTGGTTAACATGTTTTATCCAAATTATGATTTAAAAACAGTATTAAGTTTTGAAAAGTAAACCAAAAGCTACTAATAACTGACCCAATCCAATCCCAAAGACATTATGTTTTTCCAAGCCCCCGACTTGAACGGGGAATACTGTGGAGCATGATCCCCAACCTAAACAAGAGATGATTTATCACTCTTATTATTAATACTTGAACTTATCGTCCGTACTTAGTGAGCTTTCACCAAGAAAATGCTAGTTTAAAGTACGAGAAAGCAAGGCAAAAAACAACTCATCCACCCAAACAATCTCTTGACCTCTATAAAATTATCTTTTAACTAAAGGCATTTTTATTAATTTTATTTTATTGGAACCTAATCCAATTTTCGGAAACAAGTTTCCAATTTAAAATAAATCAATAAATAAATAAATATTGTTTTGAATAGACAATCAACTATGCAAAAGAAGAAGAAGGAGGAGGAGAAGAAATGTTGGGCCAACATTGGAAATGGGCTTCGTAGAGATCCAAGTTCAATTGGGTCAATTCACAATCAGAGGCCCGTCAAAAACCCTAACCCTACTCACCGCCTATTTGCTTACTATAACAATAAAGTTTACTCTGGAGCTCTCACAAACCCTAGAAGCTTTGAGACTGACTCTGCGACGCAGCCATGGTAACTCTCTCTCTCTCTCTCTCTCTCTCTCTCTCGCTCTAGCTTAGCGTTTCGTTTCTGTTTGGTTGAAGAGAAAATGTAGGAAAGGAAAGAAATTTGAACTTTGGCCTGTCGATTTATTGAGATCTGATCATTTTTTTATTCTTTCTTTTGCCTTTTTTGTAGTCTAGAGATGTATGTGTTCTGTGATCGTGCTAGGGTTTGCAATTGTAGTTGCTTGAAATTGGCTTGATATTAGGCAATCAAATTGTGATAAAGAAATAAAAAGTAAATAAATTGTCGAAATTGCTTCGAAATTTTTGTAAATATTTTGTCTTAATGCTAAAGTAATGGGTTATTCCATTAAAATTTTTCATGTAGAAAGGAAGTTCTTATTTCAGCTGCAACTAATATATTATGGTGTCCATTTTCACATTTAGTGCAAAATATTATTTAACAACCCAAAATTATTGTTTTTGATCATTCCATATTATGTTTTCTATTTTTTATAAATCTTGGTTTTATTTTGAGATGTGATAGAAGTTTGTTTCAGCCATTTAAACCCTAAGATTGAGCTCCCATAGAAGTTTGTGCTGTTACTGCTGATTGCAGAAGAATGAGGAAAAGATTGATTATTTGTACATGAAAGAGACATTTAATAATACTGTGATTGAATGCACTAAAAAAAAAAACTATGATTGGTTGTAACTGTTTTCGACCGGGCATGTTATTTTGTAAATGATATAAATTGATTGCTGAATTGTTACTTTGAGAGAAAATTTTCAATCTACTTTTATATTCATTAATGCTGTTATTACCTATACTAGTTTTGGACATTCTGGTAGATCTATAGTTTTTTTCTTGGAGATGGACCTCGACTTGGTGAGATAAATAAATGTAATTTTTTTTTGAAATATTATTTTTTTGGATCATCTAAGAACTGCAGGATCTGCTCACGATTAACATTACTAGTTGGTCCCATTTTTTATTTTCATAACTGACTTATTTATTCCCATGGTCTACATAAATTTTCTAGATGCTGAAATTCAAACCTCAGTTTATTGTAATCATTTTGCTCTCATCTAATCATACGTCTTTGAAGTTCTTTATGTTGTATTTAAATATAATATGATCCGTCTGTTGTAGGTTAACGTTCCAAAGACCAAGAAGACCTACTGCAAGTCGAAGGAGTGCCGGAAGCACACCTTGCATAAGGTTACCCAATATAAGAAGGGAAAGGATAGTTTGGCAGCACAAGGCAAGCGTCGTTATGATCGGAAACAATCTGGCTATGGTGGACAAACAAAACCAGTTTTCCACAAAAAGGTAACAATCAATTTCCAACCTTCTTCTAATGTGCTAGCCTGCTTCTTTAGCCATAAAGATAGGAATCTTACCATTTCAGTCGAGGAAATTGTAGTGTAAAATCAACCTTGCTACATCCCCCTAAAAAGAGCCCCCCTAATCCACCTAATTTCCATATTAAGTAAGAAAAAAAAAAAAAAAAGGAAACAGTTGCCAAAACAGGAAATTAGGGGGATTAGGGGCCTCTTTTTAGGGCTCCAAATCATTTTCCGTGTAAAATATATGGTTGTTGGATTTCCCAGATTGATGATTATACACTTGATTTATATTTGACTAGGCAAAAACCACTAAAAAGATTGTGCTGAGGCTGCAATGCCAGGGTTGCAAACATGTATCGCAGCACCCAATCAAGGTTAGCTTCATAACTCTTAGTGACACATCCACATTCAGTGTTGGTTTGTTGTTGTTGTTGTTGTTGTTTTTTTTTTTTTTTTTTTTTTTTTTATGAATACATAAAAAATTTATTGCAACTGTTTCTGCAGAGGTG
Source organism: Camellia japonica (assembly GCA_030407325.1). Classification (NCBI taxonomy): domain Eukaryota; kingdom Viridiplantae; phylum Streptophyta; class Magnoliopsida; order Ericales; family Theaceae; genus Camellia; species Camellia japonica. Next base: position 121,025,911 of record JAPPVO010000003.1, read on the forward strand.
CAAACATTTTGAGATTGGTGGAGATAAGAAGGGGAAGGGAACTTCTCTATTCTAAGTGGCTAGTGATGGAAAATTGCGTGTATCTTATCGTTTTGCAGCTGTTGCCTTGACCTTTCAATTAATTATTACGGTTTTTCAGTTGGAATGGAAGTATCTGTTTTAGCCCATAGTTTTCTAGATGTTGTTTTGGAATGATGTTATATGTTTCTTCCAAGTACTAATTGCTTTTATGAGATTGCAGTTGCACCCTTGCCCATTGGGGTTTTTATGGTTTGATATCAAAATTTTTGGATTACAAGCTTTCTTACCTGTTGATTTCAAATATGCCCTTTCTCCTGCTATACTGCAGTCTCTATCCAATAACAATAAGAGACTACCATTGGGAGTGAATATGGAAATCTCAACATCATCTTTTCAGAATATGGGCTAGCTTTGCACTTTGTTACTGGTGTTCGAGTCATCACTGTGAGTGTTGATTCCCTCTTCCTATTTCCCATCCACTTGCTGCGCATTCTCATAGTTACTCGTGATTAGCAAAACAAATTGCACTCTTATCTCTTCTTTCTTCTTCCTCACCCAGGATCACCCCACCTTTCAACCACCTTCTGTTGCTATGCCCAACCCCCCAACCAACCACTCCTATCTCTCGGCTGCACGCCCCTAGCCTCCTTGCCCATCTACCCTTGCCAATCACCCAACATAGACACAATTTGCCTCAAATCACAAAGCAACAGTGGCACGCCATAATAGTCATCTTTATTGTGACTGCCACGCACATAAAGATCCGATTAGATGGTTGCAGCTGGTTGATCTTTTGACCACCATGAAGTTGGATCTCCTACTTGACGAGGACAAAGGCACACGCTTAAGCCTTTATCAATAGATGTGGCTGTTGTGGTAACTTTGATGGTGGTTATAGTGGAGAGTGGTAAATCAGAATGAGAGAGATTGTTGGCGGAGAAAGGGAGATAAATGGTATATTGAGGGTAATATGGATATTTAAAATTAATGACATCAACAAAATCAATCCTTGAATAAAAAGTCTTTTGTTATATGGTTTAGAATCTTACAGGCGAGCAATTTTTAAAAAAGTTACATGTATTTCATAAGCCTGGGGTGCTGTTTGGAATTTTGTCCTTTTAAAAAGGGTAAAGATATCGTTATTGGTTTTCATCATAGTGTTGCTAAGAGCATCTCAATTATTATTTTGGATTCTTCAATTGTTTTATTTTTTTTTATTATAATAATAATTTCAAATGAAATTATTAAAAAAGATAGGATAAATTAAACTTTGCTTCCTTGAAGTTCCACTTATTTCTCATTTTGGCCTTTTAATTTCTCAATTTAGCCTTTTATGTTTGTAATCCTTCTCATTTTGGCCTTTTAAGTTTGATTTTTTTCACTTTGGCCTTTCATGTTTGCAATTCTTCATACTTTGACACTTTATATTTGCTATCCTTTTCACTTTACTCTTAAACTAACTTCCATTCAAAAAACTAACAGAATCTGCCACATCTATCAAAAAAACTAACAGAATATGTCACATCACCAACCCATCAGCTTCATGCATGATGTAAAAAATTCAATAAAAATGTAAAAAATAAAAAAGAAAAAAGAAAAAATGGGAATTTTCTTTGTCTTTAGTGATTTTTTTTTTTTTCAAATTTATTCATAAATATTATTACATTATAGATGTATCTAGATTAGATGCACTTCAAAAAATAAGAACAAATTTAACTAAAAAAAGAAAAAAGCTAACTAAAGACGGAAAAAAAAAAAAAAAAAAAAAATTCATTTCAGAATTGACAATACAGATGTTTGAGTTAGTATATTTTCATTTTTTTTCATTTTTATGGGTCGTTTGGCAATGACTTTTTTAGTTGGCTTTTTGATTTTTTTGATTTTTTTAGCTTGAAACTTTTTTGTTTGTTTGGTTTTCTTATTTGGCTTTTTTGACTTTTGGCATTTGAATGACAAAATTGACCTCCACTTTGGAATGATGCTTTTTTGACTTTTTGTTTGTATATGGGTCATTTTGGTAATTTTGCATCCCAACTCAACTTTTTTGGAGAGCATCTATTTATACACACCAAATACACTCTTTGCACATCCTTCTCACTACACACACCAAAAAAATTAATTCCTAATTAGTTTACTCACTGCACACACGGTTCATTCCACATCTTCCCTCGTACACACACACACCCCTGACCCCAAACCCAGCTCTCCCAACGGTGCCCATTGAAGCTGAAGCTACATCTTCAATCCTGAAGCTTACCGTGTTGAAGACATTACCCCATAGTAGAAGCTTCACACAGCTTTCATCCCCAAAGCTGCATCCATCAAGACATCCCATTGAAGCATTCTAACACATTTTCAATCCTCATTCGTATTTATGTGAGTTTACTTTTCAATCCTCATTCCTATTTAATTTGCAATGTAGAGTTTTGTTTTTATCATTTTGAAAACGAACGAAGGCCCACGGAGTGTAAACAAATTGTTCGGAGCTGGTTTTCCGAAATTAAGGAATTTGTTTAGAAGTGGGAATTTGCAATTAGTGATTTATTTCAATAGTAGGTTTCCGAAAAATTTTGATTATTTCGGCAATCAACTTCCGAATATTTTAAATTCAGACAACAATCAACTTCCGAAATTAATTTTTTGTTTCGGTTTTCAACTTCCGAACAGTTTTTTTTTTTTTTTTGTATTTTTTGTATTTTTACATTTGTATAGTCATCAAACATATTAATTTTTGCAAATAATATGGATTTTGAATATCAACAACGTGTCCCATCTACTGCTTCAAATAGACGACGTCGTGAATTGGATGTTGACCATGAACGGGGACAAGGGCGTGGGCGAGGATGAAGTCGTGGTCGAGGTCGTGATCCAGTTTCGGTAGAATATGATATCCCTAGTGCCAGTCAAAGTCGAAGCCAAAGCCAAAGACGAGTTCAACGTGATGATATGCCTGACATTGTTGTGAAGGATGCCTCTTTACCCGATTCTCCTACTGTCTAGGAAGAGTACCTTACTCATGCTTTTCCAGGTGGACCGACTGATCTATCAATACTGCGGAGTTTCAATAGTCATGTCGCTGCAGCTATTTGGCACATGGAGGTAAACATTCCTGAGTAGAAGTGAAATTCACTTGTATATGAGTTTTTTTTTTTTTTTTTTTTTGGTGTTGTATGGTAGTTTCTAATGAGATATCATTTGTGTTATAGGAACGAGGGCCCCTAAAGTGTCATAATCACTCTTCGAAGATCCTTGCATGGCCATGGTGGTTAGTAGACAACACCAGATTCAAAGCCATTATTGAGCAGTCTAGGCTATCACAGTTAGCTCGTTGCACTTATCGGTTTGTCAACAAGCTTCTAATCTCCAATTTTGTTGAGAGATGGCAACCTGAGACGAACACATTTCACATGACAGTTGGTGAGATGACGTTGACTTTGGATGATGTTGGCAATATTCTTAGCCTTCCCATTGTAGGCAGATCAGTCAGCGTACCAGATGTGACGGATCATCATGGAGTTACGCTACTAGTTTCTGGCTTGGGGATTACTGAACGTGTAGCACATGAAGAGATTTCTACTGCTGGTGGCAATTCAGTCAGGCTTGAGTGGTTGCGAAGTCAGTTTGCTGGTGTCACAGATTCAGACCCCGAGAAGACTATACAGTGCGCTGCTAGAGCTTATTTGTTGTTTCTGTTGGGATGTACACTCTTCAGTGACAAGAGTGGCTGCAGGGTTCCTGTTGTTTACCTTGGCTTATTAATGGATTTGGGATCCATTCATACTTACGCCTGGGGTGCTGCTGCATTAGCATTTTTATACAGACAGTTGGGATATGCTAGCCGGTCCAGGGTTAAGCAGATGGGTGGTTATATGACTCTTTTGGAGGCATGGATTTATGAGCACTTCCGAGCATTCCGACCTCACCAGAACATGGGCTACAATGAAGACATGCCACACGTGTACCATTGGGCATCTAGGAGAGACGCGGGTTCCTTCATTGATCATTTGAAATCTTTTCGAGCTGAGCTTGACAGTTTGGTAGCGACTGATGTAAGTTTACTCGTCTTGAGTAGGGCTGAGCAAGGAATCCGTGAAATCCGTAATCCGATCCAGTCCAGTCCAATCCGATAAGTTTGGATTGATTTTTTGAATCCGTGGTTCGGTTCCGGATTGAACAATTAAAAATCCGTAGTCCACGGATTGGTTTCGGATTGAACCTCACGGTTCCGGATTGGAACCGATCCGGACCGTTACAAATAGTCTATATTTTTATTATACATCCTCCCCATAGTATCTTCTCTTATTCCATAAAAAACCTAAACTCAAACCTAAACCCGCATAATATCTTCTTTTATTACTTTTGTTTGTTAGTTTTTAGTTTTAATTTGTAATGGTTTAAATACTTATGGTGAAACCAATTTTCTTATGATTGTTTAAATTCTAGAACAGTATGTCGCTATTATAAAAAGACATGTTACTATTGTGGAACTAATATAGCGTTATATTTATGTTTTTATGAAATTAAAGTGTTATATATATATATATATATATATTTGTTATTTAATTATGTGAATCCGTGGTCCTAAACCGATCCAATCCGTGATTAAATGGATTGGTTCGGATTGGTTCCATGATATAAACGGATTGGATTGGTTCCAATTTTTCAGGAACCGTAAATAACGGATTGGTCCTGGTTTTACCCCAAATCCGGACCATGCTCACCCCTAGTCTTGAGATAATTTTAACACTTTCCATTTATCTTTCCCTTTATATACTTTAATTCACAAACACTTTACGTTTACAGGTTATTTGGGATCCATACCACAGCTACAGAGACCGGCATCCATGTAACCCGATTACGTTCTATCATGGATGCTTAAAGTGCTTAGACGTGGTCGAACCCTATCATCCAGATAGAGTTCTGAGGCAGTTTGGCAGGGTTCAAACCATCCCAGATGCACCGCTAGCTCCCAGTCATGGTGCTCGAGGCAACATATCTGCACGATATACAGCCATGTATAGATACTTGGATAGGATCTGGGAGGCTTGGGATAACCATGTGTTATCTGAGCAACGGAGGAGCACACCAGTTCGTTAGCCTTGGGAAGGTGTACTGGGTTACATGGATTGGTATAAGAATATCACGCACCTATATGTTGAGCACACTGATGAACCGCGTGTCCATGACCATCAGGATTTCAGCCAACATGCCGATGTAATATATTATCCTCTTTTATGCATTTGTAACTTGCTTTTTATTTTCTAATATGTTCTCTAAAATGTGATATTCTTTTCAAATGCAGTGTATTGCATATGCACTGCAGATTTCACATCCTATTATTGACGCTGGTTATGAGGAGGGGATTCGACATCCTTATCGACTTTACCAGGCTATCGAGAGTATGACGCATGTCCTTGAAGGTCAGCACATTGACGAAACTGGACCTAGTTATACTAGAGGTCGCTTTTCATCTCCGAAATTGACGTATAGTCGTAGGCCTAGGCGTAGGCATACAGCTGATTCGTGACATGTTATTTGTTAGTTAAAGAATTTTTTGCGGTGTTTTTTGTAAGATGATATTGTTGTAATGGTAACAGTGGTTAATATTTTCTTATTATAATGGAATGGCAACAATGGTTGATACCATTGAAAATGACATTTTATTATTAGAATGGAATTGTAACAATGGTCGTTGATTTTGTAAATGATATTTTCTCATTATAATGGAATAGTAACATCAACATCAACATAAAAAACACATCCATTAATTTCTTCCATAATTCTAACATTGTCAAATGCATACATGTGTCATGCGACATCAACAACATCAAATGTCTCTCGAGTAGCTACATTATCATGAATAATGTCCTTGAAATGTTGAATGCGACGCACATATGCATCATCCCAGTCGACAGCGCAAGGGTGACGGTATTTTCGCCAATTAGTGGCTATAGGAGGAACTAGATGGCCTGGCTGCAACAAAACCTGCACCAAATATCAATTGAGTTAGTGGTCATACCTCATAACTTCTTGTACATGCACAAATTGATAAGTTTCTGTTATACCTGGACGAAATGATTTCCGCTGACAAACCCAATGGCAATCTCACGTCTATCAAGTTGAGGTACTGGCACTGTTCTAAGAGGTAAAAAGGTGAGACATTGCTGTAATGACAAGTGGTATAACACAAGATTGTAGCACGATGCAACAAGATGCCCCATGTCTGGCATAGTCATCCAATGTGAGTATCTAGGACTGTCTTCAAAGTATGACAATGCTTGTCAATTCTTCAAACCTTTCGTAGGACCCATAAAGTGTAATGTATTCCTCCTTGACAAACTTAATGTATGATTTCAACCCAGAAGGGAAAGCATCAACATATGCACCAGGTTTCACTGTTCTAGTAATGTATACCTTCCCTTTCACACTCACCTTCTCCTTTCCCTTAACAAGTCGCTTCTTCTTGGTTTCCAGAGTAGAAGCTAATGTAGTGATTTGAGTGTCCCTAGGTGAGAAGAAATCATGTCCAGATTGCACCAACTCAAATGCACACGGGTCACGATGGGTAGAAACATTGATCTTCTTATGATCCCGAGGACGTGTTTTGGGTTTCACCTCCGGCTCAACAAAAAAAGTGCTTCCCGGATATACAATCTCTTTCAACTTCTTCAAAAGCTCCAACCGCATGGTTCTATCACTTTCATTAAACTTGTTCACAACCAACTCTACTTCTGCATAACAACTCACCTCCGTTTCCTCTTCTTTCTTGCATATGGAGATATGAAGTTGCCTCCACTGTGAGTGCATGGTAGCAAGTGGTATAGGACGATCTTGTCTGATGTAGTCAGCAATCTCATGGGCACAAGATAAACCATGAGTGTGGCGAAAGACGCATCCACAAGCTTCAACATCAATACCAATGGAATTGGCTCTCTTACTCTCTACAAGCAAATACTCCAATGCAGAGATAGACACATTACCCCGTAGCTCCCTGAACTGAAAATGTTTAAATTCATGTTGCACAACAGTTAGACTTTTCTCAAATGAAGCCTTGATATCAGTGTGTTGCAACTCAAGCAGACTGTGTATTTTCTCAAATGATGCTTGAAATGAGACTTGACATGAACCCAATTGTCTTTTAAGTTTTGCATGTGCACCCTCAGCCCTGTTCAATTCAATGTAAGTCAAATTAAAATCAAGTACATGGCACTTATTAATAACATATTGAACAAAAGTAATCTTACCGGTTTGTTGTAACATTGCCATAATGCATACACGTGTCTGTCCATGCCGCCACAAATTTCTCCTTGTAAGGAACCAACCAAGTATCTGTGACGTATTTGACTGCATCAGGATAACTACTAAATTCCTTAAGTAATGATTTAAGATGCTCATCGTATTGAATTTCAAAAGATGAATACACTAAAGAGTTCCACTCATGGTTGAACTTCTCCCATTTCTGCTGTGTCTCAAACATTTTCTTGCATTTGGTCAATACATTCTTACTGATATGCCAACGACATAATAAATGTCAGCCACTCGGAAATATCTTCTGTATGGCATTCATCAAGGCTAGCTCTCTGTAAGTAACAATAATTGTTGGCACAACAAAACCATCAATGACATCACATAATGTAGCTAACACCCACGCATAGTTATCGACCCTCTCATACTATAAGTATGCGAAAGCTACAGAGAAAGTCATTTCAGTTGATGTCGCTCCCACAATTTTAAGAAGAGGAAGATGATATTTGTTGGTTTTATATGTGCAATCCATAATTAATATACGTGGGAAAGACCGAAATAAGTCCAAACTGGTAAGATGTGCCTAAAACAAGTCTGTCACAGTCATCATGGACTCTTTAGACCAATGGCGCTCAATGTAATTATACTTGGCCAATTCACCCAATAAGTGTTGCATCTGTGATCTTCCAACTCTCTATACCACCCTGTTTTGATGGCGTACATTGTAAATGGTTTTAAATGTGCTTACATTGAGGGCATCTCGCTGTTTCAAGGTTACTAGGATTTCTTTTGGCCGAACCATGTTTTCTGACATATCCGTTAACAATGCTTTCTCATCCTTTGATAGCCTCCCCACATATGAATGTCCCTCAAGGTGCTCCGCAGCAATGTTTACAAACCCGGACCGGATCGGACCGGTCGGTCGAACCCGTCGAACCGGGACCCGGGCTTAGTTCCGGTCCAGCAAAACCTGCAAACCCGTTCTAGGCGTAAAACCGTTCATAATCGTGAGAACCGGATGGACCGCCGGTTCAACCGGAAAAACCGGTGAACCGGCCGAGTTTTGAGAAACCGTCTGAGTCTGTTGCACTTATATATAACACTAATAAAATCTAATTTCTAGGGTTCCAAACAGATTCATCTCCTCTCTCTCTCTTTCAACTCAAAATGGCGTTTGATGATGGTCTTCCTCTCCGCAGATCGTTGGTGATCGGAGGACACAAATCCGGTGAGCTGCTTCTCTTTCTCTTCCCTTTCTCTTACTCTTCTGCTGTGCTGTGGATGTGGTGGCTGTTTGGTCCTATTTCTCTTCCCATTCTCTTCTTCTTTGCCTTTTTTTGCTGGTTTTGTTTGTTTGTTTTTGTTTGTTTGTTTTTTTTTTGTTTTTTTTTTTTTTTTTCCTGATCTGATTTGAGTTGAGCCTTATATTCCTCTTTGATTACAAATATATATAAATTTTATGATGAAATTTTGTTTGTTTAAGCATAGCCAACGGTTAGATTGCAACAACTCCCTCCCAAACTCCAAACTCTAACTCTGCTCCCATTCTCCTCATTTACTTTTGTTTTGACTCTGTACCTTCCATCTTCTACCTTCTAAGCTTCTTGCCTTGACAAGAAATTGTTTAATTACCTTTCAGTACTTTTGATTATCAAGAAATGTTCTCTTCTCATCTCAGGGGGACTTATATTGCTGTGTTCACATCTATATAGAGCACTGTATTGCAGCTGAAAAAAAAAAAAAAAAAAAAAAAAAAACAAGAGGTAAATCTGATCCTTCTTTTCCTTATTGAACAGAAAAAAAAAATTGATTGATTGATTTGTTGAGCTACTGGTTTGTTGAGCTTCAAAAAAATTATGAACAGAAAAAAAAATGTTGAGCTACTGGTTTGTAAACATTGGTTGATTTGTTCCTTCTTTTCCTTATTGATTCTGGTTAAGCTTCTTAGATGAGTCCCTGTAATGGTTTATGTGATTGGTTTATGTAATTGATTCTGCTAGATTCTGCTAGATTAATTTGATTACAAGTTCATTGTGAATGATATTTGAAAATTCTATTATTTTGTTGAATTTAATTTTTTTTTTTTCATTTTTTCATTTATATTTTTAATATATATATATATTTAATATATTTATGATGTAATAATGACGTCACGGTTCGACCGCTTCGACCCGGCGGTTGAACCAGTGACCCATCCACCCGGTTCCTTTTCCGGTTCGCTCACCGGTCCGGGTTTCAAAACATTGCTCCGCAGGTGGATGGTTATGCAATCCGCATACTACGGTTAATGTCCATTCATCATGTGTGCTAAACCTGTGAGCTCTCATATCAAAAGGACAACCACACTTCTTCGTACCGGTTATTCTTGATGTATTGTTGCCATCATGTTTTAACTTCTTTGTCGCTCTATATTGGCCACTCCTCTCACAAGCAAGATACATCCTGGGTCTTTTTTTCCCTCCACCATAGTCTGATGCTTTGATTACAATGACCAAACCATTTGTCTTTCTAACTTCACGTACCCAGTTGAGTAATTCATCCTTACTTTTGAATACCTACAAAGTCAAATAAATATTATCAAACATTTACATTTGTTGAGCAATTCGAAACATAATCATTATAATTTCGTAGAGTGAACCTGTTCAGTTGTGAATTAAGTAGTGTAATCCAACACAAAATCCGCGCAAACCTGACTTCCTTGAGTTGACACATATTCCTACATGTTTTGTATAACATTACAAATTTTTAATGGCATTATAAAGATTAATTTGCAATTCGAAACTGTAAATTTGGTATGCAGTTTGCAAATTTGGAATATAAAATGGGAAAAAAATTTTTTTACTTCATTCGGAAGTAGTTGTCTGAATTCATTTTAAAATTTCGGAAGTTGAATGTTGTAAAAGTTAACTTATTTCGGACAACAACTTCCGAAATTAAATACTTTTTTCGGACAACAACTTCCGAAAATAAATACTTATTTCGGTAGTAGATTTCCGAACAAAATAATATAATTCGACTCTGGTGATCCGAACGACGCTGGAAAAAAAGAAAGAAAGAAGAGAAACTCACATTTCCTTCACTATGTTTCTCATAAACATTTATTTACTGATTTTCAGAAGACAAATCCTCCATAACAATGATGAATGAGGAAGAAGCTACGAATAAGGAAGGTTGATGCTTTCCCTTCTAGCTTAATGTATGATGAATGAGTGCATTGAGAAGTTACGAACTTGAAGCTTAATGGAAGAAGCTATGAATTTAGAAGAAGCTACGAATGAGTGAATGAGTGCTTTCACTTCTAGCTCAATATAAGAAGCTGAACTTGGAACTTCAACGTGAAGTCTGGATGGATGTGTGCATTGAGACGTTTTGAATTGGGTAGATGTCTAAAATAGTAATTACACTTAGGGATAAAATTGTAATAAAAATAAATATCATTAAGTGTGTATATAGAGGGGATTTGGTGTGTGTAGATAGAAGCTCCCACTTTTTTGGCATTTTGTGATTTTGTAGCTCTTTTTTGTCCTTATGTGCTTATTTAGCCCAAGTGAGAATGCCAAACCGGGGCTTAGTAAACTTTTTTCTTTTTTTAGTTAAATTTGTTTTTATTTTTTTAGATGCATCTAATCTAAATACATTTATAATGTAATAATGTTTATGAGTAAATTTGAAAAAAAAAATTCACCAAAGACAAAAAAAATCAATTTTTCAATTTTTCATTTTTTGCATCTTTAGTGAATTTTTTACATTACACATGTAGCTGATGTGTTAGTGATGTGACAGATTCTGTTAGTTTTTTGGATGAAAGTTAGTTTAGAAGTAAAATAGGAAAGATTATAAACATGAAAGGCTAAAGTGGGAAAAAAATCAAACTTAAAAGGCCAAAGTGAGAATAATTGCAAATATAAAGGATTAAAGTGGAAAAAATCCAACTTAAAGGGCCAAAGTGAGAAATGAGTGAAACTATAGGAGGGCAAAGTGTGATTTACCCAAAAACGATATGGATGCTAAAATAGACATGGATGCAATTGAAACACCTCATCTCACAATTAGACCCACCCATTAAATCATAACATAATAGGCTTTTAAAAGCACCCACTTCCATCATCACCCACATACTTTAAAACCCTCAAAACTTTCATAAAACCTACACAGTCACATAAACGGTACTTCTTTGCAAATTTTTCCGGTGGCAAGTCTTCTCTAATAAGTCTTAGACAAGTTCGCACTTCTCTAGCTAGACTAGTTTATACAAATTGATTGGTAACATAGGTCCGAACATGGCTAATTTGTTGGGTAACACAGGTCCGAACGGGAATAATTGGTTCAATAACGCAAGTCCAAATGGAGCTAATTCGTTCAGTCATATAGGTCTAAAATTTAGCAACTTCTTTACAAAAATTGTCAGTGAGAGAGCTTATTAGTAGTCCGATCATTAGCATCGGTGCTCAAATTTCGGTCACATAGATCATTGGTGGAAAGAGATTATCGGTGAGAATGCTCACCGGTAGTCCAATCGCCATCGTCGACGCTCGATTTTAGATTTGTCAGTGCTAGAATTTATTATATTTTCTTCAAATCTTAGAAGCGATTAGTGATATTTTTTTAAATTTCCAAAACAAATATTGTGTTTCCTAAAAATGTTGGTTATTTTAATAAATAAATAAAAGTTCAATGTTCTTTCTCCAAAAATAGCCTATCAAACAAATTTGGACAAATTATCTCAATTTTGCTCCTTATATCATTTTAATCTCTATGCTTTTAATTAACTCAATTTTGACCATTGTATCAATTTGATTCAATTGATATCGCTAGTCAAAATTTTGATAAAAAATAATTATTAATTTAGTTAGAGTTAACTCATTGAGTCAAGTATATTTTCAATTTTACCCTGAATGTATGATACATGTCACACACGTAACCATTTTCCATTAAAAAAAAAGCTAACGAGTATAATTAATTGGATTAAATTAAAACAAAATCATAAATTTAAGATCAAAATTAAATCACTTAAAATAATAAGAACAAAAATGACAGCAGACAAAATATAAGGACTACTAGATTAATTTGCCCAATAAATTGTCTCTTCAAAAAATAAAAACAAAATGAAAACACAAGCAAACACATATGCCACACATGGTAATAACAATGCTTTGTCTTTAATTTGCCCAACAATTTTGTGTTCTTCAAAAAAATTAAAACAGAATGAAAACACAAGCAAACACATGCCACGCATGGTAATAACAATGCTTTGTCTGTAAATAAACGGTGGATGTGTTACATTTTTGGGGCACTAGGCGAATTTTCTTAACACCCTCTATGTATAATTTATAAGAAAATTTTTTTTAATGTAAAATGGCAAATACCCACAATTTTTATAAGCAAAATTGAGATATGAAAATCATATAATAAACCCCATAAGTGTAATTAATAACATACTCAAATTTAATTTAAGACGAGAAATAAAACACCAAATAAAGTATAAAGATATAATACTAAATAAATATTAAATTAAGTGCGGTATCACTTAAATATTACTTTTCTTATTAAATGCTTAGGTACAAAATTATTAATTAATCTTATATACTCTATCAGTCTTTTGTGTAATACATTAATCGAAAGTAAGATTTAAATAACTTCAAAAAACCAAAAAACAAACACTCTAGAGGCACTTGTAACCAATTTAGTCAACAAAATTTTATAAAGAATCTATGCATTTACGACACAACCATTCATTACTTTGATGGGTAATACTAGAGATACCAAATTTTCTATCAAATAAATGATCAAATGTCTCACATGGTGAGGAGTTTGCAATTTTGTGAACCACATATAAGTGAAATATTTGATCATTTACTTGATAAAAAATTTAAGAACTGTAACATTGAATTAATTGACCGCTCCAATTGGACCCTTCATTTAAATCTAATAAAAATATTTCTATTAGTACACAAATGAGGGTTCCAAAGAAGTGAGGCTCTATTTTTCGAACAAAAACCAGAGTCCTTAGCAACCAATACTAGAGCTCTAACATGAGCGCTAATGAAGTGTCAAAAAAGATTTATTGTTTACTTCCAAACATAGAAGGCAAGGTTTTGTTGCTCCTTCCTACCACTGGGTTTGGTTAGACAAATGTAAATTTAACTTCAATTAGTTTTTCAATATATATATATATATATGTCCGTCTTCAATTAATCTTATCTCCACTTCATTTCAATTAATCTTATGAATAAAAGACAATTTAGCCTCACATGATTTGTCACCGGCATTTAATATGCACAAAATAAAAATTCTTAAAAACTATAATAATGGTACGAGAGATAAAACTAAGGAAATAAGTACAGCCATATAAAAGATAGTAATAGTAATTAGGCCATACATATTATTTCTTTCCTATAGTAATTAGGCCAATCGAAAGCCAAGGGTGTAGCACAATTGACAACTCCACACTCACCCTGCACGCTTAGTAGCTCCCCTCACCCATATCTTTAAACTTACATATAAATTGTGCCTTCGATTCTCAAAAATCACTAGTCTTCTCATATGGTAACGGCTCACCACCCAACCTATCATATCCATTATTGTCTAGACCTCTCATCTCTATATACATGCCCACCTTCTAAACCAACGTCTCACATGTCCTTACTAATGAAAATAAATTAGACAAGATTCACAACAACCCACCTTTGCCCTTTCCCTCTCTATCTTCATCTATTACCATGATATAACTTACCTTCATAATACCATCAATATAATATCATTAGCATCCAATCTAATCAAAAAAAATCTTCATCTATTCCCATGATACATTGTGCAAAAACAAAATACCTACAGTAAAATACCATAAGGGCAGGATTGATTCTACCTACGATTTATATACCATTTGTGGTATTTTATTTTTAAAGTAAGCCCACAACCGTACTATGGAACTACTGTTTCTAGTTCCATAACATAATTTTTGTTTTCCGTTGACCGTGAAACATAAAAATAAAAAGCATAGCAACAAAGAAGAACCCATGGAGATAACAAATAGAGAACAAAGGAAAAGATCCTCACACCACCACGCCCATTCATCCCTGCAATGCAGATATCATCACATCCAGCTCCAGCCCAGGGTCCGAGTCTGGGTCCAGCACCACCTAATGGGGCAACATAGCAACAAGAATACAAAAATGGATATCCCAAATAGAGGAGGAAAAAGACATCCAGTTCAACTAATAATATAACAAAAATTTCATCTATCCAGTCTCAGATAGAGAGGTACTAAGATGTTTGGAAAAATATAGATATCCCTACCTAATTACCAAATATTTTACCAAGTAGACACACAAGTGTGACTCCGCCTATGTGGATTGTTGGTAAATAAAATTGGTAATTTAGTTGAGATATGAAGAACTCAAAATGTTCAACATGACAACAGTCGTGCCCACAGAAAACTTCGGACACGTCCCACAAATGATAAAGCCCCACCCGCCAAACCTACTAATTAGCCAATTTCATTATGTCCATTAAATATCTGCAACTTTTTAAATCATTTCATACCAAGTATTGATTGTTAACCAGAATACAAAATATCAACCACACAGAACAAATATCAAACATGACCAATCCGTATAAAATCAGGAGTCGTTTGCAGAGTTTTTTTTTTTTTTAATTTTAAAAAATCAGCTAAAGAAGCACCCATTTCCACAAATCTGCATCACCTTCTCAAAGGGGAAAAAACTGGGTAGAAAAATTTCAGGTTGGCAAGGAAACCAGTGAAATGGAGTGAAGGTTCTAAAAACTGATATCAGCAAACGAAAAGGCATGGAACGATTTTCTGTAAAACAAGTACCCCAAATTTACACTTGCCATCTAACGCAATAGGAACTGAAATTAACTAATCATCGTTCTAAACATTCTATAGGACGATATCCAACTAAATTCTTCAGAAAGCATTACTATAGAGGAACTTCAGTACAAGATACTCTTTGGATTTGATCAAAGCAATCAACCGTTACAAGCAAATGCTTACCTTGTAAGCCAGGGAGTTGCATGGGACATCCATGGAAGCACATCCTGAGGCTACAGGCTGATCAGATCATCATGTTCTTTGCCCAGATTCCTTTGCTTTAAGAAAGACCAATCCTCACACAGCAAGGGAAGATTTAAGAGAAATTGTTGCGAACAGATACTACTGCCAGGGAGGGGAGGGAAAGGGGGAGGGGGAAAGAAAAGAAACTCTCGACATCCAAAGGAAACAACCATATTTGACCAAATCCTAATTCTGACCTCAGGGCAAAGAAACAGGAGTTAAAAACCTTTATCTCAGGCTTTAGGAAAAGAAAAAATGCATCCAATCATTCCATTAGCAAACTGATTGGGTAATTTTATATCTTTTTTGGGAAAATTAAACCTTATCCTAGGGTTAGGCCCAAAAACACAATGCATCCTGAAGTATGATTTATGACACTATGATGGCTGTGACCAAAAAAATTAAAAGGACTAAAATAACCCTTTTATTTCCCTCTCCCCTCTTCTATCTTTCTTCCCTCAATCCACCACCAGCACTCTTCAGCACCCAAAACCACCACCAACACCCATCTGCACCAATCCCATCACCACCACCTAACCCCTGTTGCTGCCCCTCCCTCCACCCACGCCCTTGTCAATACCACCCCCACCCCCACCCCCACCCACCACCCCACCCTCATCAGACCTCCTCCTCCCCCAACCCACTAATGCTCTCACAGAGCAAAGTAACCAAGGAAGGAGGGGAGAGTTGCAGAGAGCAAGGTGAAAGGAAGAAAGAAGGCAAAGGGAGGAGGGGATTTTTTAAGAGGTTTAAATGTCATTTTAAAAATTAATAATTCAATTTAAAATGAAAAAACAAATCATTTTTTGTTGCTTCGTGCCCACAGAGTCAATTTAGAAGGAAAACAGGGTTTGTGTTTTTTGGACCAACTGCAGGGATTAAAGTGCAATATACCCATTTTTATTTTTTTATTTTTCAAAAGTTCCAGACTTCTGAAACTTGCACCTACAATAAGCATTCAACCAGATATAAATCACCCATCAATTCCTCCCCAATAGTAAAGAAGAGTTCTTGCTACTAAAAATATGCTTTGTAAAATGGAGTAAATATAAAGGTCTGACAAAATTTGTTTTATTCTCAGAATAATTCTTTAACACCCCTCCCCCCATCCCAAAAAAAATCTTAGATAATATTTTACTAAGTTGTATAGCCAAAATAAAAGATAAAAGATAAAAGATAATGAAAAAAAGAAAAGGTAAAGGGAGAAAGTTCTTGGAAATGTCATTTCCTTGCTACAGGTTGTTTGTGCTACAAGAAATCACCTGCAATAGCAATGTTCATAAGATAAATTCATAGAATGAGTGAATGGATTAGCCATGTTGCCAATGTTGATTCTGTAATACAGTACATCAAAGGGCAGAGACAATGAATGGATAGGTATCAGCTTCAATTCTAAATGCAAATGGACACAACACTTGCAAAATAGTTTTTTCTTTTCTTATATAGGTAATTCAATAGATTTACTTGGTAAGGTAAAAACATAATGCAAAATGTTTGTCTTTCCAAGTAGTTGTGTATAAACAAATGGGAGGGGGTAGTAAGACTCCGAAAATAATATATTATGCCACGCAATCCACACGAGCAGGGATAAAGTGACATCGAATCACAAAAATCATATTTAGGCAATAAAAGGAAAAATTTCAAACAACCATAAAAATGCCATTAAGCAAGCAGCTAAGTGAAGCACAAAGACGCCATTAAGGCATTAGTCAATAAAGGAAAACATTGCTGATAAACCACTTAAAAATCCGGAGAGACACGGTGGTCTCTGTAGGAAAAACCTACCTGCTCCCCAACACTTTTTCAGAAACAAAACATTGGAGCCAAAATACTACATTGTTTTGAAAACATTCGAAGGAAGAAAAGTACTTAAATAGAAAGGAAAATACAAGTTTAAGATTCTGGTCTTTAGGCAAATAGTAACATATTGCTACAAATATAAAGACGTCGTTTGCATGAGTTCCTGGAACTTCAGAAGAATCACCAGAGTCCAAAACTAAAAGTTTGATGCATCTATGAAGGAATCTGCACAATGAATACGTAAACCATAAAAAAACCTATTTTAAGAAGAAAATATTTCAAGAAGAAAAAACCAGTAACAAACTGAAGCTGAAATCCCATACCTTCATTAAGTTAAAAAAACAATAATTGTCATTTACCTAGCGATGATATAATCATAAGGATATTTGTAAAAAAAATGGACTAGTACTACGACGAGTAGGAAATTTAGGAAAAGAGCCACAAAAGATTTGAGAGCCAACCATGAGCTTGGAAACAAAAAGAATTTGACAGTAGTACAGGAACACTTTCAAAACAAAACTTCATATAAATGGTTAAAACTGACAAGCAATTTACACACAGCAATATTTCCATCACATGTGTGGCAAAATCAAAACAGAGAAGAGCTCAGAATGCAAATAGATTTGAAAACAAGCCAGCTTACTCCTAACAGTTATCAAGGCAATACACCTACCTCATCAATGAGAATATGGGATGTCAGATCATTGCTGCCCTACACATTACACCAAAGTAATAGACAAGCCAGCTTACTCCTAACAGTTATCAAGGCAATACACCTACCTCATCAATGAGAATATGGGATGTCAGATCATTGCTGCCCTACACATTACACCAAAGTAATAGACACAATGAAAAGATAGACCTACCATCCAACTAGACAATCAAAAACAACAAACTACAATGAGGATATGTATAAATCTACCTGGTTTTTCCAATGTATTTAAGCAATGGACACATGTCTTTCTCTAAGTGTCCAAAGCATGTCCAAAAAAATCTTAAAATCATTAAAAGGACATGTTTTGATGCGTGTCTAACACAAGTTAGAAGTGTCCATTGAGTGTCAGAAAGTGTTCGACCAATGTCAATATCCGACAAGTGTGTGACAAAGAAGTCTTCTTAAAAATGTCCATGCTTCTTCATTTCTTTCTCTAACAAACCAAAACTAATAATAATTATAGTAAGTAAACCAAAAGACCAAAGCACACACAAATGAGTTTTGTAATACAACTAAAACACTTTTTTCTTATAATTAAAACTTAAATTTGATTAAAAAAAACATTAAAAAGGCATGCGGTCCTCATAAATCGACAAGTATACCATTAACTATAATAAACTGAAATAACCTTACACATCATGTAGTATCAACATAGCCAACAAAATTCAAAAAAATAGATCCATAGATAGATTAACAATCCCTGAAAACAAACTATCCCTGAAACCCAACTACTCCTCCTTATGTGATATTATTTTGTGGTCATAAGCTTCAAAACCTTCAATAACATTTTCCTTATTGGAAGTTCTTCTAGTAAGTAACTTAATTTCAGTTAAAATAAGTAGGCAACACATTTCTCTTCATTACTTAGGCTCACCTTTTCCTTCAATTTAACACAACTTAAATGCTATTGCACAATATTTTTCTGTACTACATAATAAATTCACAAAATACTAAATTTGTGTATCAGCAGCAACAAAAAAACGCAAGGAAAAGATATATATCAAGCAAGTAAATCATGTACCTTTCACTTACCTAGTGACCATGACCCATGTAAGGGGCACCACCCGGCTGCGGCCTACCGGCACCTTGCCCCATTTGTGGGTTCTGATACCCACCCTGCATCCCAGGTTGATTTCCATAGCTGCCACCAGGCTGATTCCCATACCCCGGATTGTTCATCATTGGTGGCACTCCCTGGTTCACTGGTGCACCCAGTCCCCCGAGCAAGTTAGTGATCCCCAATCCAGCTCCCTGCGTAGCAAGCAGAGCAGTTAACGCCTGCCCAAGAGCCGGGGTCAACGCAGGCGCTGCAACAGCAGGGTTATAACCCACTGAAGGTCCCGACGGAGCCATCAAGTGTCCCGGTCCAGAACCCCCACCAGACGAATATTTGGTCTTTTCCTTCCTGGAAGAGTGAGGATGGTACTGCTGATGATGATGCTGATGGTGATGCTGCTGATGTTGTTGATAATAGGGCTTAGTTGGTTTTGGACCATCAACTGCCTTCTGACAATGCAATGTATGCCCTTCATAGTTCTTGTGCGGCTCTTCCAAGGCCTTCCTTGCACTCTCAATCGACTTGTACACAAAAAGACAGAACCCTTTAGGTTTCCCAGTTTGCTTATCTAATCCCAGAGGCCCGTCCTCAATCTCCCCAAACTTGGAAAAGTACTCGAGCAGCTTTTGGGGATCGATCTCTGACGACACATTGCTCACGAAAATCTTCCTCTGAGTGTACTCAGACACCGGCGGTGCGGTAGGAGGAGGTGCCGGGACAGGCCCAGCAGACGCCAGCTGGCACGAAGTCATCCGATTCCCAATCTTCTTCTGCGGCTGCTGGAGCGCCTTCCGAGCGCCACTCCGATGCTTGAAAAGAATAAACCCATATCCCTTAGACTTTCCAGAGACTTTATCAGACACAGCCTTGCAATCCTCGATCTCGCCGTACTTCCCGAAGACACTAGTTAGGGTTTCGGCGTTGGTATCCCAACCAAGTCCATGCACGAAGATCTTGCGATGAGCCGGGTCCGCATCGGCAAGCTTGTGAACAATCTCCATCAATTCAGGGTACTTGGAAACCGCCTCTTTCACAAGAACAACAAGCTGTTCCTTCCCGAACGGTTCTAGAATCTTCTCAACAGGCTCATCCTCCAACTCCTCTTCCTCTTCCTCTTCGTCACCGTTCTCGCCGCCGTTGGCGTCAGCAGGAACTTGTTCCTTTAAAGCGACATCGTTTGAGTTCTTCTTCAACGATTCTTCAACTCCTTCTTCGTCGTCTTCTTCTTCGACACCCTCTTGTTCTTCTTCGTTATCGTCCTCGTCCATGTTTTGAAGTTGTTCTTGTCGTTGTTCTTCTTCTTCTTCAATGATCTGTTGTAGTTGTTGTTGTTGTTGGTGGTGGTGTTGTTCGATCTGCTCTTGATCTGCTTCGGCTTCGATCGGAGGTTGGGTTTGGGGTTCGGGGGTTATGTTGGATGATTCGGGCTCGGAAGGTCGGAGCTTTCGCTTCTTGGCCATGGCGATTGTGTTTGGTTCTAGGGATTTTGGGGGCTAGGGTTTCCAGGTACGGAAGGGAGTGTGTGTCTCTCTCGATCTACTCTATCTACCGAGCAGAAATGGTTCGATGAGCTGCACGTGTTTCCTCTTATAGGATCAAACCGGGCCCATTTTCAGCTGGATCATCGTAAAGGCCCAAGTATCTAACTCACTCCATGTTTCATGGATTGGTGTTCCTCCTGTTCCTTTAAGGGAATTATTATCATCTGATATAACTTCTTCTGCAGTTTAATTGACTGAAGATGTTACTGTTTTGAAATTTTTTTTTATCTAGGATTATAATTTATTTTCAATAAATTTTATTATTTTTTTTCAAATTACTCTTTAAAGTACACTCAAATTATAAACAAATTAAAACTCTTAAATTACACCCATTAAAAAAAAATTTCAAAAATTCTTAAATAGATTTATTCCAAATTACACCACTCTACCGATTCAATTGGAAATTTTTCAAGGAAAAAATATATATATTATGTATTAGTATATATAAAATTCTATGATTTGTTCATTGATTCTTTGAGAGTAGTTTTAAGGTAAAGCAATTGATTTGGTTATGGGGAATAAATATAACAAAGCAGCAGTGGTGACTATCCTCCATAATTTTCAAGGCGAGCTAGTTTATTGTAACGCTTCGACTTTTATTATCTGAATCTATTATCAAATCCATTATTTAAATCCACTTATAGAGTATGCACATGAAAGCATAAAGAAACAATAAAGAATTAAACATTTCATACATTCTCTCTCTTATAAATAATGATACGAAATACACATAAATCGTTATAATGCCCTTAGAGTTACATTTGAATGTAAATAATAAAAGGGTTTACCCTTATACAAAACACGACGTACTACTAAACAACTAAAAGGCCCCGTGGCCAACAGAATAAAAGATTTCAAGTCTTTGACGGTCTTCTAGCCTTGTACATGAAAATTTGTCAACACATGGAATGAACACATAGTACAGTATAAACCCCAAAGCTCGTAAACAATAGCAACATATAGCTAGCTGTGATCATGCATGCTCCACATCAAAGTGTATATATAATTTGATGTTTTTTATCCAAAATATACATATGTAATAACATCTTCCCTTTTCAAAAGTTCATTTCCTTATTCATTTACCAACATCCATGTCTTATCATTTTCATTCACCATTTCAAATTCAACATTTCAAAACATCTCTTCACACATACTCAACCATATCCTCGACTAACCACATCTCGTACACATATGCAACATTGACCTCAATATACATACATTGATATCAAAGTCTCACCCAACACATACACAACCCATAGTCACCTACATTCAACACAAACTACACAACATAGGTTTATACTTAAGTAAACCATCTTTTCCTATCAACACACTACATCCTAATGAATTCTCTCAAGTCCATATATCTGCCAGTGGTCATCGCTAAGCACCATCTAAACCCAGTGGCCATCGCTGAGCACCACGTAATCCCATGACCATCGTCAAGCATCACCATAACCCGTAGCTATCACTAAGCGCTACTAAACCCCGTGGCCATCGCTGAGTGCCACTGTAACCATCGTTGAGCGTCACCAAATCCCATGGTCAATACGAGTACCTCGCATCATAATCACAACCATACATTACCCGGATTTACTCTAACCACTCAACTAAAACCCAATTGATATAAGTACCTCGCCTCATAATCACAACTATACATTACCCAGATTTACTCTAACCACTCAACCAAACCAAACTATTTTTAGTTAAGTTAACACCGACGCACTAATGTGACACCCCAAAAATCAGGAATATCAAGAAATATGTTAACAAATAAATACACGGTTTATCTAAGGTTACAAGAGTAGAAAACGTCACTGATGAGTCATTTAGTTTATAACCAAGTAAGATTCTAGGAAGGTCGGAGGAGTCAATATAGACTCCCTTCAAAGTCCAACTACCTTAAATAGCAAAGTTACCCTTTTGACAAATCTTAACAAGGTATTATCACAAGAACTACATGTGTCGACGAGAAAATAAGGAATAAGTAATATAAAAGATATGCTTAGATATATATTAATTACAAAATCATGTCTTAAATACAACAAGGGATGTATTACTTACAATCTCAAAATACGTTTACAAAACTAGTTTCTAATTCTCTTAGGGTAGCCGTACGTCCTCAAATGCTTTAGCATTGCCTTTGACCGGTCTAATAATCTTCAATACCTAGTATGAAACACCATGAGCTTTGAATGCCCAGTAAATATATATACACCCGGCCTTTTTTTCCTAATTCAATGCACAATTGCAATTACAATAAGCAAGTAATGAAATATGATATTCAAGTCAACAACAAAGGTTAGATGTTAGTAATTTAGAAATCTCCCAAAGAGATTTCATCCTCCCAACCGCAAGAATTAGACGCCGGACTATTCAGAATTTCCCCTTTTGCTATTTTGTAGAACTTACTACGGATGCCTGCAATGATTATATATCGCTCAACGTTATTGGTGGACCTCAAAAGGAGCGGTGAAAAGAATTTTTTTTTTTATCATCCTAAACCCAACCTTATCACTCTGAAAAAAAAGATTTTATCTTCATGAATGTCTCATCTAGACCCAACCTTATCTCACCAAATCAAACCATTGCAAAGAGTCCAAATACGTCTGTTCCATTCTAGGGTTAACGCGATAACTGCTTGCACAAAACTTAACCTTCAGTTAGGGAACACGTCTCATCAATTCATACATAACACATTATCATCTTTTCATTATTCAAGTGATCGAAAACCCAATACCGCCCTAATTAAGTTTTATGTTGAGTTAGATGTCTTAAATTAAAGTTAGAACAATTTATCAAGACAATAATATCCACATAAGCATGAGCATCATCAATCAATATGGTAAGAAATATAACTATAATACATGAAAATATCATAACAAGTCATGAACAAGTGATAATAAGCATTTCCATGAATTCAAGAACATAAGTTCATTAACAAATTAAATTTCCAACTTTGGTACACTTTAAAGGTTGCAATTAAAGAGACACTTTTAGATTTTTTCTAAACTTGGCCTTTCTATGGTTTATAGAGAATTTTATCTGGTTTTCATAACATCTTTTAGAAGTTTCATAGCTTTTCTAGATTTTTAGTTATTTAAGAAATACTCCAACACTGTCTAGATTTGTACTGTTACGAAAATCGAGTTTTCTCTCAAACCGCTCACTCTTTTTTGATAATTTTTTTCCCGTGAAATATAACACTTAAAGGAAGGCTTTGACATAAAAAAGAGGTTAAAGAAATTGTTCTGCATTTTTCTAGAATTTTTACAAGTGGGTTGAAAAATTGGTTCTTTGAGCACAAAACTTGGAATAAGAGATAAAGTAAGAAAAGATGATAACCATGGATAATTTTTCACTTCTATTATGATGAAAATATGCTAAATAATATATATTATACTCAAAAATTTGGATTGAAGGTGTGCCTTTAGAAATTATGAGAGATTGGTTAGAAAAAGATAGTTTTGCACCGATTAAGAGAAAACACAAGTAAGGATGGAACAAGGCTCAATTCTTTTCATTTTCAACACAAGAACACCATTATAATACTTCTGAAAATAATATTTAGAACCTCTAAGAACATGTATTTGAAAAAGAAAATAAAAGGAAATGTGGTAATGTGGTTTACTTGGTGCCTAGGTGAGATGATTGCATAATTTATTCCTTTTCTTCCCTCTTCTCTGCCACCAAGCTTTCTCTCTTCCTCTCTTTTTCTCTCCCTCATCTGAATGTAGTGTGTGGGTGCGTATATGTGTTCAACAAATGGGGATGAGTGGTATATTTATAGAGGATTTTATGCAAAAGTCTAAAATGCCCATTGATTCCAATTTAATTGAATGGTGCCTCAATTTAGTTTGAATGTAATGGAATGAGGGATGCTTATGACCTTAATCATATACTTAATTAAAATCTAGTTAGGTTTAGAGCTAATTAAACACTTCTAGTTACAAGTACACACACACACACACACACATATATATAACAAATCTATATAGGTACCAAATTCATCATCATGGTTTCATGATTCAAGAGATTTTGTACTTAGCATATCCTAATAAATCCTAGTGTATCCTAAGGGAAAAAGTGGCTGGCCATGTGCTCAAGATTTGAGAAATTTATGTGTACAATTTGATGTAATATTTGTAAAAAAGATTGAATTAAGATACAAATATATATATATAATATTATATATTATAATATATATATATTTAATTTGATTCTCATGATATTAGAGAATATTTGATTTGATTCTCATTATAACCTGGGAGGCTGGTTGATGGTTGGCCATAATGAAGGTTTGGAGGGATTTTATTAATCATTTTGTGTACAAAAGATCTCTTATGTGCAACTTATTTAATTTGGAAATTGGTACAAGTATGTATACATACATATATATATATAATGGTACTAATTTGAGGTCAATTTATGATTCAAAAAATATGAGGGCCAAGGCCATAATTTATGAATTAAAACATTTATTTAAGTGTAGTATTTAATTAAATTAGGATTTGAGAATTCAATTCAATTAAAGTTTCTTTATTTTAGATTAAACGGCAAATCGTAATAAGAACCGAAAATCTAGGGTTTTGAATAGTAGATTTATGATTAGGGGGTTATTTATTTATCATTAGAGTATTAGAAATGGTCGCTAAGTTACCGGGATTGATCAAGGTTTGCGAGTTCTTGGTTGATGCTTGTTTTTTACTCTAGGGTTAAAATTGAAATCAAATAGAAATCGAGAGTCTTTATTGAAAGAATTCAAAAGTGAGGTGTAACACCGCCCAGGGATACCTGCACACGTTAATAGTTCGAACCCTCAACTTTTTCGATCTAGTCTCACGAGTGCAATGTGAAACATAGATGAGAGTCCAGATTTTACAATTTTTATAGAAAATCCATTTTATTACAAATTCTTTTCCAGAAATAGACTACATTACCAGATCTTAAAGTCGCCACCTAATATTTTGAAAAAATTAGGAAATTTGTGACTCGCACCATGGTCATTGTTCATCGTAACTATGACAACCCTCACCTCTTATTAGCGTTAAATTGTGATTGAGCATGATAAGTAATTGATTAAGATGAAATCCTGAATTGATTGCATGAGTGTGTTGCTTTAATTGCATTTCTATCTATTTGTCATTGAATGATCTGTTCATGTTTTAATTTTGGACTGCGAATTGAAAGCCTTATCGGCGACCGATTCAGAAATTGATTAGTGTTATATGTTTTTATGGTAGGTTTAATTGAAATTTGATTAGGAATGATTAAATTAGAATAAATAATGTTGAATTACATTAGCTTGAGTTATTACACAATTGCCCTTGAGTGGGCTCCCTCAAAAACCATTGTTTTAATTCCCATTACTCACATGTTTGACACCACTCATTAGCCATCTTCTAGACCAAAACGTGAGAGAGAAAGAGAGAGAGAATTGGAAGAAAACTTGATTCAACAAAAGATTGGCTTGAAACTTAGAGGAAATGGAAGGAGAATTGCATTTTTGAGCAAACACACTTGAAATTCAAGACTTAAGGTAGGAAATTCATTCTTTTAATTATGAATTTAAGTTGTTACATGCATGGTTCATGGAAAATTGGTGATTAGAGTCAAGAATTAGCTTAAAGTGTTGTATTGAGTAGCAATGGTTGCATGCATGTCCATGTCATTGAGTTTTGAGATCATTTTCATGAGAATTTCCACATGCATGTCCACATTTTGGTTGTACGCTTGAAATTCACCATGTTTTTGAGCTCAATCTTGCATTTGATCATGCTTTGGAGCATTGGAATTCATAAGAACTCATGCATGTTATGTTCTTGCATTATTCTTCAAGTTTACATCACAAATTGTGTTTAATTGTCACACTTTTGGGCTTGATCTTATGAAATGATCTTTAAAACATGTTGTATTATGGGTTTCTAAGTGTTTTCCAGAAAATCAGCCTAGAAAAATCGAATTTGAAGCTTTAGAGGTTGAGTTTTGTGCTTGAGGATCAATCTGGAAATTCCAAATTTTTGATCCACGCTCGAGCGGAGGACTTCACGCTCGAGCGTACAATCTGAGTACATGCACTTCCGCTCGAGCGTCGAGGGTCACGCTCGAGTGTGAAATGCATATGCCCAGAAGTTCATGTGTTTTGCAGTCCGCTCAAGCGAGGTAATCTGCGCTTGAGCGAGGGTCTGAGTCTTACGCTTGATCGTGGGTCGAGCATCCATCGAGCGTGAAAAACGTGCAACCAGTACTTTTTCATGAGTTTGCAGTCCGCTCGAGCGAGAGAAGTCACGTTCGAGCGGAGCCCCTTTGTCTGCATGTCCGCTTGAGCGGGGAAATCTACGCTCGAGCGAAACCCCTATTTTCAGCAAATTTTGAAAAGTGTTTTAAAGTACATTTTTGCATCCTCATTCCATTCTAGGCATTCCTAGGCCATGTTTAAGGCATCTTAATGAGGATAATGTTATAGAACCACACCAAGTCAAGATAGGGGCTAAGTTATTAATCTCGAGTGTGTAATTTAGTGTGTGTTCGTTCTGCTACTGTAGGGTTGGCATCCGAGGACGCTGATTAGCCTGCCAATAGCCCAGTACTCTGTGAGTAACAATGTTGTAAAGATACGTTCAATTATAATTATTTCTGAACGATTGATTGTACTGCTTTCTGAAATGACATTGTTTACTGAATGAATGTTTGTCCTATTTGTAAACTGTACTCGTGGTATCCATAGCCACTTACTGTCACTGAATTGTTACTGCTACTGTTACAGAAATCTATGTCAGTTCCAATGTTTGGAACTACTACTGTTTACTGTTTTGATGACCATCAACTGACTGTTCGGTTTATTAAGACCTACTGTACAGTTTTGCTATTGGACGTACCACGTATGACTGTTATGATTTCTAAATGACTGATATGGCATGAAATATGAGCCACTGATTGAATAACTGATTTACTGATGCAAATGACTGTTTTAATTAATGAAAGGACATTCATTCTTAACCCCTTTACTAGTTGTTATTCACTGGGTTTTAGCTCACTGTTTTTATATGTATGTAGGTGGTCAGGCACCAGACCGAAGCTAGGAGCGTCAAGTTAAGCTCTCGTTTTGTCAAGCCAACCATTGTGCCTCACTTCGAGGTTCCAAGCCTGTTCAAGCCAAGGCTATTTTGGGGTGTCTCAGATTCACCATTTTGTCTCTGTTTTGTAGTGAATGCTTAAGACTTTTGACTGTACAGTTATGGTGAAGGGATTGGATCCCTAACCTGTATGTTATATGTATCTGTTATGTATTTATGTTTATGGTTATGTTGTGGACTAGTCTATAAAAGTCTTTTTCCACTCAGATTTTCACAGCTCATTAGACATCTTCTATTTACTGTTTGGCTTCTGCCAGCCCCTTACCCTGTACTATTGTTATTACTGTTAAGCAGGCCTTTGGTAATCACGGATTACTAACCGGTTACGATGCTAAAACCAAAGGGGCAGGTTTGGGTCGTGATAGTAACCAAAGATTCTTAGCTCGGAACCTTAGGTATGAAGGGGGAAGGTCATTAATTGAGCACCCCCGCTCACCTGATCAAAAGATCGGCCTCTACTAAGCCATAATATGAATTTTATTGACTTTATATGTTCATATTTCAATTATTTATTAAATCCTAAAATTTATTATGTGAAGCAAACAAATATAGATTGTGTTGTTCATTTTGGAATAATTTGATTTCATATATTTTAAAAATGTTTTGAATAGTGCAATCATGAAAATTAATTTTATTCTAACTTAAATAACACAACCTTCACCTACTGGCATACATAGAGTTATATCAAATAAGCACATACCCACATGGTAGAATGCTAAACATAGTAAAAAAATCACACATAGACAGGATGCTAAAGCACAAAACCTTACATATTTATCAACGTACCGCAAATAATCACAAAACAAAGTTAGTAAAAATATGCATGATCTTATGTACAAGATCCTAATGCAATTCACTCATGAAATGCAACTACAAATCCGGCTTCTAAAATATATGACATGTGAATCATCTCAAAACATGAGGTACCGCACAAAATCACATAATAATCGATTAAACTCACAAATACGAATTTAGCCTGATCTTAAGGCATAAAGCATTGATACAAGGCATGAATATGATGACAAGCATAATATGAGATACATATTTACGGAATATGGAAAGCAAATAAAAGAACGGAATAGAAAGAAGCGAGAGTGGGAAATTATTACATCACTTTGAATATTACATATCCGAATAAGGGGGAAGAGAAAAAAAAATATTACAACAAAATTAAATCCTCACAAACACTCTCTAATTAAAAAGAAAAACAGAAAGCTTTAGGGGGTCTCAGAGATCATCAAAGACTATTCTGCTCGACATCGGAAGGCTGCTAGGTTCTGTCCAGGAGGAAATTGACTGGCCGACTAAAAGATGAGCTGGCCGACCGGACAATCAGGCTAGGCCGAAAACTCTATTTTGTTCAAACACTAGAAAAACAAATGGAAAATATACAAGTGGCTCAACTAACCACTTCCAGTTAGCTTACAATAGGTTTATAACATGAAATTGAAACAAGAAAAGCAATAGAAGAAAGAAAATGCAAGAAATACTAGAAAATGAAAAGTGTGAAAAATTCACCTTCCAAAGAAGGATTTGATTTCTAAACTTTCTTTTGATCACCCTCAAGCTTAGGAAGTGTGTTCTCAATTCTCAGGTTAAAAATTCGAAATTCTTATTGGAATGGTGTTTTTGGATGGTTTAACAGTGTGTGTGGCGCGAAGTTATTCCAACTCTCTGTTTTTTTTTTTTTTCCTTAAGTTCAACAACACTCACTCTCTTTTGATCAAGGCTCAAGAATATGGCTATAACAGAATTTATGGGCTTGGTTTGATATATTGAAAGATGATATATCAGTGTATTTCTAAACTTATAGCTCAATGTTCAAGAGTTTTCTCTTTCTCTCTTTAACTCTCAATTCAATTCCCCTCACTTTGATCCTCCATATAAATAATGAATGGAATGCAAAGTCAATGAGGTGGGAGACAAGGTGGGAGACAAAGATGATGGAGTGATAAGGGTGGTTGCCTTGGATACTCCTTTTGAGATAGAAGACAATCTCCCTTTTGACAATGAAGGCCAAAGGAGGATAATGGAAGGGGCCTAGATAAATCTCATGCATGAATATATCATCAAAAGATCTGAAATAGCATGACCCACAAACTTTCATCAAGAATTCTACTGAAACTGCCCTGCTCCTAGGCAATTTAGCCAGCTGACCAATTCATTGGCTAGCCGGCCAATTACTTGGCTGGTCCACCAAAAAGTTGCTCGGCTAGCCAACTTAATTGGCCGACCGGCCAAAATATTGGTCATGGCTGACTGTTTTGCATGAAATATAATTTTTTGATAGAATTCTCGTCCTTTCATCTTATTTCTACACTGTTCTTTACTCAATTTCCTAAGAAAATGTTTCATTTTAAAGTTTAAAAGTGAGCCTTGGAATAGTACAAAAATATTCGAAACAAAGCGCAAAAAGAAAGTTTCGAAAGAGAATTTTGAACGGGATTTGAACAATTGGCCAAAACAAGCTTAGGTTTGGAAATGAAACGCAAATTCCATATTTTCCATATTTCTTACTGAGAATTTTGTAAAAAACACATTCTTGTTTTCATCATCGGGTAATCAAAAGAACATGCTCAAGTCTTAGGGTCGGTCAAAATGGGGTCTACATGAGGGTGTGACCCCAAAATGTTTAATTAATTTTAGGGTAAATTATATTTTAACCCCCTATGGTTTGCCTAAAAAACACGGAGCCCCCTTATAGTTTCATTTGTAACACTTAAACCCCATATGCTTCATACCATAATGCAATTTTTGACAGACGTAACAGAAGTTGTAAAAAGTCATAAATGCCCCTAAATATTTTACATCCCTGAGTCATTTCCTTTCATTTGACTAATACAATATTCATGTCTTTATCTTCTCTCTCTCTATCTTCTCTCTCACCGTGGTTGATTGGATTGAAGTAGGGCTTCATCATCAATTAAACCATCATATTGCGAACACCATCACTAGTTTAGGTATGTGTTGTTTACCCTAATTTATTTTGATCGTTAGATGTTGATTTTCCCTAATTTTTATTCATAACTTAGTGTGTGTTGACTTCGATTTACAAAATTTGTAATGTTTTATGCATGGTATGCCCGTATTACTTTAATTTTTGAGAATTGTGGTTAAGGTGGGGTGGGGTGGGGTATAGAGCTTCATAAATAATGGGTATTATTTTTCATGATGTTAACTTTAGGTATTTTTTATTCACATATTTGTTTTTGTATATTTTAGTTTTTTGCATTCATGCCTTCTGTTAGTTTATTTTTTTGGGGATGTTGGTTAAAGTGGGGTGGGGTGGGGTAGGGTGGGGTATAGAGCTTCATAAACAACAGGTATTTTTCTTATGATGTTAACTTTAGGTTTTTTTAGTGTCTGTAGTCATGCATTTTATTGCTATATTTTCTTGAGATTTTGGTTAAAATGGAGTGGGGTTTAGAGTTGTATTCATATTTTTTTATAATGTAGTCTTTTTAATACAAATATTCTGTTCATATGTTTTGTTATAGTTGTATTCATACATTCTATTCATATATTCTGCTTGTGTTTAGAGATTTTGTAAATTTTTATGCATGTCATGCCTGTATTAGTTTAATTTTTTAGAAGTTTGGTGAAGGTGGGGTATATTTTGTTATGGCCCCAAGGGGATTTGAATTAAATATTGAGGAATTGAATTAATAATAAAATATTAATTAAATAGTGTGGTCCTAGGATTATGATTTTTGTTATGTGGTCCCAATGACTTTGAATTTTGTAATGTAATATTGTGAACTTTTGTTGTTTTGTGCAGTGAGGTAAAGAAAAATAATTTTTGAGATCAACTATAATGGGTACTTCAGTAAGCCTCCTAATATTGATTATAAACAAGGGAAAGTGGAATATATATATATATATATATATATATATATGATGTTGATCCTAACAGACTGTCTTTTTTAAGATTCATACCATGTTGAAGGAAATGAAAATTGATGTCTATAGTACTTCTGTATTGTGGTATAGGAAACCTGGAAAAACTTTGGATGATGGGTTGACAATAATTGAAGAAGATGTTGATGTATATACCATGACATGTGATTATGAAGGTTTAGATGTGATTCAATTATTTATGGAGAAGGGTTAGGAACCATTACAAGTGGTAAGTCCAAAAGGGAAACATTTGGTACCCCCAAGAGTACCAATTACTGCTAACTTGGCATGAAATAGAAAATATAAGTAAAGAAGAGATAGAATATGGAGAGGAAATGAATCATGGATATGAGAATGAAGAAACAACAGATGAATAATTGGATCATGCAGATAGGGGTGAAAATGTTAGAGATGAGGAAAGAGATAATACAACTTGGGATGAAGAAGATAGTGATGATCTTGATTACATTGTTGATAGGAATGATGACAGTGGTTCACAAGATAAAGACTATGAAAATGATAAGCCTAGCTGGTTGAACGAGGGTTTAAAGGGGCCAGAAAATAATGATATTTTCTAACTAAGGGAGACTGTAAAGAAAAGAAAGAGGCAACCTCCTTCATGTGATTAAGGGGCTGATGAATGGTGGAATTCTAATAGGGGAACAACATGGTGCTGCATGTTTCAAATACGGGAACAACATGGTGCTGCACAATTGTTTTGTGTTACCTTTGTACATGGGTGCTGCACAATGAGAACCAACATGTTTCTATTCTTTAATGT
The DNA here is from genome assembly GCA_030407325.1 of Camellia japonica. Classification (NCBI taxonomy): domain Eukaryota; kingdom Viridiplantae; phylum Streptophyta; class Magnoliopsida; order Ericales; family Theaceae; genus Camellia; species Camellia japonica. The sequence goes on from JAPPVO010000003.1 coordinate 121,058,175, forward strand.
TCTTGGAAAATGTAGTCAAGAATTTTATTGCATTTTTTTGGTTCATCAGATGCTTGCATTTCATGACCCAAAAGATTCTTTCATTACAATTGTTTCACAGACCATTGTACACCTTCATTGGTCAATACAACAACAATGAACACTTTATTCATTCTTCATTTTCTACCTTCACTATATTTTTCATCTCTTAAACTCTATGGCCCAATAACAACCCATTTTTCTTGCCTCCAGGTAGCTTCACCGAAAACATTGTTATGATAAAGGAAAAAAACCCATGTCCCAAACAGAGCTTTGCAAAACATTTTCTCCCTTCTACGACTTGTTGCTAGTTCCTTCTCCAACTGGTTCATCTTTGTAACCATCTCACATTGGCACATGGGTGGATCAACCCATTCAAACTAGCCACAAGTTGCATCAATCTACAAAATAATATAATATAATATTATTATATATATATGAATCCACAAATTCCTTTTCAAACAAAATTCAATCATTTTTTCCAAAAAAATAAAATTTAAGTTTAGCTTATCCCATATCTTGCACAACCATAAAATCTTCTACCCATATTTCTAGATGTCATTGAAGTCTTCACAGGGGATCTCTCTCCACAATAACATAGTCTTAGATCATTTGTCCTTAAGTGTCTATTTGCAGATGAAAATGAAGAAGCCATCCAACAAAAATCTTCAAAATCCTTAACTTTGGGAAAATTTGGGCAACTTTCGGAAAATCTGGACAAATTTGAGTTTAGGGTTCTATGTTGTTTAGGTCTTAATCTGTATATATATATATATATATCATAATAAGGGTGTTTTGGTCATTTGTCATATGTTTTTGGACGGGAAAAACTGTTCCACTCACCATTCATGGTTGTACAACACACACTTTGTTTAAACAACCAGTTTTGTCAGAAATTGAACTCCTACAAATAGGAGATGTATTGGGAACACATAGAGAAAACGAAGTAGATGATGGGGGCTTTAGAACGGAAAAGTAAAGATTAAGAGTCTATATTAAGGTGAGTAATATTATACCTTGAGTCACCAAAAAATATTTTACGTATGTTTTGAGTTACCACAAATTCTTTTATGCAATTCATGTCTTCTAAATTATATTAATATTTCAATTACGCTAATTATTTATGAACCCTATTTGTTTAAATTAAAACCCATGAATATGATTGTTTAAATTTTAGAAGTTATTGGACAATGAGCATATAAATACTTATTTTTGTGAGAACCACCACGGGAGTTCCATGCCTTGGGAGACTTAAATAACCATTGGCCTCTGATTGGTCACTTTGTGGCCTTCTGTTTGTCATGGATCTATTAACCTCTATTCTAATTTTCACTTCGATGACCTCCGTTCTGATTGTCATTCTGTACCATAGTCATGACTATTTTATTTATATTCTGAAATTCATTTATGCTATTTAAATTATTATTACCTCCAATTAAATAATGTACAATGTTTTAGCCTAAATAGTTATCCATGATGATTTTATGCCCTATACACTTGATATAATATTTTTCACTATGTTATGTACTTATAGTTATTATCCCTTTTTAGGTGATGAAATGTAAGGAAAAGTGATAACTTCGTGTAATGGGACAAATACAAGATTTAATGCGGACATTTTTTTTTTTGGTAATAATTGTCCAATCATCAATAAAAATAAGTAAAAGTCCCAAGGAATGTATTTTTTATAAAATTATTAAGTATTTTGATTATTTATTTACTTATTTAGTTTCTTTACTACTTTATCTCGTCTACGCCTGTGCCACTTAATTTGTTAAAATTATAATTAATTAACTAGTTGCAAATCTAGTCCTAAGAACCCGGGGTTGGGTCGTGACAATGGTCTAGAATAAAATTACCAAGGTTAGGGGCCTCACAGTTAATATTAGGGTGTTAGAATTGATTACTAAGCTATCGAGGTTGATTAGGGTTTGTACGAGTTTGTTTGCGATGCGTTTTTAGTTTTAGGGTTAATTTTGCGAATAAACGCAGAACTAAGGGCTTTATTATAAAATCTCAAAAGTCAGGAACTTAATAGGGTTTATAGAAGTTAGAGGCCTCACAACTAAGGCATGAATCAACACTTATAAAATGTGCTATTTGCATCACCGTTCAACAACGAGTTTTCAATCTCATCAAAACAATTTCCTTTTTAATACAATATGAGTTATTAATCACTAATAATACCATATCTAGTTAATGGTTACACTTTATCCAAGCAATCTATCCAATAACAAACTCATAAATAACATTCACAACCATTTCGATTCCTTTCTCTTTTACCAATTCTGTATAACAACATAATCTTAACATATAAAATAAATAAAAATCGCTATTCACAACCAACACAATACAATCTTAGATTTCATAATCCAGCACATAACACCTACACATGGCATCTACTAAACACAATTAATGTCATCCTCTACCGATGGCCAAGGACAAAACTTTACAGACTCCAATTATTTAATAACAAACACAAATACGTTTAAACCCAATTCCAATTCTCAATTTTGTAAAACAATTAATGAAATATTAATTTGTTTTAAAAGTTCAATTTCCATACCTCTAAATCCTTAACATACCCCATACGCATCAATACCCATTTAATAGTTAGCCAAAAACCCCCAATTCTTTTATACAAACATAACTCAACAATTATTTAACATTACCCATTTTCTCTTTCCATAAATCTTTAATTAAAAGCTAAGGCTTCTTAACCCCACATCCCAAACATCATCACAATCTCATAATCAACCACCAACTCAACCCATAAACACATAAACTCATACCCTAACCAACCGATATGCTTTTCATAAAATCATAAATCAAAATCATGTTTTTAATGCCAGAAAAATTACCACACATCTATTTATAACGGGGTGTTGAAAATGAGCAGAAGAATCCCTAGCTCATGAAGCAAAGAGGAAAAAATTCGAAAATCCACCAATGACGAAAACACAATCCGCTCAGATTAAATCGAAAGCCTTACGACCCTCTACATTTTGGTAAATGGAACTAGGATAAAAGATCACTCAAAATAGATGAAACCCAAGCTCGAAAGCTTAAATGGGCTTTAAAATGGCGAAAATGGAAAGAGAGAGAGAGAGAACCTAAGTAACTTTTCATGTGCACAGATGACTTATATAATCGACCCATTGCGGGCGCGATGGAATAGACCGCGGGTGCGATCAACCAATAAATAAGGTCGTAGGTGCGACCAATTACTCGCGGGCTTGATCAACGAATCACTACCTATCTCGCGGCCTTTTACGGGGCTACGCAATTTCTCCCTAGCCAACAGACCTGAAGGTGCGTTTTGGTCGTAGCTCATCGCAGGCACAACCTGTACTTCTCTACATTGCGGGAGCGACCACCATGGTCGCGGGAGCGATCCAAGTTAGAACAAAAGATTTTGAGTTGTTTCCAAAGCTAACCTAATGCGTTCCACGGTCTCATAAGGAATGGTCTGAGTCAAATGGGACAGCCACGTGTCTTAACCAAAAATAAAATGAGTCATGTTTTCTGACCAGCCATTACATTGATGGAGTAGGAGTTCAAATTCTCAGCCATTGTTTCCTGCGACGGTTTCTGTGTCCTTTTTTTTTTCCCCTTTTACTTTTCAGTCTTTTTTTATTTTTCTCTCATTTGGAACCCTAACCAGTCTTTCAGAGAGACGAACAGAGAAGGCGACGTGAGTTTTGGTAGAGGAGGGCGGCCGACGTGACTCTGGCAGCAAGGCGACAGCAGCGAGGCGAAAGGAGGAAGCGACGAGGTCTCTTTCGTCTTCATTCTCATTTGTTACTCATATATATATATATATATATATATATGTATATGATTCTTGCCACGGTTTGATTTGTTGTTAATTTGTTAAATGGGTTTGATAAGTGGTTTGATTTATTGAACTTTATGGATTTTATGATTTAGGGTTTGTTGCGGAAACATATTTATTGTGAATTTGAATTTTTTCTTTCTTGATTGCTTGCTTACTATGTTAATATCAGTCAATCTAAATACATTTGATATTTTTCATCCACCCATTTTGGCTAGCAAAGATGAATGGATGGAAAAATTATTATTGTCTGCGAAGGGAATTATTATCATTTTATGCAGAAAATTATCCAATCTTATGGCTATGAGGTAAAGTATCTTTCATAGTAGAATGTGTAATTTAATGTAGATATTTGTAATAATCCAGTCAAATGATAATTTAATATGAATATGATTTAATTAAATTATTGTTGTTTGTTTTCCCGATTTTTTTGTTGTGGATTTTTTTGGTTAGATTTGTTGTTAAAGTTGTTGATTTGAAGCAAAAATTTGTAGCCTATTCTTGGGTTTGCTGGTGCTTATTCTTTGTTAGTGCTTGGTTTAATCTCTGCAAGGTACTAATGGCCTTTCTGTTCTTGTATGAATGGCCACATTAGACCCCATGAGAGAATTGCTTCAACTAGCAAAGATATGATGATTATATACGAACATATCATCCCGACACGGACATAAGTTGCTGAGAAATCAAAGTAAAACCTATATTTTGATTTTAAAAGACAAAGATCAGAAGGCTTGAACTCCAAAAGTGAAATGTCAATAATAGATAAATAATGAGCTTGTAGCTTTCAATATTCAATCATTTAATTTGGTGTCATCCATTTTGTAAAAACATAAAAAGTGATTTTGTAGTAGAATAATTGACAACGAAACCATTTGTATGAAAAGTGACTTTTCTTTTAATTTGTTATATCAGTATGATAGAATAAACAAAATTAGATCTTTGTTTGAATTTTGTGTTTCTTGTAATAAACTGATTGTGTCATAAAATGCTCTTATTAGGATTAACATGTTAATGGGTTCAAGCAATGATGCTCGGTTTTTTTCAAAATAGAAGATGCAAATGTTAAAAAAAAGCAACAATTAAGATATTAGAATCAGAGAAAAATCCAGGTAGGCTTTATTTCAAGTGTGCAGATAAGATGTTAGAGTACTTTGCATAGGGTGCGACTCCTAATGCATCAAATATCCAAAGCAAAAGTAAAACTATTTATACAAAAAATGAAGATAAGAGAGGGTATGATTATGATTTTGGGAGAAACAATGGAATTCTGAATAGATTGGAGCGACTTGAGGCAAACTAAGGAGCTATGAAATTGATTATGGCCTCATTTGGGAAGTTAGCTATTTTAGTAGGTTATTTTAGTTTTTGGCTATTTTAGTAGGCTAAAATATTTGTGTTTGGGAAGGGGGTTGGATTTTTTTGTAATTAGATGTGATATTTGTAAGAGAAAAAATAAAATGATTATAGGTTTAATGTGACATTTTGTCTTATTAACTATTTTAGCCTATTTTGTATTTTGTGAATTTTAGCCACAAAAAAAAAAAAAACCAACTTTTGGTTTCCTAAACACCGCCTATGTTTACAACCACGGTGTTGGTTGGTTTTACCATACTAATGGTGTTGTTCAAGTGAATATAACCACTGCTTGTTAGTTGTATTTGGGTTGTGAATTTAGTAAAGCTTAAACTATGGATTTTGAAATGTACATGTAATTTCGTACTATGCTTAATTAATAAAATTACCTATGGTTTGTGTTTAAAAAAAAATAAAATTGCAATGAATTCAACTTCTTGACAAGGTCCTTTAGTTCAGATACTGTATAAGATTATACGCATTACATGACATGCCATTAGAACAAGAAAACAAGCATAACAAATGTTCTTGCTATAAGAGAGACAAAGAGACTAAAAGAGATGAACATTTTATTGGACATGATTTGAAACACTAGAAATGACTCATTGCATCATATTGTTAGGTTGCTTTTTTCCCATAAGAAATTGTTGCTGCATTACTTGACTACCTTCTAATTTTTGTTAAGAGTGCTTGCGTACATAGAGGTCAATTTTATAACAAATCAACCTGGATATTTTTCTATGAATGATAAGTTCATAGACATTTTCTGGAAGTATATTATGGTGAAAATATATCAACTTGGACAACAACTTCAAAGTTGACATCTCGTATCTCTTTAAATAATTTGTCACAAAGGAAAAGAAGATGAGACATAGAAAAATGAATAATCTTAATAAACCAAGCATCCAGGATAAGACTTAGGCATCACACCCTTTCTTGGAAAAAAGAAAAATGAAAAAATAATTGACATTCATATAAGAAAAATAATTAGATAGCATATTAATTAGAACAAATCTCTCCAAAACAAATATCAGGAGAAAGGGACTCCAACATAGATAAAATGGACTTCTTCATACACTAAAACTCTATCAAGTACAACAAGCAAATAAACATTCTTCCATAAAACATAACCGAAAAGTAACAAATATGTGAACATTCTGATCTGATTGTGCCACTTTTCGCTATCATCAACAACATCATCTTTCAGTGCAAGCCTTTAGGCCTTGTTTGTTTTACTGTATATAAAATGGAAGATATAATATGATGTGAAATTTAGTCAGGATATATAATGAATAGGATATATGTACTGGATAACATATCCCTCAATTCATGTTTGTTGACTTGATATAATCCATATTTGTTTTACAAAATATATTGTGGGATTTAAACAAGTAATTTCCAAGATTGCCCTCATAATATATTTTAATACTCATATTGCCCTTATGCCTAGGGACACTGTTTAGTTCTGAAACAAATACACCACCTGTGAAACTAAAGCAAATAAACAAATTAAAAATTCATATTGTTTTTTATTTGAACAAACTAAAGATTCTTATTAAATCCAATAATTTTCCCAAACAAAAAAAATTATATTATATTAATGTCAACCTGATAATGATAAAAAATAAATAAATACCACAAAATCATTTTAAACAAGTATTTTGATTTTAAAAATAACCATCACTCATTTATCACCCCACATCCATCATTCTTACACACAAAAAAAAAAAAAAAAAACAAACAAACAAACAAACAAACAAAAAAACAAATAAATTATTTGAAAACAAAAATAGCCATTATTCATTCTAAAAAAATTATATTTTACAAAAATAATCATCATTGAATGTAAAAAATAACATTATTAATTGCCATATACAAACAATCAAATTTCTCATTGTTTATGTTATATTTATAAATTAATAATTTTTGTTTGTATATAGATGCATAATTGTTTTTCAAATCAAGAATATATAAAAACAAGAAGCATTGAAGAAGAAGGGTTATTCAGCTACAATAAAAATCAATCTTTGAATTACCTTTCCCAATATATAAAAATATGATTATATAAAAAAATCAAACTCTTCATAGATTTTTTTTTTTTTTTTTAAAATTTCATGTGAAGAGTTTAATTCAATCAAATCCCTAGATTTTTACATAGAAAACAAATAATTTTTATTGTCTTGTATAAATGAATACTATCAAACACAGGTCATAGATGTACACGAATGGGGGAAAAAAATTAAAAAAAATCAACTAATATATGCAACCTCTCTGAGTCCTCTAATTTCAAACAAAAAGCTTAAATACAAACTTTAAAAGATATTATTATTATTATTGCTTGAATCGAAGCCCCCCCTAAAAAAAAAAAAACAAAGACAAAATTAACATATCCACAAACAAAACAAGATTACAAAACAAATAAGTAAGATAAGATAAGATGATTAAAGAAGCCTTGTATATCAATAAATAAAAGAAATCAAACACTTGACAATAACAATGAAAAGGTTTCAAAAAAGCTATGAAACAGATTATTTGTAAAGATTTACATTGTTTTTCAGATCAAGAACATATAAAACAATGAAATTTTTACAAATATATATATATATATATATATATATATATAAACTGACTTGAAAAATAAAAAAAGAGTTTAGAAAGTTCAGATCGAACAAAAATCAATGGAAGTGCCACAAATGCTTTAGATAAAAATCATACAAGGAAAACCCTATAAAACCCCCCAAAAAATAGAGCAAAGTAGAGGGAAACGATGATTATCACCGGAAAGAAGCTTTGCCAACGGAAATTGGCTAAAAAATCACAGTTGATCTACACTTGCAAACACACAAGAGCTCCTTCTTCTCTACCTGGATGCATTGAGCAACATATTTTGATTTGCTGAACCCTAATGTTGTATATATTAGGTAAACTAGAAGGGTAAATTGGTCTTTTTAACTCTTATCCCATACCAAAGGATATGATATAATGGAGGGAGGGTGGTGTTGTATATCCACCAATTTTGGGGGATATACAATCCCACAGTAGATTATATCCTCTCTGAAAAAAATTACAAACATAGGATATGTAGACCCCACAATATATAATATCCAATCCAACCCTTTATATTCGAGAATCAAGCAGATCCTTAAAGGATGTCAATCTACATGACTGCTAGCAGGACTATGTGAGGCTTGCGAGACTTGGATTGCAAAATGTTGAACACTTGTACCTCAAAATAACTCCCAAAAAGATGTATGAATGGGATAGGCAAAAGGCATTGATTGAAGCGTGTTAATTCCCTGCAATAGTGCTAAATTTATTAAAATGTTATTATAATGTATAGTACTCTTTCAATGTAAAGTAAGTAATCAATTATAACTCACATTATATGTAGGTTATATAAGAGGACGAACACTTGTACCACCCAAGGAAAAAGTAGGTTGAGGTTGAGAAATATAGACACCATGACCCTAAATACAACCAATATAGATAAAATAAAATATGAAATAAAAACAAAAATGATAATGCATTTTCGTAAAAAGTTGCACACAATATTAAATATTACCTGAATAGAATTACTACCCATGCAGAAATGAGGCTAAGATTGAGCTTGGGGAGTATAAACAGCAGCACCCTACATGCAACCAATGCAGACAAAATAAAATATAAATTAAAAACAGAGGAGATAATGCATTTTCCTAAAAAGTTTGACACACTATTAAATTTTACCTTAATATAATTACTACCTACGACGAAAGGAGACTGAGATTGAGCTTGGGGAGTAAAAACAGCACTCTACATACAACCAATATAGACAAGAAAATATAAAATAAAAACAAAGAAACCAAACTAGATTGCTTTCACGTAGTGCATTTTTCATATAAAAAAATTTATTTAATCATATGCAATTTTTCTTGTAGTTACCTGACTAGATTGCGTCTTTTTTTTCTTTGCAATAGATTTTTCCATCTCGCCTTTGATCCTCCTTATTTCCTTACTAGTTTATTCTCTTTTCTTGAGTCCCCAAGCTTGGATTGGATAGTCTACTTCATCACTTTGTGGGCATGTGTTAGATGAGAAATTTCTCAATTCAGTGACCTCCACTTTACTACAAATGCGCACACTTAATTTGTCTTTAACCACGACACTCAATTATTCACCTTTCGAAATTGACAAATGATAAGTTTCTTCATTTTCAGCTGCTTTACATGCTATTGTTCTAAATATATCATTAATGACCTATATTGCTTACTTTGATGTAGTTTCACATCAGCCTTGATGTCATACCCACGTCTATCTTTCCCACTTTCAGCCTTTGCTTTTTTAGTCCATCATTTGAGTATATATTGTGCAAGAAGTTTCATTGTATTAAATATATCTCTAAGAACCTTCACACAATGTCGACACAATATGCCCTTTACTTCAAACTTCCTATAACTACAAGTCAAAGAACCATCTCTATCTATTGTCGCATTCTTATCTTTTTTTCCATCTACCATCGTTCTAATTGTGAATATGGTACTCTCACCATCATCAATAATGCCTATGGCAGACTCTTCAATGGACTGTACGTACTCAATTTGGAATTCCTCAAAAATTGTTTTGGTGTAAATCTTTAGCACTTGCTTTAACATCAAAGCTGGAATTGAAACCCTCGGTAATTTTTGGGACAAATTATACTCGGCTTCCAATTCTTTATACCTTTTCTCATAAAGCATCCTCTCAAAATACACGAAGAATTCCATCAAGCTATGATCAAAATTGAGATAATCCTTCAAAAATGCATTGAAGGATTCACTAAGTTGAGTAGTACTCATTCTAGACCCCCAAGAATCCATAATATATGGCCATCCCCATTTGTCATTCACAAGAAAAGTCTACTCCAACCAATGGTTGTTGCGTGTATCATACTTATCAAGCATTCGATCCCATTGTATTATGAATTCTTCTTCGTTATCAATGTCATGCATGAATTTTGAAAACACAGCCTTGACCCCAACATCTTCGAAAATAGAACCTATATGCTTTACAACATTTTGTATCAAATGCCACGTGTAAAGTCAGTGGTTTGTATCAGGCTTGACAACTGGAATGGCCTTAGCCATTGCAGCATCTTGATCCGTGAAAATAGTTTTTAGAACTTTGTTTGACGTTATCTCTAGAAAAATCTGAAACAATTATGTAAAAGATTTGGCAGTCTCATCATACATTAACGTTGCACCGAATACAACCGTTTCTCGATGATGATTAAATCCAACAAATGTTTCAAAAAGGTCTATACTCATTATTTAATTTGAAAGTAGTGTCAAAGGTCACTACATCATCAAATTGGCCATAATTCATGATTATTTGAGCATCCGCTCAAAATATATTACTTATCTGCTCTTTACAATCTAATTGGACTGCATAATAAAATGATGGATTTTCCATAATTTTTTTTCCCCTGAAAGTAATGCAACACACTGCCCGTTTCTCCATATTCCAAATCTTTTTGTCTCTTCAATCTCAAGTAATTTTTTTGGTCCAATTTCGTGAAGCCAAGTGATGCTTTTCCACCAAATTTCCTACCAAATAGCTCATAAGCAGACCTAAGAGGAATCCCATATTTTGAAGCTAATTCTATTTTAATTGCTTGGGTAGTAGATATTTTTCTTTGGGATGGCAACATATGAGTGCACTTTGGAAGCACAAGGTCATGATTATGATGTTCAACAAAATCACAAGCAACATATTTTCCTAAATTCCTATCTAACTTGATACTAAATTGGGCACCATAACCACATCTTACCTCTTGTCTCAGATTCTTGACTAGTGGATCTCGCTTGTCAATACCCCGACTTCCCTCTTTGTAACACACAACCGTCCATTAAGTAATTTCCTTACTATGTTTGTTCTTGTTTGCATAGGCCTTCATAATAATGAAGCTCACCTTTCCTTCATATGTATTGTAAAAGTCATATGCAGCTTGTTTAGAGTCAAATGACATCCCCAATTTCGACTTCCAACCACAATTGGCCAACTCATTAGCAACATTATTTTGTTCCATTACCTACAATTCAGTGGCATATAAATAATAAATTAAAAAAAAAACATAAACAAAAATTCTAATATGTTTTTTGGATGCCAATTCCAGAATATAGCTTCAATTTCTCATGCATTTACAGTCTCCATGAAGATATTCATTTTATATATATAAACAAATGCATTTACAACTTAAAAAAAATAAAACATAACAAAAACTCAGAATATTGCTTGTTAGACTTATTTATTTTGATGATTTATTTAATTATGTTTTAATTTATCTGGAAGAGAAAAATAGAATCAAAATTTATTTTGATGATATAGTTGAAAGAGAAAAATAGAATCAACATTTATTTTGATAATTTTATGTTTTAATAAAATCAAATTTTATTTTGTCCCATTATTTCTCACCTAAACCTTTATCCTAAATGTTGTTAGAATGTATTTAATAGTTGATTAAATCAGGAGTTCAAACAGCCCAGCACAGCAGCAGTTCAAAAGGTTCAAAAGGTTCAAGTGGAAGATATTCAAATTTGTAATAATGGAGTGGAAGATATTCAAATTAGTAATGATGGAGTACAACGGCTATAAACAGCTATAAATTCAAATGACTACAACGGCTATAAACGGCTATAATTTTCATTATATATACCAAAGCCTCTAATGTAAACAAGTTACAAAAAAAACCTGAAAATATTCTTTGATCTATAATCACTCACATCTATTCTCTGAAAAATTCTCTGAGAAGTGTTCTTCAATTTTTGTTTATATCCTCTCTCAGAAATTATGCACTGAGCCTTATAGCATTAAGCTCATCTTTCCTGTGTGAGATTTACAGAAAAATCAAAGCTTTATTTTATATATCTATTTTTGAGAGATAATTCTTGTAACTTTCTGTGAAAACAAAAACACCTTCTTTTCAACATTGTAAGAGTGTAGTACACTCAGTATTCTTGACTTAGAAAGTCTGTGTAAAATCCGTGGAGGATTGCTCCATTTGTAAAGAGGTTGCTAGCACCCCCATAAAGTTAGAACATAGTGGAAAATCTCAAGTGAAGCTTGAGGAGTGGACGTAGGCCGAGTTGAAGCCGAACCACTATAAATTTGTTTGCCTCTATCTTCCTTATCTCTTTATTTTATTTAAATTGCTGTAACTATATTTCACATTTTCACTATGCTAAAATCATTAACTGACATAGTTGTTAGAACACTTGTTTTAATTATTTTTATTTCATTAACTATATTTATCTATTGTGCTAGTCATAATTTTTATTAGGGTATTATTAATTTTTAATTGTAAAAACCTAATTCACCCCCCTCTTACGTTGTTTTTTGGGTAACAATTGGTATCAGAGCCTGGGGCTCTTGTTTAGATTTAACAATCTTGAGTTTTTGATCCATGGCAACCATGTATTCTACTTACTCTGCTGTAGGACAAGCTAGCAATAGGCCACATCTCTTTGATGGTAGTAATTACATTCATTGGAAAGAAAAAATGACTTTGTATCTTTAAGCTACCAATTATGCTTTATGGCTCATTATTACTAAAGGTTCTAAAATCCCTTCCAAAGTAGTAGACCATATCAGTGTGTCTAAACTTGAGGATGAATTTGATGAGCGTGATTATAAACTCTTTCAAGCTAATGCTAAAGCCAAGCTTATTCTTATGTGTGGACTAGATGCAAATGAGTACAATAGAATTTCTGGATGTATTACTGCTAAAGAAATTTGGGATAAACTTGAAATCACCTATGAAGGAACTAGCCAAATAAAAGAGTCTCGGATTGACATGCTGTAGACGCACCCTTGAGGGCTTCATGCTACAGTTCGGACTCAAATGTCACGGTTTTGAATCTAGTCTCGCAAAGTGCAATGCAAGACCGATAAATCACCAAAGAGTCCAAATCCGACAAATTATTTTGGAAAACTGATTTTTGTAAAGAAGTGTCAAACATGGACTGCTTTGTCAGATACAGAGTCGCCACCTAAATATTTTATTTTGGGGGAATTTAGGAAACCCTGACTCGTGCCAAAGGCCACGTGTTCGTCATCACCAAAGTTGCCTCGGCTCGGGAACTTGGGTACGATTGGAGAAGGTCATCTATGAGCACCCCCGCTCGCCCGGTCAAAGATCGGCCACTACTAAATATAATATCTAGTTTTTGAAAACACATGTGTTCTTAATCCGGTTAATTAGCTAGAATTACTATGTGATACGCACAGCAAAACAAGTATAGACTAGATTGCCTACTTTGGAACAAAGCATCGCATATCCGTTTGTTTGGAAAATGGTTTGAAGTTTGCTACTCGTAAGTAGGCTAAAATGTGGATTTCAATGAATTGTTCCAATTCAAGTAATCCAACCTTCACCCACAGGCATTCAGGCAGTTAAACACTTAAGCAAATAGCCTCATGGCAAGCATGCTATCATGGAAAAACTCACACACATGCAGTATGCTAAAGCATAAAAGCTTACCTAGTACTCCGAGCCAAAACAAAGAACTAATGCATAATTCTAGTTCATGTTTGAAATGGCTAATGCAACACATACAAAATGCAACTAAAAATAGGCTCGGCTATTCTAATATGACATATGAGATGCAATTTAGATAATCATGTATTCAACTTGGAATTGAAATACGATGTAGTTAGTATGATGCGCCGAACCCGGTGCATGCAATGTAGATGAATGTATGCAAATATGCGAAGCATAAGTATGCTAGACAGATGAATGGATGCAAACATGCAAAGCATAAGTATGTTAATTTGAAACATGACCTAAAACTAACCAACGAAAGCAGGTAAGTAAAAGGGAGAAAGAAATGGAGGTTGGAAGACATGCACACACGCACGCACACTTATTACAAAATTGGCCCTCTCGACGGAGGGTCCGAATAAATAATACATGCCAATAACTAACTAACTAACAAGTAATTAATTATTACACAACCCGAATTGAACAACTAGCTACAATTAATTATTACACAAACTTAATTAATTAACAAATTAACTAACTACAAATAAAAGCAATAATAAAGCTGCTCCAGCTTTGTTCGAAGAATGAGAGGATGCATGCTCGGATGCCTTCCCGAAAAGCTCTTCAGTTGCTCTTTAGAGGCTCTGTCTGCAGGGTGTCCTCAAGGAATTCCTGCTGAACCTTACCAAAAACATGCTGGGGAGTGCATCAGTGGCCTACCGGCCATGGGGAGCCACTGCCGACCAAAAATGAAGGGGTGCCGGCCAATAACAAGGCACTGTCGGCCATTTGCAAGGAACTGTCGGCCACTGATGTATTGGGACACCAAGCTGCAGTAGAGCACAAAACAGAGAAAATGGAGGGTCTCCTAAGGATATGTACGCACTATGCCACCCCATATCATCTCAAAACATTAAGGGAGAGGCATAGTCGGATCTACGACCATCAATCACGCATCCCGATGCATGATGGCCAAAGATCCAACTTGTGCAAATTAATATGAAATGAATGCACAAATAAACACATAAAGCCTAAAACTCTATCATGAATAATCAAGAGTGTCGGCGACCGAGAATTGAGACACGTTTCATCACTTGAAGTATGAAACGCCCCTCGTTCCTCGTGCTCGGATTAACACTTTAATTCAAACGACAATGCAAAACAAGCATGGCAAACATGCAATATGACTTAAGCATACAAACATGCAATGCAATAACCCGAGCATGCAACAAGCATATAAGCATGATGTGAGGTAACAACCTTGAATAACATGATAAAATGCAACATGAACATACAAACATGCAAGGCATGTGATAGCGGACAAGTATGCAACAACATACGAAATGGGACAAGCATGTGACAACATGGTAAGATGGGCTTACACTAAAGATGGATCGGCCTCAGCCATGCCTAAAATCAGTGGCCATAAGTGATGAATTCATAGTATGAAAAACATGAAAAGGCAAGGCAAACATGCATGCCAATTGGCTCAAGGATTAAGGCACAAAGATGCAACTCTTAAGCACACTTAAAGAGTGACAAGCATGGATATGTGACAACAAGGTAAGCTCTGAAATCTCATGTAAATTTGTAACAACCCTCGTACTGATTACCGATAAACCACTGAATTATATACTGATTACTGCTAAATTGAATTGATAATGACTGATAATTGAATTAACTGAAGTACTGAACAGACTGATTGAAATCGAAACTGAAATTGAATAAGTTTATTTATTGAATTGCATATTGCATCTGTTTGATTTATGATTATCTGTTTGAATTATATGTTTAAACTGCTAATTGAAGGCCTTATCGGCGGCCGAATGGAGAACCGTTTAGTGTTTTGTAATCGGTAGAATATTTGTGATTTAATGGTATAATTATCTGAAAATTGATTAGGAATGATTAAATCAGATTAAATTAAGTCAATTAAAGAGTTTGACGTAATTACGGTAATGCCATTGAGTGGAGTTTTGTTTAATCATAGTTGAGGCCTTGTTTATATCATATCAAAACACATTCATCAGCCTTTTCTCCTTGCTCCACCGAATTTAGAGAGGAAGAGAACAAGACTTAGGTTTATTTTGTTGTTTTGGCTTGCATTGTTTGAAGATTTGAAGTAAATTGAAGTGTATTGGCAAGATTGAACTCTCACACCTTGAATACAAGATTTAGGTAGGTTATTCATCTCCTTATTGTTGTCTTGAGCTAAATCTTGCTTGGGTTTTTGCATCATTGTAGAATCAAGTCATGTTTTAGTTCATATGTTGAATTAGAACTCCATTGTTGCATGCATGTAAGAATTGATGAGTTTAAATTGATTTCATGGCAAGATGGTGCATGCATGTTCACATTTTTGTATAAGTCCATGTTTTCATAATGTTTACCAACTATTGAGCTCATTAGAGCCAGATTTGAAGCTTGAACTTGGTTTAAACTTCATGCATTTCATGTTTGAAAATGTTCTTGAAAATGGGTTGAAAATGGCTTGAATTGACTCACCTTTGGCCCTTGCATGTGTAAATTGGCTTTTGAAACTTGTTGTATATTGTATTGGGATGTATTTTCCAGAATTTGGGGCCAAGAGGTTGAGTTTTGGATGTTTGAATGCTTAGTTCGAACTTGGGAGACAAATCTGGAAATTCCAGATTTGGCTTCCTCGCTCGAGCGAAGGATTCCTCGCTCGAGCGAGCCCTTTGGTTTTGCAAGCTCGCTCGAGCGAGCATCGAGCGTGCATCGCGCGTAAAAATCGAGCATCCAGTACTTTTACTGTTCATCAGGTCGCTCGAGCGAAGGATTGTTCGCTCGAGCGAAGCCTTTGATTTTGGAATCTCGCTCGAGCGAAGGAAGGCTCGCTCGAGCGAGGAGCTTGTTTTCAGCAACTTTTGAAAAATGCCTTCCAACTGTATTTTTGCATCCTCATCCCATTCTAGGCATTCTTAGGCCTAGTTTAAGACATTTTAATGAGGATTTAGACGTAGAACCACACCGAGGAAATTTAAGGATTCAATTATCATCCTTCCCGACTGTTAAGCTTAGTGTGCGTTCTATTTGTTAACTGTTTAGGGTTGGCGACTGGAGAGACGCGCTCTAGCACATTGTAGCCCAATCACTGTGAGTAACAATTGTATAAAGATATGTTCAAAATGGCTATCTTTTGAATACCAAACTGAACTGTTTACTGAACTGTTTACTGAACTGGAATTATTTACTGAATGAATGTATGTCCTTTATTTCTGAACTGTATTGTGGCATCCTTAGCACTACTGTTACTGACTGTTACTGTTACAGAGATCTCTGTCGGTTCCCTTGTGGAACCATACTGTTTACTGAATGACTGGCCATCATTACTGTTCGGTCTTTTGACCTACTGTTACTGTTACGCTAATGGATGTACCACATATGACTGTTTATTGTACTGAACGACTGTAATACTGATTGAAATAATGAACTGTTTTCGTTACTGTAAGGACATTACATTCTTAACCTCTTTATACATTATGTTATTCACTGGGCTTTAGCTCACTGCTCATATATATATGTAGGTGTACAGGCACCGGACCAGAGCTAGAAGCGTCGGGGGGTTATTCCAGTTTTGTCAGCCAGCCTATGTGCCTCACTGTGAGGTTCCGTGTTGCCATGTCATGGCTTTGGGATTTTGTTTTGAGTTTTTCCCATCGGTCTCCTCACAGTTTTGTATCATTGTATAAACTGAATGTTTACTGTACTGTTACGGAGGGATTAAGTCCCTGTACTGAATGTTTGTGTGATTGTATAGACCGTACTGTTTGAACTGTATGAATGCATGAAAAATGTTTTTGGCATACAGATTTTCACAGCTCAATGGACACTAGTTATTTACTGTATTGGCTTCCGCCAGGCCCTGAATTCTGTTATACTGTATTACTGTTAAGCAGGCCTTCGGTAATTACGGATTACTGGCCGGTTACGGTGCTAAACCCATAGGGCCGGGTTTGGGTCGTGACAGAGTGGTATCAGAGCGATACTCAACCACGAGTTATACCGCACACACGTGTCCAAATGAGCTATAGGGTGTTCCTAGAGAAGCAATTAGGGCATCTCATGAATTTGAAAAGCGTGTGCTTATGACTGATTGATTAAGTGTTAAATGTTATTAAACTGTCTAATTGTACAACTGCCTATAATGATAACTGTTATAACTGTTTATAGTGAAATGGATAACATAAACACTGCAAATGAAACTGGATCATCATCCTCTGAGGCCAGAATGGCCAGACTTGAGCTAATGATGGGACTGATAATTGAAAGATTGGACCAACAACAGAACCAACCGCCCCACCTCCTCCTCCTCCTCCGGTGCAACCGGAACAGAATGTACAGAATGTGAATGCTAATGAGGTGGACATTATTGCACTGACCCATAAGTTCAGCAAGTTGAAACCGCCATCCTTTCAGGGAGGCCTTGAACCATTGAAAGCTGAGGCTTGGATTTTAGAGACAGAAAAGTTGTTCGAGGTATTTCCATGTTCGGAGGCACACAAGGTACTGTTGGCCACCTTCACCTTGCAGGAAGAGGCGAGGAGATGGTGGATGCTTACTCGTGATGATGATGTTGTTATGACTTGGGCTCAGTTTAAAGAGTCCTTCTTTGAAAAATATTTTCCTCAGTGCATCAGGGACAGAAAAGTGACTGAGTTTGAACAGTTAAGACAGGGCAAGACGTCTGTTGCCGAGTATGAGAAGCAATTTACCGAACTTGCTAGGTATGCACCACATATGGTGGATACCGATTATAAGAAGGCCAGGAGGTTTGAAGGCGGCCTTAGTGTTGCTATTCAGGATCGGATAAGTGTTTTGAAAATGCCAACTTATGTGGGTGTCCTCGACCGGGCATTGATGGCCGAGACGAATATTGCAGCAGTGAAACAATCCGAAACACCAACAACTGAGTGGCAAGGTAAAAGGCAGGGTTTCAAATTCAAGAAAGGCAAGCATGATTCTGCAAATAAGAAACAGAATACGGGGTCGACAACCAGCCCCAGCCAAGGGAGTGGATTTACTCCACCCTGCTCCATATGTGGCAACAAGCACAAAGGGGTTTGCTATCAGATATCTGGAGCTTGTTTTAGGTGTGGCAAGGTGGGCCACAGAATTAAAGACTGTCCCTCTGCCCCGCAATCCAGTAGTAAAGCTGCACCGAGCGTAGCAGCATCAAATGTAGCACCGAAGCCTAACCCCAAAGCTACCGGGAAAGAGCCTATGAGGCAGGGCCGAGTGTTTGCCCTAGTACCGGGAGACGTGCAGAATACCGAGACTGTTGTGTCAGGTATCCTCTCTATTTGTGCTCAAAATGCATATGTATTGATTGATTCGGGGTCTACACATTCTTATGTGTCACATGCTTTCTCACGAAAATTGAATAGACCCTTAGAGCCTATGAATTACTTGTTAGCAGTATCATCACCTGTTGGGGGATCCATGACATGTGCATATATATATCCTGCTTGTGAGATTATTGTTGGGGATATGCATTTGTTTATTGATTTACTGCCATTGAATATCGATCATTTTGATGTAATATTGGGGATGGATTGGTTACAAAAGTATCATGCCACTATAGACTGTGTAACAAAACAAGTAGTTTTCCGTCCACCGGGCTTACCGGAATTTGTGTTTAATGGAATTGGAGTAGTACCCCCACCGTATCTGATTTCTTCTGTAAAAGCTGTTAGACTGATTAGAAAGGGGTGTAAAGGATATCTGTGTTCTGTGTTGACTGTGCCTACTGATGATAGTGTTAAAACTGATATGAATTGTATTCCTATAGTCAGAGAATTCCCAGATGTGTTTCCAGATGAATTGCCAGGGGATTTGATTGACAGGGAAATTGAATTTACTGTGGATGTGATTCCGGGTACACAGCCGATATCGAAAGCTCCTTACAGAATGGCTCCAACTGAACTGAAGGAATTGAAAGTGCAATTGCAGGAACTGTTAGACAAAAAGTTTATCAGACCCAGTACTTCACCGTGGGGTGCACCTGTTTTGTTTGTAAAGAAGAAAGATGGCTCACTGAGACTGTGTATTGATTACCGCGAACTGAACAAGGTAACTGTAAAGAATAAATATCCATTGCCACGTATTGATGATTTATTTGACCAGTTACAGGGTGCACAAGTGTTTTCCAAAATCGATCTCAGATCGGGATATCACCAAGTGAAAGTCAAACCAGAAGACATCGGTAAAACTGCTTTCAGAACAAGGTATGGACATTATGAATTTTTGGTTATGCCGTTCGGAGTCACGAATGCCCCAGCTGCATTTATGGACCTTATGAACAGAATTTTTAAACCGTACCTTGATGATTTCATTGTAGTATTTATTGATGACATCCTGATTTATTCTAAGACTGCTGAAGAACACGAACACCATCTAAGACTTGCCCTACAGACCCTAAGGGAACAGAAACTGTATGCTAAACTGTCTAAGTGTGAATTTTGGCTTGACCATGTAATGTTTCTAGGACATGTTATTAGCAAGGATGGAATTTCTGTTGATCCTCAGAAAATTGAAGCTGTAGTGGACTGGCCTAGACCGACAAATGTGACTGAAGTCCGAAGCTTTTTGGGATTGGCTGGATACTATAGAAGATTTGTTAAAGACTTCTCCAAAATTGCCCTACCATTGACTCAGTTAACTCAGAGAAGGACATCATTTGACTGGACTGACCAAAGGGAGACAGCGTTCCAAGAATTGAAAACCAGACTTGTGACTGCACCGATCCTGACTCTACCCTCAGGTACAGATGGTTACACTGTTTTTAGTGATGCTTCTCATAAGGGTTTGGGATGTGTTTTAATGCAGAATGGGAGAGTTATTGCTTATGCTTCCCGACAGTTGAGACCACACGAAAAGAATTACCCAACCCATGATCTTGAACTTGCTGCAGTGGTTTTTGCATTGAAAATTTGGCGTCACTATTTGTATGGGGCAACATGTGAAGTATACACCGACCACAAGAGCTTGAAGTATTTCTTCACACAGAAAGAATTGAACATGAGACAGCGGAGATGGCTTGAACTGATCAAAGATTATGACCTACAGATTCTGTATCACCCAGGGAAAGCCAATACCGTAGCTGATGCTTTGAGCCGGAAATCGATTGGGAACATAGCCTGTTTGCTGACTGGACAGAAAGAATTGCTTTGTGACATTGAAAAGTTTGAAATTGAAGTTGTCTTGAAAGAACAAGGTGGAACCTTAGCTGCCATTACTGCCCAACCAGCATTGATTGAAGAGATTAAGGAGAAACAGCAACTGGATGATTACTTGAAGAAAATCATCGAAGAGAGAGATTCAAAACCGAGACCGGGGTTCAAATTTGACAACAATGTACTGAAATTTCAAGATAGACTGTGTGTACCAAATGACACTGAATTGAAAAGAAGAGTTCTCCAAGAAGGCCACAGTTCGAAATTTTCTATCCACCCGGGGAATACGAAAATGTATCAAGATTTGAAACAGAATTTCTGGTGGCCGGGAATGAAGAAAGAAATTGCCGACTTTGTGTCTAAGTGTCTTCATTGCCAACAAGTCAAAGCTGAACATCAACGACCTGCCGGATTACTGCAACCCTTACCCATACCAGAGTGGAAATGGGAGCATATCACGATGGATTTTATCGTTGGATTACCTCGCTCCAAGAAAGGTATGGATTCTATTTGGGTTATTGTTGATAGATTGACTAAGTCTGCACACTTCCTACCTGTCAAGACAATCTATAATGCGGATAAATTGGCTGTTATCTATATTGATGAAATTGTTAGACTGCACGGAGTGCCTGTGTCTATTGTTTCTGACAGGGATTCGAAGTTTACATCGAGGTTCTGGCAAAGCCTACAGACTGCATTGGGTACCGAATTGAGGCTGAGTAGTGCCTATCATCCTCAGACAGATGGACAGTCAGAAAGAACCATCCAGACTTTAGAGGATCTACTGAGAATGTGTGTCCTTGATTTCCAAGGGAACTGGGAAAGTCATTTACCATTGGCTGAATTCGCCTACAACAACAGCTACCATTCGAGCATTGGTATGGCGCCTTTCGAGGCATTGTATGGCAGAAAGTGTAGATCTCCAATTTGCTGGGCAGAAGTTGGGGATGGGCCGTTGCTTGGGCCCGAGATTGTGTATGAGACGACTGAAAAGATCAAACTGATACAGCAAAGATTGAAAACTGCACAGAGTAGACAGAAAAGTTATGCGGATGTTAGAAGACGGGATAGAGAGTATGAAGTGGGTGATCACGTGTTCGTGAAAGTGACACCAATGAAAGGCCAGACTCGTTTTGGAGTCAAAGGCAAATTAGCGCCGCGGTATGTCGGACCGTATGAAGTGATTGAGAAGGTTAATCCGGTGGCGTATCAAGTTGCACTTCCTCCTGAGATGGAGCATATGCATAACGTCTTCCACATTTCGATGTTGAGGGACTATCTTCGAGATCCGTTTCATGTGATTGAGCCTACCCGAGTAGTGTTGAGTGATGACTACACTTATGAGGAACGGCCTATACAGATTGTAAACCGACGGATCAAGAAACTGAGAAACAAGGAAATTCCGCTAGTGAAAGTAGACTGGCAGAATCATGGTGGTGTGTATGCCACTTGGGAAAGGGAAGATGACATGGCGAAAAGATATCCTGATTTGTTTCCACTGAATCCTGTTTTCTTCCAAACTGAAGGTAACTCGAGTTTAGAGGACTAAACTCCTTATAAGGAGGGGAGACTGTAACAACCCTCGTACTGATTACCGATAAACCACTGAATTATATACTGATTACTGCTAAATTGAATTGATAATGACTGATAATTGAATTAACTGAAGTACTGAACAGACTGATTGAAATCGAAACTGAAATTGAATAAGTTTATTTATTGAATTGCATATTGCATCTGTTTGATTTATGATTATCTGTTTGAATTATATGTTTAAACTGCTAATTGAAGGCCTTATCGGCGGCCGAATGGAGAACCGTTTAGTGTTTTGTAATCGGTAGAATATTTGTGATTTAATGGTATAATTATCTGAAAATTGATTAGGAATGATTAAATCAGATTAAATTAAGTCAATTAAAGAGTTTGACGTAATTACGGTAATGCCATTGAGTGGAGTTTTGTTTAATCATAGTTGAGGCCTTGTTTATATCATATCAAAACACATTCATCAGCCTTTTCTCCTTGCTCCACCGAATTTAGAGAGGAAGAGAACAAGACTTAGGTTTATTTTGTTGTTTTGGCTTGCATTGTTTGAAGATTTGAAGTAAATTGAAGTGTATTGGCAAGATTGAACTCTCACACCTTGAATACAAGATTTAGGTAGGTTATTCATCTCCTTATTGTTGTCTTGAGCTAAATCTTGCTTGGGTTTTTGCATCATTGTAGAATCAAGTCATGTTTTAGTTCATATGTTGAATTAGAACTCCATTGTTGCATGCATGTAAGAATTGATGAGTTTAAATTGATTTCATGGCAAGATGGTGCATGCATGTTCACATTTTTGTATAAGTCCATGTTTTCATAATGTTTACCAACTATTGAGCTCATTAGAGCCAGATTTGAAGCTTGAACTTGGTTTAAACTTCATGCATTTCATGTTTGAAAATGTTCTTGAAAATGGGTTGAAAATGGCTTGAATTGACTCACCTTTGGCCCTTGCATGTGTAAATTGGCTTTTGAAACTTGTTGTATATTGTATTGGGATGTATTTTCCAGAATTTGGGGCCAAGAGGTTGAGTTTTGGATGTTTGAATGCTTAGTTCGAACTTGGGAGACAAATCTGGAAATTCCAGATTTGGCTTCCTCGCTCGAGCGAAGGATTCCTCGCTCGAGCGAGCCCTTTGGTTTTGCAAGCTCGCTCGAGCGAGCATCGAGCGTGCATCGCGCGTAAAAATCGAGCATCCAGTACTTTTACTGTTCATCAGGTCGCTCGAGCGAAGGATTGTTCGCTCGAGCGAAGCCTTTGATTTTGGAAGCTCGCTCGAGCGAAGGAAGGCTCGCTCGAGCGAGGAGCCTTTCAGCAACTTTTGAAAAATGCCTTCCAACTGTATTTTTGCATCCTCATCCCATTCTAGGCATTCTTAGGCCTAGTTTAAGACATTTAATGAGGATTTAGACGTAGAACCACACCGAGGAAATTTAAGGATTCAATTATCATCCTTCCCGACTGTTAACTTAGTGTGCGTTCTATTTGTTAACTGTTTAGGGTTGGCGACTGGAGAGACGCGCTCTAGCACATTGTAGCCCAATCACTGTGAGTAACAATTGTATAAAGATATGTTCAAAATGGCTATCTTTTGAATACCAAACTGAACTGTTTACTGAACTGTTTACTGAACTGGAATTATTTACTGAATGAATGTATGTCCTTTATTTCTGAACTGTATTGTGGCATCCTTAGCACTACTGTTACTGACTGTTACTGTTACAGAGATCTCTGTCGGTTCCCTTGTGGAACCATACTGTTTACTGAATGACTGGCCATCATTACTGTTCGGTCTTTTGACCTACTGTTACTGTTACGCTAATGGATGTACCACATATGACTGTTTATTGTACTGAACGACTGTAATACTGATTGAAATAATGAACTGTTTTCGTTACTGTAAGGACATTACATTCTTAACCTCTTTATACATTATGTTATTCACTGGGCTTTAGCTCACTGCTCATATATATATGTAGGTGTACAGGCACCGGACCAGAGCTAGAAGCGTCGGGGGTTATTCCAGTTTTGTCAGCCAGCCTATGTGCCTCACTGTGAGGTTCCGTGTTGCCATGTCATGGCTTTGGGATTTTGTTTTGAGTTTTTCCCATCGGTCTCCTCACAGTTTTGTATCATTGTATAAACTGAATGTTTACTGTACTGTTACGGAGGGATTAAGTCCCTGTACTGAATGTTTGTGTGATTGTATAGACCGTACTGTTTGAACTGTATGAATGCATGAAAAATGTTTTTGGCATACAGATTTTCACAGCTCAATGGACACTAGTTATTTACTGTATTGGCTTCCGCCAGGCCCTGAATTCTGTTATACTGTATTACTGTTAAGCAGGCCTTCGGTAATTACGGATTACTGGCCGGTTACGGTGCTAAACCCATAGGGCCGGGTTTGGGTCGTGACAAAATTGATGCCAAATCAACTAGACAATGCAAGCATAGCATGTTAGAAAGCTCAAAGCTCGAAACTAACAAAGGGACTTAAGCCATGGCCATGCAAGGCAAGCCCCAAAGGGCTAAGGGAACCTAAAACAGTCCTAAGGCAGGTCCAAACAAGACCAAAAACAAGCTCGAAGCTAGCCAACACGGGCTAGAACAAAAGGCCAAAAACAAGGAGCATACAAGGCTACAAAAGAGGCAATGCACTACACCTATTGAAACCAAACATGGCATGACTTGGACAACATAAAACAGAGTTACATCATGGTATAACAAGACCAAAAATGCACTGATATGATGAGCTAAACGCTTAGGCTTAATGGCATGCACAAAAGTTCATTCTTGAGGCATAAAGAGCCAAGGCTCCAAGGCATTAAAAGCATGTCAAATGCAAGTGTATGGCCACATTTCATGGACTGAAATAACACTTAGAATGATGGCAAAGCATGCGAACATCACATGTATGGCATGGTAGGGGATTCAAAACCCAAGACTAGCCTAAGCATTTACACTATAGCTATAAAAAGCATGAGTGATATGGCCATGGTAGCCCAAAACAGTCCAAGAACAGCCTAAAATCATGCTGAAGCAACGCCAAAATATACTAGGATGATGAGTCAAAACATCATGCACATAAAGCTAGTAAGCAAGATTTGTTCTACAAGTATATGGAGCATGCAAAGGATGACCAAACCAGCTATGGAAAGAGTTATGACATGGCAAAACATCACCAAAAACATGCTGAAATGGACTCAACATAAGCTAGGATAACATGCTAAAGCAAGAAGCATATAAAGCTAGTTTATGGGATTTACACTACAAGTGTATCATACATGCATGGAGTGACAAAACCAACCCAAAAAAGATCTAAGTCATGATAAAACATCACCAAAAACCTACTGAAATGGACTCAACACAAGCTAGGCAAACATGCTACTTTGATGAGCTACAAATGGGATTGTACTACACATACAAGATGCATGCAAAAGGTGACCAAACCAGCCATGGACAGAGCCAAGGAAGGTCCTAAAAGTCACAAAAAAGGGCCTGAACCAAGCCTCAAAAGTACAGAGAGGCATGCTCCTTTGGAAGGCCAAAAATGCAAGCAAACAAAAACCAAAAGATAGGGGGCCACACCCTCTGATTTGAGGCCTCAAAACCACATGCCTACCACTAAAAATCCACTGGATTTCAGTGGTTAGAAGGCTAACCAAGGCTAGCTCGGAGGCCTTAAGGCATGGCTCAAAACAAGGCCAAACAAGGCCAACAAGAGGGTTGAAGACCTTCAACAGCTAAAAGACCTTAAACAAATTTCAAAAGCACTTAAATACAAGACTTTTTTCAGTTGAAATCAAGGCCTAAAACAATATGCAATGATGGCCAAAATGAGGTACAAAAAAGTGCTAAAAAGGAGAAGAAGCTCACCCTTGAAGATCAACTTCGAAACCAGCAACTTCAGGGGGTAAAACCTCACTTTCAGAGCTCAAGAAGTCCTCCCAAGAACCTCAATCCAAAGATGGTGGTGTATCTCTAAGTGTTTTAGTGTAAAAGTGCAAGGAAAATGGACTTCAAGGCACAAATCAACAACAATATAGAGAGAGAGAGATATTTCTTCTCAAAATGCTAAACCTTTGCTAAGGAGAGAGGCTCTCTCCTTATATAGAAGAAAAGCAATGCAAAGCTTCTTCAAGAAGCTTGGCAAGAGCTTCATCCCTCCATACACGTGTATGGAGGGCAGATAAAAGGATTCCAGCTAGTTCAAAAGATCTAGAGTGAAACCTGCTAAGACAGGGGTGCTGCCGGCCATGAGGGATGGCCGCAGTGGCTCATTGATGGCCGGCAAGCTCAATCAATGGCCGGTAGCAACAAAGTGGGGGCCGGCAGGTCCAAAAGGGGGCCAGCAGTGCACCAAGAAACACATTCTGAAAGGACCAAGTCATGGTCCAAGAATGGGGCAGAAAGGATACAGGGTCTGGAAAGCTCAAACCTGTGACGTTCCGCCACAAAAGTCGAATGCCCGACGAGCAATCGAACTTGTGTCCGGATATATCTGCAAGCACAACCGAGTCTTGAGGACGGTCGAAAATGGGGTGTCTACATATGCTTATTCATGATTATGAACTCTTTACTATGGAATCATTTGAATCTATTTCTGAGATGTTTTATAAATTTACCAATATTATTAATGCTCTAAAATCTCTTGATAAATCTTATACTAATGATGAGCTTGTAAGAAAAATACTTAGGCCTTTGCCAAATGAATGGGAAGCTAAGGTTACAGCTATCCAAGAAGCAAAAGACCTAACAAAATTAGGCATTGAAGAACTCCTAGGCTCACTCATGGCTCATGAACTTTCAATGATGGATGGCAGCAAAAAGGAAGCCATTTGGGGAGAAAATGATGGAGTAGCCAACCTGTGTCTCATGACTCTTGGAGAAGAAGAATCCACTCAAGATGAGGTAATTTCTAATTATGTAGAACTTGAAAGTGCTTTCAATGAATTACATGACATATTTAGAAATGTTTGTGTTAAGAATTCTAAATTAAAGAAATTAGTTACTTCTCTTTCAAATGATGTGGATGTTTTAAAAATGGAAAATGCTACTTTGAAAAATGATTTTACGTCTATTGCCAATGAGAAAAACATTTTGGAAAACAATGTTGAGGATTTAAACAAAACTCTTGAAAATTTTGTAAAAGGAAAAAAAAACCTCAACAAGCTTCTTGGAAATAAAAAATGTGTTTTTGACAAAGTAGGCATTAGTTTTGATTCTCCTAAACTTTTATGAGATTAAATGTTCTTAAGACCAATCCCTATGGACCCAAGAAAGTATGGGTACCAAGAAAGTAATCAAGATATTTTGTAGGTGGAATCTCAAAGAACACAAAGGACTTCGAGAGGAAATACACAACAAGAGTGTTCAATCTAAAGAGCAAAATCAGCCCCTATAAGAAGAAGAAGAATGATGAAATGAAAATCATCAAGATAAACAATAGAGGTAATGTATGGGTGAAGATTCCAAAGAGGTAAATGAAGGTATAACTCCTAACACACCTTTAAGCTTAAATTTCTGTATTCTTTAAGGTGTGATTTGTGTACAATAAGTTGTGTCTAATCATTGCTTCCATGTAACCTAATTGTACTAAGTTTGCTAAGTCATGTTCTGCTAGTTTCTTTCAAACCTTCATTGAACTCAAAAATGATAATTATATTATTTTGATGAATGCCTATTAGAATATGAATGATTCATAAATTCATTAACATTGTATATCATGTCATCCATTGCTATGAAAAAGAGATAAGAAGTGATAAATATTTTTTGTGAGCATACTTTTCACATTTTATATATGACTTCATACTAATATGTTAATTCCTTTTTGAGTCATATCTTTGTAGAATCAATTTTAATGTCATAGCATGTTTTTGAGATGTATACTATCTATATTTTGAATTGTACATTTATGATCTCAAGAATATGCTCAATATGAAAATTTCATACTTATATGCTTTACATTGGAATATTTGAATGAGTTATGAAATTCGTTGATTATGATCCATCAACAATGTCTAAATGAAAAGAAGTATCATACGTTTGTACAGACATTGCATCTATCCTATTGAATATCTTTTGAATATGGATTATATTGGCATACATCTCATGAAATGCTTTTGATTGATAAATTGTTGAATTAATTGTTTATAGCATTCATGTTGTGTTCCACATTGAGTAAAATATTTTATCACACTTGAGTATGTGGATTGAATTGATGAAAATGCCTCTTGATAATGTTATGTGATTAAATGAGATTGTTGCATCATTTTTTAATAAAACAAAGAGCATAACAATATTTTCTTATGCATATTATGCTATGTGCTACAACTTGAAAATTTTGAAAAATAGCATTCCAAACTCGTTTGATCATTAAATTATTTTTCACTTTTTGAGTTTGTGATAAGAAGTGATTTGTGCTGTATTTTTATTGAGTAATAGTGATTGTTTACGAATGCTATATTACACAAATCACATTAGAAAGGATAGCACCAACTTAGGGGGAGAGAAATCATTTGCTAACATACTTGTTAAACCCTTTTGAGATGAACTCCTATGAAAGAAAATTGAAGATTGAAAAGCTTCCATCTCTTGAACCTAACGTATGCCTCATATACTCTCTTAAGCTTTTGAGGTAAAAATTCTATCTTATATCCTTTGAGCTAATACTGTTATTACTTGATATGAAAGATTGATTATGCTTCATATGATTTGCAATGTATACTCTTTGATGATGCTTTTACTAAAAATCATGCCTATACTTAAATGTGTGGTACATAATGAAATGCAGATTTTCTTGGCATGTGGATTGCTATAACCTTGAACATGCTTCATTTTTTGGATTTACATTAGCTCCATGAGATTTATTGAGTTTAACCTATTATGAGCAATATTTGGTATTCTACATAATGCTTGCTATGATGTTGTTAATCTTCTAGATTGCATATTGGTATCCTTGGTAGATTGCATGTTGGTATCATTTTGGCATCCTTATTGGTAACATTTGGCATCCTATTTGATATTATTGAGGAGAACATTTCAGTTATGAGCTTTCATTGTTCATATCTCCTATTGATTTTGCCAAATGAAACAAGAAGAAGAATTTAAACTTGATTAGTTTAAAAAAAAAAAATCCGCTCAGATTTTATTCTATTTTTGATATCACACTTATGAGCTTGCACCTCACATATTCTTTTTTTTTAAATTATCTTGTATAAAATCTGTATGCTCTTGCCAGAAATTGATTGTTAGATCATGCTCAAATCGATTGTTAGATCATGCTCAACTGCTTCACATATACTTTAAGTTTAATTTCTGCTAGTATTATTTTATTTTAATTTTTTTTATTCTTTTATTTTGCTATTAGGCTTAATTTCTTTTTTTATTTTTTTTTCTCCTTATTATTTTTTGGGACTTAATTTTCTTATTTTTTTCTCTGCTTTTTAATTTCATTTTCAGTACTTAACCATAAACACATAAAAAATCAAAATACAAATATTTACATAAAAAAACCAAAAAAAAAAAAACACACCTTTTATTTTTTTTTTACGGCCACACGTCGATAACAATAAACATAAAAAAAAAAAAAAAATCCTTCATTTTTTTCTGACCATACGTCGATCTTACTTACTCGCCTCTTCCATCATTTTCTTCTTCTTTTTATCACCTTGGGCGACCCTTGACGCCCCTGGCCCCGTGCTTTCGTCGAGAGCGACGACTCCCCACTGATTATCAAAGGCCAAGAACAACGTTGCTTCAAATCGGGCCATGGAGGTGGTCTTCTGTTTAAGCTCTTTATTTTCGGCCTTCAGTGCGCCTATTTCTGCTCGCGCATCCTTGTACATGCACTGGAGCAGAGAGAGTTGGGCGTTGACCTGATGGAGCTCACTCGTTCTATTCTGCAATCGGTGAGCCAATTTTGTGACTGCCGTCACCGTCTTCATACAGGACGTCAGTGTGAAATGATTGGCTTTTATGTCAGATTGAGTTGCCATAATTAGCTCAATCGACATCATAGGAAGGTTAGGCAGAGGAATGACAGGAAGAGTAGAAGTAGAGGCACTAGGTCCAGCAGAGTTTATGGGATCATTCAGGTGTGAAAATAGAGTGAGGAGACGGGATGAGGAAGCCATGGTTTAGAGGTGAGAGGTGTAAAAAAAATGAGTTGCAGAGAAATAGAAGAGAACAAACTGAGGTTTGGCCTCCTCCGTTCAGTTTTTTTTTTGTCTCTCGATGAGGAAGAAGAACAAAAGAGAGTGATGAAAAAGAGATAGAAAAGAGTGAGGTAAAAAAGAAGAAGCAAACGAGTGTGATTAAGAAGAAGGCTGAAGAGAAAAGGTTGAAGGGAAGAAGACAAGGAGGGAGAGATAGCCGAGGCAAGCGGCAATCGAGGAGAGTTGCTTTTGTCGGTCGGCTGACGCAAAAGCGAGGCCGCGTGGTCGACGCGATTTTCAACGAAAAAGAGAGGCGCGGGCGATTCATATATATATATATATGTTTTGATTATCTATTTTTTGATGTCATTTATCACTATCATTTTTCTCCTCCTTCTCCAGATTCTGACCCATGATTTCCTTTTGATAATGTCACAGGGGGAGAAATTATATAATGTTATGTATTATGGTATTATTTTCAAATTATGGTATTATTTGAAAACTAATCTGATGATTATGTATTTATAGTTTGATATCTTAGTCTCATATCGTGTCTCTAATTAAAGCTTATTTATTACACATGTGCTAACCTATGTATTTAGAAATGAATTCAGGGAGCATGACTTGAGGGGAAGCCTTTCTTACTTCCAAATCAAATCAAAACATCATTGTGTGCCATCATTAAAAAGGGGGAGATTATTAGACTTATTTATTTTGATGATTTATTTAATTATGTTTTAATTTATTTGGAAGAGAAAAATATAATCAAATTTATTTTGATGATTTATTTGAAAGAGAAAAATAGAATCAACATTTATTTTAATAATTTATTTGAAAGAGAAAAATAGAATCAACATTTATTTTGATGATTTTATGTTTTAATAAAATCAAAATTTATTTTGTCTTATTATTTCTCATCTAAACTTTTATCCTAAATGTTGTTAGAATGTATTTAATATTTGATTAAATCAGGAGTTCAAACAGCCTAAAAACAGAGGTTCAAACAGCCCAGCACAGCAGCAGTTCAAAAGGTTCAAGTGGAAGATATTCAAATTTGTAATAATAGAGTGGAAGATATTCAAATTAGTAATGATGGAGTACAGCGGCTATAAACGGCTATAAATTCAAATGACTACAACGGCTATAAACGGCTATAATTTTCATTATATATACCAAAGCCTCCAATGTAAACAAGTTACAAAAAAACCTGAAAATATTCTTTGATCTATAATCACTCACATCTATTCTCTAAAAAATTCTCTGAGAAGTGTTCTTCAATTTTTGTATACATCCTCTCTCAGAAATTATACACTGAGCCTTATAGCATTAAGCTCATCTTTCCTATGTGAGATTTACAGAAAAATCAAAGTTTAATTTTATATATCTATCTTTGACAGATAATTCTTGTAGCTTTCTGTGAAAGCAAAAATACCTTCTTTTCAACCTTGTAAGAGTGTAGTACACTCAGTATTCTTGACTTAGAAAGTCTGTGTAAAATCCGTGGAGGATTGCTCAATTTGTAAAGAGGTTGCTAGCACCCTGTAGACACCCCATTTTTGACCGGCCTTAAGACTCAGACGTCACCAACTGAGCGCTCGGTGATGTTGCATATCGTGCTCGTTCTGGAGTTTCAGAGTCTCGGCTGCGAGCCTTGCCTCCGGACTTCCGGGCTCTTTTGTGCTCTGCCTCGGTTTGCGAACCAGGTCCTGTTTTCTCTGTTTTCTCTTCCCGAAGGGAGGGAGAGGTCTCGTAGACCATCTCTCAGTGGCCGTAGGCTACGTTTCGTGGTCGTAAGCCATTTTTCCCGTTTAGAGGCTAGTTTCCGGTTTCGGGAGCCGTCGGTCGTGCGCCTCGGTTCGGGACCGCCTAATTACCTCCGTTTGCTCCGGTTTTTGGCACACACCTTGTTTCCTCTCCTTAGAGGGACACTGTGGCCCGGGAGACCACCTTCGTGGTCGTACGCCACCTCCGGTGCTTAACAGCCTGTTTTCGGGGCCCTAGACTGCGCGTTTTGGCCCCTAAACCTTCGTTTTGCATCGGTTTGGGTTCATTTTTGGTATAGACCTTTGTTTCATTGCTAGGGAGATGGTAGGATGGTGGGAGGCCACCTTTTCCCCTGAAAAACCAGTTTTCTCATTTTCTCTCTCCTAAAGTCGATTTTTCTGACAGAAAGCTGGTTTTTCTTACTCCTGGGTCACATTTTCTGGTTTTTCTCCATACAGCTGTATTCTACTCATCTGGGAGGCCACCTTTCTGGGTAGGCCGACCAGCAATTCTCCTTGAACCTTTTGACCCTTGGTCGGCCGACCAGGGGAGGTGGTCGGCCGACCACCTTGAACCTTTTGAGCTGGTCGGCCAGTCTTGCCTCTGTGAGTGTGTTCCAGTTGTGCCAGCTGTTTTGCACTTAACCCACTGTCCGATGGTTTTGTCCTTGTTTTGACTCTTTTAAAGGTGGTTTTGCACCCTTTGCTTAGCTTCCAAAGGAAGTTTGACCCTTTGGTCAAGCTTCTTGAGAAAGCTTGACCCTTTTGGTCAAGCTTCTTTTAGAAGCTTTGACCCCCCTTTGAGGCTTCTCCAAAAAGCCATGGCCTTCTCCCTCTATATAACCAACCCTCCATCTCATTTTGCAAGGGTTAGAAGCTTTGGGCTGAGATATATACATACAACCCTCCATCTCTCTACTTCAAGCCTCCAAACACCCTTGTTCTTGGCCATTTTACACTTCAACTCCTAGTCTACCACCTCCACCATCCATTCCAGCCCCTTGAAGCTGATTTTCAGAGGTTGAGAGCTCACAATCTTGGACCAAAAGCTGCTGCATTGCTGTGCTACAAGGGTAAGTCTCCATTTTCCCTTTTCTTGCATTCTTTTGCTTCATTTCTTAGCCCTATTTGCAAGAATTTCTGGGCTTCGACCTAAACTATGAAGTGTCTTATTTTGAGCCCCTCTTCAACTTTGTTTAAGGATACTTTGCTGTTTGAGGTCATCTACTTCCTTGTTTGCTCAATCTCTCTTTTAGGGTTATTTTTGCATCCTATTTTAGCCTTACTTGGGAACATTTTCGAGATTTGTTATAAACTGGGAAAAGTCTTGTTTTGACCTCCTCTTTAAGTTTGATAGAGGACTCTTTTCTGTTTGGGGTCATCTTCCCCCTTTCATGCTTCATTTCCTCATGTTTTGAGCTATGCATTAGAGCATTTGCATTGGCCTTGGTTTGGCCTCTTAGCCACTGAAATTCAGTGGATTTTCAGTGGCTTAGATATGCCTTTGAGCTTCAAAATCATAGAGGGGTGACCCTCTCACCCCTCATTCTCTTTACTAGCATTGTTGGCCTTCCAAAAGGACTCTTTTTTGCATGCATTGAAGTCCTGTTTCAGGCCTCATTTTGTGAGTTTTAAGGTCTGCCTAAGCTCTGTCAAGAGCCCATTTTGCCATATTTTATGTCTATGATGCATGTGTAGAGAAATCTCATTCAAGGCCTTTCAAAGGGACCTTTCTTTGCATGTTTCCTAGACTGATTTCAGGGCCTATTTGGTGGGTTTTAGGGCTTTCATAACTCATTTCCAGAGGTGGTTTTGCCCTTTTGTTTGTCTATCATATAGGTGTAGAATACCCCCTTACATGGCCTTCCAAAGGAGCTCATCATTTTTGCATACATTGACTGGGTTTTAGTGGTTATTTGGGCATATTTTGGCATGGCATACATCTGTTTTTGGCTGGTTTAATGAGCTTTCATATGCTTCATATAGTTGTAGAACAACTCATGGTTCACTAGCTTTCTTTGCATGCTTTGTGGACCCTTGATTTTAGCACTTTTTGGCCATGTCATAAACTGATATTGTGCTTATTTTGGACTGCCCTAGCTCTGTTTTTGGGCCTCATGGTCGAATGATGTTTTTTTTGCATGCTTGTAGTTCAATACCCATGCTTAACTTTGAGTTTTGAGGTCCGTTGCATGCATGTGCTGAGGTGTGTTCATATTTTGAGGTCATTTTTCATCATATTTCAGAGCTGGTTTGAATGCCATATTGCCATGTTTTCATCTCTTTAAGTGTGCTTGAGAGTTGTGCGTGAATGCCTTGTTTACCGACCAATGAATGAGCTTCATTTTCATGCATGTTGAGCCATCATTTTAGGTCAATTTCCCACTGTTTTAGACCTGCCTAGGGTCTGTTTGGGGTTGGTTTTGCCTTTGGTGCATTGCTTCGGGTACCTCTAGTGTAACGCACTTCACTAGTTTCGGTACCCGGGCCCCCTAGCTTGCATTGTGTGCCATGTTTACATGTTTCGAGACCATTTTGTATCATGTTTCAATGCTAGAAATTGCTTGTTTGTATGCCATATTTCATCCATTGCCATGCTTTGGTAGAGTGGCATTTGATGCCTTAGGTTCGGTCCTTGGTATTCGTGCATATGTGCACGCATTTCGGTTGTCGCATTTTCATCTAATGGCCACTGATTTGAGTGTGGCTGAGGTCCACTCATATTGGTGTAAGCCCATACAGCATTGTGTATGCCATCTTAGTCCATAGCATTGCGCATGCTAGGTTGTATGCTAGAGTATTGTGTATGCCACGTTACATCGAGCATTGTGTATGCCATTTCATAGCATTATGTATGCTAGGTTGCATGTTAGAATTGCATTCATGCATGTCATGCATATTACATTGTGTTTGGGATAGGAGTTAGCCCAAGCACGGGAAACGAGGGACGTTTCGTACCTAAAGTGACGGAACGTGTCTCAATCCCCCAGTCACTGACACTTTGGATTACCCATGATGGAGTTTAGGTCTTGTTATGTTTATATGTGCATTCATTTCATATTGAGTCGTGCAATTCGACCCCTCGGCCATCATGCATCGAGATGCGTGATTGGTGGCACGAGAATCGAGACATGCATACATATGTGAAAATACTTTGCCATATCCCTTTCTTGCTCTCTGTTGCAGCAAATCAAGAATCAATAGCCTTCAGGAGCTTCGCGCAATATTCCAGGCGTAATTGTAAACAGAGGCTAATCGGGGCATCGCAATGGATTTCCGCGCAAGGCAACTCAAGCATGCATCATTCATCATTCGGAACAGAGCTGAGGCGGTCCATAGATTTGCGTGCTAGTTTACCGCTTTCCTAGTTAAATTTGTTAATTAATTAGGGTTTTATATTTTATTTGGACTGTATTAATTCGAACTGTATTATTTATTCGGACCCTCCGAGCGAGGGCACAATTGTAATAAGTGTGCGTGCGTGTGATGTATGTCTTCCAACCCCACGTCTTTCTCCCTTTCATTTACCAGCTTATGATGGTTAGATTAGGGCATGTTTCAATTAGCATACAGTATGATAGCATGTTTGCATTCATTCATCTGTTTTGCATGCACCGGGCTCGGCGCATCATACTAACTGCATTTGTATTTCAATTCCGAGTTGAATACATGTTAACTGTAGCATTTCATATGCCATATTTAGAATAGTCGAACCTATTATAGTTGCATGTGTTGCATTAGGCATTTCTGTATAATTAGGGTCATGCATGGATTTCTAACATAGCTTCTTTTTTGGCTTGGAGTACTAGGTAAGTTTTATGCTTTAGCATCCTTGCATGTGTGTGAGTGACTGTTATGATAGCATGCTTATCATGAGGCTATATGCTTATGTGATATAACTGCCTGAATGCCTGTGGGTGAAGGTTGGGTTATTTGGATTGGAACAAATCATCGACTATGAGTTTTAAGCCCACTAGATAGTGGCAAAACCATCTTTTTCTAAGCCCACCCGAGGGTGGCAAAATCCGCATTTTAAGCCTACTTGCGAGTAGCAAACCACTTTCAAAAAAACAAACATGAAATGTTTTGTTTCAATTCAGGCGACCCAGTATATACTTGTATGCTGTTCGCATCACATAGTAAATCTAGGCTAATAACCGGGATAAGAACGCATAATGTTTTCAAAACTAGATATCATAGTTAGTAGAGACCGATCTTTGATCGGGCGAGCGGGGGTCCTCACGAAGTGACCTTCCCAATCGTATCCAAGTTCCTGAGCCGAGGCAACTTTGGTGATGACGGATACGTGGCCTTAGGCAAACGAGTCAGGGTTTCCTAAATTCCCCAAAATAAAATATTTAGGTGGCAACTCTGTATCTGGCAAAGCAGTCCATGTTTGGCACTTCTTTCAAAAAATCTGTTTTCAAAAACGATTTGCCGGATTTGGACTCTTTGATGATTTCATCGGTCTTGCATTGCACTCTGCGAGATTAGATACAGGACCGTGACATTGAGTCCTTGAACCGGAGTGAGCCCAAATGAACAGAACGGAATTTCCCTCCCGGGACGTTCGGGGACGTCTACAGTTTCTGGCGACTCTGCTGGGGAGTTAGAGAGCTTGACTCGAACTCATGATATCTTGTTTTGATTACACTTATGTGTTTCTTTGCATTGCATGTGCATTGGTGCGCCTAGGACACCGTGTTTGCCATCTGCTATTCCTGAGCGGTTTGCCAGAGGCTGCGTGCCATAAGGCTTACCGGTTACGGGCTCTGCCAGTATGGAAACACAAACCCCGGTTTTACCGGGGCACCCTTTTGACCATTCGACCTAGTGCATATTCGGAATCCATAGTGACCATTCCAAACTAGGACAGGTTGCTTACCCGATATAGGTTGTTTGAAACCGCTACGTGCGTAGTGAAACCCTAGCTCCTGACAAAATAGGACAGGGAAACCCTACCCCAACATAGGGGTGTTTTGGCTCTCACTTATCTGTTATGTGCTTTTAGAGTGCGTCTCTACAGGGAAATACATGTATCAGTTTACGAGTTTGGGCATCAGGCCTGCGGGCACCAGTTCAGTATTTTGGGAATCAGTTATCTGCGACTATTCGATTCAGTTTTGGGGTAGCAGTGATTTTGGGGAACAGTGATCAGTAGTAGAGTACAGTTATTCAGTTATGCTTGTATCTGTTCTGATTGGGCTGAAATGCTGCGTGTTTTCTCTTTCAGGGGGGTTCAGAGACTTAGTACAGAATAGCCAGTGTTCTCCTTTGCTGAGGCACGATAGATATCTGATCCGTCAGTCACCATTCAGTTCAGCGGACTTATGATGACGCAAAGTTCAGAGGAAATTGTGGTTATGGCAGCCGCATTAGACCAAGGAATCATCTTGCAGGATGAGACCAATGTTGATGTACCGCATCCGCCCAGGTCGCCTGCCGCGCGCCCGGTCTAGACGCCATAGTTGTGTCAAGCTCGTGAGCCCACCACGTTTGAATTGATGGGAATGATCGGCGATCTTCAGCGATCTGTGGCTGATCTCGCCTACGGGATCTCGGCTTCGCCACCAACCACATCCTACGCCGGGAATTCTGTGCCACAAGAGCCCCCGCTACTGGGGCAAATTGTGATCGAGCTCAGCCAACCTGAGGCTGTCTCAAGCTATGGCCATGCCATGACAACAACAACCGGGTTTCGCTCTGATATAGCAACCCAAACCCTCGATCAAGCTGAGGCTAGAGGTAAGAACAAAGTGGGAACAGGTGCTGATCCCGTTGAACAACTGCTATGGGCAGTCGAGGCTTTGAAAGCCGAAGGATTGAGTAAACAGCAAATATTCATAGTGGTGGCTAAAACTGTGGATGATGCTTTCCCCACTCCAACCGAGGGGAGTTCCAGCCAGACAGAAAATCGGGATAGACCCCGTCATGCCAGAACAGTTCCCTTAAATTCTAACCCTGCACCGGGAAAAGATCAGAAAGCCAAGGCGGCACCTGCCGATCCTTTTGCCAGTGCGTCTGGCAAAAGTCAGCAAACTTCGAAGTATCTGCCCCGAGGGTGCAGAGTCTTCCACGCCCTTTATATGCCTTTGTCTAAGGCGCTCCAGATCCTTGCTGAAAGGGGGCACCTTAGACCCCTGGAGCCTCGGCCTCTACCCGATCCTCTCCCTCCAAAGCATGACCAGACTAAGTACTGTGCCTACATCAACAACCGGTCATGACAACTAATAGTTGCTTTCGTTTGCGCCATGATGTACAGGATCTGTTTGACAACAAGGTCATCGCCGCACCAGCTCAGCAAAGTCTATCGCCACTGGATCAGTGAACTTAGGGGATAGTACGAATATGTGATCGGGGGATGAACCACCTGTGGGCGGCGCTCAGTTTACTCCAGACGTGGGAATGGCGCCCACTGTTTTGAGCATTTGAGAATGCTAGTTTTGTAGTTTCTAACTTGGGTGTTGAGTCAGTTCTTTGGTTTTGTTTTAAGTCTGTCTCTTTGTTTTGAGTTAGTCTTTTTGTTTTGGGTCTGTCTTGTTGTATCGAGTCAGTCCTGTTTTGTTAGAGTCAGGTGATTCTGGGGGTGTTATCTCGGGCATCACTATTTTGTTTTGTGTTTGTCTTTTTGTTTCCTTTTAAGTCTATTTCTGCCAGGGAGCCAGTTGTGCCGACAGTTATGAATGAACAGTAGTGATTTTCACATTCTTGTATTCGCTTCTGCCTTGTGCCAATTGTGCCAGAAGTTCTGAATGAAGCGGCAGTGCATTTCACCTGCTCTTTTGTGCCTTGAATTCATTACATCGACCCAAGTTTTTCAAAAACTCTTTTTGAACACTGCGGTGAAAACAAAGAGGAAGGAATTCCTCGGGATTTGCAAAATTTGATCAATTGAGAGAAAGAGAGGCATGCTA
This sequence comes from Camellia japonica, assembly GCA_030407325.1. Classification (NCBI taxonomy): domain Eukaryota; kingdom Viridiplantae; phylum Streptophyta; class Magnoliopsida; order Ericales; family Theaceae; genus Camellia; species Camellia japonica. Next base: position 121,097,453 of record JAPPVO010000003.1, read on the forward strand.
AGCCCTTAACGAATGAGATTATGCTTGTTAGTGTGAGTACGGAGAAGGATCCTGGCTTGATCCAGATTGGTTCCGCACTGTCTTCAGCGCGAGCGATTTGTCGTTTCCTTAAAAGATTTCAAAAAATGTTTTTGCGCCGTCCTGCGAAGACCTGTGTGGAATCGCTCTTGAGATTGTGCAGCTTAGAATCGCTCTCAGCCTCGTGACTCGACCCCCCTTTGCTTTCCAACCTTGAACCTTAACTTAGAATGTTCAACAGTCAACCGCAATGTGAGACCTGTGTGGCCAGATTCGAAGTAGCTCTCGAACTAGGGGCAACAGATGCCAAATTGTGCTCGAAGAGCCGAAGATGGATCATTCCACAAATCAATGAAGATCGGCAAGAATGTCAAATCCCAGAAGGGAGGAAAGAAGAAAGCATCGCTGAAGGACAACCTAGTTCCTATCCACAACACTAGGGGCAAATTCACCCTCCATTGGATGGACTCTTGCATTGTCAGCGAACAGCAGCCATTCTCCTGGATTCAGATGACTTCAGGATCTCAAAACCATTTGACATGGACAAAGCTACACTTTTACCCTTGAGAGGCTCGCTGGGCCGAAAACCCGGAAGGGTGACACAGGCAAAAATTAGAGCAAAAAAAAAAAAAAAGCAATGAAAAAAAAAAGAAAAAAAGAGAAAAAATGCAAAGATAAAAAAATGAAAAGAAAAATGAAAAGAAAAGAAAAAAAAGAACAAAAGAACAAAAGAAACGAAAAAAAGGAAAAAGATGACCGTGAAGCTAGAGCATAGTGGAAAATCTCAAGTGAAGCTTGAGGAGTGGACGTAGGCCGAGTTGAAGCCGAACCACTATAAATTTATTTGACTCTCTCTCCCTTATCTCTTTATTTTATTTAAATTGCTGTAACTATATTTCACATTTTTACTGTGCTAAAATCATTAACTGGCATAGTTGTTAGAATACTTGTTTTAATTATTTTTATTTCATTAACTATATTTATCTATTGTGCTAGTTATAATTTTTATTAGGGTATTTTTAATTTTTAATTGTAAAAACCTAATTCACTCCCCCCTTCTAGGTTGCTTTTTGGGTAACATAGCTTCAATTTCTAAACAATGAGATATTCAATGTATATATGTATATATGTGTGTGTTTAAATCTGTGTATGTAGCAACATCAAAATGAGATATTCATTTTCGATAAGCATTCAATAAGTCAAGTCTCAGCAAGTTTTAACATTAAAAGCTTATTTTTTGTTTTAAGTTTCAAATTAAAACACATCAAATAAGGTTTAAATCACATTAGATTAGAACCATAGCTGAAGAAATAGTAAAACCATTTGATAGATATGAGTGATGTCCTATGTTTATGACCAATCATTAGAACCACACCTCCACACCTAAAGCCCCCAAAAAATCCACAACAAAAAGCCCCATGTTACATTTTCTAATTAAAATGGGAAACAAAATCCTCAACAAATCCTAAATCATCAAACCCATTTATCAAACCCATTTAAGAAATCAATAACAAATCTAACCCAAGAAATCATATATATATATAACAACAACAAATGAGAATGATGAAAGGGACCTCATCGTCGCTGCAACCTCGCCTTGCCGCCGTGGCGTCGCCACCCGACTCACCATCGCCCACCATCATCTACGTTTCTCCTTCGTCGTCGCGTTCCTCCATCTTCTTGTTCGTCTCTCAGTTTATCTCTTTCTTAGTTCGTCTCTCTCTGTTAGGTTAGGTGAGACAACAATGAAATAAAACAAAACAAATGATAGAGAAGACAAAAATAGGGGAAACGAAAAATTTGGAGGAAAAAAAACAGTTAAACAAAACAACGTCGTTTTGGCGAGCACCACATAAACCATGGTAGAGGATCTGTACTCAATGGAGTAGCCCATAACACCCATGTTGTTTCCTCTTTACTAGAAGAAGTTATGGCAGTTAGTTTAGCATGCTATTTGGCCCAATCCCACAAACTTTCAATGACAGAAATTAAGTTTTTGTGGGGTGGATTGAAATTTTAGAGTGAAGAAGAAGATGAAAAGAAAATAATTGAAATTTGAAGAAAAAAATGACGAGAAAATAATTGAAACTTGAGAAAGAAATGAAGAGAATACCATAATCTGCTTATGATTTTGGGTTTGAAGTGATAACCTTCGATTGAGTAAAGGTGCACAAGGTACTAACAAGGAATTATCTACCAGAAAGATCATTTGTGATAGATTTAGAAAAAGGAACTGAATCTTTAATTTCTTTTCCACATTAGACGCTTGAGAGTTGACTCTTTTTCCATAAGGGTTTTCTTGGCTTCCAAACATACACCTAAAGAAAAGAAAATAAAGTTGAATAGTAAAGAGAAAATAACATACAAACAAAAAACATCAACAAACAAAAGCATCAAAAATCGTTGTATCTAGATTTGCTTTTGATCCTTCTAGTGTTGACAAAAGATTATCATCATCTCTGTTGAACTTTGGCCTATACTTTAACATGCAAGGTTATACATTCATGTTTATTTATGACTTTCCTTTTCTTTCTCTGCAACCAATCAAAGAGAAAACCCAATGAAGAAAAAAAAAAACAAGAAAGGAAAGAAAGTGTATAGAAAATCTTTGAAATCATCTTAATCATTGATACTTCAACCAATACTGGAGAACTTGTATATAATCTTATATATATAAATCATGCTCAAAAGAAATAAAAGATTCATGTTTATACATGAAAGATTTGTGTTTATATAGATATGTGCATGTATATGTGGTTTGAGTGTTATATACAATCTTCTTCAATACAGTAAGAGACTGACTGAGAGTACTTTAACGAGAGAGAGAGATGCAGAAGAGCAATGGAGACGATGTTAGACCTATTGACTGATAAATAATACTTTTCTTTTCTTTTCTTTTCAAAATAGGCCAAATCCTTTTCAACAAATTGAGGGGTGGGTGTGGAATCAAACAAAAAATTATTTCTCGGGATTTGTAATGCGAGTAAAAGGACCTAGGCATCTAGCTGTGAGTAAGGCCTATTTTGGAAAGTAGATTAAAAGTCAATTTTTTAATTTATTTTTAAATAATATTTTATTTTAGGATTTGATGTGTATTGTCTTATTAGTAAATTTATATTAGAATATAATATGAACTAAAATTTCAAAATTTTAGTTGGGCACACTAAGTTATTATTTGAATGCAAATAGAATCACCCCAAAATTACCAGTCCATCCTATTAGTTAAAGTTACTATATAATAGGTCTTTAATGAGATTTTTATGGCCAGATTAGTCCTCGAAATTGTGTTTTTTACTATTGAGAATTGTTGAAAAAAAATATGATTTGTTGTGAGAATCAGTGTTAATTAAGAATTATAGATTATAAGATTGGGTTATGAAGGTAAAACTGAAAATATGGACCTATTTATTTGAAGCACGACTTGTTGGATATTAAGATTGGTCTCATAGACTGCTCATAAGTTCCTATGAACTTTACCTTGCAAAGATGAGTTTGGAATGAATATACAAAAGTTTTTTATAAAAATTCTTTTATTTTTACTGATTTTTTTTTCAAAATTATGTCAATTTTTTTACATTTTGGTATGTTTATTGTAAATGATTTAAGAAGTTTAAAAAAAAAAAAAAAACTAAAAGATTAAAAAAAAAATCGTAAGTGGATTTTTTTTTTTCAAATTTTTTGTAACTTCCTCGTCATCTTATCAAGTAGAATCTAAAAATGTAATTATTTTTAAATATTTCTTTTCTAAATTCATTAAAGAAAAAAAAATACTAAAACAATCAATCACAAGCACACTCTAAACCCTAATTATTAGACAGTATTTCCTATATCCAAATTGTTTCATGTCTTGCTATCTAAAATTTTATCTATAGCTCTCTAAAGCTTAAGGGGGGATATTGAAAGTAAGCTTGTTGGCAGCTACCATGTTTGAAATCTTGATAGCCAGCCACTATGCTTGAAAGCCACCATATTAGAAAGAAAGTTTGCTAGGAGTCAAAGATGGCTGCATGAATTGTAGGCTTTCACATTATATTGTTGTATGCTTTTACATTGTCTAGTTTATTTATAAATAGCTAATGTATCAAGAGTGATAAGTGTATGGGAGAAAGAAAATAAAAGAGAGAGGATTGTAATTCATGCTCTGTGTCATTTTTTAAAATATATGAGTGAATTTAAATTTCAGTTTGGTTCAGTGTTAATCCTTTCATTGTGAATCACCAACAGTGGTATCAGAGTTGAAGGTAGCTTGAATTTGCAGACATTCTGCAAAATTTTCAAGAACAGAGTGTGTTTTCAAAAATTGCCCAGAAATCAAAGTGGTCGAAATTCATTTTTGAAAGATATATTGAGAGAGTGATTGGAAGAGCTAATGCTCTGTAATTCAATATATATTGAAACCAAATGGAAGCTCCATTATATAGGAGTCGATACAAGACAGCATTATGATACAGATGAAATAGAAAAATGAAAAGAAGGCCATGCGGCCGAAAGCAAGCCGAAAGAAGAAAAGAAAAAGAAAAGCAAAAGCAAAGGAATCCTATCATCTAGCAGCTGTATACATTATTATATAACATATGATATTAACATATTATATTAACTATACATTAATATATTAACAGCATACAGCTGGTAGTATTATAATATCAATAGCTTGATTTCCAACACTCCCCCTCAAGCTACGTTGTAGATGTTAATCATTCCCAATTTTTCTGTCAGATCTTCGAAGTTTACTCGAGCAAGAGCTTTTGTGAGAATGTCAGCCTTTTGACAGTTTGTTGGAGTGTAGCTGACTTGAAAAACTCCTTCTTCAATCTTTTCCTTGATAAAGTGTCGATCTATCTCCACGTGTTTAGTGCGATCATGATGAACCGAATTCTTAGCTATACTGATGGCGGCTTGGTTGTCGCAGTATAAAACCATGGGATGCTCAGATGGAACCCGTAATTCTTCTAATAGCCTGTTCAACCAGATTCCCTTACAGATACCTAGTGCCATAGCACGAAATTCTGCCTTAGCACTACTACGGGCTACCACTGACTGTTTCTTGCGTCGCCATGCAACCGCGTTCCCCCAAACAAACGAACAATAGCTAGAAGTTGATCTTCGATCAGTCACTGAACCTGCCCAATCTGCATCTAAAAAAATCTCAATTTTTCTATTTGTTGTTCTTTGGAAGAAGAGACCCTTTCCCGGTGTCCTTTTTAGGTACCTTAATATTCTGGTCACAGCAGTCATGTGTTTTTCGGTTGGATTATTCATGAATTGACTGACCACACTAACAGAGAAGCCGATGTCTGGCCTTGTATGAGAAAGATAAATGAGTTTTCCCACAAGACGTTGATATCTCCCTTTATCACTTGGTGCACTACCGTCACTTTCTTCCAGTTTGATAGTTGTGTCCATAGGTGTTTCTGCCGGCTTGCATCCTAGCATCCCTGTTTCATTCAGTAAGTCTAGAACGTATTTACGTTGTGAGACTGCTATACCTTTCTTTGACTTAGCAATCTCCATTCCAAGAAAGTACTTAAGGTTTCCAAGATCTTTAATCTCAAATTCCTTTGTTAGGAATTTTTTAAGTAAGCCAATTTCCTCTTCATGATCACCTGTTAAAATTATGTCATCCACATAAACAATGATAATTGCCAATTTCCCTCATAGGGAGTGCTTCACAAATAATGTATGATCGGATTGACATTGAACAAAACTGTACCCTTTCACTGCCTTAGTGAACCGTTCAAACCAGGTCCTGGGAGATTGTTTGAGACCATACAAGGATTTTTGGAGTCTGCAAACTTTGTTGAAATTTGATGTCGTCTCAAGTCCAGCAAGAATGTCCATGTAAACTTCTTCCTCTAAGTCACCATTGAGGAAGGCATTTTTTACATCAAGTTGGTGAAGTGACCAATCGAGATTAGCTGCCAAGGATAAAAGTACACGAACAGTGTTGAGCTTGGCAACTGGAGCAAAGGTTTCTTGATAGTCAATGCCATAGGATTGGGAGAATCCTTTGGCGACCAACCGAGCTTTATAACGTTCTACATTGCCATCTGCCTTGTGCTTTACTGTGAAAATCCACTTACACCCAACTGGTTTCTTACCTCTTGGAAGATCAGTAATTTCCCAAGTACCATTCTTTTCCAGAGCCTGAACTTCCTCATTGATTGCCGCCTTCCACTTTGGATACTTGAAAGCTTCCTGAATATTCCGAGGAATAGGTATCTCCGTGATGCTAGAAGTGAAGGCACGAAACGAAGGTGATAGCTTATCATAAGAAATAAAGTTCCCAATGGATGCTGAGTACATGATCTAACTCCTTTTCTCCAAGCTATGGGCATATTAAGAATGCTATTTTCTAACTCAGAATTATCAGTACTATCTGTGGGGAAACATTGTCACCTGGAATGTTGCTTGGATTAGAACCCGGTTCAGCCTCATGGATTGTTGAGAAAGTGCTCCTTCCTCCGTTTCCTCTTGGATGTGCTCATTATCCCGCAAGTCAATAATGAACTCGGAATTTTCGGCAGGTAAAGATTGATTCAATGACTCAGGAGGTGTGGGATTTTTGGTGGTAATGGATGGCTCACTAAATGACTCAAGGGTCCAAAATTGATATTCCTAGGTTGGAGTCTCCCCCTGAATATCGATTTTAGGGTAGTAAGACTGGGTTTCAAAAAATGTGACATCCATGGAAGTATAGAATTTCCTGGTGACTGGAGAGTAACACTTATACCCTTTTTGATGTGACGAATACCCAATGAAGACACACTTGAGCGACCTGGGATCAAGTTTACTTCGATACTGTTGATGGATATGAACAAAGACAGAGCACCCGAAAATTTTGGGTGGGATGGTGGAGATGAGGCGAGTAGTAGGAAAGGTTTTGAGGAGAAGTTGACAAGGAGTTTGGAATTGTAGTACCTTAGATGGCATCCTATTGATAAGGTAGGCTGCTATAAGAACAGCTTCCCCTCAGAAGAATTGTGGAACATTTGTGGAAAACATTAGCGATCTAGCAACATCTAACAAATGCCGATTTTTCCGTTCAGCGATGCCGTTTTGTTGTGGGGTCAACACATGAACTTAAGTGAACTATCCCTTCTTTTGCTAAAATTCTCCTAGAATGGAGTTGAAATAGTCCCGAGCATTATCAGACTTTAGAATTTGGATTTTTGACTGGAATTGTGTCTGAATCATAATTTGAAAATTTTTGAAGATTTGGCTCGTTTCAGATTTGTCTTTCATGAGGAGACCCAGGTTAATCTAGTATGATCATCTATGAATGAGACAAATCACCTAGTACCAGTTACATTTTTTATTCTTGATGGACCCCAGATATCACTATGAATTAGTGAGAATGGACGAGACGCTTTATAGGATTGAATGGGAAAATGGGACCGTACATGCTTAGACAATTGACAGATTTCACAATCAAAAGGTTTTGGAGTTTTAAATAATGAAGGAAATAAATGCTTGAGATACATAACATTAGGATGACCTAAGCGATAGTGCCACAACATAATTGCTCTATCGTTATTTTGACATGAAACCGAAAAAGAACTACCACGAATTGCCGTTTGAGGTTGTTCCTGTGGATAGTGGCGTTCCTTAAGGATGTAGAGTCCAGAGCATTCCTCAGCATTGCCAATCGTCTTCCCCGAATCCAAATCCTGAAATTCACAATGAGTGGAGAAAAAATTAGTAACACACCTCTTTTCCTTAGTGAGTTTACTAATTGACAATAAATTACAGTCCAAGTCAGGAACAAGGAGAACAGAGTTGAGAATAAGATTCCTAGACAGCACAACTGAACCTGTACCGGCAACCTTTGATAGTGAACCATCTGCTATTCGGACCGTTAAATTATTTTGACATGAGCTATATGTATCAAAAATTGTTGCATCTCCCGTCATATGATCAGATGCTCCTGAGTCCACAATCCAATGTTTTTTACGTTTCTTACCAACAGTAAAGGCGTTCAAAGAATTACCTTTGTGAGCCAAGGTTCCGGATCCAATGATGTGGTTGGAAGACGAACCAGATTGTGACTGTAGTAGTTTCTGGAGCATCTCCATTTGCTCCTTGGTGAAAGGGCTTGCTTCAGGTTGTGGTGATCGTTCATTTGTACCTACATGATTACCTCGTCCTTCTTTCTCAAGAGGCTGACGTGGCTTCCAATCTGCTGGCTTTCCATGAATCTTCCAGCAAGTTTCTTTCGAGTGACCCGGCTTTCTGCAATGATCACACCAAGGCCTACCTCCTTTATTTTTCTGACGGTTGTCAATAGGAGCGAATTGAGTCTTAAGAGCCGAGCTTTCTGCCATATTCAGTTGTTGATGGGATCCCATCATGAGTTTTTTCCGACTTTCTTCGCGACGGACTTCAGAGAATGCCTCTCTAAGGCTAGGTAGCGGTTTTACTCCCATAATTCTTCCTCTGATTTCATCAAGATTTGTGTTCAATCCTAACAAGAATTTAAACACACGCTTTCCTTCGACAATCTTTTTATACAACAAACCATCAGCAACACACTGCCAGTTATGAACCTCAAATGTATCAAGTTGACGCCATAGACGAGTAAGGGTATTGAAATATTCAGTTACCGTAAGATTGTCTTGACGTAAATCGTGGAGGGAGCTTTCAAGCTGGATGATTTCAGATGTGTTTTCCTTGTCCGAAAACGTTTCTTTTGCCATGTCCCAGATCTCTTTGGCAGTATCAAATGACAGAAAATTTTCGCCAATGTCAGTGGTCATAGAGTTGACGAGCCACGACATGACCATATTATTTTCAGCTATCCACCTTTTGTAGGTTGATGCTGTGGTTTCTGGTAGTGCTGAGGCTCCGGTGATGTAGTCATCTTTCTCCTTTCCCGTATAAACATTAATATGGATTGAGACCATTGCAAATAATTTTGCCCATTTAGTTTATGGGCGGTGATCGGAAGATGAGAGGTTTCCATTTGATGAGAGAATAAAGATGATGAGATGATAATATCAGAAGAAGAGGAGGATGAGTCGATAGCCATTCCAAAAGCTGGACCGTATTTAGGCATGAAATAGAAGGATATATTTGAGTAGAAGAGAGACACAAAAATTAAAACAGAAAACTCGAATACTGACTGAAGAGGCAAAAATGATGAGACAGGATTACACCCGCTCTGATACCATGAAAGATATATTGAGAGAGTGATTGGAAGAGCTAATGCTCTGTAATTCAATATATATTGAAACCAAATGGAAGCTCCATTATATAGGAGTCGATACAAGACAGCATTATGATACAGATGAAATAGAAAAATGAAAAGAAGGCCATGCGGCCGAAAGCAAGCCGAAAGAAGAAAAGAAAAAGAAAAGCAAAAGCAAAGGAATCCTATCATCTAGCAGCTGTATACATTATTATATTAACTATACATTAATATATTAACAGCATACAGCTGGTAGTATTATAATATCAATAGCTTGATTTCCAACAATTTTTGATCACATCAGCTTAAAGCTCCCGACGAGACGAGCACAACCGTGAAAATCGCATCGAAAACGGATCTCAGACGACTCCGCACGCGTCACACGCGCCACTGACGCCGTTCCCACGCGCGCCCACACGCCGCACGTGCAAACCAGAGGAAGAAGACGACAAAAACAGCATGCAAAAGGATCAAGCTAAATAATATAACTTGAGACTTAAGACCAAACCAAGTTGCTTGGCAAAGTGGTTAAGTCTCACTTCTAAAGTACACGCCAAAAGTTCGAACCTCGGCAGCAGCAACTCAAATTAATTTTTTTTTGACAAACAATTAGAGCCACGCGCCGAGCCAAGCTTCAAGCCAAGCCACACGCCGAGACGAGCCACAAGCCGAGCCGCAGCTGAGTCGCGCCGCCAAGCCACAGACGAGCCACGCCACGCCGTCAAGTCGCTGAGATCACGCTGACATCATCCGTTCCGAAAAATTATTCGGTGTTTCTCGATGTCTCATATTCAGCCAATCTGAACCGTTCAATTATTTTTGTTAGATCTGAGCCGTTTGAAGTCCGTTTTTGGTAATCCAATAGTGTTTTCCAACTATTTAGAATATTCCGGACACATTTGTACGGTCAGAATGTTGAAAGTAAGCTTGTTGGCAGCTACCATGTTTGAAATCTTGATAGCCAACCACCATGTTTGAAAGCCACCATATTAGAAAAAAAGTTTGCTAGGGGTCAAAGATGGCTACATGAATTGTAGGCTTTCACATTGTATTGTTGTATGCTTTTACATTGTCTAGTTTATCTATAAATAGCTAATGTGTCAAGAGTGATAAGTGTGTGAGAGAAAGAAGATAAAAGAGAAAGGATTGTAATTCATGCTCTGTGTGATTTTTCAGAATATATGAGTGAATTTAAATTTCATTTTAGTTCAGTGTTAATCCTCTCATTGTGAATCACTAACAGTGGTTTCCACCACACTCTCACCAACAGTGGTATCAGAGCTGAAGGTAGCTTGAATTTGTAGACAGTCTGCAAAATTTTCAAGAACAGAGTGTGTTTTCAAAAATTGCCCAGAAATCAAAGTGGTCGAAATCCATTTATGATCACATCAGCTTGAAGCTCCCGACAAGACGAGCACAACCGTGAAAACCGCGTCGAAAACGGATCTCAGACGACTCCGCACGCGTCACATGCGCCACTGACGCCGTTCCCACGCCCGCTCACACGTCGCACGTGCAAATCAGAGGAAGAAGACAACGGAGACAACGTGCAAAAGGATCAAGTTAAATAATATAACTTAAGACTTAAGACCAAACCAAGTTGCTTGGCAAAGTGGTTAAGTTTCACTTCTAAACTACACGCCAAAGGTTCGAACCTCGGCAGCAGCAACTCAAATTAATTTTTTTTTGACAAACAATTAGAGCCATGAGCCGAGCCAAGTGTCAAGCCGAGCCAAGCCACACGCCGAGCCGCCGAGCCAAGCCACACGCCGAGTTGTCGAGACGAGCCACAAGCCGAGCCGCAGCTGAGCCGCGCCGTCAAGCCGCTGACGTCACGCTGACGTCATCCGTCCCGAAAAATTATCTAGTGTTTCTCGGTGTCTCATATTCAGCCGATCTGAACCGTTCAATTATTTTTGTTAGATTTGAGTCGTTTGAAGTCCGTTTTTGTTAATCCAATAGTATTTTCCAACTATTTGGAATATTTCAGACACATCTGTACGGTCAGAATGTTGAAAGTAAGCTTATTGGCAACTACCATGTTTGAAATCTTGATAGCCAGCCACCATGTTTGGAAGCCATCATATTAGAAAGAAAGTTTGCTAGGGGTCAAAGATGGCTGCATGAATTGTAGGCTTTCACATTGTATTGTTGTATGCTTTTACATTGTCTAGTTTATCTATAAATAGCTAATGTATCAAGAGTGATAAGTGTGTGGAAGAAAAAAAATAAAAGAGAGAGGATTGTAATTCATGCTCTGTGTGATTTTTCAGAATATATGAGTGAATTTAAATTTCAATTTGGTTCAGTGTTAATCCTTTCATTGTGAATCACCAACAGTGGTTTTCACCTCACTCCCACCAACAGTGATATCAGAGCCAAAGGTAGCTTGAATTTGTAGACATTCTGCAAAATTTTCAAGAACAGAGTGTGTTTTCAAAAATTGCCCAGAAATCAAAGTGGTCGAAATCCGTTTTTTATCACATCAGCTTGAAGCTCTCGACGAGACGAGCACAACCGTGAAAACCGTGTCGAAAACGGATCTCAGACGACTCCGCACGCGTCACACGCGCCACTGACGTTGTTCCCTCGCGCGCCCACGCGCCGCACGTGCAAACCAGAGGAAGAAAATGGCGGAAACAGCGTGCAAAAGGATCAAGTTAAATAATATAACTTGAGACTTAAGCCCAAACCAGGTTGCTTGGCAAAGTGGTTAAGTCTCACTTCTAAAGTACACGCCAAAGGTTTGAACCTCGGCAGCAGCAACTCAAATTAATTTTTTTTTGACAAACAATTAGAGCCACGAGCCAAGCCAAGTGTCAAGCCGAGCCAAGCCAAACGCCGAGCCACCGAGCCAAGCTTTAAGCCGAGCCAAGCCACACGCCGAGCTGTCGAGACAAGCCACAAGTCGAGCCGTAGCTGAATCGCGCCGTCAAGCCGCAGACGAGCCACGCCACGCTGTCAGGCCGCTAACGTCACACTGACGTCATCCGTTCCAAAAAATTATCCGGTGTTTCTCGGTGTCTGATATTCAGCCGATCTGAACCGCTCAATTATTTTTGTTAGATCTGAGCCGTTTGAAGTCCATTTTTGGTAATCTAATAGTGTTTTCCAATTATTTGGAATATTCCGGACACATCTGTACTGTCAAAATGTCGAAAGTAAGCTTGTTGGCAACTACCATGCTTGAAATCTTGATAGCCAGCCACTATGTTTGAAAGCCACCGTATTAGAAAGAAAGTTTGCTAGAGGTCAAAGATGGCTGCATGAATTGTAGGCTTTCACATTGTATTGTTGTATGCTTTTACATTGTTTAGTTTATCTATAAATAGCTAATGTATCAAGAGTGATAAGTGTGTGAGAGAAAGAAAATAAAAGAGAAAGGATTGTAATTCATGCTCTGTGTCATTTTTTAGAATATATGAGTGAATTTAAATTTCATTTTGGTTCAGTGTTAATCCTCTCATTGTGAATCACTAACAGTGGTTTGCACCCCACTCCCACCAACAATGGTATCAGAGTTGAAGGTAGCTTGAATTTGCAGACATTCTGCAAAATTTTCAAGAACAGAGTGTGTTTTCAAAAATTGCCCAGAAATCAAAGTGGTCGAAATCCATTTTTGATCACATCAGCTTGAAGCTCCCGACAAGATGAGCACAACCGTGAAAACTGTATCGAAAATGGATCTTAGACGACTCCGCACGCGTCACATGCGCCACTGACGTCGTTCCCACGCATGCCCACACGCCGCACGTGCAAACCAGAGGAAGAAGACGATGGAGACAGCATACAAAAGGATCAAGTTAAATAATATAACTTGAGACTTAAGACCAAACCAAGTTGTTTGGCAAAGTGGTTAAGTCTCACTTCTAAAGTACATGCCAAAGGTTCGAACCTCGGCAGCAGCAACTCAAATTAATTTTTTTTTGACAAACAATTAGAGCCACGAGCCGAGCCAAGTGTCAAGCCGAGCTGAGCCAAGCCACACGCCGAGCCAAGCTTCAAGCCGAACCAAGCCATACGCCGAGCCGTTGAGCCGAGCCACAAACCGAGCCGCGCCGCCAAGCCGCAGACGAGCCAAGCCACACTACGCCGTCAAGTTGCTGATGTCACGCTGACATCATCCGTTTCAGAAAATTAGCCAGTGTTTCTCGGTGTCTCATATTCAGCCGATCTGAACCGTTCAATTATTTTTGTTAGTTTTGAGCCGTTTGAAGTTCGTTTTTGGTAATCTAATAGTGTTTTCCAACTATTTGAAATATTCCGGACACATCTGCACGGTCAGAATTTGCAAATTCCATTTTGAAAATTTTCAGATTTCTTAAAGTCAACCAATGGCCAACACAAACAACTTCTTTCAGCCCCAGTTTCCAAAACTCAACAAGGAGAATTATGAAAATTGGAGTATTCAAATGCAAGTCCTACTAGCCTCACAAGATTTGTGAGAGTTATTGGATCGAGGGTATGACGAGCCAGCTACTCTCGAAGATGAAGTAAATTTAAATGACGCTCAGAAGACGGCGTTAAAAATTTCAAGGAAAAGAGATAAAAATGCCTTATATCTACTCTATCAAGGCATTAATGAGTTAAGTTTTGAGAAGATTTCAGCAGCAACAACCTCTAAAGAGGCATTGAGTATTCTTCGCAGTTCACACCGTGGAATTGAGAAAACGATCCGAGTTCGACTCCAAGTGTTACGTGGCGAATTCGAGATGTTGTACATGAATGAGAATGAGTCAATTTCTGAGTACTTCAGCAGAACATTGACCATTGTTAATTAGATGAGAAGATATGGAGAGAAGATGGAATCTCTTCACGTGATAGAGAAGATTCTCCGATCACTCAGTCCCAAGTTCGAGCACGTGGTTGTAGCAATAGAAGAGTCCAAGGATTTTAGTGCCATGACCACTGATGAGTTGATGGGCACACTTGAGATTCATGAACAAAGAATCAACAAGAAGACTTCCATAAGTTCTCTAGAGTAAGCTCTTTAATCAAAGCTGTCTTTCAGAGATGACAGAAACAAGCAAGAGGGGGACATCACAAAGAAGCCGAGGAAGAGGTCGTGGTTACAATAACCGAAGTTCTGGTTTTCGAGGAAGAGGCGGAAGAGGTCCAGCCAGAGGAGGAAGAAATCAACCACACTTTGCTCCAAGAGGAAGAGCAAGAGGTAGAGGAGGTGGTTACAACAACTGACCAGGATTTGACAAAAGCAATGTTCAGTGTTACCAGTGCCACAAGTTTGGGCATTACAGCAATAAATGCCGAAGTAGAGCAACAACAGAAGCCGGAGAGCAAGCAAATTTTTCCGAGGAGGAAACAAACAAAGTTTGACCTACAGTCCTGTTTGTCCACCACGGAGACACTGAAAACCAAAACAATGTTTGGTATCTAGATTCGGGAGCCAGTAATCACATGTGTGGTAAAAGAGAGTTGTTCGTTGAGCTTGACGGGACTGTACAAGCACAAGTCTCATTTGGTGATTCTTCAAAGACTCCAGTGAAAGGAAGAGGTAATATTCTGATTAAGCTCAAGAATGGAGATCATGATTACATCTCCAATGTTTATTATGTTCTTGCCATGAAGAACAACATTTTGAGTATGGGATAACTCCTAGAGAAAGGATACGACATCAGCATGAAAGATTGTCATCTTACCATCAAAGGCAATCATGGTAATTTGATCGCTCGGGTAAGAATGTCCAAGAATCGGATGTTTGCATTGAACATCCAACATGATGCTGCAAAGTGTTTAAGTGCCATCATCAAAGACAAAGACTGGCTATGGCATTTGAGGTTTGGACATCTCAACTTTGGAAGCTTGAAGCTATTGTCAAGCAAGAATATGGTGAAAGGGCTCCCTCATATTGCTCATACTAATGAGGTATGTGAAAACTGCATTCTTGGCAAGCATCACAGAACTAGCTTTGCCAAAGAAGTGAAGTGAAGAGCAACAAAGCCGCTGGAGCTAGTGCACACTGATGTGTGTGGTCCATTGAAGCTAATGTCAAATGGACAGAATAGATATTTTCTCACCTCATTGATGATTATAGCTGGAAGACATGGGTGTATTTTCTTAAAATAAAATCGGAGGTGTTCCATACCTTCAAAGAATTCAAAGTTTTTGTAGAGAAGCAAAGCGGCTACTGCATCAAGACATTGCGATCAGATCAAGGTGGAGAATATACATCAGATGCTTTCGAGAATTATTGCAAAGAGCATGGAATCAAGCATTAAACAACACCATCCTATACGCCAGCTGAATGGTGTTGCTGAAAGGAAAAATCGCACAATCTTAGATATGGAAAGAAGCATATTGAAAGGAAAGGGATTGCCCAAGCAATTTTGGGCTGAAGCCGTATCATGTGCTGTGTATTTGTTGAACTACTACATCAAGACATTGCGATCAGATCAAGGTGGAGAATATACATCAGATGCTTTCCAGAATTATTGCAAAGAGCATAGAATCAAGCATTAAACAACACCATCCTATACGCCAGCTGAATGGTGTTGCTGAAAGGAAAAATCGCACAATCTTAGATATGGCAAGAAGCATATTGAAAGGAAAGGAACTGCCCAAGCAATTTTGGGCTGAAGCCGTATCATATGCTGTGTATTTGTTGAACAGATGTCCAACCAGGAGCCTTCATTCTATGACCCCAGAAGAAGCTTGGAGTTCACATAAGCCAAGTGTCAACCATCTCAGAATATTTGGGTGTGTTGCATACACCAAGATTCCAGAAGCAAGAAGAACCAAGCTTGATGATAATGGAGAAAAATGTATCCTTCTCGGATATGGAGACAGAACAGTGGGATACAAGCTGTATAATCCCATTACCAGAAAGGTGATCATGAGTAGAGATGTGACATTTGAAAAAGAAGAAACTTGGAACTGGAATCAAGATGAAGTTGTTAAAGATGTAGAACTCATTCTTGAAGATGAAACATCAAAAGCTCCGGTTGAAATCACAAGAGAAGTTCAAGATGAGCCACAAGCTCCTCTACATAGAATACCGGCACCTAGATTGCCAGTTTCTCACAGAAGTGCTACATCATCATCATCAGCAGCATCATTAGATGATAGTTTTTTCAAATAACCAAGACCAATGAGAAATTTACAGGAGACATATGAAACTACAGAAGAAGCAGATCTGAATTTGTTCTGCCTACTTACAGATAGTGATCCACTTACTTTCTCAAAAGCCATCCAAGAAGATAAATGGAAGAAAGCAATAGATGAAGAAATTCATGTCATTGAGAAAAATGACACATGGAAGCTTACCAGTCTAGCGGAGGGGCACAAACCCATTGGAGTGAAATGGGTATACAAGACAAAGAGGAATGCACAAGGTGAAGTGCAACGCTATATGTAGATGTCCCCGAACATCCCGGGAGGGAATCCCGTTTTGTTCATTGGGCTTACTACAGTTCGGACTCAAATGTCACAGTTTTGAATCTAATCTCGCAAAGTGCAATGCAAGATCGATAAATCACCAAAGAGTCCAAATCCGACAAATTGTTTTGAAAAACTGATTTTTAGAAAGAAGTGCCAAACATGGACTGCTTTGCCAGATACAGAGTCGCTACCTAAATATTTTATTTTGGGGGAATTTAAGAAACCTTGACTCGTGCCTAAGGCCACGTGTCCGTCATCACCAAAGTTGCCTCGGCTCGGGAACTTGGGTACGATTGGGGAAGGTCAGCTATGAGCAACCCCGCTCGTCCGATCAAAGATTGGCCACTACTAAACATGATATCGAGTTTTGTAAACATTATGTGCTCTTATTCCGGTTATTAGCCTAAGATTACTATGTGATGCGCACAGCATACAAGTATAGACTGGAGCGTTTGAGTTGGAACAAAACATTTCATGTTTGTTTATTTGAAAGATGGTGTGATGGTGCTACTCGCAAGTAGGCTAAGACGTGGGTTTGCCACCCTCGAGTGGGCTTTAAGAAAACATGATTTTGCCACTCTCAAGTCGGCTTAAAACTCTCAATTGGTGAATTGTTCTAATTCAAATAACCCAACCTTCACCCACAGGCATTTAGGCAGTTATATCACATAATAAAATAGCCTCATGGTAAGCATGCTATCATGATAGTCACTCACGCGCATGCAAGGATGCTAAAGCATAAACACTTACCGAGTACTCCGAGCCAAAGAAAGAAGCTAATTAGAAAACATGCATGAATCCTAACTACGCTAAGAATGCTAATGCAACACATGCAAAATGCAATTACAATAGGCTCGGCTATTCTAAGATGGCATATGAGATGCAACAATCTATACATGTATTCAACTTGGAACTGAAATACAATGCAGTTAGCATGATGCGCCGAGCCGGTGCATGCAATACAGATGAATGAATGCAAACATGCGAACATATAGATGCTAATTGAAACATGCCCTAAAACTAACCATCATAAGCTGGTAAATAAAAGGAAGAAAGACGTGGGGTTGGAAGACATACATCACACACATGCACACTTATTACAACATTGCCCTCCTCGGAGGGTCCGAAAGAATAGTACAGAATAAACTAGCTAATCTAAGCTAATTAAACTAATTATTACACAACATTAATTAATTAACGAATTAACTAAGTAAGTAAGGAAACTAGCATGCAAAGTAAACAAAATGGACTGCCTCAGCTCTGTTCCGAATGATATGGATGTATGCATGCTCAAGTCGCCTTGTCGGGAAATCCATCACGATGCCCCGATTTGCCTCTGTTTGCAACTGGTCCCAGAACACTATACAAAGCTCCAGAAGGCTGCTGACCAGTTTTTGTTGCTGGTTTCCGGTTTGCTGCAACAGAGAGCGAGAAAGGGGCATGGCAAAGTATTTTCAACATATGTGTGCATGACCACTCTCCCCATCATTGCATAAGCTCCAGGGAGTGTAGTCCTCGATCCTCGTGCCACCAATCACGCATCTCGATGCATGATGGCCGAGGAGTCAGATTGCACGTCTCGATGTAAAATGAATGCACATATAAACACAACAAGGCCTAAACTCCATCATCGGTAATCCGGAGTGTCGGCGACCGAGAATCGAGGCACGTTTCGTCACTTGGAGTACGAAATGTCCCTCGTTTCCCGTGTTTAGACTAAACCCTATTCCAAACACAATGCAATACACATGGCATGTATGAATGCAAATCTAACATGCAACCTAAACATAATGCCACTAAATGATGTAAACATGCAAAATGATGATATGCAAACATGCTACTAGCATACACAATGCTATGAAATAATCAATGGCATACTCAATGCGCATGAAAACTACATGGCATACGCAATGCACACATGGAGACTAACAATGAAATGATCAAGGCATGCACAATGCAATGGTCAATCATGCAACAACGTGGACTAAATGGCATATACAATGCAAGATGGACTTAAACCAAGATAGGTGAGCCTTAGCCACACCCAAATCAGTGGCCATACATGATGAGAATGAAGCAATAACACACATGCAAACATGCACAATGCGAAGGACCAAACCTAAGGCACAAAGTGCAACTCTACTAAGGCATGGCAAGGGATTAAATATGACATACAATCACACATTTTCCAGCTCTGAAATGTTACACAGAGTGGCTCCAAATCATGTAAACACCTCACACAATGCATACTAGATGGCCCGGATACTGAAACTAGTGAAGCGCATTACACAGGAGGTATGCAAAACAATACACAAATGACCAAACCAGCCCCAAACAGTCCCTATGCAGGCCCAAAACAGTAGGAAAATGGACTAAAATGATGACTTGAAAGGCATGGAAATGAAGCTCATGCAATTGACCCATAAATGAGGTATTTATGCATAACTCTCAAACACATTCAAAGAGTGGAAAACATGGGAATATCACATACATATAAGCCTTGAAATATGATTCACAATGATGCCAAAACATGGAAACACCTCAAAATACGCATGCAATAGGCTTCAAAACTCAAAGCTAGGCAAGGGTATTGAACTACAACCATGCATAGAAAACATCATTCGACCATGAGGCCCAAAAAAAGAGCTAAGGCAGTCCAAAACATGCACAAAATCAGTTTAAGGCATGGCCGAAAAGTGCTAGAATCAAAGGCCAAAATAGCATGCAATGTAAGCTAGTAAAGAGGATTTGCACTACAAGCATGTGAGGCAATCAAGAGGCCACTAAACCAGCAAAAGTCAGAGGTATGACATGCCAAATAAAGCCCAAAAACCCACTGAAACATGGTTAATGCATGCAAGAATGAGATGTTCCTTTGATATGCTATGAAGAGGGTTACTCTACACATGCAAGAGGCGAACATGAGGTGACCAAACCAGCCCTAAACAGAGTCTAGGCAAGTCCTAAAAGTCACTAAAAATGGCCTGAACCAAGGTGTAGACACCCCATTTTTGAACGACCTTAAGACTCAGACGTCACCGATTGAGCGCTTGGTGATGTTGCATATTGTGCTCGTTCTGAGGTTGTGGAGTCCCGGCTGCGAGCCTTACCTCCGGACTTCCAGACTCTTTTGTGCTTTTCCTCGGTTTGCGAACCAGGCTCTGTTTTCTCTATTTTCTCTTTCCGAAGGGAGGGAGAGGTCTCGTAGATCATCTCTCAATGGCCGTGGGCTACGTTTCGTGGTCATAGGCCATTTTTCCCATTTCGGAGCCTGGTTCCCGGTTTTCGGAGCCGTCAGGCCGTGTGCCTCGGTTCGGGACCGCTTAACCACCTCTGTTTGCCCCGGTTTTTGGCACTTATCTTATTTACTCCATTTTGAGGGACACTGTGGTCCGAGAGACCAACTTCGTGGTTGAGCACCACTCCCGGTGCCTAACAGCCCATTTTCGGGGCCCCGAACTGCGTGTTTCGGCTCCCGAACCTTCATTCTACA
Source organism: Camellia japonica (assembly GCA_030407325.1). Lineage (NCBI taxonomy): Eukaryota > Viridiplantae > Streptophyta > Magnoliopsida > Ericales > Theaceae > Camellia > Camellia japonica. The sequence goes on from JAPPVO010000003.1 coordinate 121,117,543, forward strand.
TTTTTGGGCTCCGACCCAAACTTGAGATGGTCATATTTTGAACTCCTTTTCATGTTTGATTAAGGACCTCTTGATGTTTGACATCTCCATATACCACTTGCTTCTTTACCCCTCGTTTTTTCCCTTTTCTTGCACGATAGTTTAGGCCTACTTGTATTCATTTTCGTGGCTTGATGTAAACTAAAAAGTTCCTTGTTTTGAGCCCCTCTTAAACTTTGTTGAAGAGCTCTTTGCCATTTGGGACTCGCAGCTATCACTTGCCCCTTTACCTCTCCTTTTTGGCCTTTTTGGGGGGAATTTTGAATCCGAATTTCCCCCCCTTTTTTCCCCCTCTTTTTCCACCCCTTTTGCCTATATATACAGCCCCTCCCCTTCATATTTAAGGGTTAGAAAATTTTCTTTGAGGCTCTTGCATTGTATATCTCTCTTCCTCTCTTCCAAGCCTTAAAACCCTAAAAGCCCTACACCATTTCTTCACCACCACCACCACTCCATTCCAGCGGCTTGGAGGACCTTCTCAGAGGCAAGGAGCATCTTTTCTCAAGCCAAGAGGTTGCTAAAGACTAGTCTTCAAGGGTGAGTCTCGTTTTTCCTCTTTTTGCTCTTTTCTTGGCCTATATTTTAGCTCCTTATGCTTGCACATTTGAGCTCCGACCATAACTGGAACTAGGCTTATTTTGAGCCATTTTTCATCTTTCATTAAGGGTCTCTCACTATTTGAGACCTCATTTTGGCCCTTGCCTCTTTGGCCCTCTTTATGCCATAATTTCGTATAGTATTTTTGGCCTATGTGTAATCTGTTTTGGAGCATGATGTAAACTGTAGATAGGCTTATTTTGAGCCCCTATTCAACATTGAAGAAGGTCTCAACACTGTTGGGGACCTCCATGTATCACTTGCCATTGTACCCCTCTTTGGTCCCCATTTTTGCATGATTTATTAGCTTATTGAGCTTCTGTTTTTGGACCTTGGTCAGAACTGAAAATAGCCCTATTTTGACCCCCTCTACATGTTTCATCAAGGGTCCATGGCTGTTTGAGACATCCTTTTTGTACTTCATGTTATAGCCCTCTTGTGGCCTTAATCTTGCATTGTATTTTGAGCATGTTTGTATACTGATTTGGGCTTGATCATCTACTGTAAAATGCCATATTTTGGGACCCTCTTCAACATTGTTGAAGGTCCCTCACTTGTTTGAGACCCCCATATATCAGTTACTTCTTTGCCCTTTCGTTGGCCCATTTCTTGCATGAATTGTTTGCCATACTTGTATCTGTTTTTGGGGCTTGTCATCTACTGAAAAAACATCATATTTTTGGCCCCTATTCAATGTTTTAGGAGGCCCCTTTCCCATTTGGGGCCAACAGATGTGAGTTGCTTCATCACCCCTCTTGCGGGCCCATTTTTGCATGCTAATTTAGTCCCACGTGTGCTCACTGTCTTGCCACGCTTTGTACTGTAAAAATGCTTGTCTCAGGGCTGCCTTGCTTCTTATTTTACACTTCATGTCCTAATTATGCATGCTTTGTATAGCTGTAAGCCATTTCATGTACCTAGTTTTGCATTTCGGGAGTGATTCCATGCATCGGGTGTCATTTCGCCTTGATTCGGGGCTGTTTTGCACCTCACCTTGCTACTGATTTTTGCATGTTTGCATACCATATTCCATGTCTTGCCATGTCTTGTTAGAGTGGCATTTCCGTGCCTTAGGGTCGGTCCTCGGTTTGCGTGCATGTGTGCACGTATCCCGAGTTGTCTCATTTTCATCATTATGGCCTCTCATGTGAGTGTGGCTGAGGTCCACTCATGTTAGTGTAAGTCCATATTGCATTGTGTATGCCATTTCATTCCATAGCATTGTGTATGCTAGGTTGTATATTAGCGCATTGTGTATGCTATCTCATCTCGTGCATTGTGTATGCCATTCCATAATATTGTGCATGTTAGGATTGTATCTTAGTTGCATTTCATGCATGTCATGCATATTGCATCGTGTTCGGGATAGGAGTTAGCCCGGACATGGGAAACGAGGTGCGTTTCGTACTCCGAGTGACGGAACGTGTCTCAATTCCCCAGTCACCGACACTCCGGATTATCCATGATGGAGTTAGGTTTTCTTATAGTTTTCATGTGCATTCATTCCATATTGAGTTGTGCAATTCGACTCCTCGGCCATCATGCATCGAGATGTGTGATTGGTGGTACGAGGATCAAGGCATGCATACATTTGTGAAAATACATTGCTATGCCCCTTTCCTGCTCTCTGTTGCAGCGAATCAAGAATCAGCAATCTTCCGAGGCTTGGCGCGCTTTCCAAGAATAATTGCGAAACAGAGGCTAATTGGGGCATCCCAGTGGATTTCCGCGCAAGGCAGCCCAAACATACATCATTCATCAGAATCAAGGCAGTCCCCGGCTTGCATGCCAGTCTTTTCTTTTCTTAGTTAATTTGTAAATTAATTAGGAATTTGTATTATTTGGACTGTACTATTCTTTCATTCGGGACTGTATATTCTTTTGGACCCTCTGTGCGAGGGCATAATTGTAATAAGTGTGCGTGAGTGTGATGTATGTCTTCCAACCCCACGCCTTTCTTCCCTTTTATTTACCTGCTTATGATGGTTAGATTAGGGCATGTTTCAATTGGCATACAGTATGATAGCATGTTTGCATTCATTCATCTGTTTTGCATGCACCGGGCTCGGCGCATCATACAAACTACATTTGTATTTCAATTCCAAATTGAATACATGTTAGTTGTAGCATTCCATACACCATGTTTAGAATAGCCGAGCCTGCTATAGTTTGCATTTTTGCATGTGTTGCATTAGGCAATTCTGCGTATCTAGGATCATGCATGGATTTCTAATAAGTTTCTGTTTTGGCTTGGAGTACTCGGTGAGTTTTTATGCTTTAGCATCCTTGCATGTGTGTGAGTGTTGCCATGAATAGCATGCTTGCCATGAGGCTAACTGCTTATGTGATATAACTGCCTTGAATGCTTGTAGGTGGAGGTTGTGTTACTTGAATTGGGACAATTCATCAAATGTTTGTTTTAAGCCCACTAGATAGTGGCAAAATCATGTTTTCTAAAGCCCACCCGAGGGTGGCAAATTCACGTCTTAGCTTACTTGCGAGTAGCACCATCAAACCATTTTCAAACAAACAAACATGAAATGTTTTGTTCCAATTCAGGCAACACAGTCTATACTTGTATGCTGTGCGCATCACATAGTAACCTAGGCTAATAACCGGAATAAGAACATACAATGTTTTCAAAAATAGATATCATGGTTAGTAGAGGCCGGTCTTTGACCGGGCGAGCAGGGGTGCTCACGAAGTGACCTTCCCTAATCGTACCCAAGTTCCCGAGCTGAGGCAACTTTGGTGATGACGGACACGTGGCCTTTGGCACCGAGTCAGGGTTTCCTAAATTTCCCAAAAATAAAATATTTAGGTGGCGACTCTGTATCTGGCAAAGCAGTCCATGTTTGGCACTTCTTTTCAAAAAATCTGTTTTCAAAATCGATTTGCCGAATTTGGACTCTTTGGTTCAAGATTAAGAACCGTGACATTTGAGTCCTTGAACTGTAGTGACCCCAATATGAACGGAACGGGACTTAACCCTCCCGGGGCGTTCGGGGACGTCTATACAAGGCTAGGAAGTATGAAAATATAGGCTCCTTGGAAAGACCAAATATGCAAACAAACAAGGCCAAAAGAGAGAGGGTCACCCCTCTCTGATTTTGGCCCTCAAAACAGCATGCCAACCACTGAAAATCCACTAGATTTCAGTGGCTAAAAGGCCAAACAAAGGTCAACACAAAGGCCTTAAGGCATGACTCAAAACAAGACTAAATGAAGCATGCAAGAGGGTAGATGACCTCCAACAGGAAAATGGCCTTAAACAAACATGTTAAGGGCCTCAAAATAAGACTTTTTTCAGTTTACACCAAAGCTCAAATATGCTTGCAAATAAGGCTAAGAAATGGATCAAAATAAAGCTCAAAAGAGGGAATAAGTGTGTTACCCTTGTAGCTCAGCAAGACAGCAGCTTTGAGACCAAAAATCCAGACCTTCAACCTCTGAAAATGACCTCCAAGGACCTCAAAGCAATGGTGGAGGTGTTAGGCTAGGAGGTGGTGTACAAAGGTGCAAGAACCAAGCACTTTCTAAGCCTAAGTATAGAGATATAGAGAGGGAGATATACTTTTCCTTCAACAAATTTCTGAACCCTTGCAAAGGAAGAGGAGGCCTTCCTTTATAGACAAGGGGGACTAAATCTTCTCCAAGAAGCTTCAAACCAAGGTGGAAGATCCTCCATACACGTGTATGGAGGATCCAGTCTGTGCCCCCCAGTTGGCACAGCTGGAATCAACTCACTGAGACAAGACAGGAGGAAAGGGGCCAACCAGTTCAGGTAGTCGGCCAGCCACTTTAGGTGGTCGGCCGACCAGTTCAAAAGGTCCAAGTGGTCAACAGCCTTATTTGGTGGTCTCCCAGCTGAATGCAAGCTAGTGGTGTGGTGGGAGACCAGCAAATGTGGCTCAAAAACCAAAGAGACCAGCTTCTTGACAAGAAAATCAACTGGCGGGAGAAAAGGTGGTCTCTAAGAGAAAAGGTGGTCTCCCACCCTTGTACGACCTTCCAAACAATGAAAAAGGGGTCCAAGCCAAAAATGAACCAAGACGGATGCAAAACGAGGGTTCGGGGGCCAAAACGCACAGCCGGGTGCCCCGAAAACAGGCTGTTAAGCATCGAAAGTGGCGTACGACCACGAAGGTGGTCTCCCGGGCCACAGTGTCCCTCTAGATAGAGGAAACAAGGTGTGTGCCAAAAACTGGAGCAAACGGAGAATGTTAAGCGCTCCCGAACCGAGGCGCACGGTCGACGGCCCCGAAAATCAGAAACTGGTCTCCAAACGGGAACAGTGGCCTGCGACCACGAAAAGTAGCCTACGGCCACTAAGAGATGGTCTACGAGACCTCTCTCTCCCTTCGGGAAGAGAAAACAAGACCTGGTTCGCAAACCGAGGCAAAGCATAAAAGGGTCCTGAGGTCCGAGGGTAAGGCTCTCAGCCTAAACTCCGAAACCTTTGAACGAACACAACATGCGCAATCACCGAGCGCTCAATCGATGACGTCTAAGTCTTAAGGTCGGTCAAAAATGGGGTGTCTACACTATAAGGCAAGGTTAGTAGCAAAAGGTTACAAGCAGAGAGCTTGAATTGACTATGGAGAGGTGTTTGCTCCAGTTGCCCGATTGGAGACTATCAGGCTAATGATTTCTTTGGCTGCACAGCACAAGTGGCAGATTCATCAACTTGATGTGAAATCTGCATTTCTTAATGGTTTCCTTGAAGAAGAAATCTATATTGAACAACCTTCAGGGTATGTTCAGAATGGGCATGAAGACAAAGTGTACAAATTGAAGAAAGCACTTTATGGATTGAAGCAAGTTCCGCGTGCATGGAATACTAGAATTAATCAGTATTTTCATGACAATGGTTTTGAAAAATGTCCATATGAGCACGCACTATATTTGAAGAAGGAAGTTGATGGAAGCATGTTGCTTGCTTGTCTTTATGTTGATGATCTAATTTTCACCGGAAATAATCCAGCCATGTTCAAAGACTTTAAAAGAAGCATGGTCTAAAAATTTGAAATGACAGATATTGGATTGATTGCTCATTTTCTCGGCATTGAGGTGGCACAAAGAAAAGATGGAATTTTTATTTCCCAAAGTGGCTATGCTAAGGAAATTCTCAAGAGATATGGAATGAAGAATTGGAATCCAGTGAACACTCCTGTAGACAGTGGAGTGGAGCTCAGAAAAGGTACGAAGGCAGGTGATATGGATCCAACTTATTTCAAGAGCCTAGTTAAAAGTCTTTGCTATCTTACTTGCACCAGGCCAGACATACTCTATGGAGTAGGACTGATTAGCAGATATGTGGAAACGCCGGATCAGTCACACCTTTATGCAGCAAAGAGGATTCTTCGCTACATCAAAGGTACAGTCGATGATGGTTTATTCTATAAACCAATTGATAATTTCAGTCTTGTTGGTTACTCAGATAGCGACTGGGGACGTAACTTGGATGAACGGAAAAGTACTACGGGATTTACTTTCTTTATGGGAGATACAGCATTCACATGGTCATCTAAGAAGCAAGCCATTGTGACATTATCGACTTGTGAAGCTAAGTATGTTGCAGCCAACTCAACTATGTGCCATGCAATGTGGTTACGGAACATGCTAAAGCATTTGGGCTTTCCACAAGAAAAACCCACTGAGATTTTTGTTGATAATCGCTCAGCAATTGCATTGGCGAAAAACCCAGTTTATCATGAAAGAAGTAAGCATTGATACATGCTATCATTTCATCCGAGAACATGTGAAAAAGAGAGAGGTGGAGTTACTATCTTGCAAATCTCAAGATCAGCTTGCAGATATTTTCACAAAGCCATTGAAAAATGATCTATTCAACAGAATGAAGATAATGCTTGGAATGAAGCAGCACGGAGAATCAAGCTTAAGGGGGGATGTTGAAAGTAAGCTTGTTGGCAGTTACCATGTTTGAAATCTTGATAGCCAGCCACCATGTTTGAAAACCACCATATTAGAAAGAAAGTTTGCTAGGGGTCAAAGATGGCTGCACGAATTGTAGGCTTTCACATTGTATTGTTGTATGCTTTTACATTGTCTAGTTTATCTATAAATAGCTAATGTATCAAGAGTGATAAGTGTGTGGGAGAAAGAAAATAAAAGAAAGAGGATTGTAATTCATGCTCTGTGTGATTTTTCATAATATATGAGTGAATTTAAATTTCAGTTTGGTTCAGTGTTAATTCTTTCATTGTGAATCACCAACAGTGGTTTGCACCCCACTCCCACCAACATAGCTCTCTATATCACATGTTGAAGAGCAATACCCTTGTATTCAAAATAAAATGTTCTTTATCAATTGCATTTCTCTGCATAAGATAATTTTATGAGCATCTGATATGATTTTGGATTGATCCTCTCAACCAATCTTTGTGTGTAAGATTGGTAGTAGTCAATAGTACCCCTAAGTATTTCACCAGTAATTTGCCTTCGTTAAAACCCAAAGCTTCTTTGCTCTTCACAACTATCTTCCTTTTTTCTTTTTTTTTATCAATAGAAATTTTCATGAAGGTAAAGAAAGCTAAACGACACTTATAGAGGAATCCATTCCAACAAGATACAAGTTTACACCAAACAAAGTAAAAATACATCACAACTATCTATCCCAAAGAAAAATACATCACCCTTTTTTGGGTTAGGGCTTGACCCTAATAGTGCCTGAAACTTGTCAATCCTTGTTTAGTTAGTTACACTGAACGTAGCTCACCCTTGCAAAATTTCATCAAGTCATTAGCAAATGTCAAGTTAATTATGTTAGCATTATCACATCTCCAATGATATTTAAAATTTGGATCTCCAATATATCATTTAGGAGTTATTTGGAGTGTCCCAAATAAGTACACTTTTTATCTTTTTGGACTAAAAAGTTGAGGAAAAAAATATGGTTGTTTGGGTTAATTTTTTGACTTTTTATGGAAAAATGTGTATTAAAAAATTATATAAATTAGTGTGTAGGAGAAAATTAGGATTGGGAGTTATGCAGTCGTAATTTTTGACTTTTTGTGAATAGTGATAACTTTTTAACTTTTTAAGTAACTTTTTTACTTTTTAACAACTTCCTAAACTTGGCCTTAATTACTGCAACTTCATGCTTCAATTCAATAAATCTAAAAACAATTGAATTCTTATTGATTGTTGAACTCTATTTAGTATTAGATTAACATCAAAAGTGAAGCACCAAAGAAAAATTTAATTCCAATGACATGAACACAGGGAAGAAAATGCGAGTTTTTGTTTATATGGTGAGAAAATTGAGAGAGATGGGAAAGATTTAGAGAACAATTTGAAAAGACAAAAAATTAGGCCTTATTTAGGAATATACTATTTTAGTAATTTTTTTTATTTTTTACGAAAAGATGTACAGAAAAGTAAAGAGTGAAGTGATAACTTATAGTGACTTTTTGACTTTTTGGCTAAAATATTCTAAATAAGGCCTTAGGCCTCATTTGGGAACAGGCTTTTTTAGTAACTTCTTGGCTAAAATATGATGTAAAAAAAATTAGTATGTTTGAGATGACTTTTTGATTTTTTATGAAAATATATGTAAAAAGTAAAGAGAAAAATGCATCTTTAACTTTTTACTATAGGTTGTTGACTTTTTGATTTTTTAAGTAACTTTTTTACTTTTCTCTTGAATTACAAAGACATACGTGAATGGTTGCTCCCAACAACAGAAGCCCAACCTTGTGGAATTGTTGTTCTTGTAGCAGTTGAATGAAAATAACATGAATTTCGTGCAATGCAAATTCGTTAAGACATCTCAATCTAACCCTTTGAACCATATATCATTCTTTCTAACATCTTAATAATAACACATTGGCCCTTGTAAATAAATATCTAAATAAAATTAACACTTTTAGCCCTCATAGTTTTACTATTTAGTTTAAACCCTTCTAAATACCAGGTAAGGACATTATAGGTGTAACAACCATAGCATCATGGTGGCGGCAAGTGGAGCTATGAATTTTTTGCTACTTATCACAACTTACGGAAATTTTTCAATGTGCATGTTTTTATTTATAATCACATTACTGGAGAATATAATTTTTATTTTATTTTAAACGTGAACCAATATAAGTACTAATTTGTGCATTAGCCTGAAGCTACTATGGTGATTTTTTCTTTTTTCTCGGATGTATATCAAATATTCTTTACTTTAGTGATTGTACTTATGGATAACTTTTCCCTTGTTATATAAAAATAATATGCTCCTGAACATTATTTCATAATACAAAATTTAACTTAATAATGTAAAAGTACATACATGATATCCAAGCTTTGTTCAACAAAATTGTCCTAAACCAAATAGGTACTGTAAGTTACTAATCAAGGTATCAAATGACAAAGTAAGGAAAGTTTGTTTATAATATATAGGACATATTATATTAACAGTCTCTATAATTTGAACCTTATATCATTTTGGTTCATGATCTTTCAATTGTGATATATTTGACTCTAAATTTTGAATTTTATTCTAAATAAAGATAATTGAAGAAACCGTTGCTCCATTTCAAAGGTAAAGCCATCAATTTGATAAAATAGAAACTAGTTTAGCAAAAATAAATGTCAAAAAATTATTTTAAAATTTTTAAAAATTATTTCTACCCACCAAAGATAAAATTCTATAAAAATGATAGATTTTTATTTTTTTTACCAAATTAAGTTTTAGTATGTGTTTGGATGATAATCATATAATGAGTAATTATTTCTATTGATATTTTTAGATGGTTATCATGTAATAGATAGTTGTATCTATTATTAACAAATATTTTTTATGGTTATCATGTAATGGACAGCTATTAGGCTTTTAGCGTGTAATCGTTTAAAATATGAAATGTTTTTAGTTTTTGATTTTTTGATTTAATAAATTGGTTTAATAATGATATTAAAATTATCACCATATTTGACTTTTAAAAAAACTAGCATAATATCCGTGCTATGCATGAAATTTTATAAAATAAAAGGCTAAAATAAAAATAAAAATAAAAATAAATTAGGACATAAGAGCATCTCTACTCAAACTTTCAAAATTTGATATGTCAAATTTTTTTGAAAGCTTAGGTGACAAATTGGTATATGTCAATTTGACATAAAAGCTCTCCACCCGATTTGTCAAATATATTATTCTATTATTTTTAAAATTTGAACTCTTTCATTTGAACCAAAAAAAAAGAAGAAGTCATGAAGTGGTCTTCATGTCAAAATTGACATGAATGGGTGATATTAAAAGCCAAGTAAGCTTTTGGCACACCGGGTGAAGCTTATTTGATATGTCAAAATAGAGTTGTTGGACTGCCACATTAGATTTGACATATCGGGCGAACGTGCTCGAAGTTTTTTACTTTAATTAGTTCATTTTATCTTATTTAATCTAATTCATTTATGGCATAATAAATGACTCACAAGAATTATTATGCATGTTGATTTAAGTTATTTGAAATATAAGAAAATAAAAAAACATTTTTGATTATAAAAATTAAAATTAAGAATACTTACACATGTTTTGTTTGATTGAATATAAATTAATTTTAAAAATTAAGTGGTAAGTAATTCTTCACAATTAGTTACAAAATAATTGAATATAGATATTTTCACATACTTGATTTTGTTATCAACTAGAAACTTGATATTAATCCATCTAAAAATATTTAGATTCAAGTTTTCTAATTCACATGAATAAAGGAATCATCCCCACATTACGAAAGAGGAGTTGTACGTATGAGTTAAATAGTTGTAAATTTATCAATTCACTCTCCGTTTGGGAAGTGGGTTGGCTTTTTGATTTTTTGACTTTTTTGGCTATATGAGCCTAGGCTCAAAAGCTTGGTTTGGGAAGGGCTTTTGGCTTTTTGGCTTTTTTGACTTTTTTGTAAGAGAAGAGTGTAATGATTATGGAGTTGGATGTGATGTTTTGTCTGTTGTGGCTCATGAGCCTATTCTGTCTTTTGTGGCTCATTGAGCCAAAAAAGCCCAATGAGCCATTGCCAAACCAACCCTCAGTACCTAACAAATTTGTAATAAAATTAGTTAATTTATAATATAAGTCTCCAAACATATAAATTTATGATAAAATTAGTTTAAGATCCCTCTCCCATTTTTAATAATGGGAGAGATTTACAATATTATTTTGTGATGTTTAAGGTCCCTCACCCACCCAAAATGAGTCCCACTGAACCCTAACACCTATTTTCTCATTCTCTCTCCTCTTCTCCTCTCTCTACCTTTCATCTCTACATCTCTTTCTCTCTCTAAAATGTTCTCTCTCAAAAGTAGTAATAACATTATCATCTTAATTATCATCGTCATTGTCAAACTGATCTTCGTTGTATTGAATTTTCTTCTAATAATTCTTCAACAAATCTCTGGCTACTTCCTCGACTCAGTGATTCTTCTCCATGATATGAACCTTAAGCTCTTCATTAATGGAGTTTCTTTGTGTGCTGTTTGGAACATCTTTGTTCAACGATTTTTCTCCACATGGTTGACAATCTTCATCCACAATCACACTCACAAGATAGAATTTGACTGATCTTTTCACTCCATTGCTCAATTTCCTTCTTGAAGATGGAGTTTTGCTCAAACATGATCGGGAAAACAAAGAAGCCGATGAACATGCAGATGCATATGTTGATGATTTCGATTTACAATCAGAACTCTTGTCATTGTAACTTCCGGTGTTGGACGACGATGAAATCTTCACCTTTTTAGTACTTACTGCAGTGAATAGAGAGTTGAGAAAGTTTGCGAGTTTGCCTCTAGGAGAGATCGGCTGCTTCACTTTCTTCAAATCGCCGTAGATCTTCATTGCTTTCGATTTCATCTTCATGGAATTTCAAAACACAAAAATTTGTGAAATTTCTATGTTTGAAATTTCTCTGGTTTGCTCAATTTCATATATTTTCTTTATATTTTGAAATTTCTTTGGGTAAAAATTTCTCTGATTTGCTCACAAATTTCTCTAGCTTGGTTAAAATAATTTTCTCTGGTTTAAAATTGTGAACAAAGCCAGAGAAATTCTATATGAACAAAGTCAGAGAAATTTCAATTCTTTGTGAACAAAGCCAGAGAAATTTGTGAACAAAATCAGAGAAATTTCAATTTTCTCTGGATTTCTCTAGTTTGAACTCAGAGAAATTTCAATTTTATCTGGTTTGAATCTAGAGAAATTCTCTACACGGAATTTTTCTAGGTCAAAATTTTTCTGGAAAAATATTGAAGGACCTTAGCCATTATGAAAATATTATACAAAGTATAAAGGGCATGTAATATTACACAATCTCGGGCATTTTTTTGGTTCAAACCCGGAGAAATGCTTGTAAAAACCAGAGAAATTATCTGGAAATCCAGAGAAAATCTCTAGACTGGAATTTAGAGAATTTCTCTAGCCTTCCTAGAATTTCTGTAGCGCCCCAAATTTGTAGCCTAAATGATAACATAACAATTATGGTTCTTTCAAGGAAAACTGAATATAAATCTCCAAACTTACATTTCATGATACAATAGTTCTTCATGCAACAATACATTAATCCAACAACAAGTAAATAAACAAATAAATACCCCAAAGAGTTTACAAGTTTCCAAGGCTTGAGCCTGGTTACACAAAACGGTTATTCAAACCCATATACATACTGTCATGCCCTTAAACTCGCCCCTAAAAGTTGGGCATGACCTATTCAGAAACGGACATTAAACCTGGTATACATAACATATGGGGCCTTATCGGAAGCACTAACTATAAAAATAAAAGTGAAACAAACATCTCCATTGAGCTACTAATACCATGCCAGGATCACATACATTAGAACAAGCGGATAAAGTCCAGAAATACAATTATCCCTTAGCTGTTATACAAATACACATATACAGTCCCAGCCTTAATATCGGGCGTAAACAAAACCATTGAAGTTATATACATTCAACCTTAGATAGGCAATCAAAAGTAGGCCAATCAACTTAATAAACTTCACAAAATAAGTAGCCTCGAAAGGTGCCCGGACATACGAAGGCTGACAAAAGAAAATGGGTGTCATGGCTAGGACTGACCACCTGGTTGATTACCTACAGAAACAGACATAACACAGAGTAAGCCAGGCTCAGTGAATAGTAATACTTAACTAAAACAATGCTTAACTTGAAACATAACATATCAATGCGTATGAAAGTGCGCACACAGTCTGATTCTGTACTACTTTTCATAATGGCCATAGGCCCAGTCTTGAAACGTAATGGCTTGAAACATGATATCTTGAAACATAATGGCTGTAAGCCCTTGATTAGTGTGGCATGAAGCCCTTAAACATAGTGGCACGAAGCCCTTAAACATGGTGGCATGAAGCCCTTGAATAGATTGGCGTTATGCCCTTGGATAATTTGGCATTAAGCTCTTGGACATACTCGTATGAACTCAAGAGGTGTCTCACACGGACTCTAGAGGTGACTCACATCGTAGCACTTAGTTTTGTGTAGCACTTTGTTTCATATCATAACCACTTATACGGAATGGCCATAGGCCCCGAGTCTTACAAACATTTGGATTCATGCGAAAGTACTTCATTCTTTCTTTTATTTCTTTTTCATGCTTAGCGTCAATCACTTAGTTGCATACATAATAGTCATACGTTCATAAAATGCTAATGACATCCATTGGCTATATGTAAAGCGTACTACTACTCACAGTGTTGTGATGACGTGCTTGTTCCTCCCGGAGTGTGCCCTGCACACATTCTAAACTTACAATTTAGTTCACCTTTCATATCAAATTATTTTCTGTTTCGCTTTACTTCGAAGGAATTTATACATATCAAAAAGGCATCAAATACACATTCTGACAATATTAGAGGGTTCTACACGTAAAACGGAGCAATCCACGTTTTTCAGCATGGGCCGCACGTGCGGCTGTGAGCCCCGCACGTGCGGCAAACTCCTCCGCACGTGCGGCAAACTCCTCCGCACGTGCGGCAAAATGCCCCCGCACGTGCCTTTTAAGCAGAACCAAACCCAAAAATTTCAGCATTTGCCGCACGTGCGGCAGTGACTCCCGCATGTGCGGCGATTCCCCTGTTTTGGTCCGAAATTTGCATCAAAACCCCATTCTTTTGGGAGTGTTTACAAGGCTCTAAGTAGATGTAAAAATTCATGTTATTAGAATCATAACACACCAAACTCCAACCATAATTTACACTTACCATCCTTAAAGCTCATACATACAATTCAAACTTCATAAAGTTCTTATTCATGTATATACTTAACCATGGATACCTCTAACTATTTGTCCAATATTTGAACTCAAACATGCCAAGAAGAGATGGAATGAAATTTCTTTTCCATGATTCAACTTAATAGAACATACAATATGATGATAGAGAATACTCATTCAATCTTATAATGATACATGTACACACACAACCCTTCTCTTACATAAACCCCCATGAACTCACATAAAATCCTCTCTAAACACAAGAGAGGAGTTCACCAAAAAGAAATTTACATACCTTGAGCTTGAAAATCTCTACAACCTTTTCACTTCCCCCAATTCTCCCTTGAGGTACTCTTCTTCCTCTCTAACTTCCTCCTCTCACAAGATCAAGTTTTGAGTTCTAAGTCATTGACTTTAAGAACACATACATATATAGGAAATGAATAGGACAAAAATCAATCGTTTAATCATCCTAAATTGAAATTTCACAGCAATGCTTCATATTACCTAAAAATTATACTTATCACATATATGAAAGCAATTTCAAATAATTAAGCCCCTAAGGCTTCCAATTTTTTATCCAAACATTCTAATGTAACAGATACTTTTCTTATTAAACAGATAGACATCCTTAAACATGGAGTTCACTTACTTTACCTTACTTTCTCATAGGATTCCACAATGAGCATTCAAAACACACAAAATGGGGTCTGAAAATATATCAGTAAACATGTACGAGGGTCGGGTTATTACATATACAGCCCTCGGCTTACACACAAAGTCACAGCAAAATAAGAGTCTCGTACTCTCAACACACATTTCCTCGCCTTTAGTTAGGCGGCATCACCACATCTTTTCCTGCACAAAAATCCTGTAGGGTGAGCATAAAGCCCAGTAGGAAATCCTTAACAAAGTATATACATTTTATACAAGTCTCAAGAGATGAAATGCACATGCCATACTGTGCCCTTTTTAAAGAAAATCATATTTTCATCTTTGAAAAACCATCATGCTCAATGATGTCATGCAATTTCAATTCTTCAAAACTTAACAATTCATTTCAAGAGCGGTAAATACGACTTTGGTAATCCCTAAGTCGGTGTCTGCAAGTAGACTATACAAGTACTACCAACTTGTCATTTTTACTGGTATCAACCGGAATGCTCGACACCTATCCGCACGAGTTTTCGATCTTTCATTCCGGACTCTCAGGCCAACTTATTCAATATCATCTACACCACCTATCAAGACTTACCAACGTATTTATCCCTAAATCATTCCATGAAAACTTGTTTCTCAACATTCTTTTCTCAATGCAAGTTTTCAAATCAACTTTAAAAGTTTAATGTAATCAAATGAATTGATATGCCAATAACAAAAGATGAATATAAATACTTTTATTCCACTTTATCATCCAAGGAATAAAACAATTCCCTTTTCTCAAGTATCCTCAGCACTTAATCATTTCAAGACTATTTCAACTTTTTGAACAATAATATCCAAAATAAACAACAATTCTCATATTCCTTGAATTAAATTTATTTATAAATATAAACAAGAAATTTTCCAAATATCCATTTTGACACACAAAATAAATATAACAATATCATTCAGGATTCAGTTTCTATTAAAAAAATCCCCAAATTCTAGGTTTTCTCACACAAAAACTATATAACTCAAATCTTTTTGAAAGAAAACTTTCCAAAATCATATTTCTTCAATCAACGAAGATCAAAACTCATAAGATCATTTTAAAAGAACAAAAGACAAACCCACTTTCAAAATTGCTCAACTTCTTGAATCAACAATCAATTTTCAAAGCTATTGAATGATGATTTCGAAAATCATATAGATCTTGCCAAAATATATATATAACTCTAAGAAAATCCCTACCCCAAGTTCTGAAGAAGAAATGAGATGAAACCCTCAAAATCAACGGTGTCGAAACTCGATCTTCACCGCACACAACGAAGCCCTCGAAAAGTTAATGAAGAACCTATGGCAGAACTCTAATGGATATTGAGAAATCAAGGTTTTGATCTAATTTGGCGTAGGGAAATGTAGAGAGAAGGGAGAGGAAATGTTTTTAGAGAAAGAGAGATATATAAAAGTGATCTGAAATATCAGATTCACGAACTGATATAATACATGGTCCGCTCGAGCATGGAAAGCTCCGCTCGAGCGTCGAATGCATCTTCCCAGTACTTTTGCAGACAGGTCAAACTTTTGGAACCAAACATTTTTCGCTCGAACGCATAAATGGCTGCTCGAGCAGACGAGCAACTTCTAATGCATTTTGCATTTTTGTTTCAGGGGTGCTGCCTCTTAACCCCGCTAGGGCGCTGCCCTAGGACCCGCCAAGGGGCGTTGCCCCCTGGACCCTCGCAAGCTGACCGAGTAGTTCGATCTCCAACATACTAAGCGAAAAGTGGCAAAACTGGGATCGCTACAATTTCTCTGGAGAGAAGTTCTCTAGGAAGTTTAGAGAAATTCTCTAGATCGAATTTTCTCTATAGAGAAATTTTCTGGATCAAATTTTATCTGGATCGATATTGAGGGACCTTAGACATTTTGAAAATATTAGATACCCTTTATGCTGTAAAATCTTAATACCAGAGACCTCAAAAAAAATCCTCTAAATTTATTTTCTATGGTGTACAAAGGTTCCTTCTACAACTTTCTAAAGTGAAGATTCCTCCATCGATTTTTTTTCTTTCTTTTTTTTGAGAATTTCCTAGGAAAGTAATATTTTTTCAGGTTACCATAACCAAAAGGCTGCCATGTAAATCTTTTACAAATAGTTTTCTTAAAATTTTTAATATTATTCTGCACTATATACTAAAATGCCTTGTTGATTTTTTTCTTTTTATTTTTTACAAAAAATTTTAAAAATTATAAAAGTTCTAAAATTTCTCATAATGGAACTTTACAATTTTCATTGGAAGTTTGCGAAAAAATTCATTTATTGGCAAAAAAATAGGCATATAAGATACTTAAGAGATAAAAGGTAGTTTGTTTGATACATTTCTATTTTTTATTTTATTTTAAGAATAATTATTTCATCGGGATTAAATTTGATTTTAAACCTGTTTAATTTATTGACTACAAGTATACAAAATAGTTAAAATACAAAAGATAGTTTGTTTCAGTTCAAAAAAAAAAAAAGATAGTGTACGGGAAAGAAATACACCTTCTCATATAATCCTGTTGACCAAGTCTGCGCTCCTCCGTACGACGCCGTTCAACTACCTGAAAATACACACGTGAGCTAGCCGGCGGGTGTGTGCCGGAAACCTCTCCGATGCCTAAGTCAGTAAGCTTGACAAATAGACAAAAGCTCTATAAATTCAGGGAGCAAAGTTGCATTACCTCTCCAAAGGTGATATTGGTGAGCTTATATAGGTTTCGCGTGGCACAATTCTGGTAGGACTCTTATTCCTCCATATAGAGTCCTCCTAGGATTCATAATCTTGGAAGATAATGCTTATCCTCCAATACCCCCCTCACTGCTTAAACCAAGTGAGATGGTCCTTTTATAGCCGAACTATCACACGACCGGAGTAACACCTCCATGTTAGACTTAGTTGGAATGACCGACCTATATACCAGTTTAGCTCTGCCTTACTGCATCCTACCTCAGCTTCACATACTATAACCGAGCTATCCATAAAAGACTTTTGCCGAACTAACTTAGAGTGGTCATACAGATGGCTTTCACACATCGGTTAGAAGACTCAACCAGACTAACCGTGGTACTCTCTCGACCGAAATAACTGACTTCCGGACTAGTTACCTCGGCTTTGTAGACCGGACTCAACCTCCTACTACGGCCCATAACAGCCCATATACCTAGCCCGGCCCAATTTACTTGTATAAATTACCCTCTCAATTGCCCCTTAATTCCATCTGCACAGCATGATAGGGATTACCTGTCTATAAACCGAGCTAAAGTTTTTAGCTTATCCAGCCGAGCTACAATCCTTTAGCTATTCCGGCCGAGCTGAAAACCTTTTAGCTTCTCCAGCCGAGCTAAAAGATTATTTAACTTTTCCAGCCGAGCTAAACTTAGGCCGAGCTATGCACGTCCGGTCAAACGTTTCTTCAATCACAGCAACTGAAGCGTTCCACATTCCAACGACACGTGGCAGCCTTTTATTGGCCATTCACAGCTGTCACGCCGTTCTTCGTACTTCGTGAATTTGAACAGTTCCCGCCATTTTGCCTTTACACAAAACACACCTTTCACTTCAAATCATTCACTCTACTATTCACTTTCCTCTCTCCTTCTTCGAATTCTTCAACCTTTGAGCTCTTGCATCTTCACTGCTGCTGTTCTACCTTCGACTTTTCTGCTTTTCCTGGTAAGTTTTCAAAAACCTGTTTCTGTTTCTCTTATTTTTACTTTTGTTTAAATCCATAGCAGTCTACTTTGTGTATTTACAAAGCATATTTCTGTTTCCAATAGTATTTGAAGTTTATGAAAAAACCTCCACAAGAACACTATGAATATCATGATGCAACCTGTAGAACATAGCTTAGATCTGAAAACATGTCCCAACCGAACTAGGATATCATTTGTGCTGTATGAAGATATAGGAAAACTGGAACCGAACTAGCACTTACGCACATCAGTAGTTTAAATAGGCCATCAACTGATTCACATCAGCCGAAATGAAAACGCACCGAACTAGAAAACTTTGGCCTTCGACCGAGCTAAGCCTTGGGGGCTAAGCCAGCTTTCTCAGTTTCTAAACCGAACTCAGAAAGCTGCCCCTTGGTACCCAATCCGGAGTAACAAACCCATAGGAAGAACCGAGATAACCAAACATCCTGCCGAACCGAGGTAACAAGCACATTGTTGAAACCGAGGTAGATCCTGCTAGCACCCTGTGTAGCCGAAGTCAGGTTTTCCTTTTTGTTTTGTTTTTGTAGCACGGTCAATGATCTGTGCTTAACACCTTGTTTTTCCACTTTGCAGACTTAAGTTGTCCAGGCACTCCCTCTGTGCGCTCAACCGAGCTTCTGAGCACAACTTCTCAGCCGAATTAATTTATTCCATAAGTTATACAATAAATGGGGAAGTACAGATTCCTAGTAGAAACCCCAGGCGGCTTAGTCGAATTCAGGAAAGACTACAAGATTCCAGCCGATGTAAACCTCACTCTAGCCGAACAAGACGTTGACCCATGGGGCAACGAAGGCTTCGTACCCTTTACCCTCCAATCAATAATAGAGACCGGACTTAGATTCCCAGTCCAACCCTTAATATGTGAATTCTTAAAGCAAACCAGACTCTGCCCAACCCAACTATCCACCAATACATACCGAATAATAATGGGTATAGCCGCACTGAACCACCAAACCGGTCTCAACCTAGGTTTGGCCGAGATACTACACCAATACTCCATAGGATCAAAAACAAAGGCTGGTGTTATTACTTGAGAGTACGCCGTGGCCGAGAAAAATAATAAAACACACACCGGACAAAGACTTAAACGACGATGACTTCTTTTGGGTCTCTGGGAATTTTGAGGACCATCAGGCCCAGATTCCTGGATGGGGAATAAACTGGAACAAAGGAATTCCTGGTACACTTACTTCGGTTATATTTGACACTTTTCTCTATTTCGGCTCTCTCCTCTAAACCGAACTAACGGTTATCTTCTTTTGCAGATAAAGCCCATCTCCTCTTAAACTACGGTTACCCCAACCTCGGTCTTCTGCGCGCCGCACTAAGAGTGAAGGAGAGAAGTTGGGCAAAGCTTCTAGACTTTGAACCGACTTACCGCTACTCCGGTCGCCGAAAAGCAAGGGTGACCGACTTCCTCCTTGAAAACGCACTGGAACCGGACCCTTCCTTGCCCCAGATCAACCTTGTACCACTCACAGCCGAACAAGAAATGGCTAAGAAGAACAGGTTGAAGGCTCTCCTAACCGCAACAACTCCAGCCGAAGTGCGGACGACCGGCCAAACCACTGAAACCGTGGTGGCCCTTCCATCGCAACAACCATCCTCCTCACGCCGAAATAAGCGTGCTCGGACTACCCAAACCGAGCCACGTCTTGCTGACGAAGACGAGACCGTTCTTCCACAAAGCTCTCCTCCACGCCCCCAGCAAAGCCTCCAACCGGAGCAATCTGACCGAACTGCTACTTCCTCAAAATGGGCTCATGTCCTTTCTTTTGACAACCGAGATATCACGGCTGAAGACTCCGTGGTTGCTGAGAAGGACCACTTATTGGCTTACAACCTGGCCAAAAGCGTGTGCCTTTCTAAGGACATAGAGCACTACTATAAACAACTCAACACCGAGCTGAAGTCAATTCGATCCTCCACTAAGTCCATGATCCTGGTAAACAGCTTTCTCTTTTTCTATGCAAATTTTCTCCAACTTTGAATCCGGCTAATGTTACTTCTGCTTTGCAGGCCATCCAAAAAAACCAAGTCACTCACAAAAGGGTCATGGAACTTAGGAGGAGTACAAGGGAGGCCATGGCCGAAGCTGAATCCAAAGCGGCCAAGCTAGAGGATGCAAAGAAGCAGCTAGCCGAGCTTCGGGCGGAGAACGGTCGGCTGACCGAGGTTGCCAATTCGGTTGAAGCCGAAAAGCAAAAAGTTGCCAACGAGGCAAAAGATAGATACCTGCGCATCTTGGCTGCAATTGAGAAGAAGAAAGATGCCGAAATAAATCAATTGAAGGGGGAGGTAAAAAAGGCCGAGAAGCAGAGTTTTAAGGAGGCCGAAGACGTGTACACTCTTCAGTGTGACGCAGCAAATGATCTATTTTTCAAATGCGGCTGGAGGGCTGCGGTGGAGAAGCTCGGTTGTACGCCTGACACCGAGATCTACAACGCTCCACCGTACTCCATTCCAGCTTCACTTTCACAATACGCCGCCGATCTCCAAAGGCAGTTCCTCGAGGGGTCAGATGATGATGACGATGATGATTCCGAGGAAGATGAGCAAACTCCCACCCCGGTCATCAATGAACAACAAAATGATCAGTCAGTTCGGTCGGAGCCAGTCATTGAAGACCGAAGGGACGAGCTTCCATCCATTGAGACCGAGGTTCAAGTTGAGACCCAAGTTCAAGCTGAGACCGGTCTCCCAGTTCAGACCGTGCTCCCAACCGACACCGGACTCCCATCAAACACCGGTCTCCAGGATGAGTTTGATGCCGAACTAGATGCGCTTCTTCATTGATTTGTTGTTTTTCTTTTTGAACTTTGTAACCGGGCTGTGGCCCTTCGATTGTACTTTTTCTGTGTTTCAATGAAAAAATCTTTCTTCAACTCTTGTTTCGGTTTTGTGTATGTATGCCTGTACTTGTAATGAATTTTTCCATGAACTTATTTGCACAACTATGATCTCGGTTTTAGCTATCTAACTTACTAGCCAACCACTCTTCAGCCGATATAACTTACTTCGGCTAAAGAGTACAAAGTGTCAGTTTATCCAGCCAACCACTCTTCAGCCGATATAACTTACTTCGGCTGAAGAGTACAAAGTGTAGATTTATCCAGCCAACCACTCTTCAGCCGATATAACTTACTTTGGCTGAAGAGTACAAAGAGTTGGTTTAATCCAGCCAACCACCCTTCAGCCGATATAACTTACTTCGGCTGAAGAGTACAAAAAGTTGGTTTAATCCAGCCAACCTCTCTTCAGCCATACCCTTACTTTGGCTGAGGAGAAACAAATGTTGGTTTAGTCCAGCCAACCTCTAAGTTGGTTTTTCCAGCCAATTTAGAATAAAGTGTTTGGTTATTCCGACCAAACGTCCTGCAGCCCGGATCCTAATCCTGGGCTTAGGATGGGTGTTGGTTTAGTCCAGCCAACCTCTAAGTTGGTTTTTCCAGCCAACTTAGAATAAAGTGTTTTGGTTATTTCGACCAAACGTCCTGCAGCCTGGATCCTTATCCTGGGCTTAGGAGGGGTGTTGGTTTAATCCAGCCAACCTCTAAGTTGGTTTTTCCAGCCAACTTAGAATAAAGTGTTTTGGTTATTCCGACCAAAAACGTCCTGCAGCCTGGATCCTGATCCTGGGCTTAGGAAGGGTCATAGCTGGTTATTCCGGCCAACTATGTTTACAATGCTACTATCTGGCTAAAGCTACTGTCTACTGAAAACAATTATTCTGAAAAAGAATCGATTTGTTTTATTGAGAAAGTAAAAAATTTACACATATTTAAAAGGAAAAAAGCTAAAAATAAAACAACTTGAGATTTGCTGTGTTCCATGGCCTGGGAATTGCTTTGCCGTCCTCATCTTCCAAGTGGTATGCCCCTTTGCCTGCTAATCTGACCACTTTGTAAGGTCCTTCCCAGTTAGGTCCTAGCTTGCCGTCTCCTGGAACCAAGGTATTTCCCATCACTTTGCGCAGTATCCAATCTCCGATCTTGAATTGCCTTGGATGCACTGTTTTGTTATACTTTCTAGACAACTCTTGTTGGTCGGAGGCGATGTGAACTAATGCTTTGTCTCGTCTTTCTTCCGCAAGGTCAAGTTCCAATGCTATGGCTTCGCCATTTAAGTCTGGGTCAAAGTTTTCACTTCGGATTGTGGGGAGGCCAACTTCTAATGGGATGACTGCTTCCATGCCATAAGCTAAGGACAATGGTGTTTCTCCTATTGATCGTCGCGGCGTGGTGCGGTAAGCCATAAAACATGAGGGAGCTCTTCTGTCCACTTGCCTTTGCTCTTTTCTAACCTTTTCTTCAATCCATCCAAGACTACCTTGTTTGACGCCTCTGCTTGTCCATTTGCTTGGGGATATGCCGGTGTAGAATTGTAGAACTCTATCTTGTACTCTTCGCAAAAGCCTCTGAAAATCCTACCATCGAATTGAGTGCCGTTGTCTGAGATCAGTGCCTTTGGTATGCCAAAGCGAGTAATGATGTTCTGCCAAACAAACTTCTTCACATCTTTTTTCTTGATTGACGCCAAGGCTTCTGCTTCCACCCACTTTATGAAGTAGTCTGTTGCCGCAAAAAAGAACTTCCTGTTGCCTGGAGCTGTCGGTAGTGGGCCTACTATGTCCAATCCCCACATTGCGAAAGGCCATGGACTGGTTAAAGGTAGAAGTTCTCTGGCAGGTTGGTGTATTTGGTGTGCGAATTTTTGACATTTTTCGCATTTTTTGACATACTTCTCTGAGTCCGCTTGCATGTATGGCCACCAATATCCTTGTGAAATTGCTCTATATGCCAGTGATCTTCCTCCTTGATGGCTGCCGCATACCCCCTCATGTATCTCGAATAGGAATGCTTCCACTTTGCTGGGGTGAACATACTTCAAGTAAGGTCCTGAGAACGACTTCTTGTATAATGCCAAGGATGGAGAGAGCCAAAATCTCTGCGACTTTGCTCTGATTCTGTTGGCTTCTTTCTTCTCTTCTGGTAGGGTGCCGTCTTTCAGGAACAGTATGATGGGGTCCATCCAAGAAGGGCCTAACTCCGCACAACATACCTCTTCTGCTTCTGGGTCTTCAATACTTGGTCTAGGCAGGTAGTCGATCGATAGTGGATGAGGGATGGAGGTATCCGCCATTGAGGCGAAGCCTGCTAGTTCGTCTACTCTGCTGTTCTCCTTCCTGCCGATCTGTTCTATTCTCACTACTTCAAACTTTTTGATCTCTGTTCTGACTAGCTCTTGGTATTTAGCCATTCTGTCATCCTTTGCATCATAATCGCCTGAAATTTGGTTCACCACCAGCTGTGAGTCGCTGTAAACCATTAGCTCGGTGGCCTTCATGTAGAACGCTGATTTGAGACCTGCAAGAAGCGCTTCATATTCCGCTTCATTGTTGGATGCTGGGAAGCTGAGGTTGATAGCTTGTTCTACAACCAGGCCGTCTGGAGAGATGAGGACTATGCCAAGTCCTGCGCCATGTCGGTTGGATGCTCCATCCACAAAGAGCTTCAACATCTCCCCTACAAACAACTTCCAGCATATGGAGGGATCGGATGATGTTGTGGGGTCTGGAATGTCGCTGGAGTTTTCTTCATGATCCATAGTTGCAGTCTGCCCCTTGTTTTCTGATGGGACCAAGTCATTAGTTGTTGGTGAGTTTTGACTTGGTGTAGCAAGGTCTGCTTCCTCCTTGCCTTCTCTACTCTGGTCTGCCTTGGGCTCTGGCTGAGTAACCTGTACTAGGGGTTGCGCTATTCCGGCGTCAATCTCCATCCCTAGTTCGGTTGTGTCAGTCAGGTCGATTGGGCAGACTTGGTGGCTTCCAGGAGTGAACTCCGCGACGAAGTCTGCCAAAGATTGGGCCTTTACTGCGGTTCTGGGTTGGAACTTGATGTCATATTGTCCCAATTCCACTGCCCACTTCAGAATTCGCCCAGAAAAGTTCGCCCTTTCAAATAGAGCCTTGAGTGGGAAGGCTGTGAGAACAACTATGGTGTGGGCGTGAAAGTAATGTGACAACTTCCTTGAGGCCATCATTAAGGCCAATGCCAGTTTCTCCAGTGGCAAATACCTTGTTTCGGCGCCTAACAATGTCTTGCTGACATAGAAGATTGGAAGATGCTGGATTCCTTCTGCTCGAACCAACACTGCACTTACCGCGTGCTGAGAGACTGCCAAGTAGAGGAAGAGTTCTTCTCCAGGTATTGGGGTGACAAGTAGTGGTGGAGAAGACATGTATTCCTTCAAACTCTCCAGAGCTCGGTCGCATTCTTCGTCCCACTCAAACTTAGCTTTTAATGACTGAAAGAATGGACGCAATCTGTTTGAAGACCGGCTGATGAATCGGTTAAGTGTTGCTGCCATGCCGGTGAGATGCTGCGCTTCTTTCATTGAGTTAGGCCTCTCTAACTCCTGAATTGCTTTGATTTGGGAGGGGTCTGCCTCAATACCCCGGTTGGTCACCAGGAAGCCCAAGAATTTGCCAGATCCTACTCCGAATGCACACTTCGACGCTTTGAGACGTAACTTATGCTTTTTTAGGATCTCAAACATCTCACCTAGGTCTTTAAGGTGGTCATTCTCATCCTTGCTTTTGACCACCATATCGTCGATGTAAGCCTCCATTGTTCTGCCTAACAATGGTTCAAACATCTTGGTGACCATTCTCTAGAATGTCGCCCCCGCGTTTTTTAGGCCAAAGGGCATGACCTTGTAGCAGTATAGTCCTCTTGGTGTGGTGAATGATGTGACCTCCTGGTCTGGTTCGTGCATGGCAATTTGGTGGTAGCCTCTGTATGCGTCCAGAAAACTAAGTCGGTTGTGCCCTGCTGTTAAGTCTACCAGTTGATCTATCCTTAGTAGAGGAAAGCTATCTTTTGGGCATGCTTTGTTGACCATTTTGTAGTCGACGCAAATACGCCACTTGCCATTCTTCTTTGGCACTACGACAGTGTTGGAGATCCATCTTGGGTAGTGCACCTCTTTGATTGCCCCTGCCTCCAGCAGGTTTCCTACTTCTTCTGCCACTATTTCGGCGTGGTGGAGCGCCGATTTGCGGGTGCGCTGAATGATTGGTCTGGCAGAAGGGTGGACGTTGAGTTGGTGACAGATGAAGTTGGGATCAATGCCTGGCATGTCGTATGGGGTCCAGGCGAACACTTCGATGTTGGAGGTCAAAAATTCCAAGACCTCCAATCTCTCAGTGCTGGACAACGACGAACCAAGCAAAAAGAACTTATCCGGGTTCTTTTCATCTATTCTGACTTCCACCAAGTCCTCCACTGCTTTCTGACTAGCTGCTTTGCCAACGTCTGCGAATAGTTCATTACTCTCTGGTTCCTCCAACCGAATGAACATATCCTTTGGCAGCGCGGCTGCCGTTTCTGTGACGAAGCATTGTTTGGACATAATCTGGTCCCCATATACTTCTTCAATTATTCCGGTGTCGTTGGGAAATCGCATCACTTGGTGGTAGGAGGATGCCACCGAGCGCATGGCATGCAGCCATGTTCTGCCCAAGATAACGTTGTAGGTGGAGGGGACCTTTATCACCCAAAACTCCACTTGTTTCGTCACACTCCCTGCTCTGACTGGGAGGATAATTTTGCCGACGGGCCATTCTGGCATGGAGTTGAATCCGATAAGGGGAGATACGGCAGGCGCCAAGTCTTTATCTGCAACTTTAGTTGCTTGAAGGTTTCATAATACATGATTTCACACGAACTACCTTGGTCAATCAGAATCCGCTTGACGTCAAAATCCTTGACTCGAAGAGTGACGACCAAGGCATCGTTGTGAGGGCAATAAATCCTTGCCAAGTCTTTATCCGAAAAGGACATGACATTTGTGGCCTCTATCTTCCCCTTTTTGACGACTGGTTGGCACTTAGTACCTCTCTGAAGTGCTCAGCCTTTTTGATTGAACCTCTGAGCTCGCATACACGCTCAGGTTCAAAGACTCCATGTATTACGTTGATGACGCCTTGAGGTGGGGCGTCGTTCGGCATTCCATTGGGCATATTCTGGTCCTGGGGGCTGGCTGTGCCCCTCCTTCTATGTATTTGTCCAGGTGACCTGCTGCCACCAACTCTTCCAGATGCTGCCTCAATGGTGTGCAATTCTCAGTGCGGTGCCCCTTTTCTTTGTGGAAGGTGCACCTCGATCTGTCATCGTAGTCCTTCTGAGCTTCGCCTAACTTAGCTGGCCACTTGACGAAAGGCTCGTCTCGAATTTCGCTAAGTATACGGTAGATCGGTTTCTTGAAGACCGTGGTGATGGCAGTGCGGACTCTCAACCATCTTTTGTCTTGGTCTTCTCCGTTGTCTCTTTTGCCACGTCCGTTTCTTTGGCGTCTACCGTTGACCTTTGCTGAGGCCTTCTTCCTGGTGCTGCGGTCGCGCCAGATTTTGCTTTGGCACGAGCGCCATCCTTTACCCTGATGTGCTGATGCACTCTCTCCATCAGGGCCTCCATGGTGAGGGGCGGTGTCATGGTGATAGAGTCCCTCAGTCTGTTCCCGACTGGAGGCCTCTTTTATTGCGCAATGGCGAGATTGGTTGGGCAGTCCCCAATCTGGTTGAATGTCTCCCAGTAGCGACTGTTGTATGACCTCAGGGTCTCCTTATCACCCATGTCGATGGAGAGTAACTGGTCGATCTCCACCGGGGTTTTCGTGTTTGTTCTGAATCGTGTTACAAACGCCTCCGCCAGTTGCGCCCAGGAGGCTATGCTGCCCTCTGGAAGCTTCTCAAACCAAGTCAAGCCTAGGTCGCCAAGGCTTGAAGGGAATAGGATGCACATCAAGGCCTCATTCCGCCGGTATACAGCCATGACCTGGCGAAAGTGGCTTAAGTGTGAGTAGGGGTCCGTCTTCCCCTCATATGTTGTGAATTTGGGCTGAGGAAGCCTGACGGTAGGGGCGCGTTCTCTATTGCTGGGACGAATGGTGAGGTCTGCAGCCTCGCCAATGCCTTGTCCGTTGGTTCGTAGGGGGCGCGGTATTGGCATTCCAACCTCGACGCTTCCATGCGTCCGAGGAGCCAACCGCTGTAAGGCAGAAACTCTGTGGATCGCGCGTCCCTGGCGTCCTCCTTCCATCGTGCTTTTCTTCTAGCACGGTTCGTAGGTCGGACGATCTGGGCAACTCTCGTCTGGACCTGTCTGGTGCGTATGCGAGGGCCAGTATGTGCTTCCCTCGGTGTGACCTCTCAGACCTCGTCCTCTCAGACCTGGAGTGACGAGTTCTGGAAGATCTGGATTGCGTGTCGCCTGTCCTGAGGCTCTTGTTCTCTGTGAGGGTGTAGTATTCCTACTACGACTTTCCGAGTGGCGAGGGGGCGTCTTGTTTGTGCGCCCCTCTCCTGTCGCCACTTCTTTTCCTTTCACCTGCGTTTCAGAGATTCCATGTCTGCCATCCGACGGATCAATTCGTCTTGTTCCTGACGCGATCTTCCAAAGTTTGAGGATCAATTCTGCGTCTTTGTCTTTCTGGGCTTTGCGAACGAGAGGGATGAGGGCTGTTATTCCGCCTTCGTCCCCTTGCATCCCTCCTGGAATTTTGTCTGTGTGGTTCCAGGTTCGCCATGGGAGTGACCACGGGTAGGCCTTCGCGTCTTGCACCCCTTTCTGGAGTTAGTCCGTCGACGGCGGACTGAGGTAATTCTTCGTTGTTCGCCATTGATTTTTTCGGGAAAAAAACTTGATCAAGAGGTTGTTCTTGTTTGAATTCCTACAGACGGCGCCAATTGTACGGGAAAGAAATACACCTTCTCGTATAATCCTGTTGACCAAGTCTGCGCTCCTCCGTACGACGTCGTTCAACTACCTGAAAATACACACGTGAGCTAGCCGGCGGGTGTGTGCCGGAAACCTCTCCGATGCCTGAGTCAGTAAGCTTGACAAATAGACAAAAGCTCTATGAATTCAGGGAGCAAAGTTGCATTACCTCTCCAAAGGTGATATTGGTGAGCTTATATAGGTTTCGCGTGGCACAATCCTGGTAGGACTCTTATTCCTCCATATAGAGTCCTCCTAGGATTCATACTCTTGGAAGATAATGCTTATCCTCCAATACCCCCCTCACTGCTTAAACCAAGTGAGATGGTCCTTCTATAGCCGAACTATCACACGACCGGAGTAACACCTCCATGTTAGACTTAGTTGGAATGACCGACCTATATACTAGTTCGGCTCTGCCTTACTGCATCCTACCTCGGCTTCACATACTATAACCGAGCTATCCATAAAAGACTTTTGCCGAACTAACTTAGAGCGGTCATACAGATGGCTTTCACACCTCGGTTAGAAGACTCAACCGGACTAACCGTGGTACTCTCTCGACCGAAATAACTGACTTCCGGACTAGTTACCTCGGCTTTGTAGACCGGACTCAACCTCCTACTACGGCCCATAACAGCCCATATACCTAGCTCGGCCCAATTTACTTGTATAAATTACCCTCTCAGATAGTTTGTTTGGTACAATTCTTAACTTCTGTATTATTTTAGGCATAATTATTTTATTAGAATTAAATGGAATTTCAAACCTATTTATTTTATTGGAATGAGTTTGGGAGAGGAATTTTGATATATCCTGTCTATTTATAACATATTATTTTTAAAAAATAAAATAAAAGATAATAAAATTATTTATATATGATCTTTTCTCGAGTTTAAATTCAGATATTCTCTTAATGACATGTATTTCCTTACCAAAAACACGAAGAAATAAAGAAAAGAATGACATGCGTTCAATCTTTCGTCATAAACATCCATTTATCCATCATTTATACAAATATGATCAATTTTGCTATTTCTTGCAATTGACAATTATTTTTAAAAAAAATAGTAAATAAGGGAGATGCACCAATAAATCCCAAATTAATAACTTATACACTGTTTAGTCCTAAAAGTTTTCTTATAGACTGAAAGGTCCCATTACAATGTTTCAAACATCAGATTAATGTTACAAACATTAGATTTCAAACATCCAATGTTCATCAGATTACAATGTTCCAATGTTCATTTACATCATGAACATCATGATGATGTATAAAATGGGACTAAATGGAGCATAAGAAAACTTTTAAGACTAAATGGTTCAACTTTTCAGAAACTAGGACTTATGGATAAATTTTCCTAAAACTTTACCATCAGTCAATTAATATATTTTTTGCTTAAAATATATAATTACTTTAAATATATATAGTTAACATGTTATTCCATGCTTTAACTGTGTGTTCTTTTTCGTATGACAACAAAGTCTCGTAACTTATCATCACCATCACCATGATCTCCATTGTAATATAGATCTGTATTCACAAAGTATTACTATAGTCAAAATACTAAATAAAAATTAATTTTCATTCAAAGAGAAAATGTTCTTATTTTTAAATTTAGAGAGCTATGGAAGAGAAATTTTTTTTTTTGAAAACTTAAAAGAATGAGATAAGTCCCGACAATTGTAGGTATATGTATCGTGGTAATCTTGTATTGAGTTAGAGGGCTTTCCTTTTTGAAATCCTTAAATCTTGGGATAAATCATGGTAATTTAAATGAAATTTTTAAATCATGAAATAATTATGGCAAATTTAAATTTGTATTGTGATAATTATGAATTTAAATTTTATACTTAAATAAGTTAGTCAATAGAGGTTTTGATTTTAAAAATAATTTTGTATAAGATTTTGAAACTTTTATAATATCTCTCCTTAGAAGTATTCTTTTGTAAAATATAAAGATATATTGATAATCTTAACGTCCCTCTTACTGCTCCATAATACAAAAATTATGAGATAATTATGATATTTTTAAATCTATATTTAAAACTTATAAATCATGGGATATATTATTATAATTTTAAATTTATATTGTGTCAATTTTAAATTTAAATTAATAGATTGCATTCCATATTTAGTGACTTTCAAATTTGAATTTTGAAATAGATTACTATACTTTTCATTTTTTAGATTTGATATACTTTCAATTTGAAAGTCATAAATTAAGGGTTATTAATTTTTATTTTTATTATTCCTTTTTTTTGCTTGAATGAGTGCTAACCAATAGAAGATTTTTAAATATATATTTTTTTTTAAATCAAAAAATTAGAAAATTAAGGTTGGGATATTTGAGCTTTTGGAGCATTGTGGGTTAGAAACCCACTTTTGCTTATATAATATATAGATAGATAGATAAATAGATAGAAACTAATTTAATGAAAATAAATATCGAAAAAAATTATTTCTAAAAAATATTCCTACCCTCCCAAAAAAAAAATTATATAAAAATGATGTGTTTTAATTATTTTTTCACTAATTTAGTTTTTACATTTTTAGAAATTTTTTCTAAAAATAGATTCTGAAATCCAAACCAAACAGAACTTTATAATCAAGACAGTTCCAACATTATTCACTTAAAAAAAGTTGTTATGTGGCAGTTTGGGAAGAGGCTAAAAAAGCCAGTTTTTTCGTTTTTTTAGCCAAAAAAGTTAGTTTTTTTTACCCAAAACAACTCAGTTTTTTGTCAAAAAAGTCACAAAAAAAGCTAAAAAGTCAAAAAGTCAGATTTTTACCAACTTCTCAAAACATCACTATATTTCAAATAACATACAACTTAACCAATACAAAATAAATTATAGGACCATTTTGCCAAAATGGACCATTTGTAAGGGAAAAATATGTTTGATTGTTCTTATTTAGAACAATATCTAAAATTCATAGTTAAATGTATTACAATTGAAAAGTTATGAATCAAAGTGACATGAGTTTCAAATTATAAAAACTAGTACTGTAATTTGCTCTTATATATATATATATATGAATTATGAAAGATTGATAAAAAAATATAAAATAAAAATAAAAAACGAAGAAGAAGAAGGAGAAGAGAACTAAGCTCAATTAACCTTTTTGCAACTAGTTCTCATAGAATTTGAAGATTGCACAGTTTCATAAGATTTCCACGTAAGTCCTGCAGGCCTTCTCTATGATTTTAAATGTTTGAAAAGATAAAAGTGTGAAAAAGTTGTATTATATACAAAATATGTTCAAAACATAATTGTAATAGCTGAACCATTACAAACATTAATACCACTTATGTGTGCATATATATATATTGTAATCACTTAGCAAAAAAATAAGTTAAACACAGTAGTTGTTCATGTTTTCATACAATTTACAAAATTATTTCCAAATATATTGTTTGGTTTGAGTTTTTTGAATTTCCTTTTTAAAAAAATAGAATTTTTATTTTCCGTATTTTTTTGTTTTTACTGATTTTTTTTTTAATATTTAAGATTTTTATTTTTATTTTTATACACCTAATATAAATACGTTTTAAAGTATAATATTTATGAAAAAATCTTTAAAAGATTTACTAAATACCAAAAATATAAAAGAATACAAAATTTAGTACGTTTTGGTATTCTTGTATATTTATATATTTTATTTTTTAGATACATCTAAGTAAGGTGCATTTAAAAAAATAAAAAATTGTTTAAAATTTTAAAAATGTTCAGTAAAAGCAAAAAAAAAAAAAAACTCAATTTTCAGAAAATCAAATCCTGAAAATTGAAACCAAACATGGTGATTATTTTTTATTTTTATTTTTTCACATTGTAAAAAAATCAAAACAAAAAAGTCACTAAAACACCAAACCCCAACAAGGCCTTATTCTATTTTATTTTCAAAAACTCTACTTTCAAATAAAATAACACCAATCAAGATCTTAGCAAGTCAAAATAACAAAAAAATATTGTTGGTCAAATCAATGTGATTTAGATTATATAATTATAAGGGGTTGCTTGGGATGTCCTAAATAAGTGCATTTTTTGACTTTTTAAACTAAAAAGTTGAGAAAAAAAATATAGTTATTTGGATTAATTTTTTAATTTTTTATAGAAAAATGTGTATTAAAAAATTGTATAAATGAGTGTGTGGGGAAAAAATAGAATTCGAAGTTGTACAACCGTAATTTTTGACTTTTGGTGAATAGTGATAACTTTTTAACTTTTTGACTTTTTAACTTTTTTGAGAGTTACCAAACTTGACCTAATTATATATTTAATATAATAGGGGCAAATACAATGAAAATGGAGCGGGTACGGTGAAAACCATCCCCTCTCCATTTTCTCATAGAAGTGGGAAAAATCCATATAAATAGGGATGGAGGAGCGAAAATGGAATAGGGATAGAATAAATTGTCATTCCTAATAATAATGTTGGAATCGTTCTCACTGACTCTTTCTCTCGAACTCAATGTCTCTTCATCTATTATGTATACATGTTATATATATAATTGATAGCAAACCATTGTTAAGTATTTTAAGTTAAAATTTCCACAAAAATGTCTTTGGCTCGTCAATTAAATTATGATTTTAAAGTACACGTATAAAAAAAAAAAAAAGAAGTAAAAATGCTAACATTGGCCTTGTTTGCAATTAGCTACACCAATCAATTTTTTTTGTCCGTTTAATAATAGATAGATTATTTAGCTGACAAAAAAGAAAAAAAAATGACTAACAAAAACGTAACTCTGTTTTTTTTTTTTTTTTGGTAAATAATTGGCAAACATGTAAGCCTTCTTAATAAAAAAAGATACTAGAAAAGCATTTGGTACACTCTATTTTTATTTTATTTTATAAAAGATAAGTGATTTCAAATCTAAAAAAAAAGAAGATTAGTGATTCAAGTTTAATTAAAACCTAAATCATATATGGAAATTATTCACCCAAGAAAAAACTCACGTAAGAAAATTTATCAATAAAATCTTATTAATTTTGACCCATCACTTTTTACATACCTAATTTATTTTAATTTACTTTAAATAGATATTTTTAATTTACCAAAAATATCTTTAATATTGAATGTAAATTTTTGGGAAATTCGCATTATTTTTTATATTTAAAATTTTAAAAACTCATCCATGGTTTTGAATTTTCAAAAAAATTGTTTTGAATTTTTAATCCTTATTTTTTTTAGTGAATTTTTTAAAATATTCTAGTCAATTTTCTTACATTTTAGATTTACTTAATCTAGATATACTAAAAAATTAAAATATTTACCAAGAAATCTAAAAATAAAATAAAATTATGAATAAAAAAAAATACAAAATTTTATTGAATTTTTCTTAAATATTTGTTTTCAAATTTTATAACATCTAAAAAGTAAAAAAAAAAAAATCGTTAAAATATTAAAAACATTCATTAAAAACAAAAGAATACTTATTAAAAACTAACAGGTTTTGAAAATTCTAAATCAAATAGAGTTATTAGCTATTTATTATTATTAACTAATAAAAAGAAAAATTGGAGGGTACTTGAAAACTTGAAGCTTGTTTGGTTTGCTTTGAGAAACAAGTTTCATATTTTGTTTTGAAAAAATAAAAATTAATTTGATAAAAATAAAAATTCAAAAGATATTTTAAAAATTATTTATGGTATAAAAATATGTAAAAATGATAAATATTTCATAAAATTAATTTTTAAATTAAAAATTTTTTTATAAAAACCAAACCATTATATTTTTCAAAATTAAAACACAACAAAATAATATCTAAAAAAGAAAAAAAGAAAAATAGAAAAGGGAAGGGGCCTTCCCGGCAAATACAAATAGGGCAACTCGGGCAGGTACAGCACAACACTCTCTCTTTCAACAACAGTTCCGCACATTGGTTTGGTGCCGTCTGCAACTGTCAACACTCTTCTTCGGTCCTAACTTTCAAAACCCTAATTCCTCGCTCTCTCTCTCTCTCTCAGCCTCCACCTTCACAACACCCCCACGCACTTGTACCCAAATTCATTCAACAATGTCGTCTTCTTCACCCGAAATCACCTCTCTGCAACTCTAAGCTACTTCTCTCCTCACTTATCAAAAACAGCTCAATCGACTACTCTTTTCGAATTTCATTTCTATAAACTGAGAGATTTTATCGATTGGTGCGCGAATGGTGGTCGCTGAGAATGAGGGTAGTGGGGATGAGCAGAGGGAAGTGAGTGGACGCAAATCCCCATGGAAGATACCCCTTGTGGTTCACACTAAGCCCACCCCTGATGCTCCCCTCATGGGTTCGGATTTGTGGCCAGCACTCTCCGATGCGCAGCAGCAGCAGAATCAGCAGCAGCAGCAGCGCCCTAAGACTATGGATTCCGCCTCTCCCAAGCCCCAGCCGCCACCGCCGTCAGTTGCTCCTCCTTCCACTCCACCTGCACTGGTAACTCAGATTCTGTTTATTGTGATTATGAATTTGTGTGATTTGAAAGATGTATGTGCTGATTTGAAGAGAATTGATGAATGCTATTGATTGTGTATATGGGTTTTGATTGGGAAAAAAAAAAAAGTTTCATCTTTTGTGTGATGGAGCTCATGGAAGTTGCATTTCTGCATTGGAACGCTTGGAATTATTAATTATTAGCTGACACGCGTTTGCCAAGTATTGAGTATATTGTATTTGTTTCTCAAGATTTGAAGATTTGTATTATTTTATAATAACTGAAATGTTGTGAAAATCGGGAGATCTTATTATTTTTTCCTTACATTCCTCATCTTTCGTATGCAATTTGGGTCATTTGATTTTTTGGTAGGTCTATAAATTTAGATCATATGTTTAACTGATATCTAAATGAATTTAATTGTATTTTCTTTAAAGAAAAGGTTGTTACTAGTTTACTATAGATAAATGTCTAAGTTTAATGAGTGCTGCCATATGCAGTTTTCTCATCTCAGGTAAATCTGCTAAAGAAGGAATTGTTTGGAAATGTTTCTAAACCACCCTATCTTTCATCATTTCATGGACATATATAATAAAGTGATAAGAAAAGCTTGAGTGTCAGTATTGCATATCTCTTAACTACATTAGCATCATAGTCGCTTTCTTATAAGTAATGTGTCATCAGATTGGAAGTAAGAGATTGACAAATCATTCCTGAGTGCTAAATGATTCAGTAATTTAACCGATTTTTGTCCTCATTATCTGATGAAGTGGCGGATCAGATTGTCCAAGTGTAGGGATTTGTGTGGGGTTCCTTTTTGAGGGAAAAGTCTTTAGACACGAGTCATTGATATAATGGTGTGGACCTTATTTATTTTGTCAAAAATTTGATTACACAACGCCTTTTTTCACTATGGGTTGATATTAACGAATTCCTCTTTTCACTATGGGTTGATATTAACGAATTCCTCTTGTGAAGTTCGGAATTTTGCGCTTTTCCTATTATCTCACTCTTTGTAAAGTTGTCGCTTTCTTTGTTTGGTCTACAGCTTTAAAATCATGACTAGATATGATCTTCATGTTATGTTATTGAGAAAGTGGATATTCTGAGTAACGCCTTGTTTCTTTCCTTCCATATTTTAAACTTCTTTTTCTTCAAAATTTTGGCTAAGAATATAACTTTATTAATGAGAAAATTGAGTATGCCAGGGTGGATGAGAAGCCCATCCCCATCCCAATCCATCAAATGAAAATAATGAGAAAAGGTGAAAGAAGACCTAAAAAGAGGAGCTAACGACAAATGGAATCCTAAAAATAGTGATACACAAATATGTGTGTTTGTTATTGCTTTGGAAATTATTTTTCAATACAAAAAGGGAAACTATTGTGGCAAACTTGTTTGACAAAATCTTTTTGGATAAGTTTTACAAAAATACCCCAATTTTCCAATAAACACATTGTATTGAAAAATAATTTCTGAATTTTTGAAAAAATATTTTGCACAAAAATGAAATAGATGGGTGTTTTTCAGGCATTTCATTGTTTTTGTTTCCAAAACACACAAAAAAAAAAAAAATAAAAAATAAAAAAAAAAAATAAAAAAAATGAAAAAAAAAAAAATGAAAACAATATCAAACAAACTTCTCTCTTTTGTAAATTCCTTTGAATAGGGGAAGCTTCCTCTGTCTTGGGGACCTCCTTCACACCAACAACTCTAGGTACTTAAAAGAAGCTCCCATGTGAAGAGTGGATGCATCCCCTCTCTTCCTCGTCACATGGACATTACACCTTATGTGTATGTTTTTTGGGACGAACAAAATTAAAATCTTGGAGGGCAGTGTTTTAAAAGCCGGGCGCATTGTAGGGCAGGTGTGCGCCTAAGTGTGAGGCGCAGCCTTGCACTTCGAATAGGTCGAGGTGAGGCGCATTACACAAGGCGCAGCTTAGGTGCTGAGGCGAGGGCTTTTTTTCGAGGTGCGAGGTGTGGGCTTCATGGGCTTTACCTATTTTTCTACTCCAACTGTTGATTAAGTGTTTTTTTTGTGGGCATACCCACAGGGATTCAAAACTCTTCAATATA
The DNA here is from genome assembly GCA_030407325.1 of Camellia japonica. NCBI lineage: Eukaryota > Viridiplantae > Streptophyta > Magnoliopsida > Ericales > Theaceae > Camellia > Camellia japonica. Next base: position 121,154,099 of record JAPPVO010000003.1, read on the forward strand.
AAATGACCAAACATAATCAAAAGAGAGCAGAAAGTGATAAAATATTGAATGTTATGCTTTATATCTTTTGTTGGATATTATATTTCTAGTTTTTAGAAGATTGAATGTTATGCTTAAAGATTATCGGAAATGGTTATAATTTTTGAAATTCTATATATATTTGTTATGTTGAAAAGTTTGCCTATTTTATAATTTTGCTTTTCTTCCACTACTTGCGCTTTGCTTTGGTGAGGCGTGCGCCTCGCCTTGTGCCTCGCGCTTGGGCTATAGGAGACCTTATCGCCTCGGTGCGCCTAGAGCCTTTTAAAACAGTGTTGTAGGGTGAGACAAGAAGACTTGAGATAATTTGACATTAAGACATAAGACCCAACATGAATGACTTCAGGTTGTACATTTACTTTCTATTACTTTTTCTTTACATATAAATATTAATAGGTAAGTTGTTTTCCAGATTTACTGCAGTATTATTGACTCTGTTTTCTGTCATATCTGTCTATGGTCTTTCAGGGACTGGGAGAGCACCAAAAATCGCATGGGCCTGGAAACCATAATCCTTCACATAAGCACTTGCCATTGCGTCATCAAAAGGCAGGCTCCAAGCGTAATCCAAATGGTGTACCTCCTTTTCCTGTACCCTTACCCTATCACCAACCCCCAATGCCTCCGGTTTTTCACGGTATGGTACCTGTGCCGCATGTACCAGTTTCAGGATATGCTTACCCACCATACCCTGTACCCTTTCCCGGTGTTGAAACTAACTTGGTGAAGTCTGGTTCTGAGACACCTATGCACTCTTTTGTTCCGCCTCCTAATGGTATAGATGCAAATAGAACCGTCCAGCCTCCACCTCGAGGTGATCCAAATGCATATGTTGCCCAATTTTCTAATAGAAGACCTAATGTGCAAGAACCTGGTGGCCGTTTTAATCCTGCATGGCATAATCAACGAGCGTTTGGTTCTAGAGACAATTTTGTTGTGCAACAGAGTATTGGGCCACGGACTTTTGTAAGGCCTCCTTTTTTTGGTCTGGCTCCGGGCTTCGTTGCTGGACCAAGCTTTCCTGGTAATAATTTGGTATTAAGTTGCAGTAATAAATAAACTAATTTATACTATTTTGTCCTTGTTTATTGGAAATTTATTAATAAGATGATATTCATTTCCTGCCATGCATTTATGCTTCTTTGTTATGGTTATTTATCTTTGGTTTCCATTTCTCTTTTGAACTGTGAAATGGTTTGAACATATGAAACAGGTCCTCCTGGATCTATGTACTATCTTCCTGCAGCACCTCCTGGCCCTATTAGGCTACCTCAGCCTCCACGCTTTGTTCCGCATCCTTTGAATACCATGGCTTATATGGCAACCCCCGAGACATTAGCTTTGAGAGCCAACATAGTGAAGCAAATTGAGTATTATTTCAGGTGAGTCATCTTCAGAAGATCATGTTTCTGGCTGGTAGATTTTAACCCTTCCTAGGTAAAAATAGGCTATTGTCCATACTACTAAATGATGTGTTCTGTACATCAATGCGATGCAAGTCTTTGTTCACATTTTGGTGCACAGGGATATAAGTAGGTGGTCTTATATGTATATGTACACATCTTGGACGTTGAATGGTTCTGGTGTCTTTTAGTGGCCTTTGAAGGCACCAACCATCCTTGGTGATTGGGGATGCGATTGACTTGAGGACTCCTTTAATAATGATGGATTTGTTTAACTGTTGTGTAAAAGATGTTGGAAACATTGGAACGCCTGAACCTGCCTGTCAGACATTTTCTATTTCATAATTAGTTGATAAAAGTTTAAGTTTTGTGTTGTAGACTATGATGTATATAATTGTTGAATTGGTCAATTTTTGTTCTGGCAGTGATGGAAATCTGCAGAATGATCATTACTTAATTTCTTTAATGGATGACGAAGGTTGGGTTCCAATATCCAAAATTGCTGAATTTAAGAGGGTATGGTTTGACCAAATTTCATATGTTTATATTAGAATGCTGCAAATTATTTATGTTGTGCTTTTCATATGGTGTGTAGAACTGCTTAATATATTCTATTTTACTGCCATTATGCAGATTTGTTGCCAATTTTACCAAACACACCCTCCTTTGTTATGTAGCTTGATATCAAGTTACTTGTACATAATCTGCTTGTATATCTTGAATAAGTGCAAGTTATTAAGCTTATGATATTATCTCATACGATGAGATGCAGGTGAAGAAAATGAGTACAGACGTATCATTTATCCTTGATGCTTTGCAGACTTCTTCTACTATTGAAGTGCAGGTTAGATATTTGTGATGAGTACAGACCCACCTCTCAGCATTTGTTTAATTTTTTGATTATTGTGGTAAAGTTATCTATTTGTGATGCTTCTGCTTCCAGTACTCTGCTTTTTGTTTGTAAAACCCTTCTTTAACCTGGATTGGGTGTTATTATTGTAGGATGGCAAGATACGAAGACGCGACGAGTGGCCAAAGTGGATTCCAACTTCAACAGAGCAGAAATTATCCTCGACAGCACTTAGGCCCCAGGGACAAGCTGCAGAGAAGGCTACTGTTGCTTCAAAGAATGAGTTTGATAAGAAGAGTGATGAGAAGCTATCAAATAATGAGAATATGGAGGAGAACTTATCAGCAGACAGAGAAGTTATAGAAGTATCAGCTAATAGTAATGCCGAACAGAACACTGAGAAGGCTCTGTTTGATGGTGGAACACAAGCCTTTGCTGGAGAAAATGTTGATTTAAGCAAGGGATTGAATTCTGAGTTAAATATACACTTCTCAAATCTTGACACCATTGGAAGTGCACCCAGTCCAGATTTCTCACAAGGAATGGAGCCTGCAAAATATGTTCATCATGAAAACCATGAAATGGAAAGCATGGACGTATCATCAGATTTGGCTGTACAAAATCTGGACAACCTAGCTAATGATTTTGCAAACACATTCATGCTTGATGAAGAGCTAGAACTTGAGCAAAAAACAATTAAAAAGGATAATCTTTCTTCAGTAAGAAGGTATTACATTCTTCTGCTTGTGCTTGTCACCCCTTTTCCTGCATTTGTCGAGCATTGCTCTCTTTCTGTTATTTTGTTTTTAAATAAATTAAGATGGTGTCATGCTGCCCTATTTTGTTTCTTTAACATGTTTTTTCGGGATTATTTGTAAGTTATTTTATGGTACAGATATCAAGTTACAAATTGGTGCTGTATAAATTGTCAATGTTTCCTTTTTGTTTTTCTTCACTATTCTTTCTTTCCTTTCAATGCTGAATAAAAACAGAAGGAGAAGAGGATTCCACCAAAGGAAGGTGAATCACTGGAGGGTATAAAGGGTTGTGCTCCATTCTGCTGAATAAAGCCTTTATCCTGACTTCTTGGATTTTACTTTACTATTATTGTTTCCTCTTTTCAGCTCTATGTGGGATTTCTTACGAGAACTCTTTCATAGTAAGTTATTTACAGTAGCTTTCTGGTCTAGAACTTGTCGTAATTTTTGGTTGGCATGGGATCCAACCGATATAAGTTACCACCAAGCTTATGAGGGTATAAAGGTCAATTGTCTTTTCAAGTGAATGAGATAATTTCACAGACTCCAAGTCCTCCTATGGAGCCATCTAACTACATGTTGGCTTTACCTTCCACCTATAAATCTCACAACCTTCTCTTCCAGAATTTTTAAGGGATATTCAGGAGTGTGTATAATGGGGATGTCTTAATAATCTTATGGAATTTTTTAGTTATTGTACATATTAGTTCTGCTAGTTTGGTTACAGATCTTGTTATTTCCTATTTATGGTGAGGGTTAGTTGAGTTACTGTAGGCTATAGTTGTCAAGTCGGGATAAATATGAACTATTTAGACTTAAAAATGTTGTTTTGAATGTTGATCACATGGTCTAATATCTTAACAACAATGTCTTTAATATTACAACTAAAGTAATATAAACACTCACTTCAAAGGGGGTAAAGAAACCCAAATCTCCAAACTTAAAAAAAAAGGGCCTCACTTGATGCCTTCAAAAGATTCCTTGTATAAGTGAAAACACTTGCATAAAGTTGAATATATATATGCCTCTTATATTGTAGAGAGAGAAGGTTCATTGTAGAGAGAGAAGGTTCATTGTTTTTTAGTGTTTAAAAGGGTTGTGTGAACCATTTTTCAACAATAAAAAGTAATGAAAACCAGAAATTGATTTCAGCGAATCGAAAGTGAATCGATCGATTAACAAATTACTGATACAGTTCATTGATTCATCCTCAATTCACAGCTGTTTGGATTTCATACAACCTTGTTCGTATCGATTACCCACTGAATCAAATCGAATCGTGCAATTTGAATCGTAAATTGTATGATCTTAATAACAAAGCGTCCAAGGTATTAAAATTTGCTTACTTGTGGGAAACTATTTGATATTCAGTAGATTTTGCTTTTTTTGTAGAGTTGCTATTTTTCTTTGAGTTTCTTATTTCGTGTTTTGCTTTGAGCTGGGTTGAAATTACTTTCTTGGATTAGAAGCCATGTTTATGAAGTTTCTGTTCCAAATTTTTTTTTTTTTATAGAGTTACTATTTTGCTTAGATTTTCCTATTTCTGGTGTTCTGCTTCGAGTTGGGTTTAAAGTCCTTTCTTGTATTAGAAGCCATGTTTATGAATTTTTTCTTCCCTTTTTTTGGGTAGAGTTGCTATTTTTTCTTAGAGTTTGCTATTTCTGGCGTTCCACTTTGAGCTGGGTTTAAAGTCCTTTCTTGGATTATTGTTTGATAAATTTGTCCAGCAATATTTAATTCCGCTTTCTCATCTTGTGTTTTGAGGTTGTTGAAATTAATTGAAGCATTTTTGGATGAAGTATAATTTCTTAAGAAAGAAAAATATTATTTAAGTTCTTCACGGGCAGAAGTTTACTTAATCGCATTATGATTATTTCTCAGTATTCCTTGATCTTGGATAAGTTGCTATAGGAATAAATTATTTGTTCAGGCATAACAGTAAATAAGATTTAGCAATTTAACAATAATAGATATGTCAGTTGTAGTGTTGCAGTGCATAGTATATTTACTTTTTACTGATTGTTTGTCATAACCTTGATAAATTTACTTATTTGTAATTATTGTCTTGTTCATCTGGATTGGATTATTGCCAAAAGGATTGATGATGAAGATGAAGAGATGGTTGTCAATGATCAGGCTGTTGAGAGGCTAGTAATTGTCACCCAGGTATGGCTGTTAAGATGGAGATTTATTTTGTATTATCTTAAAGTGTTCTCTCTATCATTTGTTCTTAAAATTGGTGTAACTGTTGCTGTGCCACTTGAATTTTTGCTTGAAGGAAACTTTTATGATACTTCTTTTTCTGTTATTCATTAAAAGAGACGTAGCTTTTGAAGCCAAAATGGATTTTCCTTGATATCTAACTTAATGCATGAAAGGATCCATGAAAAACCACAGAATGGCCTGAAAATCCATAGTAAAGACTTTTACAAAATGTTCAATTTTTCATAGGGCAGATGAGCTTTGGAGATGGCTTACAGTTTTACTTGTATAATTCTGTCTGGAGGTTGCTCCCCTCTTGGCACTTTTTTTTATGAATATGTCTACTATTATACACACATATATATACAAATTGAAGTGGAGAAATGGGGATATTAGGAAGACAAAGGTGCTGGATACCATGGACAACTTGGGTTCCGTTCTGTATGGAAAGTTAGCGAGATTGCAGCAAATAAAAAATTTAAGCTATTTACTCGCCTGAAAGGATTAGTTGGTCCCAATATGAGAGGATTTGAAAGGAAAAAGTACCAAGTCTATTTGTCCTTCAATTGTCAAACTCTAAAAGTATGATCCACTGCATTGAAAATGTTGAAGATAGTGGGCTCCAATGGGGGAAGATAACTTATTGGCCAATACCTTTTATGCCTTTTGCCTAATTGGGTCTTCGTCTTCATTTGGGCATTCATTCCAATTGGTATTAGAATGTAGTCCTCAAGAGATGGCAAAGTGCATTGGTTGTCTAGCTATTATGCATGTTGGTTAAAGGTGTTGGTCAGCTTAGCTGGTAAAGTCCCTTGGTAGCCGTAATCCTGCCTTCATCTGGTTTGGTCATGTCATGGGTAGCCCTACCCATGTTGTGTATAGCCCATCACCATTGGAACCAAAAGAAGTGTAAAATTGAGATTGTTCTATGGTTTCTATTGGTTTCCTTTCTTAACAGATTCATATTGTTTTGGTGCCTTTTTTGGTTGCCAAGCAGTTGTAATAGATCTAGTGGCATTTTTGTGTGTGAGAGTTGAATACTGCCCACAGTAACAGGTGGACTTAGAGATTGAAGATTTGAAACATGTCATGTGTTCGGACAGGGTGTGTGTTGAAAGTAAGGAATAGCTTGGAGATTCACATCTCCTTGATGAATATTGTTCACCTTAACTCGTGGCGTTGGAGATTTTTGTAAGGGAGATATAAGCATATTTGATCTGTGAAGGAGTATATTCCAACTGAAAGTCTTTTTCAACAGAGAAATCTGGTTTCATTTGGGAAATGGTGTAAATGATATGTAATAAATTAATATGCTTGGTGTGCGGAAATGCTAATTTTAGTATAATTGTTGGCCTTTGCCAATAGGGACTCGTTATTACCACATTGACATTAGGGGCAATCCTTCTTCTAAGCCTTATTTGTAAAGCTTGATGGTGGAGTACGAGTGTGGTGAACACTCTCCTATTAGCAGTGAGCCCAAAATTAATGTATCGCTGATGCTGGTTTAAATTTTGTTATATGGCTGAATGCTTAGTAAAAATATAAGGTTGTAAGGTTTGGTATTTAGATGATAACAGGTCGAGGTTTGAGAGTAAAAAGAGGATTTATGGCGTTGTTTGGGGACTGTTTCAAGTGCTGTGAACAGTACTCATGAACAATTCCTTTGTTGGTCTTGGATTCTTTTGCAAGTAGGGTGCGAGGGTTAAAGAACTGTGAAGTTTGGGGGGTTGAATAAGGTTTAATACATATTTGGTTTTCTGGTTTTAAAGGTTACAAATGCAAAAAAAAATTGAAAAGAAAAAAAAAGAAAAAGTCTTAGCATCACACAAGCTATAGAAGAGCTGCAAATGCTTTCAAAAATCTCCAAAGATTGTTCTCCCATCTATTATAGGCACTACATTGCTTTAAAAAGACTTTGGAGACCACTAGGATTAGAATTTCTAAATAGGAAACTAAACTTTTGACTTCTAAAATCTATATAAAATCAAATAAGGCCATAAATAAAAACCAACTGAATAACTTGACCCATAAGACGACTCATGGACAATCTGTAAAATCCATGTCTAGATAAGCCCAAAATTACGAAACTAACCCTAGCTCTAAAATTTAATAACACTTTATTGAAACTCCTTGCATTACACTAAACCTAAAATTAGATAGAATAAGACTTATTGATACTAAAACTCAACTATGCGATCCCAAGTGGGCCTCAACTTAAAACCAACGAGCTTCCAAAATTTTCCACCTCTTTATATTTACTTTTTCTCAAGCTCTTAATGGTTTGTGTCACTTGGTTCCCCAAAGGTTGCTATTTTCTTGGTTGGAATCAACTAACAAAGTTTCTCTTGTAAGGTCACCTAATTCAGAAAAATTGGTTTTTCTCTGATCCAATTGGTCTGTGCGTAATCACTTTTGGTTCATTTGCAGTTTTCATGTGCCATAAAGCCCATATTATTGTGCAAATTCTTTGTGGTGGGCCTTTAAAGCTACTAAATTTTAAAAAATTTATATGAACAACTTTATAGGGCAGGAGGCTTTGGTGGATTTACCTTTGGTCATGACCTAACACAATGTCAAGAACTATCCGCCTCCAGCACTGTGGCTCAAGTTTGAGCCATGGGAATTAGCTTCTGCACAAATGTAGTTGGGGGATAAGGCCAAGGTTCAAAAAAGTGTTGTTACATAACGGTATTGGCCGTTATGTAATGGTTTCGGTGGTTACCACGTCTTCTTATTGTCAAAAAATCTATGTGAATGAAAGTCCCGAGTGTAACTTCAATTGAGCTTTTTGGCACATCTGTCTATAAAAAAAAAACTATTTTTTTAAGCTTTTAGTCATTGAAATCTCATAAAAAACATAAACTTGGCTTGAAAATATAAGATCTACATCATTGGAGTCCCCAATTTTCAAGGTTCACAAGATTCAGTTGCAAACAAGGTTAGATGAAGTTAGATATGTTTTTTTCCCTAATTTGTTTCTTATTTTTTGATAAATTGATTCCTTGAAGATTTGTCATTATTAAATTAAATCTACTTTGTTTTAGGTTAGATTTGTTGAAAATGTTGAAAACTTGGAGATCGAACTCTTGTAACTTGCATAAAAACTCTTCATACTGATTCAAAACTAATTAAAAATTAGTACATATATTTGAATCATAGAAATTAAATAAAATCTACCAGGAATTACTTTAAACTTCAATAAATGTGATTTTGGAAGAAAGAACATGCATATTGGTATTTTTTTTGTGTATTTATCAAAAAAAAAAAAAAATTTATTGGTATTTTTTGGTGAAGTTGTTTTGAGAAAAAAAAAAAAATCATGGTTCTGGTTGCCTATTTGTATGCATATGGTGTGAAGACTTGAGAAACTGATGACAGATTTCTTGTAGGGAGGTTTAGGGGATGAATTTAAGTATTGGAAAGGGCTTGTTCAACTGTTAAGGGAGGAGGGTCGGGAATTAGGAAGCTAGAATTATTTGACCAGGCTTTTAGGTAAGGGTTGTGGAGATTTTCCTTGAAAAGAGAGTTTGTGAAGGAGGGTGATCTTGGGGGAAATATGGCAGTTTGATGGGTGGGCGGACTGATATTATTAGAAGCCCTCATGGACCGAAATCTTTGACTGAATCTGATGTTTTGTTGAAGATTTTTTTACCATCTTTCATTTGAAAGTGGCGAATGGTTGCATAGTGCATTTCTGGCAGGATATTTGGTTGGCCAACACCCATTGATGGTGGGTTTTCTTGAACTGTTTCTAATTACAGTAGATAGAGAAGCAGTTGTGACAGGCTTTCTAGTTTTTCCTAGTGTTTGAGGTGTGTGGCACCTCAATTCAGGAGAACTTTTCATGACTAGGAGGTGGAATCTGTTGGGGCTTGGGATGCTCCTAGATCCTTATATCCAAGGAGGATTGGAGGACATCTTGGCTTGAAAACCTATGAACAAATTTTTTTCAGTGAGATTGTTCTAGATCACGTTTTGATAGATTGGTGATTCTTCTCTACGAAGTCCCAACAAAGGTGGCTTATTTTCTTGGACTGCTACTAAGGAGTCCATTTTAACCTTGGATAATGTAAGGTTAATTCAAGATCCCAGTGAAGGTGGCAAGGTCATTAGAAAAGCTGACGAGGGATTTCCTTTGGGAAGGTAAGGATAAGGGAAAGAAGGATCACTTGGTGAATTGGGAGATAGTTTCACTCCCCAAGGAGAAAGGGGGTTTGGCGATTGGTAACATTGTGTCTAGTAACGTGGCTCTTCTTGGTAAATGGTTGTGGAGATTTCTATCTGAGAGTAATTCACTTTGGCATTCTGTAATTAGAAGCAATTATGGGGTTCAAGATAATGGCAAGGATTCACAAGTGGTCTCAAGCGGCAATTATCGGGCTCCTTGGATGTCAATTTCTCAAATCTTTTCACTTTGGTCTCGTTTTCTTTCTGTGAGGGTGAGTAATGGGGAGCTTGTTCGATTTTGGGAGGATGTTTGGATGGGCACCTCTTCCTTTGCTTCGGATTTTCCACATTTCTGTAGAGTGGCTCGGTGTCATAATACTTGTATTGCCTCCATGGCTTGTTCTTCTTTGGCTCTAATCTCTCGGAATTTTAATTTTTCTAGGAATCTCAATGATAGAGTGGCTACACAGTTGACATCTTTGATGTCAAGACTTGATCATTTTTCTTAATTGCCTCTTTTGGAAGATAAGAGGGTTTGGGCTCTTTATTCATCGGGTATCTTTTCTTGTAAATCTTTCTTCATTGAGTACCCTCAAATTCCTCATTTTCCTTTTTGTAAAAAAATTTGGAAGGCTTGTGTTCCTCTTAAGGTGAAGGTGTTCATGTGGTCGTTGATTCATGGAGGCATTTTAACAAATGATTCATTGTTAAAAAGGAGACCTAATCGTTTTCTAAATCCTCAATGGTGCATTATGTGTTGTAAGGATGGTGAATCCTTGGGTCATTTATTTTTGCATTGTCTAGTTGCTTTGAGCTTATGGCATAGGTTTCTTTTGAAGAATGTTTTGTGGGTGGCACCAAAAGGTAGTGTGCAAATGCTACTAATTGACTTTCGTGTTTTGGGGGGATCGAAGAGGGCCAAAGTGTTGTGGTATTGTACCATCTTTGCAACATTTTGGGTTATGGTTGGAAAGGAATGCGCGGGTTTTTGAAGATAAAGCCTGGGATGTGGATTTTCTGTGGGATAAAATTAGTCACTTAACTTCCTTTTGGGCTTTGGTGAACCCTCTTTTTAAAGGAATTCCACTGTTTTTGCTAGCTAGAGATTGGGTGTCGGTGTGTGGCATGTAGGAGTTTTGTTGATGTAGCCTTTGCTTGGATTATGTTTTTTTCTTTCCTTTGTTTTTTCTGATTTGTAGAGGATATCCTCGTCTGTTTTTTGATTTATCAATAAAATTCTTTGTTGTTGATCCAAAAAAAAAAAAAGTCTTAGTGGAGCTGTGTTTCATGTGCAAGCAGATGGGGGACGATACCAACCACCTTTTGTTGCATTGCCCAATGGCGAGGGAGCTTTGAAATTTGTTGTTTTCGCTCTTTAGTGTTGCATGATTGATGCTTTACACACAAAAGAGTTGTTTGCTTTTTGGACTGGCGGGTGTGCCAGAGGAAAATGCAAGAGGGTTTGGGAGTCCACCCATTTATGTGTTGTTTTTTGTGTTGTCTAACCCTTTTGGTGTTTTGGTGTACATAGCTATGTCCCAGTTTTTGGGTGCCTTTTCTAATATGTTTTTACTTTAAAAAAAACAAGTTTAATGGCATTGAGAAGGAGATGAACATTATTGATAATTATATATACTTTCACAGTTTCAGTGGCTGCACTGTAGTGGTGTAGAACATTGGGTGTGTTTCATAACTGATACTTTCAAGGATGGGCCTTTATATGTTTCTGTTTTTATTTTTCCCCCTATATATCTAACAGTTTTTCCTTTTTCATGTTCCAAAAAAAGAAAAAAGAAAAAAGAAGCAGTTCTTTCTTTTGGTGTACCTACTACTGACCATTCTCTTATTGAGTAATGTATTATATTTGATCATAAGAGGAATGTTGTAATAATTTCTTCAGTCTCAAATGCAGTACCCAAAAGTTACATCATCCATTAAGTGGGGGATCACACCATTTCTTTAGCCTTTAGGAAGATTTGAAGTTGCCAGTTCTGCTTAAGACAGCAGAATTTTGAGAGTCCAAGTCATTGGACTCTTTGTTTGCCCGACATCGTAGGTGGCTGTGTTGTTTCCACTAAACTGTTGGACTTGTTTGAATATCAGCCAACAAGTTCACAACGTTATATAAATGGCCTTGTAGTTTGTTGATAGATAAAAAATAAGATCCAAAAATTATCTTCTTCACAAGTACTGTATGCGGTCTTGTAGTGGCCTATTTCTTTTTATCAGCAATAAAGAAAATTGTATTAGAAAATGGGCTGAAGGGGCACAACCCTTGTACAACCAAATAAAAAGAAATAGAAAGAAAATAAGAGGAGGAAAAAAATACACAAATAGATCCAACACCCCTTACAACCTATAAAACCTTCACCACTGAAATGCCTCAATAACAAACCATTTTCACAAAAAGGTGCTTTCGCGCCTTTTGACTTTGATTTCCATTTCTCTCCACCCGCCTTTTCCAATAACAACATTTCTTGGATGACTAAGACTGGATTGATCACAATTTATCTTCATTTTTGTCTTATTTAAAAGGTGCTTTATATCATTGTTGTCAAATCGCTAATTGAATTGTGAATCATAAGATTCACTTTAATTTTAATAATATATAATTTATGTATGTGTATACATATAAAAATACATCCTGTTTAAAATGAAATAAATATTAATATAACTAAAATCATATATATCAATATAACTAACTGGTCTATTTTTTATTTTTTGATGTGAAAATGATGTTATTGCATGGATTGTGCAAACAAATCCATGAATGGAATTGAATTGCAAATTGAAATTCACTTAATTTAAGATTCATCAACATGATTTGGATTGTTTTGCTTGAAAGTTGTATCGAATCATGAATTGAAAGTTGTATCAAATCATGAATCGCACAATTCTAACAACCATGCTTTATATATATATGGATGCATCCCCACGAGGGTTGAACACTGCTTCATCTTATCAATCATACCTAGTAGCTTGCCATATGAAGGCATTCACTTGATTGTTCTTCTCAAATTCAAGCGTCTTTATAGAAGTCTCTCTCTCTCTCTCTCTCTCTCTCTCTCAAGTTGTGCTTTGATTAGGTGCTTTATCTTTTCTTCTTTCTCTGTGTGATTTTATTTTTTATTTTTTATAACTGTTCAGGCAGCTTGCAATATATAATGTCAATTTCTATCTTGATAGTTAACTTATCTTATTATGTCTTTATTCCGTTGTGATGGCTCATTGAGGCTTTCATGATCTCTTTATGTTAAAAAGAATGGAATCTATCATCTATGTTATTCTTAATCTGTTGGTATTTGATAACTAATGGTTACTTTATTGGCTGTGCAGAATAGTGGAACAGGTGGAGGATCTGGAATTGGTGTAAACGAGTCAAAGTCCATATCTAATGAGCTTGCTTATGCTATAAATGACGGCCTTTACTTCTATGAGCAGGTTGATAGGCCTTTGCTCTTGTTCTTCTGCATTTATATTCTTTTGAAAATTCTTGATAAAACATTACAAAAGATGTCCTAATTTATATGCTATTGCCAGGAATTGAAAGCTAAGCGATCTAATCGTAGAAAAAATTCAAGTAGTGAGAGTAGAGATGGGAACAACAAATCCTCCAGTGTTGCTGTGGCAGCTACAAATTCAAGGGCTAGTGAACATTCAGCGGGTAGTAGTGGCTGTGAAGGGCCTGGAAATGCTAATTTCCGAAGGAAACAAAATAAAGGCTTTTCCAAGCAGCAACAACGGTTATTTCCTAGCAACTTTAAAAATCATGGAACTGGCCGTAATTCTGGTGTTATATCCGAGAGTCCACCTAGTTTTTCAGTTGGGTTTTTCTTTGGTTCTACACCTCCTGAAAGTCATGGGTGAGTTCAAAATAACATAATTTGTGGATATATTGGTTTAGCTAAGTTACTGTTTTGTTAGCATTTCAAAAGTACTTTGTTTTTTCATGTGAGAGTGAAAAGTTGAATTTGAGTTCAAAAGTCAAGGATGGAAAGATTAAAAATACATTTACCAAGTTGCTTGAATAATTTATTGTTCTCTTACTTTGTTAATTCATAATTGAACCACAATTTTACAGACTGAGGTCGTCAAAGTTGAGTGCTTCTCCTCATGTTAATCTTTCTGGAAACAGTCCGCCTGTTGGTTCCATGCCAAAGCCATTTCCACCATTTCAGCATCCAAGTCATCAGCTGTTGGAAGAAAATGGCTTCAAACAGCAAAAGTAAGGAGAGTTGTTTTGGGTGTATAGATATTCATGTGTTATCATTGTTTTAAAAATTGGCTGATTGTCATGCTACTCTATTGAAGCTCTCCATCACTATTACAGATTAATGCGTCAATCATAATAGAATAGAGCTGTATTGATTGTTATGGCCAGTTCTGTTCATTACAATGCTGTAATGGTCACTATAGGCCATTAAGAATTAGACAGGACAAACTTGCTACAACCTCCTTCTCCTCCTTTTAATTAATTTCAACTATTTCTTCCATTTGAATTTAGACTATTTGATTTCTACTTTCAATATAAAGTTTCGAGATTGAAAAGAAATACGAGTTCACTTCTCCAGAATGACGAAATCTAAATGCATTCATACTTCAGATATTTGGCTTGTTATCATATTTATTGGTATGGTTGACCCATCTAGTTTTTTGCTCTTCATTTGGTTAATATAGACCTGAAATTATTGAGGATGATGGAAAAAGTGGTAAAGAGGTAATAGTAGAAAGTAATTTCTGATTGTTGGGTTGGAACCCATATAAATTCAATACCAATAGCAAATGATTTATGTGGGTATCATAAATGTACTAAAAAAAATTAAAAATGTGAAAATCTAATGAATTGAGGCGATACATTCTATATGTATATCTGTGAAGCCCCTCATTTCTTAAGGTTTTCTCATGTGCTTGCTCTTCCCATGTAGGTACCTGAAATATCAAACGCGGTGCCTTAATGACCGAAAGAAATTGGGAATTGGTTGCAGTGAGGTTACTTCTTTAAAATTCTCTCACTGCATCTTAATTTTAATATGAAAGCTAATATGTGGGAGTTGTGTACTTCTGATTGTTTTTAGAGGAATGAGGATTCTGCTTCTTGATACAATCCTTTCCTTACTGTTTCTGTTTTGATCTCTCTCTCTCTTTTACTCTTACTCAGGCCAAATAAGCAATGCCATCTTCTATTTTTTTAATATATATATATTCTTTTATGTTTGTTTTTGTGACCTTGATCAAAGATTTTGGGTTGGTTTCCCTTTATGCTCATTTATTTTTTATTTTCTTTGTGCATTGTTACTTGTTTACCTTTTAAAATTGTCAAGGAACCTGCGTGGTTCCATATTTTACTAGTAATTATCCCATGCTAATGAAGTATTCATATCTTAAAGACATTTGCCTTATTTGGTGCAACTTATTGGGTTACTTACAGTTACTTATTTATTTTGGGAATTTGTGCTAGTGTTTGGTATAGCTTTTGTTTACGGCTCACCGCTTATATAATGCAAAAACAACTTCAATAATTTGAAGAAAGCTGATTATTGAGAGAAGCTAAGGGAGGGATGCTTTTAGTTTAGTTTTTGTTTTTTAATATCAGCTTTTAGCCTCTCAATAATCATATTTGTTCAGCTATTTTAAGCTATTTTTGCCTTATAGCAATAAGCAAAAGCTGCACCAAGCCCTCTGGTACAAATTCCCAATATAAAAAGCCATAAGCATCCCCTTAAGCTGCACCAAATAGAGCCAATTACTTGTATAGGGCTGTAAAAGAACCGAGCTGTTTGCGAGCTCGGCTTGTTAAGGGCTTGGCTTGGCTTAGTTCGTTAAGTAAATGAACAAGCTCGAGCTTGATTTTGAGGCTCGTTTAATAAACGAGCCAAGCTCGAGCTCGAATAAGCTCGTCTTGTCAAGCTAGACTCATTTATCTTTATTTAAATTATAATATAAATATATTATTTATATGTTAAAATAATATAAATAATATTTTTATTTAAGTTTTTATTAAATAATATATAAGTATATTATTTATGTATTTAAATAATAATAAAAAAAATTATTGAGCTTCGAGTCGAGCTCGATTAGTTATCGAGTCGAGCTCAAGCTGGATAATTGAGCTTCATAAATAAATGAGCCAAGCTCGAGCTCGACAAAGCTCGGCTCAGAAGGATATGGAAATGATATTTATAAAGTTTTCATTTGTATCTTTGTGTCTCTCTTTGTTGATTGATATGGGTCGCTATTTTAGTGTGAGGATGGTTTTCTGCTTCCATAGCATGCTCATCTTTGGCTACAATTTCTTGGAATTTTAATTTTCCTAGAAATCTTAATGATAGGGCGGTTGGGGAATTGGTGGATCTTTTGTCAAGACTTGAACATGTCTCTTTGGTTCCGACTTTAGAGGACAAGTGGGTTTGGGCTGTTCATTTTTCGGACACCTTTTCTTGTAAATCTTTTTTTGACAAACTCATTGATAAGTCTCATATACCTTTGTTCCCTTTTCACAAGAAGATATGGAGTGCTGGTGTTCCTCTTAAGATAAAGATGTTCATGTGGATTTTGGTTCATAGAGGCATGTTAACAAATGATACATTGCAAAGGAGGCCTTCCCCGTTTGGATCATTTATTTGTGCATTGTTTAGTGGTAGCGAGCTTATGGCAAATGTTGTTTTGTTTGGGGAATGTTATGTGGGTGGCTCCAAAGAAAGTGCACAAATGACTTTAATTGATTTTCAAGTATTGGGCCGGTTGAAGAGGGCCAAGGTGCTTTGGCGTTGTGCTATATTTGCAATTTTCTGGGTCATTTGGTTAGAGAGAAATGGGCCTTTTTTTTTTTGAAGAATCTCGGGATGTTGATTTTTTATAGGATAAAGTTCGACATTTAGCATCGTTTTGTGTGTCAGGGAGTCCTTTGTTCAAAGGAATTCCTCTCTTTATGATTGCAGCAGATTGGGTGTCAGTTTGTGATATGTAGTGTTTTTTTTATCATTTTGGGTTTTGCCTCCTTTTGTTGTTTTTGTTATTTTTAACTTGTACTTTTTTTAGAGGATGCCTTATCCTCCCTTCTTTTGGCTTTGTGCCTTAATAAAATCTTTGTTTGTTGCTGATTAAAAAAAAAAAAAAAAGGGGGGGGATGGTTTTCTGCTTCAAGTTCAAATTTGTGTTTTCTTTTTTGGGGGGTGAATTTTGGTTTTGCTTGAAGATTGAATGGGTGTTGGAGGAGGTGGGGTAGGAGAGGGGAAGGAGGGGTTGGGAGTTCAGGATCTTTTTATGTAGGGGATTATTTTAAAAAATGGTGACGACCTATGAAGCATGGACACGACAGAAATAGTGCCATAGCGGTGTTGGACACGAAGACACACCGGGGACATGCGGACACGCAGGGGACACATTTAATTAATTTATTTATTTAGTATGGGGGACGGTGGGACACAGCAACGGGACATGGCAACGGGACAAAACAGAAAACCCTAATTCGAAGAAAGAGGAGAAGAAGAGAGCTAAATCCAAAATCAAAAGAAGGAAAAGAGGGAAGAGAAATGCGAATGTGTTCATCTCCATCTCGATCTCCATTGATCTCCATCTCCAGTTGAGCTCCATCACCTCTCGACCTGGTAAGTCTCTTCTCTCTCTTCTCTGGCTCGCCTCTCGTCTCTCTCTCTCTCTCTTCTCCCTTGTCTGGCTGACTTCGTGTTTCTCTCTCTCTCTCTCTCTCTCTCTCTCTCTCTCTCATCTTCTTTCATCCGTTCGTCTCTCTCTCTCTCTCTCTCATCTTCTTTCATCCGTTCGTCTCTCTCTCTCTCTCTCTCTCTCTCAAACTGAAATTCTTTTGCTTATTATTACTTGACTCTTCTCTTCCTTGGCAGCTAGTGGAATCTAGCTGGGTGTTCTCTTCTTTGGTAGCTAGTGGATCCAGCTTGCTGTTGTACCTGTGCCTTGCAAAAAGTTGAATATTTTGTTGAAAATTGTATTTGACCATCTCAAAAGATAATATACTATATATATTAATAAAAACACATATCTATGTAAAATAAAAAAATTAAACGGAACACATTATTTAAAAAATATAATAAATAAATAAAATAATTAATGTGTATTAAAATAAAAATATTTATCAAAAAAAATATTGCCGTGTCCCCCGCCATGTCCGTGTTTGTATTCGTATCCGTGTCCGTGTCCGTGTCCGTGTCTGTGTTTGTGCTTCATAATAAGTGACAACAGGTTGGGGGCAAGGACATTGTCGGGATGGGAAGGTTTTGATAGTAGCAGTAAGGGAAATTTGGTAAAGAGGAGGCTTTATTGTAGAGACTAGGATCTAATAAGGAGATTTTGGAAGCTGGTATGGGAGTGGTATTGAGATTGGAGGGGGTGATTTATGGTTGCTTTATATTGAAAGATTTTTTTGAGGTTTGTGGTTCCACGATTGTTCTTTCGTGATTTCTGCTGTTAGGGAATTAGGGAGTCCATAAGCGCACACCAATACTGGCCCAAATTTACAGGGAGAAACTCTAGAGTCCATAGACGTCACATCAAGGCCAACATACATTATTTGGAAGTCATATCCACTTAAAAGCTTAAGCCTATAAGTAGAGAGCCCATCTGATGTATATTAAGATACATTTCTTTTACTCTTTATCCGATGTGGAACTCTACCTTCACATATGCTCCAACAATCTCCCCTATATGTGTGAACCAAACATCTTTGCTTCCCCTTGAGAGTTTGATCTATCATCTGTAGGTTCCCTTTTAATCTTGATCTATAACTCTCTAACATTGAGTCTAGCTTGGGCCACCCGCACACACTCCATTGTGAGCCACCATATTCCATTGAGAGCCATCTTGTCGCGGTCCAACCTTACTACATGCACCGAGAATTTTCTTTGCTCCATCAAGAGTTATCATGAATTTTTCTTGCTCCATTGAGAGTCTTTGTGCAAACCCAAGGTCAACAACATCAATGCTTCAGGAGAGCCTGCCCGTAGATCTCTAGCCATTGGCTTTGATGTCAGTGCTAGGAAGTGGTGGAGATAGTGGATTTGGATTGTGGTGGGGTGGTCAATGACACAGGATTTTGCTATTGTCGAAGTGTCAGAAATGGCATTTTAGCATCACTGGAGAAGTGGAAGATGGTGGCGTGTGGTAGTTATGGTCTTAATCTATGTAGGGGTAGGTTGGGGTTTGGTGTAATTAATTGGATGGTTTGTTTGAAAGGAAGAGAAAGCGGCAGGGTTGTGCCAATGTGCATGGAAGAGTTTAGAAGTTGGGTTGCTCTTTTATCATAGTTGTTTTACAATCCACTTAGAAGTTTGGGCCTGGTTGCTTAAAGGCCTAACAGTCATACAAGTTAGGTATGAGTCATAAGAAATGTTATTGGGCTGACGTTATGAAGAGAGCATTTAGGGGGATTGGAAACACCATGTCCAAGTGATAACAATCAGGAGTTTTCAAGAATTACATGCCATTATGAGAAACAGAGTTGCGTACGTAGAATTCAAGATGACACTGAGTTGAGCGCGTAGGTATATAAATTGAAGGACGTTGGTGAGAAACAAATTTTTTAGAGGGAATTTTAATGATCATGGAATCGGGCTCTTTCATATTAATTTATCATTCGACAGTTATTCTTCTCCACGTTTCTTTTCTTCCTTTTCTTATCTTTCAATGGAAGCGCTCCCTAGAGTAGTTTCTAATCATTGTCTTGTGGTGCTTAAAGTTCTCCTTTTAATGGGTTTCCACTGCTGTTATGTTTGAAACATGTGGTTCATGCTTCATCTTGTAAGAGTTTTTTGAGGGGGATGGAGAAGTTGTAGAATACAAGGTTTGGAATGTTTCAACTTTATGAAAAAACTTAAGGTGGTGAAGGATAAGCCAGGTGTGGAATAAGTAGGTGGTGTTGGGATTTGAGAGATGTGAAAAATGGGATTGTGAGAAGGATTGAAGAGCTCGATAGCAGTGAGGTATTTAGATGATATATTTAGAATAGAAGAAAGGCCTGATCTTATTCTTTACGATTAAATTTGAGGAAGTTATGTTCTGCAAATCAATTCCTTTTAGGCAAAGGGCTAAAAGAGGAAGACGGGGACGTTAATTCAAAAAAATCTCACTTGTAATTGGGAAAAGAACAAAGTTCATTGAAATATTAGGAAATGATGCTGGTGTATTTGCAGATAGGGAGCATCAAATTGTTCTGAAGCTTTTTTCATTTTATTCAGGGTTGTTTTCTTTGGGTGGGTTTAAGGCCATGGATTGAAGGTTTTGATTTTTTCCTATTGATGATCAATAGTCTTGTTGACCTGGAATACCTTTTGATGATATGGAAATCAGGGCAGCAAATTTTGAGCGTGAGAGGGATAAATCTCTAGGTCCTAATGGGTTCTCTATGGCTGTTTTTCAAGATTACTTGGAGGTGGTTAAAAATGATTTGGTAAAGGTATTTGTTGAATTTTTTGATAATGGGTTGTGGATTCTTGTCCTAATGTCAACTTTATTTATTTGATACCTAAAAAGGAGAACTTCTTGAAGAGCATTGATTTTAGGCTGATTAGTTTAGTTACTTTAGTGTATAAAATTTTGGCAAAGGTATTGTCTCGAAGGTTGAGGGAAGTTTTGAAGGATACCATTTCCTCTTCTTAGGGCGCTGACGACAGATTTGGGATGTAGCCTTGATAGCAAAGGAGGCATTGGCAGAGTATAGGAGTACAAAAAAAAGGAGTTATGTTTAAGGTTGACTTAAAGAAAACATACGATCATGTGGACAGGGAATTATAGATTTTGTTATGCTGAAAAGGAGCAAGGAGATAGGTGGAGGAAGTGAATTTGGGGTTGTTTTTCTTCATGTAATTTCTTTGTTATTGTTAATGGTAAGCCAGGTGAGTGTTTGAAGGCTTCAAGGGCTCAAGGCATGGCAACCCATTCTCCCTTTTTTTTGTTCACTTGGTAGCTGATGTTTGGGTAAACTAGTGGATAGGGCAAGGAAATTGATATGGTTGACAATTGTGTAATTGGGAGGGGTAGTATATCTGTATCTCATTTACATTTTGCAAATGGTAGCTATCCATTCTCTTCTAGTGATGAGGAGAAAATTGTCAATTTATGTGTTGTTTTTGAGAATTTTTGAAATAATTTCTGTGCAGCATTTGGGTAAGAGTGCTGTGGTGGATGTCAATTTGGCACAAGAAAATTGTGTTGGTTTGTTGGGATCTTATAATGCTCTATTGAATCTTTACCAATGAATTATCTAAGTCTTGCCTTGAGGGGCAACCGAGGATTGTTAGTTTCTAGGATCCAATAGTTGAGAAGATAGGGAAAAGGTTGGAAGGGTGGAAGAGGGCTTTGATTTCTGAAGGGTAGGTATACTTTGGTTCAATCCGTTTTATCCAATGTATCTATTTATTTCTTATCTTTGTTTAAAATTTTAGTGGCGGTGGCCAAAAAAATTGCGGAGGTGGACTTTTTGTGGCAGAGTTTTGATGAGGGAAAGAAGGATCATTTGATTAGTTGAGGGTATGTATATTAAGTGAAGGCTATGGAAAGGTTACCTTGAAGAAAAGAAGTTGTTTTACTTGTTTTATAAAAGTTGCTAAAATGTGTTTTTATTGTAGTTATAATTATGGTGAGAGTTTGAAGTACATTGTTGGGCCCAGCCCCTTGAAAATTAAAGCTTTTGGGGCAGTAAGTGATCTAACATGGTATGAAAACTTTGGATCAACAGGGTCCTAGGTTCTAGTCTTGTCACTTTATTGCTTTGTGTTCATGCACACTATTGAGTTTAGTTTGTGCAATAGTTGGTCGTCCCTCCACGCATGAGAGGGGGTTACACTCACAGTTGATGACGGATGGTGTGAGCTTGATATACGTATACATTGAAGCCTTTTATTTGTGCATGCTTATATTCCCTAACAGCTTAAGCTTTAGGGGTATTTGGTAGTCTGACAATAAGTGCAGCCTTATATATGTGCATGCTCTCTCTCTCTCTCTCTCTCTTGCATATGCAAGCTTGCATGTTCACAACCTTGTTTGAACTTTATTTCACTCTAGGTTTAAAATATTATGGAGTGTGTAGTATTTTCTGAATAAGAATTTTTATCTTCTACCATGCAGGAAATGAACACATTGTACAGGTTTTGGTCATATTTCCTTAGAGACATCTTTGTCCCTTCTATGTACAATGAATTCCGGAAATTGGCAATGGAAGATGCAACTGCTAATTATAATTATGGAGTAGAATGCCTTTTCAGGTTCTATAGGTATCATTCCAATACCATTTCTTTTCAGTTGAAATTTTGTCGGTTATTCTTGAGGCTGAGTTTGAAGTTTTCATCTTTGCCTCAAACTATCACATTTTCTTTTCTTTTTTTTTTTTTTTAAAAATTTTATTATTCTTGTCGGTGATCTCCTAAGTAGAAGCTCATGCTTATTCAAGATGATATATTTTTTGTTATGATTACAGTTTTGCTTCGTTTCTCGTTTCAGTTATGGATTGGAGAAGGAATTCAGAGAGGACCTCTACCAGGACTTTGAGCAGCTGACCCGTGATTTCTACAGTAAAGGAAATCTTTATGGCCTTGAAAAATATTGGTAACTATACATGTTCATTGAATGTGCTTTTTGTTTTTGATTGCCCTTTTCTTTTCTTTCCAAATCTTTCTACTATGGACCAACCAATTCCTTAAAATGAAAGGATTTGAACAAAAAAGCCTTTTCTACAACCATGGATTCCAATTTAAGTTGGTTGCCTCCAATTATAAGCAGATGTGTGGTCATATAATGAATTATTTGACCATTTTATGGTTTGCACTGAAAGATTTACATTAACATCATACTAGATAAATTTTTTAAAAAATAGTTTGAATACAACGACATGAATGAGCTGATTAATAATGTGTTAGGCAGACTGCAGAAAGTGAATACAATTAAACACAGAAAGTTGGAAATTATCTTTGTATGAACTAAGTGTGCCCTGACATAAAGATTTACCAGGTCATAGCCATCTAATCTGGACAACCTTAGTCCTTAGAATAATTCTAAGGGCTAAGGATCCCCTTATCCAGCTCTTATGGTTCCTTGAAAGAAGTTGACCTTCACAAGGGTGCTGTAGCAAAAATCTGTTGAAGAAAAGAAGAGTTTCTTGTGTCCATTTTTGTGGCTATGATACTGTATGATGAAGATCATGAAGTCTTTAAATGCTTCAGAGATGAAGATGACCTGAATGTTTAGTCCAGCACATGATTCCTGAAAATCACATGACTACTCGCTTTGTAAATTAACCCCAAAACACACTTTATTTCTTAGAAAAACCCTAGAAGCCTTCTTTTACCATTTTAGAACTCTACCCTAGCTACTTTTCATTCCCACGACCTACCACAAATCCACTTGAAGGTAGCGTTGCCCCAAGTTTTGTAAAGGTGTCCTACATCATCTCGCACATGATTGTGAGGTGGGGCTAATGATGTGATAGTTAAATAGATATACCTTCTTTAGTCATGGATGCATATGATCATTTGGTTAAAAATGTTTACCTGGTAAATAGTGAGGATGGGTTCATATTCACATGACATAGGTAGTTTGTTATTGCCGTTGATCTTCTCTTTAATTTTTTAGGGCCCACCAATTTGTTTTGTGATTTTATTCTTTGGATGTCGTGCCATAAGTCAGTATGAAAATGTTATGAGTTTTGATACTTGTGTCGTAGTGCTAACAAAACCATTTTTTTAATTTAAAAAAAAAAAATAGTATATAACCTTTCCTTGAAGATGGTCTTAGAAGTTTAAATCACAGAGGTACCATTTTTATCCGGAACCGCATTTGGTATCATTTTCATTTGTGTTTTTGAGAACTGTTCGTGAAAATTCTTTGAAAACACCCTTTTTAGGAAAGAGTTTAAGAAGTTTTTTCTGAATTGTCGAGACTGTTAGCACAAAAATGAAAGCAATGGGTGTTTTCAAACTTTTCATTCTTTTTGTATATGAAAACACGAAAACAAAAAAAGAGAACATCCAAAATGAAAAGGATACCCAATAAGTAGATCTTTTCATCCTGATATGAACCTTGATTTTCCATTTTATTTTGATGGATCATTGTGTGATCATCCAGACTCTGGAGTATGGTTGAAATGTTGAACTTCGAAAATGAAAATGATACCTGACAGGCTAATCTTTCCATTCTGATCTTAACCTTGCTTTTCCATTTTATTTTGATAGACTATTGTTTGATCATCCAGAGAGTCCGATATAGTTGAAATTTCTTATCAGAAAAGGTAGATATGCTTGACATTTCAAGAATAATTAATTGTAAAAAATTAGTCATTCTTGTGTTTGTATATATATATATACTCCCTCCGTCTCAAAATATTAGTCCCGTGTTTCATTTTTTATTGTTCCAAAATATTAGTCCATTTTCAAAAATCAAGGAATAAAATAATATGAATTTACTATTTTACTCCTTTTAAATTCATTAATAACATAAAAAGTACAATTATGACAATTGATATTCTCAAAAAAATGTATATATTTTAGTATAATTTTACTATAAAGTGTGCTGTGATGGTAATTACTCCTTCCATCCCGTTTTATGTGTCCAACTCTTTGTTTTTGGAAGTCCCATTTCATATGTTCTAGTTTGAAAAGCTAAATATTTTAACCATTCCTTTCCCTTATTATTTTTCTTTAATTTTATAGTCAAATTCGATTCTGATTTCCAAGAACTTTATTCAAATAATGCAGGAGGAAGTTTATCTTTTTTGAATTTATGTTTATCATTACTTTAAGCATATTGAACTTTTTGTTACATGCGGCTTGAAATAGATACCAAAATTTGAAATTTATGTTTGTGGCAGGGCATTTCACCATTATCGAAAAGCTGGTGAACAGAAAGTACCGATAAAGAAGCATCCGGAATTGGATAGGTTGCTGAGGGAAGAATATCGGAGCTTGGATGACTTCCGTGCCAAAGGGAAGGCTAATTTGGCAAAAGAGGATATAATCAATAGCCCGCGCGGCAGTGATGCCTTGTCTTCTTCCCCCGGCACTATTATTAGGTGTTGATGATGCCCCAATTTCTGAAAACTGGTCTAACAACTTATAGAGGAACGAAGCGGAAGTTAGCGGCCAAATTAAGATTAGTTTTTTTTTTTTTCTTTTTCTTTTTCCCTGGGTGTAAATATAGAGTATAGTTATGGGGTTTGTTGTGCATCTATGAGAGGGCTGCTGGCTGGTGAATTTTTATTAGGCTTTGTTTTGGGGCTCTGTCTGGCATTTCTTTTGAGGGAGTTGTCAAAGCTTGGAGAGGCACATTCCTGTTCTGCCCTGGATTGTTACTTGTATATAGGAAAATTTTGAACAAGAAATTGAAAAAAAAAAAAAAATAAACACCTGATAAAAAAAAAAAAAAAAAACTGTAATTTGAAATTTGTGAAAGTTTGAACAATAAGATGTTGAAAAAAATTTATTTTTAGGCTGCTGAGCTCATGTTAATTTACTTTTTCTGTGAAGGTAAATTGTAGGGTTTTTGTTTCTTTCAAATCTGGCTTTTGTGATTTACCAGGATGAGAAGTTATCGGGTGGTCCAAGAAGGCTTGTGCTGCAAGAGCACATTGATTGGTGAATGGTTTGATGAATGGACAGTAATGTCTTGACATAACCTCATCAGCAGGGGGGTTAAGCAATGGGAATTGAATACCACGTGGTGTTGCTCTGAGTTCAGATTTGTTGAAGTTAAAAATTTCAATTTTAAAAGCAAAGTTGGTGTATTATGAGACTGATCTGTACTCGTATTAATGATTTGAACTGTCTATCTTATGATAAGTTAAGTTGTTCAAATATAAATAATTACATAATTAAATATTATATATATATATATAGATATATTATAACATATGGATGGTCGACTTTTAAAAAATATGTATGCCGTATAGATTAAAATAATGTAATAGTATGACAATTAATATTAGATTTGATTTTTTTAATGTATAATTTTATTAATTAGTTGTATAAGATGAACTGTTAGATTGTTATCTAAGTCAATCCAATGATAAGTTAACTTTATATTTCCCCATAGTGGACAAGATGATCTAAGAGTTTTTCATCTTGTGGGCTTTCGGATGTAACATTATTAAAAAGAAAATAAATAAATTAATTAAAAGATCATTTGTGAGGAAAAAAAAAAAAAATAATTTAATATATATATATATATACCAAATCCCTAGTAATGTTTTTTTTAGAATGATAAGAACACCACAATTTTTTTATATCAGTATGATTCTTAGGACCTCTTACTCCCTCGCTTCTTTGAACTCTCATCTATTAAAATAGTTCCTCACCTCATTTATTTTGAACCTCTACCATAATTTTCAAAACATCACTCATACTTTGTACCTCCATCCCCACTCCATCTCCCCAATCCTTCTTCTACAAATTCTCCTACAGATCGTCATCGACTCCCAATTTTATAGCCTAGTTCTTTATTGTCATTTCCAAATCTCTCTCTCTCCTCCGTCACTCATTCTTTGCCACTCTCTATTACCTTGACAGCTCTGTCACCCCTACAAGTCCTACCACACACAGATAGAAAGAGATGTAAGTTGTAACGCTTAGTTTGAAAAACTAATGCCAAACAAACGATGTTAGTTTGGATGTACACCACCAAACAAATTGTGGTGGTTCGCTCATAGACTACCGAACAACCAAACAAATGTTAATAGTTCGAACATATTTCACCGAACAAATAATGGTGGTTTGGTTATAGACTACCTAATTAGATCTACGTAGATTGCAAAAGAGGGTGGTGGTCACAAAGGTCGATAGAGAGGGAAATTGTGATTGGTTATGTAAAGAAGAGAGAGATTGTTAGATTTTGGAGAATGTAGAAGTGGTGGTTGTGGGTGAGAGAGACGATGGCGACGGGGTTGGGTTGTAGGAGGAATGGTGAGAAGGGTGCATCGGCGCTTGTTGGTTTGGGATGGTGAGGGTAGAGTTTTGGTTTGGGAGGTTAGGGATGATAGGGATAAAATTGAAATTTTGTGCTATGTTAAAATTGTAATAAAAAAAAAAATGAAAAATGTGAGGATCCAAAGTAAAAAAGTAAGGGCTATTAGCAGCACTCCAAAATGCACGATGGCAAAATATTCCCACCACTCTATTTCAGGTAACACCTATTACTTTTTTAATTTATTTGAAAATTTCAAATTTTTATAATTTTTTATTGAGATCAAAAATTATATTTTTGGAATCATTTCATTCAGATCTGTAAAACAAGATCATTGATGAATACAAAATTCTACAAAAAAAAGTTGACGAAATTTTATTAACCTAAGACACTGAAATTTCATTGTGTTGAACACTATGAAATTTTCAATTAATGTCTAACAATTGTGAAATTGAAGACCAATTGCAAATATTTCAATATCTATTATGAAATTAAAGTGAAATTTTACTTTAGAACTTTAATTGTCACATGTTTTCACATAATGAAATTTTTAATTGATGTCTAACAATTGCAAAATTGAAGGTTAATTGCAAAAATTGAGTTCTTATTTTCAAATTTAAGGTTAAAATTTTCAAATTGAGGGCTCTAAAACGAAAATTTGCAGACTTTAGTGAATTTGAGAACTAAAATGATCAAAATTAAATGACAACTATAAATTTTTTGTCATTTGTTTCTTGGGTTTTACAAAGTGAATTTCACTGTGCAAATTTCACTACTTTCCACATTGCACAGTGAAATTTCCCTGTTCAAACTCTATAAAATTCCTAATCCTAACCCTAAATATATTGACAGCATATAACTAAACCGATAATAACAATACTACCTCCGTCCCTAAATATTAGTCTCTTATTCTATTTTTCATTATCTCAAAATATTAATCCCTTTTCAAAAATCAATGTTTAAAATAATATGAATTTATTATTTTGCCCTTCTTTTAAATTTATTAACACCACAAAAAGTACAATTAGCACAATTGATATTCCTAAAAAAAATGTACTATTAAAGGGTAATTTTAAAAAATTAATATTTTAAAAATGCAATAATTATACTATTAAAAAAAATTTAAATTCCCTAAAAAAGACTATTATTTTGGAACAAACGGAGTACTAGTTATTATTGTTACTATCTTTAAAGGCATGACACACAAGGGCAAAGCCAGGACCGCACTATTGGGGGCCAAAATCAAGGCATTGGACAAGTGCTCTATGGAAAATGGCTTGGACCCCCCACAAGGGAGGCACTCCCACGACCCCTTTGGCTGTGATTGGCCAGTTTTTTTTTTTTTTTTTCCAATCACCATCCCCCACATGTGTGTGGGGGTGGTGATTGGAGGGGGTCTGGATCACTGCCGAGTGCTCTATACAATTCAAGTTTAAATAAATTAAATACTTATTAAAACCAACCAATCACTATTAAAAATAATCAAATAAATAATGGGAACACTCTAATTTTGTCCCAAGAATTTCAAATTCAATAATTCATCACTAGAAAATTAAAAATTAAAATAATGACACATAATTCATCTAGTATATGAATGATAACATTTTGAAATTATCTCATATTTGTGAATGGAAGAAAAAAATAGTTATGTGAAGAGAAAAACTTTGGTACACTCCTAAAAGTTGGTTACGTTATATCTTTTAAAATTACATCACAATGATTTGTAACAAAATCCCAATAGGTAATAATTTTTTCTCACCATAATAATTTGTAATTTTTTAAAAAAAATTTTATCAACAAAAGAAGTGAAATTTTATTGATGTAAATCAATAAACAAATGAAAGAAATACATTAAAAAAGGAAAGACTAGTGCCAAGAGCATTCTAGCAACCAAAAAAAATAAAAAATAAAATAAAATAAAATAAAGACACAACAGTTACAAACTGACAAAGTGGGCAGCTCGTCTTGGAACACAGGAGCTTCAAAATAATTTGTGATATTTTAATGTTTCAAAATATAATGGTGCACCTCATTTGTAACATAATTACAATAATTTGTACCTAACACCATAAAAACTCATAAGATTTTGCAGAACATATTGTATAAATTTGAAAAACTTGGGGGGTCTAATACAATTAGCTTACATGACCTGATACATGTTAATTTTTGATTTGCTACATATTCAATTGTTTAGGGCATATTTCTCTTCATCACAACATTATCGATAATTTTAAGGATCTAATTTATGAATCTCTAGCATTACTCATCCTCCATACCTGCCTAACCTAACAGAGCCTATCCCAACTCTCTCTCTCTGGCCACACATAATGTTAATGTGCGTATTTTTATAAAAAAATATTAACAATTGTAATTAATTGAATTAAATTGAAACAAAGTAAAATTTAAAGTCAAAATTGAGTCAATTAAAATTAAAAAAACCAAAATAAAAAGGATCAAAATATGAGAAGGTAAAACCCAATAATGAATGTTCACAAAAAATATATATATATATATATATATAAAATTTGACCTCAAAATACTCTCTTTCTAATGAACCAAACAAGATATCATAACTCTTTTACTTACTCTGCAAAACATTCCCCATTTTTTTCTAGTTGTAACATATAATTTCTCACTTCCTCTTTCACTTTCTCTCTCACCATCTCTTTCAACAACAATTGGAACGAGTCAAACTCGGTTATTTCATGATAACTCGTCCGATTCTGGTGAGTATTTGTCCGATTCTGGTGAGTAATCCTTAACTCATTCGAACAAATCCCGGGTGGAGAAAGACTGAGTTCTGTACTCGGTACATCTTTCGGATCTACATCCAATCTCAATCTACTTTCATCGCTAAATCGAATATTCATCGTCGCATTAACTCGTTTTCGCCTTTCAACCACCGATTCTTCACTGCTTCGTCCTCGATAATCATAACACTTTCTCTTGAGAGTCGAATTCCAATGATTCTTGATAGCATTATCAGTACGGCTGTTAAGTAGTCTGGCAATCGTAGCCCACTTGTTTCCGTACTTTTCGTGCGATCGTACGATGATTTTGTCTTCCTCATCCGTGAATGGTCGGTGTTCCACCTCCGGTGATAACTGATTGCACCACCGGAGGCGACACGACTTGGCGGATCTTCCCGGAACTGATCTGCTTATTATAGACCAGTTCCGGGCTCCATGACGATGCACGAGCTTCTGTAACAACTCATCTTCTTCGGGACTCCACGAAACCCTAATCGACGATTCCGTTGTTGTCGACAGGCTATCCATCTCAATAAAACCCTAACTTTTAACCCTAAAATTTATAGGTGAGTATTGTTAGCGGTTTTCACACGCTACGTCTTTTAAGATTTAAGAATAATAGAAGATATGTAACTAAAAAATTGTGTCCTTTCCTTTATATAGGAGTAATTTGGGAACTTGGTAAAAAATTAATTTTTTGATTTTTTACTAAATTCTCCTTAAAAAAGTCACAAAAAAGTTATCAAAAAAATCAAAAAATTAATTTTTTACTAACTTCCCAAAACATCCCATAATAAAATAGAAGGGTAAACTACCAATAGGTCCTACTTTGGAGACTTATTACCCATTAAATCCTATTGATAAATTTATTAAGTGATAAAGATAAATTTATTAGTCTTTTATTTTTATGAATAAATTTATAGTGATAAATTTATCAGTCTCTTTGTTTTTATGAATAAATTTTTAGTGATAAATTTATCACTCTCTTATTTTTATAGTGTTAAATTTATTAGTTAGGACCTGTAGATAAATAAGTCTAGTTAATAGGACTAATTGATAAGTACCATAAATAGAAGGGATGCCTTCTAGAAATATTGTGGAAGGCTAACTGCATGTTACTTGTAAGGCAAGGAAAGTTACCAAGTATAAGAAAGCAACCCCATTTCAGGGCCCGAAATTTTGGGGCTCGAATGCCCCGAAATTTCCACTTTTGGAAATAAAAAAAAAAGCCAAGGCAAAAAAAAAAAAGAAAAAAAAAACAGAATTGCCAAAACAGGAAATTTGAGCCAAATTTGAGCCAAACTTTTTGGGCCACCAAACATTTTTCATAAGAAAGAGGATCTTTGTCAGCTGTCATATTGAAAGTAGACTTCCTCTTTTTATTCAATTCAAATCAAATCAAATTAAATCAAAGATTGCTATAATTTTGAGCTGTAAAATAGTAAGAAAAAGCAATTTAAAAATTCAATTTTATCATTGAAAAAGTTATAAATAACGGGTATTGGGAGATGGATTCGGTTATGGTATGGAACAATATGTGCTCTTTTTGGAAGTTGGAGCTTTTTACTAATTTTGGGTCACATCATTGCTTACATAACTATTTACAAAAAGACAAAATAAGTTAAAAAAGTCAAAAAATTAACTTTTTACTAACTTTCCAAAATACCCCTATATATGTACTAGGTACACGTGCTGTGTACAATTTAAATACTGTAGATAAAAATAGAATAAAATATTTATTATATATATTGTGTCATTTAAGTGATAATTTTTTTTAATAAATAAAAGATTTGATGTTCGAGTCTTATGCTTTTTTTTTTTTTGATGCAATTGTGAATTTTTTGAAGAAAAAATTATATTAGTAGTCCACATATATATATATATATATATATTTGTATCATTTTGGTCTTTGTAGTTTAATTGGCTCAATTTTGATAATGAATTTATAATTTTATCTTAATTTAACCAACTTAATTACAATTGTTATGAAAAAATGGTGCCCTCATGAGTGGTATGCTTTTATGAGTAAAATTTTAAATTTTCTCAATTTAGTTAGTTAACATTAACTAATTTGGTGATTGTTTTCTATCAAAAACTCTTAACGACATTTGGATTGAATTAAGGGTCAAAATTGAATCAATTGAAATTATAAGACTCAAAATGACGCAAGAGATAAAATATAAAAATTATCAGTATAATTTGCCATTTTTTAAAATTAACCACAAAAATAGCTATGTACAACAGTTTATTTGTTATTATGTATCATATCGTATGTAAATTTTATTCCTACCACCAGAATATCAAGGTTTAATAATTCCATGAAGCCAAAAATGAATTGAATTAATCCATTTTAAAAATTATATTGGTTGTCCATTATTTCAAAGGCATAAATGATAAAATTATAAATTATTATAATTATTAGATTAATTCAATTTTTTTATACAAATAGTCTACATATATTTTGAACAGAAAAAAAAAAAATTGCTCTAAGGTGTCATCACAGTATCCGTAGAATTAGGTCTCGAGGTAACCGGTTTTTCGGCTTGATTTGACTAAACCCGTAGGAAGTGACCCACCACTGAGACACCAATAGAACTCAATCACACGCCACAGATGATTTCAAATTTCGATCAAAATATAAGACGAAATCTCCGTAGAGAGCCAATTACAAAGCAGTGAATTTACCCTCTTAAAATTCAAATATTAGTCACACTTATAAAAAGAGATGCCTTTTCCCCTTAGACAACCACCCCGGTGGTTAATCTACATATAAGGACGTAAAAAATGAATGTATTAATAGATCATCAAAGACCAGTGCCAGGCCCAATGAGCCAAGCTGTGGCATCCAGTTCACTAATGTGGACGACAGAGAAGTCAACGTCTTATTAGTATTAATATTGGGCACTGGCTTCCCACTAATCTCAGATTAGATTGGGGGTATTGTTGAATTCGTAAGGGTCTATTACGAGTTTTATTTTGATAATTCAAACCGTTCAATATATAGAACTCATTGAGTACTATATGCCTGTAAAAAATTAAGTTGATCAGATATCAATAACTATCTTATCGGATCAGTTTTCTGTCAACCGTTTATTTTTTCACCGTCCATTTGTTTTTATACAAAATTGATTTGATTATTTAACTATCGATATCCGATCAACGTGATTTTTTATAAACATATAGTACTCGACGAGTTCTACATATTGAACGGTTCGGATTATCAAAATAGATCCTCTGATAGACCCTCACAAATTTAACAGCACCCTCCAATTCAATATGAGACCGGAAGGAAGCCCGGACCTTAATATTGAGTTTGTAGGTGTGAATTCTCAGACTTCTTTTGTGGGTAATTAGATATGAAAAGGGACACGTGTAGGGGTATTATATGCAAAGAAAGGCGGTGATCTAGGGTTTGTATATTGTTACTGTGGCTACCAACTTTCTTTTGTTGCAAAGCAGTGAAAACTGAAATTATTACTGATTTGGATGTACATACAAATACAGAGGGAAAGAGAATGGGTGTGTGGTTGGGAAAGATGATGATGATGATGATGATGATGATGGTGATGATGCAAAGATTAGGAATGAGTGAATCGCAGAGTAGCAGACATATGGTGGAGTGGTCCCCGAATGTTAACTACACAGACTGGTCCATCCATCACCACTTCTACCTTGGTGATTCTCTCTGTAAGCCTCTCTCTCTCTCTCTCTCTCTCTCTATAATTCTATGTTCATATTTTTTACAAGGGTAAATTACACTGTAAATTTTCATAATTTAAATTTTTAATTTTGTTGCATTGTTGTCCTTTTAAAATGCGCTATTAACATTTTGAACAGAAAAAAATTACTTGTAAAACTAAAGAACCAAAATAAATGTCAAAAGAAAAAATAGATTATAGAGACAACAAGAGCTTTCTATAATTCCTTTCTAATTTTATTTTAGTCTCTAATTTTGCACGTGATGTTTTTTTGTTTAAAATTTTAATGATAAATGACAAAAACATATAATTTTATTATGATTTTATGAATTCCTGGTTTATTATGATTTTATTATGATTGCCTGATTTATTATGATTTTATGATTTTTGAAATAAAAATACTTCAGTTAGGGTTTTATAAATGCAAAAGAATCATTGATTTTTTTTTTTATTATCAATTAATATCACCGCATGTGTGTAAGCCCTGTTTAACATTAATCTTTAATAAATTAATAAGACAATCCCCTCACAATATAAAACAATGCCAAAAATAAAACACTCGGATTAGCAGTCCAAATTTTAAATTTTTGGACAATTGTTCCAAGCTCTATTCCATTTTGTCCATAAGAACAACAATAATTTGAAAGATAATATTACTCCCATCTATCTGCCTATTTATTCATATGTCCACTTATTTGCCCATTGTTACTGCCTATCACTATCGGTCGCCAACGACTTTTAGTCACTGGTGGTAATAGATAGCGCGAGTGTGTGACAATTGACAATAGTATATGAAAATAGAGAGAGACGGAAGAGATATAAAAATATTTAACGTGTAAAACTTAATAGAAGTGCTTGGGACGTTGGCGTTTTCACACACACCTACAATGTACATCATCATTAATTTAACTCGGCCCTTTCTAGTTTGTACTAAATTCTAGGAGTTCATACCCTACTTTATTATTGGGGTGACAATTGAGTTTTTCAGTTCAAATTTTTTTTTTTGGATTGGCAAAAGATTTTTTTTAATTAAAATAAAATAAAATAAAATAAAATATTACAACAATGTAATAATGATTAGGATTATTTTTTGACCTTTTTTTCAATTACTTTATGGATCTTCTATAGTGAATTGTTTGTAGTGTTTCAAAATGACACCGTTCTATGGCGAGGGAAGGGAAAGCGAAAAGGAGAGTTTTTTATTTTTTAATGTAAATTTTGCCCCAAAACGACGTTGGGGGAAACTACTAAAATCACTATAGACAATACATTATAGAAAATCTGGATTCTTTTCTTAGTACTGTTTTGATGCCAATGAAGATCCCCAAAGACACTTTGGACTCTAAAAATAGTACTAGCATAAACAAATAAAAAAAAAAAAATTTAAAAAAGAAGAGAAGAAAATATTTTTTTAATTATTAACGCTTATATCCGTTAATGGTAGAATAGTATGCCCCATCCATGAACGCATTTTTTTTTTGGTTTTTTGTTTTTTTTAGTTTTATGCCCACATAACTCTTCCTCATCCAAGTTTCGACAAATAGCAAAGCAAGTACAAGTATTAACAATAATGAATCTTTGTAAATGATGGTGTTCTTAGTTACTTATCAGAAAATGCTCATATTTCTAAATTTTCCTTTCTCGTGTTTCTAAGATGAAAATTTTTACTCTATTTAAGTTTATCTGTGACCTTAAAATTATAGAAAAAATTGCACTTCAGTGCATGTTTTTTATTTTATTTTTTTAAATATACAAATTAGTAGTATACTTTATCAATTATAATAATTAAAATTATGAATCTTTTCATGAATCTGTAAATATTTTGTGAAGAGACTATTGATTTGTAATTTTTTCAAAATTATATATATTGATTAGTAGTATATTTTATTCACATTTCACATATGTTTTTTTTTCCAATTCTAAATCTCTTCACAAATCTTTCAACCAAACACAACGCGTAATGGTTCAGTGATTTGCAATTGAAATGGGTGCTACCTTTTAGGGGTGTGTATTATAGACGGATCTATATTGTTAAATAGAAGAATGCCTTTTTTCATATTGTATTATGTAAATGTGAGCTTTAAATAAAATTTACTACTTTCCATATATAGTAACAAGATTGTCATTTTTTTTTTAAAAAAAAAAATTGTTGAAAATTTTCCAAATTTATCCATATGTTTAAACAAAAACTAGGAATAATTCTTGTTTTTATTTATTTATTTTGAATTTGCAAAAAGCCCGTAGCTTGCTCGTGAGGCTTTTACCCGGCCCAAGCCCCTACCTAATCAGGCCAACTCGACCTAAATTTGAACTCAAAAATTGTCTCAGTATGTCGAATTCAGATTTTTAATTTTTAATTCTTATTATATTTTAATGTGAATTTACTAATAAAGATAACACATATTAAACCTTAAAATAAAAAAAAATATATTTTTTCTTATGGCACACCCTAATTAATTATACGTATTCTTCCTATTTAAATCTCTTCATTTTCTTTCCTAAGTTACAATTATTTTCTCATCTTCTTCTTCTTCCTTACTCTAAAACTCCAATCCACCCACCAAAACTCACCATTACTGTAATGCCCCCAAAATAAAAGGCATGATAATAATCTTGGATATTCCGTTCAATCACAACAATTTCAATTCAATTGGTCAAATCTCTATTTTTATATTCCATATCATGTGAGAGATTTATAAAAGGAGTCCACATGCAATATATATTCAATCTTCTCAAAATTTGAATCCATAGTATGTGAGATGATTAGTACAAAGAAATAATACAAAAGAATGCCCCAAAGTTACAAATTCCAAAACTTAGGCCGGTTATGGTTATCAAACCTATAAATGTAAAGCCAATGACTTGTCAAAAATATATAAGGGAAAATAAAAAAATAAAAGAGTTTCATGCTCTCAAAATACTTTCCACGCTTTTTGCTAGGCGGGATTATCACATCATTTCTTCTATAATTCCAATAAGGGTGAGCACAAAACTCAATAGAAAAATCTTAACAAAGTATATATATTTAAATAGTCTTATTTATGAATGCAATGTCATGCCATTCTCTAAATTAATAAGTTCTATTCTTTTGAAAAATCACATGTCATGTTCTTTTCAAAAAGTTCATTATTTCAATGAATTTCAAATACAACATACGTGGTGGTAAATACGACTAAAGTAATTTCTAAACCGGTGTCTGTAAGTAGGTATATCAAGTACTACAAATCCTCACTTTACCGGCTCTTAACTGGAAGACATGTCGTACCTACTTCGTGTGTATTTTCGGTCTTTCACCCTAGATACCTAGGTCAACTTAAACAATATCAATTACACCTCTTATCCGAACTTACCAAACGTGTTTACCCAAAAACATTTCAAGATCAACAATTGTTCTCTCAAAACAATACATCAATTCCAAAAACATAGTCATAATAAACAATAGTAAAAACTATGCCAAAAAATGAAGTGAGATGCAATTAGATAGCTTCGTTGTACAATTTTTCACAATACTCAACATTTGCTCAAGGTTCATGCAATAATCAATATTTCTCAAATCATATCAAAATCCATATCCATGTGACATGTGACGTATGATACCATTCCATATTTAAAATCAATATTTATTTTCCTTTTATAATCCAAGCATATATATAGAATCTTGTTATCCATGTAAATTTTTCAATACAAAACTCATCCATCCCATGGATATCTCAATCAACAAAACATGTGAAAATTCATCATTTTCTCAAAGAATTTTCAATTAATTGCATAAACATTTTCACAAAATCCACTTTTTTTTTTTCCAAATTTTTCAAAATCTAGGGTTTGATCATAAAGAGGTTTTTTCTCATTTTCAAAATATTTTGTCCTCCATGCACTCCTAATTGACTCGTAAGTTCACAAGACAAATTTGTCTATTACTATTATAAAAGTATGAAGAACTTATCATGTTTTTTACTCTTTGTAAATTCTAATTTTACCTTTTAAATATGCTATATTTTTCTAATGAGTCTTATATAAATCAACTATCTCTTTATTTTTGGAGTTGAACACTTAAAAGTGATATGTCTGCTTCCAAAAATCCTATATAAATATAAACAAACCGTTTCCCTTATCCAAAAAAAATAAAATAAATTGTCTCCTTATTTTTTACATTAACGATGATTGAAGAACAAAAAATAATTACTCTTTCTTATTTCATGTGTTTACTTCTATACTGATATATATAATATTTATAGGGTAAATTATATTGACACCCCTTGAGGTTTGGTCCAATTACAACCCACCTCTTGACGTTTTGGAAATTACATTCCCACCTTTGTAGTTAATAGTCTCATTTCACAAACCCCCCTATTTATATAAAAGGTAACAACTCCTAGTAGAAAAATAGAGAAAATTACATTAAAAAAAAAGTAAAGGAAAGGGGGAAAAAAAAGAGAAAGTAAAACAAAACAAAAAAAAGAGAGTGCATGAGTTCAGTGTTTTCATTTCGTCTAAATAATTATAATGACAGAGGGGTTAGTGTAATTTCCGAAACGTCCGGGGATGATATGTATTAAACCCAAATCTCAGAGGGTGTAAGTGTAATTTATCTATATTTATAATTGTCCATCATGGATCAAATCACTGTAAATAATTTTGGTTGAATCTTAAAGTTGTATTTATTTACTCGAATCAACAGAGAAAAGTGCCTGCGTGTTTAAAATAGAGATTTATATTAAATCTAAAAAATTTACCGGTTATCTTCATACACCTTTTAAAAAAAAAAATTATATTTCATGAATTGTAATATTTTACATGGTAACTTAATAACCAAGGTATGATGTCAAAATTTTAAATAAGAATCACTTTCGTTCGTTTTATTTTTTAAATTTGTTTTTTAATTTTTGGTTTTTTATATTTTCTCAGTTTTAGTGATTAAAGATGCTGAAATTTTTTCATATTTTATATTTAAATTATACGTTTACTTGAAAATCTAATATCTAATAATCTAAATAGAATTAAAAAGTAAAAGATTGATAAAAAAAAATTATAAATTCAAACATGTACTATTTTGTTGTTGTTATTTAATATTAATATACAACAAATTATTTTCTAAGGGTCTGTTTGGTAACTATTTTGTTTTTAGTTTTCAATTTATATTTACAAAAATTTTAAAAACTGTGCTAAAAACTTGTTTGGTAAATTTTTGATTTATAATACTAGTTCTCAGTTTATAAATTTGACCTAAAAAATGTAAACTGAAAAAAGATGTTTTCATTGGTTTATAAATTCGGCACTGTAGCGGAAGTTACTATAGCTACAGTAACTTAGTTGGACCATGGTTCAAATCTTCGGAGGACCCGAATTCAATTTATTTTCTCCCAACGGTAAAATAAAAGTTGTATCTAAATCTATCATCTTCCTCTACTTCATTCATGTTGACTGAAACTTGTTGAAATCAGGTTAATCTCTCTCTTTCCTCTCTTCTCTCTCTCTTCTCTGTCTTCCCTCCCTTCTCTCTCTGTCTCCCTTCTCTTCTCTGTGTTCATCGAGCTTCGAATTTTTTTTTTCTTTTCTAAGACATTATGTTGCAAACATGCAGATCTTTGTATATCTGTCAACCAAATTGATCTGAGGTTTCTCTCTTACTCTCTATCTCTCTTTTTCCTCTCTTCTCTATTTTCTCTGTGTTTTACCAAGCTGCCATGGTGGTTTTTTTTTTTTTTTTTTTTTTTTTCCTGAAACAACAAATCTATTCTGCAGATCTTTTGCAAAATTTTCGAACCAAATTTCTGTAAATCTTTTGATCTCAGGTCACTCTCTTTCTCTCTCTCTCTCTCTCCCCTCTCTTCTGTCTCGCTCTCTGTTTGGTATTCAAAAATTGGGTTCTGTTTTATCTCATTTGATCTTCAAGTTCTTTTGATGGGTTGAATTTTCAGAAAGAAAGTTAAGATCATAGAGTGGATCTCCTAATTTTAATAAAAAGACTGGAAAATTAGTTGAAATTCAGATTTGGGTGAAAGTTGGTTTCAAGTAATTTTCTCCAGAGTATATGTATGGATCGAAGGGAAGCTATGGCACTGTCTGGGTCTGGGTCTGGGTTTGGGTCTGGGGTACAAGGATTACCGGGTCTTCGATCAATAAACTAATATGGTTATTAAATTTATCTATGGTTGGTATTGTATCAATATAATTATTACGGATGCTTATTATAATGTGTATGATCCCATTATCAAAAATAAAGTAAATAAATAAATAAATATTTTAAGCCTTGACAGACATATTTTTTAGTTTATGTTTTCAAAAAATTTCAAACATTTTATCCAAACCAAACGCGTTTATTATTTATTTTTTTCTAAAAATAAACAAAAACCAGTTTATAAAATTTTTGTAAACATAAACTAAAAACGTAAACGTTACCAAATGCTACCTAAGTGCATTTAGATTGAGTGAATCTAAATCTAAAAATAAAAAAAGTACTAAATTAAGTGAATTTAAAAAGAAAGTAAAAGGGTTATTAAAAAAAATAATATCAAAGACAAAAAAAATTTTGATTTATAAATGGTCTTCTCAGTTTATAAATTTGAGAAAATAACGTAAACTCAAAAAATGAGTTTACGTTGGTTTTTAAACAAAAATTTAAAAATTTGAGTAACAAATTTTTTTTTTCAATTATTATTTTTTTCAAATAATTTTTTTCCAATTATTTTTTTCCAATTAATTTTTTTTTTCCAATTATAATGTGTATGATCCCATTGTCATAAATAATAATAAAAATAAATAACTATTTTAGGCCTAAACAAACATATTTTTTAGTTTATGTTTTTAAAATTTTTCAAACATTTTATTCAAACCAAACGCGTTTGTAGTTTTTGTTTTTCTAAAAATAAACAAAAACCAGTTTATAAAATTTTTGTAAACATAAATAAAAAAACGTAAACGTTACCAAACGCAAACTTCTCTTTTTAAATTTTTTTTCCTCACTAATCTCTAATTTTACATAAATTATTCACAAATTCCTTTTCATTTTTATGTAAATTTAATAATCTAATTAAAAAATGGTGCATACACACAAAAATGTAATACTAAACATCTATATTATGATATGTCCAACTATTTAATTATGAATAGTTAACTTCTCATTATTACCTTTATTATATTGTTGAAAAAGATTTCACATGTTACTTTTGTGACATCTTATACATATCAATGTTTATATATATGTCTACATAAATAAAAAAATATAAATATAAATTTATATATATTATTGTATTCATACATTGTCAATCTGTAATGCTATATTATTGGATACTTTAATTTTCTAACATGTATCGCTTTAGGAAAAAACTGCGAAATTGTGTATTGTTTTCTTATAAATTTATGTTCAGTGTATATATATATACACATGCATGTCATATAAACAAGTGTCCATAACAAATATTTTCAATAACAAACTAGGACTTTACAAAATACCTACATCATGACTGTACGGGGAGCAAATATTCCGGCGAACCCGTACTCTTTTCTTCCAAGCTCCGTTTCTGTCCGACCACCTGAAAGCACAACGGCGGTGAGCTACCCGGCGGTGTGTGGCCGGAAAACCCCTCCGACGATCAAGTTAGCATACACCTTGGGATAAGGAGAGAGGGAGGAGAGAGTTTATGTGTAAGGATTTCTTACAAGAATGTTCGTCTGTCCGCGTATGGGGGGCGCAGACATGCTTATATACCCTCTGCGCCCCATATCCACTCCCAGTCATCTCCTGACACGTGGCTCTGCTATCCCATCTGTCAGCGTAAACCTTGCTGAACATCACCTAATCTCAACTGCTAGCCTTCTCTGCTGAAGCTCGGCAGCCGAGCTGCTCTACCCACGGCGGGGCTACGCTTTACGCCCAAGCACTCCACTGGCTTCGCTCAAGAGAACCGGGCTAGGTAGCACCTCGGCACAGCTGAGCCAGAGACTTCTCGCGAACGCCTGCTGCCGGCCTCCCTGCCGAGCAATTGGGTATCTCGGCTGACCGCGCCTTTCCGGGCGTTGGTCATTCAACTCGATTGCGGTTGGTCGTTTTGCCGAGCAGGCAAGTACCTCGGTCGTGACGCCTTTTGGGACGCCGTCCAACCTGACCGGCTTCGCCTCTGCCATCCACGTAGCTCGGTCTAACCGAGCGTCGCCTTAACCGAGCAACTTATAAACGGACTGGGCGGCGCATACTTAGCCCAACACCTGCCCAGCCCAGGACCTAGTAGCCCAATTCTGGGTGGACCGTGGATCATTTCGGTTCCATGATCCACTTGGCTACCAATCTTCTCGGCCGTTATCTCGGCCCAATTTCAGGTCATAAATCACCCTCTCAATTGCCCCTTAATTCCGTCCGCAAAAGCGTGACTGGGATTATCCACTTCGACCGAGATTATACCTCCTCGGTTGTCGGAACGCGAAATGGTGACCGGGCTA
This sequence comes from Camellia japonica, assembly GCA_030407325.1. Lineage (NCBI taxonomy): Eukaryota > Viridiplantae > Streptophyta > Magnoliopsida > Ericales > Theaceae > Camellia > Camellia japonica. The sequence continues at coordinate 121,195,319 of JAPPVO010000003.1, forward strand.
GTTAGACATTCCTGTTTCAAATCTAGCCCGGTTAACTCCTCGACTCCATTCCGTCTCTTCGTTTTGCTCGGCTGACGCCTCATCTGCCCCACGTCTCTTCAACTCTGATGCCGCCATTAATGATGACAGGTGGCGCCCTCCCATTCGTCCTCGAGCGGCCAACCGCCGTCGAATGAAATTCAAATTTTGGCGGTTTTCAGCCTATATACAGGCCACTCTCCCTTCTCTTCCCTTCCTACTGCCATTTCGACGTTCAAGCATTCCAGAGCTCCTGTGCCCCCTCCTCTCTCGCCATTGTTGAGCTCGTGTTGGAAGAAGGAAGAGCCACTGCCCTTTCCAGGTATGCCCTTTAACCTCTCTTTTGTTGCCATTTCTTCTGACATTTCACACATTAGGGTAGGAAAACGTAGCTTTTAGGGCTTGGGCACCAAAAACCACCCAAAAACTTCACACATTCATGGTGTTCTTCATTTTCCCTGAAGAACACTGAAGAACTGGAGCGGACCGGGCTCCTGGTCTAAATCTGATCCAAAAAACTCTTAGAACCGAGCAAATAACATGTTTATCTCCAACCCAGCAAAAACCGAGATAGCAAAAAGGACCTGGTCGCTCAACCGGGCTAATACCTGGTCCGCTTGGGCGACCGAGCTCCTTGATAAGCTTTGACAACCGAGGTGGTTTGGCACTCTTTACAACCGAGCTAAAGTCAAGCTCAATTTGCGCGACCGCGCTCACACTCACCCTTGCCATCATTTTCCTGCAGAGTCCAAGGGGACCTTGACCACATCTGAGGCTCTCAAGACCGAGCAACGTCCACTTTTAGCACAGTGCCAAACCACCTTGGTTGAGATACACTAGCTCGGCCACATGGGGAAATTTCGCTTTCTAGTGGACACTCCAGCCGCGCTGAATGCGTTTAGAGAGGAGTACGGCATCCCGGCCGACGTCCACTTAGAGCTGGCGGCCGAGAAGACAACACCCTGGGGCAGACTTGACCAATGCCCCTTCACCGTGCTGTCAATAGTAGAAGGAGGCCTTCGCTTCCCCGTCAATCCGCTGATGACCGAGTTCCTGCGCCGGACCGGCCTAGCACCAACCCAAGTATCCACGAACACCTTCCGAATAATAAACGGTGTGCACGAAATAAACAACCGGCTAGGCATAAGCCTAGGTTTAGCCGAGATCCTTCGCCAATACACGTTAGGCCACACCGGCGACGATCTCGCCTATTATCTTAAAATTAGACCGGGCAGAGAGAAAATCGTGACCGGCACTCCAGATAAGGATCTTCACGACGACGATTTTTTCTGGGTGTCAGGCAATTACGAGACAGCCGCGGTACCGGGCTGGATGATAAGCAAAAACTTTGGCAGATCATGTAAGCCGCGTAAAATAACTCGGTTGATTTACTTCATGTTTCTGTACTTACTTCATTTTTTCTTGTTTCTATTGCAGCAATCCAAGCCCTTCAAGCCAACTATCAATTCCCCAACGTAGAGGCAATCAGGACCGCGCTCCGCTACCGCCACCGAGATTGCAACCAATTGCTCGGCTACACTCCTACATACAGATACTCCGCTCCCCGCCGGAGTAAAGTCACAGATTTCCTTCGCGCCCCATCACCTCCACCAGATCCAACCCTGCCAGACGTTCCACTCATCCGTCTGACCGAGGAGCAAGAGATGGCGAAAAGAAGCAGGATCAAGAACTTGCTCACCCACGTCGGCCGAAATACCGCGTTGCAATCCGCTCGCCAGCCACCGGGCAAACAGGCGATGCCGTGGTCGCTCTGGCCTCTCCGGCAGCCGGGCAATCTAGCAAGCAACCAACTCCACGCCGGGCTAGAAAAAGAGCTCGCACGGACCCATCCGCCGAGCTGGTGGCCGAGCTCACTACCGAGCAACCAACTGAAACAGCCAACCCAATACCTGCCTGGCGCCCACATTTGAAACACCGGGGTCAGGACATACCGGCCACCGCTTCGATCAAGGCTGACAAGGAGCACCTGCTCGCCTTCGATCTCTCCAAGGCACTCCTACTACCGAGTGACGTGGTCGGCAGCGACCACGTCCCTGACACTCGGTTGGTAAAATCTTCTGTGAAATCCATGGCAAGGGTAAGTCAATTTTCCTTTGAAATTTCCACAAGTGTTTGTCCGGTTCCTCGCTAACGAACTTTGCTTCTTGCAGGCCATTCAAAAACAACACTTGGTTTTGGAGCGCATCCACAGGCTGCGGCAGAAGGCCAATGATACAGCCAGCCAGGTGCAGAGCCTCCAAACCGAGCTCGGCCGGGCTAAAAACTTCACTAGAGAATGCCAATGCAGACAACAACAGACTGGTCGGTCAGCTGGAAGCGGCCGAGAAAAAACGCGATGAGCTCCAGGCTGAGCTAGAGCGCTCAAGGAGTCGCGGAAAAAGACTGCCAGGATGCTAACGATGCCGGTTTCAACGAAGCCGAGGAAAGTTACAAGAAGCAGGTGTTCGCAACTCAGGACATCTATTTCAAAGCCGGCTGGAAATCTGCTTGTGAGCATCTCGGTCAGGGCTCCGCACCGACGTGTTCGCCAATCCTCCTCCTGCTACTCTACCGGTCTACCTCGTGCCTTACGCAACGACGTCTTCAGCGCGTTGCAAGCTGAGGCTGAGGAAGGGCTTCAAGAGGGCGACGATGAGATGGATGCAGGGGCAGAAGACGCCGAGGTGCAGGAGCAGCCCGGTGCTGATGAGCCCGCGCCCAAGACCAGAGCCCAACCATCAATCTTGACTCCACCGAGGACGAGTTTACCCATCTCTCCCCCCTAGTTTAGTTTTCTTCGCTTTTTGAATTTTTGCTTTCGGCACTTCTGATGTAACCGGGCTCAGTCCCCACTTTTGTATTGATTTGATATCAATGAAAAACTGGATATTTTTGCAAAGTGTTTGCACGGTTGTCACCTTAGTATAAACCATAAACTTAAACACATTGTCAACCGGAATGCATAACTTGGTTGAAGTATTTAAGCAGAACAAAACTACACGAACCGGAATGTCCATCGCGGTTGGTAATGACAAAGTTGAACAAATCACCAACTTTCAACCGGAATAAATCATCTCGGTTGGTGGTAGAGTGAACAAATCATCAACTCTTCCAACCGGGATAAATATCTCGGTGGGGAATCCTAAGTTATGCAAGAAATCAACCTTTCTTAGCCGGAACAAAACATCTCGGCAAGAAATATCTAAGTTGAACAAAACATCAACTTTTCTAGCCGAAGCAAAACATCTCGGCAGAAATATCTAAGTTGAACAAACATCAACTTTTCTAGCCGGAGCAAAACATCTCGGCGAGAAATATCTAAGTTGAACAAAACATCAACTTTTCTAGCCGGAGCAAAACATCTCGGCAAGAAGTATCTAAGTTGAACACAACATCAACTTTTCTAGCCGGAGCAAAAACATCTCGGCGAGAAATATCTAAGTTGAACAAAACATCAACTTTTCTAGCCGGAGCAAAAACATCTCGGCAAGAAGTATCTAAGTTGATCACAACATCAACTTTTCTAGCCGGAGCAAAACATCTCGGCGAGAAATATCTAAGTTGAACAAAACATCAACTTTTCTAGCCGGAGCAAAACATCTCGGCAAGAAGTATCTAAGTTGATCACAACATCAACTTTTCTAGCCGGAGCAAAACATCTCGGCGAGAAATATCTAAGTTGAACAAAACATCACAACTTTTCTAGCCGGAGCAAAACATCTCTCGGCAAGAATATCTAAGTTTGAACAAGAAACATCAACTTTTCTAGCCGAGCAAAACATCTCGGTTTTTACATTAAAATAACAGTGCAAGTGCCAAAGCAAAATCACTTCTGTATATTGACAAAAAGAATTACATTCTGAAGTGTAAGCCAAAAAATTCCTTTGCACAAGAAAAGAAAGCAAAGCTTAGAAATAATACAGTTTGAGGTTGGCCGCATTCCATGGCCGGGGTATTGTTCTTCCCTTTAGATCCTCCAAGTGGTAGGCCCCCTTGCCCGCCAGACCGGTGATCTTATAAGGTCCTTCCCAATTGCCCTAGTTTGCCTTCACCTGGCACCAGGTGTTGCCCATAACTTTCCTCAAACCCAATCACCAACTTTGAACGGTCTGGGGTGCACCGTCTTGTTGTATTTCTTCGAGAGCTCTCTTGTTGGTAGGCGGCCATATGGATGAGTGCCTTCTTCCGGCGCTCTTCAACTAGGTCCAGCTCCAAGGCAATAGCCTCGGCATTCAGTTCGGGCTCAAAACTCTCACTTCTAGGGTGGGCAGCCAACTTCCAAAGGTATGACCGCCTCCATGCCATAAGTCCAAAGCAAATGGAGTTTCCCGGTAGCTCGCCGTTGTTCGGTATGCCAAAGGACGCTGGGTAATTCCCTCAGCGCATTTTCCTTTGCCTTCTCCAGCCGTTTCTTCAACCCATCCAGTATATCTTGTTCGATGCCCTCGGCTTGACCATTGACTGCGGTAAGCCGAGTGGAGTTGTAGAATTCAATCTTCAATCTTCACAAAAAGCCTCTGAATAGGCGACGTCAAACTGGGTGCCGTTGTCGAGATCAAGATCTTGGGGACGCCAAATCGTGTGACCACGTTCTGCCAGACAAACCGTTTCACGTCTCTCTCTTTGATTGTTGCCAAGGGCTCAGCTTCAACCCATTTCGTGAAGTAATCCGTGGCCGCGATGAAGAATTTCCGGTTGCCCGGTGCTGTTGGCAGTGGCCCAACTATATCTAGTCCCCACATGGCGAAGGGCCAAGGACTGGTGAGGGGAAGAAGTTCCCTGGCTGGCTGATGGATCTGATGGGCGAATTTCTGGCATTTTTCGCATTTACGGACGTACTTTTGTGCGTCGGCCTGCATGCATGGCCACCAGTATCCCTGCGAAATAGCTCGGTAGGCCAAGGATCTGCCCCCTATGTGGCTGACCACAAATGCCTTCGTGAATTTCGTACAAGAAGGCCTCCACACTGCTCGGGTGCACACACTTTAGATAAGGACCAGTGAAGGACTTTTTATACAACGCACCAGATGGAGAGAGCCAAAACCGCTCTGACTTCACCCGGACCTTGTGTGCTTCCTTCTTGTCAGTTGGAAGAGTCCGGTCTCTAAGGAACAAGATTAAGGGGTCCATCCAGGAAGGACCTAGCGGGCGCAGAGTACATCCGTCTGCCCGGCATCTTCAATGCTCGGCCGTGGAAGATAGTCAATTAACAGGGGGTTTGGAGACGTACTATCTACCATCGAAGCGAGGCCGGCCAGCTCATCAGCTCGGCTGTTTTCTTCACGGCCAATTTGTTGGACCCTGATTGCCTGAAACTGCTTGATGTGTTCCCTGACCAGAGCTTGATACTTCGCCATTCTGTCATCTTTGCCGCGTAAATCCCAGAGACTTGGTTAACCACAAGCTGGGAATCACTGTACACCATTAGCTCGGCAGCCTTCATCTGAATAGCGCTTTTGAGCCCGGCTAGAAGGGCCTCGTACTCAGCCTCGTTGTTAGATGCTGGGAAGCCAAGGGTGATGGAATGTTCAATGGTGAGGCCATCTGGGGAGATAAGAACGATACCTAGCCCGGCACCGTGACGGTTGGACGCTCCATCAACAAAAAGCTTCCACATTTCCCCCACAAAAAGCTTCCAACAGTCTGATGGGTCCTGAGAGTTGCGAAGGGTGATAAAATCACGGTTGCTCGGCTGACCGGGTTCATGTTCTGAGTTCATTGGTTCCACTTCAGCCCCCCTTGGTGATTCGGCACCGGACTCAGCGAGTTGATCCATAATGCCCAAGTCCGTAGGCGAATCACCAGGTTGCGGTATTGTGCTGGCCGCAGGCTCTGTGCTGGGAGGAACCGTTTCGTCCCCCCGTGGTGATGCGATTCCGGACGGAGCAGGTTGGTCGGCGGGAACCGACTCCGTCATTGCATCACCAGTCGGTGGTGTGGTACAAACTAAGGGTGCTTCGGTGGAGCACGCAAATTCCGCGTCGCAAGTTCCACAAGGTGTATCTCAATCGGGTTGCATTCACCTCCTCATCGGCCGCGGCAATGTCGACCGGGCACACCGGATGGGTTCCAGGTGAGAACTCGGCAACGAAATCGGCCAAAGTTTGGGCCTTTATGGCTGTGCGCGGCTGGAACTTCACATCAAACTGCCCCAACTCGACCGCCCACTTGAGAATTCGGCCAGAAAAGTCCGCCCGTTCGAACAAGGCCTTAAGCGAAACTCGGTCAGTACGATGATGGTATGGGCGTGGAAATAGTGCGCTAACTTCCTTGAAGCCATCATCAATGCCAACGCAAGCTTTTCCAACGGCAAATACCTCGTTTCCGCTGGCAGCAAGGTTTTACTGACATAAAAGATTGGGAGGTGCTTGATTCCTTCAGCCCGGACTAGCACCGCACTGACTGCGTGTTGTGAGACAGCAAGGTAAAGATAGAGTTCTTCACCCGGCTTAGGTGTAACCAACAGTGGTGGAGAAGACAGATATTCCTTGAGCTCGGCCAAAGCTTGGTCACACTCTTCGTCCCAAGAAAACTTGGACTTCAATGCCTGAAAGAAAGGGCGACAACGATCTGATGACCGGCTTATAAATCGATTAAGCGCGGCGGCCATTCCGGCCAGATGCTGCACGTCCTTAGCTGAGCTGGGCTGCTTCAACTCTTGCACGGCTCTGATCTGACTAGGGTCCGCTTCGATGCCTCGGTTCGTGACTAGGAATCCCAAAAATTTGCCGGACCCCACGCCAAAGGCACATTTTGACGCATTCAAGCGCAGCTTGTGCTTCTTTAGGATGGCGAACATCTCGGCCAGTCGGACAAATGGTTCCTCATGTCGGCTTTTTACCACCATATCATCGATGTAAGCCTCCATTGTCCGGCCAAGCAAAGGAGCAAACATTTGGTCACCATCCTCTGAAAGGTTGCCCCGGCGTTCTTCAAACCAAAAGGCATGACTCGGTAGCAGAAAAGTCCCCTTGGAGTCGTGAAAGAGTGATCTCTCGGTCAGGCCCATGCATGGCGATCTGATGGTAGCCGCGATAGGCGTCCAGGAAACTGAGCCTGCTATGTCCAGCCGTCAAGTCCACAAGCTGGTCAATTCGCGGCAAGGGGAAGCTATCCTTCGGACAAGCTCGGTTGACTGTCTTGTAGTCGACACAAACTCGCCACTTTCCATTCTTCTTGGGCACCACTACTGTGTTCGAAATCCACCGAGGGTAGTGCACTTCCTGAATTGCTCGTGCCTCAAGCAGGTTCTTCACTTCTTCTGCAACTACCTCGGCGTGATGCAGCGCCGATCTCCTTGTTCGCTGAATGACCGGCTCGCTCCGGGGAAGACATTGAGGTGATGGCAGATAAAACTAGGATCGAGGCCTGGCATGTCGTAAGGCGACCATGCGAAAACTTCGATATTGGCCATCAAAAACTCAACCATTTCGGTCCTCTCCTGGGCAGTAAGGCTGGAACCGAGCAGGAAGAACTTATCCGGTTGCTCCATGTCGATTCGCACCTCCACCAAGTCCTCCACAGCTTTGTCTTCTGCCTTGGTGCCCACATCCTCCAGAACTCCTCGGTCTTCCGGTCCTTCTATCATTTGCACGAAGCCTTTGGCAGCCCGGCTGCCGTTCACTGCCACGAAGCACTGCTTTGACATGACTTGATCCCCCCAGATCTCCTCGATTGCCCCCATAGCCGAAGGGAATCTCATCACCTGGTGGTAGGTCGATGCTACAGCTTGCATGGCGTGAAGCCATCCCCTTCCAAGGATGAGGTTGTAAGTCGAAGGTACGTGTAACACCCAAAACTCCACCTGCTTGACGACGGATCCCGCTTTGACCGGCAGGATAATCTTTCCCAAGGGCCACTCTGGCTGTGAGTTGAAACCAACAAGTGGCGAAGTTGCCGGAGCCAAGTCTGTCTCTCGGAGCTTGAGTTGCTTGAACGCGTCATAATACATGATCTCGACCGAGCTTCCCTGATCGATCAAGATCCGTTTGACATCAAATTCCTTGACGCGAAGTGTCACTACTAGGGCATCGTTGTGCGGCGTCTGGATACGCTCTAGATCCCTTGAAGTGAAACTTATCACATCTTTCTCTTCGGTCTTCCCCCTCTTGATGGCGGGCTGTACCGACAAAACTTCCCTCATATGCTCTGCTTTCTTGATCATACCCCGGAGTTCGCAAACACGCTCCGGTTCCACTATGCCGTGGATGACATTAATAACTCCTTGTGGCGGCGCATCTCGGTCATCCTGTCCCCTGGGATCAACCGGAGCCTGATTTGGCTTCACGCCGCCATCAATGTAAAGGTCTAGGTGCCCGGCTGCAACCAGCTCTTCCAAGTGTTGCCTCAAAGGCAGGCAATCTTCAGTCCGGTGACCTCTCTCCCGGTGGAATGTGCAACGATACCGCGGATTGTAGCCCTTCTGTCCATCGCCCAACTTAGCAGGGAACCGGACATACTCCTCGTCTCGGATCTCACTAAGTATGCGATAGATTGGAATCTTGAAGACCGTGGTGATGCCAGTCCTTGCCTTCAACCTTCTGTTGGCATCCGCACGTCATCTCGGTTGTAATCATCCCGGTCGTTCCGACGTCCTCTACCCCGGTTCTTACGATTCGAACCACGGTCTGATTCCTCTGCTCTGTCACTGGAGCGGCTGGACTCCTGCCCAACTGCGTGCACTTTGCCTGCTGCCTTCTTGTCTGTAGCTGCCGGAGTTGTCTTTACGGTAGACGCCGACGCATCATCCTCAACCCGGATGTTCATTGATGCGCTGCATGAGCTGGCCCATGGACGTCGGCTGATGCATGGTAAGCGAGTCCCGCAGTCTATGTCCGACCGGGAGACCACGCTTGTACTGAGTGATTGCTAGGTTGACCGGGCAATCCAAGATCTCATTGAAGGTCTCCCAATATCTGGAGTTGTATGCCTTCAACGTGTCGCTCGGTTCCATCTTGACACTCAGTAGGTGATCCACTTCCTTGGGTGTCTTGGTGTTGGTTTTGAAGCGCGTCACAAAGGCTTCGGCCAACTGATGCCACCTCTCTATGCTCCCCTCCGGCAGCCTTTCGAACCACTTCAAACCCATTCGCCCAAACTTGACGGAAAGATGAGGCACATAAGAGCGTCATTCCGCCTATGACCGGCCATGACCTGTCGGTAGTGGCTTACGTGCATGTAGGATCCGTCTTTCCGTCATACAATGTGAACTTCGGCTGGTGGAAGCCCGACGGAAGAGGTGTTGTCTCTATTTCCAGGGAGAAAGGGGTGGCGCACAACCTTGCCAAGTCGGAATCCACCAGGACGGTGCTGCTTGGCGGGGCGGAGGCATTCCGACCTCCTCACTGGCGTGAACCCCATAGGATAACCGCTGGAACGCCGGTATCCGTTGAGCCTCCCGCCGGCGAGCCCGCTCCTTTAAAACTGCCCGCAAGTCTTCTGTGCAAGCGGAATAGGAGTACCTCGACGTCGTCGCCGGACGTGAGGGTTGGTAAGTACTATCTTGCGCGCTGGACTTCTCCGCATGCACGCCGGAATCACCAACCTTGTAACTTCTGGTAATAGAAATGGACGGAGTTTGTCGCTGCTCTGGCTGCCTGAACGGCGGGGTTGGGTGCGCTCACTGTGGTCACCCACTCCAGCTACACCCTTCCCTTTGACATGCCGCTTCAGCTCTTCCATCTCCGCTGCCATTCGCCGGATGACGGCGTCCTGGTCCTTCAGCTTGTTTTCCAGGCGCCTGGCGTGTGAGTCTCTCGGCCGCCGATGTCCGTCTGGACTCCGTGAATGACCATGACTCCTCCCGCGCTTATCCGCGCGTCTCCCGACTGTCCTCCTGGGTATGTTTCCAAGTTTCCCATCGGAGAGATGGGAGGTCCCTCTCTGCGTCTGCCGAATCCGGAGTGATTCCGTCGATGGTGGACACCTGAATCTCCTCGTTGTTCGCCATCGAAGGCGGTCAGATGAGCTTCGGAAGACAAGGTTTTATCTGCAAGTTTCCCACAGACGGCGCCAATTGTACGGGGAGCAAATATTCCGGCGAACCCGTACTCCTTTCTTCCAAGCTCCGTTTCTGTCCGACCACCTGAAAGCACAACGGCGGTGAGCTACCCGGCGGTGTGTGGCCGGAAAACCCCTCCGACGATCAAGTTAGCATACACCTTGGGATAGGAGAGAGGAGAGAGTTTATGTGTAAGGATTTCTTACAAGAATGTTCGTCGTCCGCGTATGGGGGCGCAGACATGCTTATATACCCTCTGCCCCATATCCACTCCCAGTCATCTCCTGACACGTGGCTCTGCTATCCCATCTGTCAGCGTAAACCTTGCTGAACATCACCTAATCTCAACTGCTAGCCTTCTCTGCTGAAGCTCGGCAGCCGAGCTGCTCTATCCACGGCGGGCTACGCTTTACGCCCAAGCACTCCACTGGCTTCGCTCAGAGAACCGGGCTAGGTAGCACCTCGGCACAGCCGAGCCAGAGACGTCTCGCGAACGCCTGCTGCCGGCCTCCCTGCCGAGCAATTGGGTATCTCGGCTGACCGCGCCTTTCCGGGCGCTGGTCATTCAACTCGATTGCGGTTGGTCGTTTTGCCGAGCAGGCAAGTACCTCGGTCGTGACGCCTTTCAGGACGCCGTCCAACCTGACCGGCTTCGCCTCTGCCATCCACGTAGCTCGGTCTAACCGAGCGTCGCCTTAACCGAGCAACTTATAAACGAACTGGGCGGCGCATACTTAGCCCAACACCTGCCCAGCCCAGGACCTAGTAGCCCAATTCTGGGTGGACCGTGGATCATTTCGGTTCCATGATCCACTTGGCTACCAATCTTCTCGGCCGTTATCTCGGCCCAATTTCAGGTCATAAATCACCCTCTCAATGACAATAATTGTGCTTTTTATATTTATTTTTTTTACGACAATTGTATAGTAATTGTATACTAATGACTAATATTATATTTTTCATCATGTAAGATATTCGTGGTATAGGAAACGAGACTCAACAACTCTTGATGTATAAAAATATATTACATACTGATATTAATGCATTCTTACACCAAATAGTATGCAAATAATATGTAATAGTGGGTTCAATGAATTTGTATTATGATATGAACTATTAAATAAAATTGTGTAATTGTGAAATTAATTTCATACCTTCAATTGTATTATAAATATAGATTATGAAAAATTGAAGTAAAAAATTAATAGAAAAATATTTGTGTAATACTATATATTTAAAGGACCTGTTTATTATTTATTGTTTAAGATAAAATTGTCATCTTAACAATCTAACTATAAATTAATGTTTAAGTTTATAAAATTTATCATTTATCATTTAAATTTTTCAGCCGAATATGTATTAATTTCTTGCTTAGTTGTATTTTAGATATAGATCAATTTACCTATACAAATCTTCATACTTTGTATACATATCACATACCAATTTAAGAGACATGCGTAATTACAGTACTAACAGTTGATGAAAAATTATGTGTCATGTGCAACGCACGTGTCCGACCACTAATATGAATAAAATCATACGAAAATCACTTTTCCACATTTTCAAAACCTATCACTTCAAATCTCAAACTCTCTACTTAATAATCAAATAATAATAAGTAAAGACATGCTAACACCATATATATAATTCAAAGAAATTCCTTATCTCAAGTTTTGGAGAGAAAATATGAGAAAAGTCTCAAAATCAACTGTGTCAAAATCCGATCTCCACTACACACAACGTAACCCTTGATGAGCTCTCTAACTTTAATGAAAACACTAAGGTCAAAGTCCCAGTGGATTTGGAAAGATCAAGAAATTAATGAGGTGGGCGGATGGTTTTGTAGAGAGAGATAAGAGCAAATGGAGGAAAATAAAATGTGGAGAGAGAGAGTGTGAAGTGAAAAGTGAGGGAAATTGGGTATAAGGCTCAATCTTTAAGAAATTGGATACATTTTTCGGAGCTAATTGCGGACACATCGCTCAAGTGATGAATCTTGCGCTCAAGTAGTGAATTCAAACTCCTAGAATCTCTCTCTTCTGCAAACAAACCACTCGAGCAGTGAAACATTCACTTAAGTGGTGAAAACACACTCCTAGTATAACAGACTTCAGAACAAAGAATTGGAAGGACGACTTTACCGCTCGAGCGACAAAAGTATCGCTCGAGCGGTCTCAACTTTGAAGTGAGACAAAAGCAACCTTAGAGCACTCTCACTATTCTCGGATTCGATCACTCCAACGCTCGAAATACAAGTTGACACCTCGGAACCCATTATGACTGTAAATCATAGTATAACGCAACGGATGAAAAATTTTCAGAGTCATAGCTTTTAGCAGAGTCTGAAGTGAAGGATCTCGTGGGTAAATCATGTGCTTATAGAATGTGAACAACCACCATAGCAGTGGAGTGATACTACAAAATGAGTATCACCCACACAAGTCACAATGCAAAATGGCTTGATCGTTGTTTTATGGGAGAGAGTCAGTATATGGGAAAAACATAAAACATACGTTGTTTTTTATTACCCATATCCCATATCATATCAGATATATAGGACATCTATGTTATCTATCCATATCAGTTGACATGATAGATATAGATATCCTGAGTGGTTATCCAAATAAGTTTTGAATTTAAATTCAAATTCAAACTTACATGGATAAGGTTCAAAAGGTTTAGGTTCAACAGGTTCAAAGGATCATACTACATGGGCGCCCAATGTCTAACATCTCCCACTCGCACATGAGTTGGCATGACACTGCCACATCTCTATCTCAATCTCTCCAAAAATGAACAATCTCATACTAGCCAATGCACCGTGCGACCGCTGAGAACACCTGCATGTGGGACCTCTATACTAGAAACTCAATATGAGTCAGCATAGAGACATCAACCCAAAATGAACAGAAATAGTGTCTCATGTACCCAGACCCATATAGCTACATTGGTCCAAAAACATCTCTAATCCCTCAAAGAGCATGTTTGACTCTCCTAGGTCCCGCATTATATTCACACCCAATCATCATCCCATAAAGAGCGATGTGAGTTGTCGACAGTGAATATAGAGCAGAGATGTAGAACTAGATGATCTTCCCTTCACCCTCATATCATTCAATTTGAAATTGACCGCTTTCCCAGTAATGTCCCTTAAAGCCGAATCATACATGACCGCAGGCAACATACCAAAGTAGCTAAACATCAACTTCTCATCTTATGACATAGTCAAAGGTCACAAAAGGCACAAAGTGAAGTCATTTAGGGAAAAATGACTTTGAGGACTCACACGGTGAAGAAGTAGGGATCCATTCTTTCACCTCACTAACGAGTCGATAAGCACATGCAGTACAAATGCATATTATAGTGGAGTAACTCTTCCAAAGAGTGATGTTAAACTCACACACCATACAGATCTTAGTCTAGTCGCTCTTAAGCGCACAAGTCGCTTCCTAGCGTCTAACTCGAATTCTCTATTTGCTCGCCTCTCAAGCATCAAATGAGATCTCGCATCTGGCTATCCATAACAGGCACATCATGGAAAACTGGGTACTCTCATATCCATGGTCGGTCTCTAACAAGACCTCATCTTGGCTCCAACCAAGGCGACATAGCTAGTGGGTAATTTTAGCTTCTCTATTTGCTCCAAATACAATAAGCCACTAGTCTCATCTTTACTCGCTACCTAGTGCTAAGGGCGATTGCTCGTGTGAGTGAGCCAATCTTGCCTGCTAACATCAATTTAATTATTTTGTGTATGCTAATTCACAAACCATTGCAAAAAGTAGTAAACATAAATGTGTAATAGAAACAAATATGAATACTAATGGCATAAATATTTCAAAAAAAAATATGAGTTCAACTGAATACACATAAATATATCACCACCTATGTAGTCCTAAAGCCTTAACATGAGTAAGATAAACATCTCTAGCAATGGGCTTAGTCAAAGGGTCCGCAACCATGTGACTCGTAGGGATGTGCTCTAGGATCACTTCTTTCTGCGCCATAATGTCTCTGATAAAGTTGAACCTCACATCAATGTGTTTGGTTATGCCGTGGTATTTAGGATCCTTAGCGTAAACGAGTGCAGCCATGCTGTCACAATGGATAGTCACAGGGTCTGAAGTGTGTGTGACAACATCCAAATGTTGAAGGAATCTCCTCAACCAAACAGCTTCCTGAACGGCAGACGAACAAACCACAAACTCAGCCTCCATAGTCGATAAAGCGATACAGGATTGCTTCTTACTGCTCCAAGAAATAGCACCATCGCTAAGCATGAAAGCATATCCTGAAGTAGACTTACGCTCATCTAAGTCTCCTCCCCAGTCAGCATCACAATAGCCAACTAGATGTAGATATGAACTTTGGTAGCAAAGTGTGTAATCTGCAGCCCCTCTAAGATATCGTAATATCCTCTTAACTGCTTTCCAATGAGCTGGTCCTGGGTTGGATTGGTAACGACTCACCAATCCGACTGCATAACAAATGTCAGGACGCGTACACATCATAGCATACATCAAGCTTCTAACAGCATTTGCATAGGGAACACGGGCCATCTTTTCATTCTCTTCTTGAGTCTTAGGACCCATATCAAGGCTTAGGCTCTCGCCTTTCGCAACAGGAGTGTCAATGGGTTTGCAGCTCTGCATCTGGAATCGCTCTAGGATAGTCTTAATGTAAGTCTCTTGAGACAAACCAAGAAGTCTCCTAGAGCGATCCCTAAGGATCTTAACACCGAGCACATAGCTCGCCTCACCCATGTCCTTCATCTCAAATGTAGAGAACAACCACCTTTTAGGGGCGACAATCATCTCCTTGTCATTTCCAGCCAATAATATGTCATCTACATATAATGACAATATCAAAAAAATGTCCTTGGACTGCTTAACGTACACACAGTGATCTTCATCAATCATCGTAAACCCATTAGAAACAATGGCTCGATGAAATCTCAGATTCCACTGTCTGGATGATTACTTTAAGCCATAAATAGATCGTTGAAGCTTGCAAACTTTGTTTCTAATGGGTTAAACCCATTATAACGATCTATTTTGCACTGTGACTTGTGTGGGTGATACTCATTTTGTAGTATCACTCCACTGCTGTGGTGGTTGTTCACATTCTGAAAGCACGTGATATACCCACGAGATCCTTCACTTCAGACTCTGCTCTCTCCCATAGTCAGTGGAAGGTTATTCGGTTGAGAGAAATCTTTGTACATTAACTCCCGAAAATTAATATTTTGCGCATAAATTAAATTAAATTTTGGATAACTGTCACCTATGGCGCAAGAGATGATTACGAGCATAGCGAATTTTTGATCTTGCGACTTGTGTAATATTGTCACTATTTAATTTAGATTTTTGTGGCAAAATTATATTATGCTAATCAAAATTAATCCCAATACGAATTTATCTCTAAATTGACTTAGCTTATGGGAGTTAATTTGGTTGACCTAGACTTAGTAGAGATATTCAAATGTGAACAATGTAATCCTATTCTTTAGATGAGCAAAAGTCTTGGAGACTTTAGGTCAGACCTTAATTGAGCCAAAGTAAGGAAACATGACTCAAAGTCGCCGTGGTTTTGTTGCCTTGTTTGGTATAATAAAAACTAATGTGTGCGCTATAGTTAGCGGCACGCTACGTAGTTTTGGTTGGCGAGTTTTGGAGTTATGAAATTAGTAGGCCCTTGTAGACGTCCCCGAACGTCCCGGGAGGGAAATCCCGTTTTGTTCACTTGGGCTCACTACAGTTCAGGACTCAATGTCACGGTTCTGTATCTAATCTTGCAGAGTGCAATGCAAGACCGATGAATCATCAAAGAGTCCAAATCTGGCAAATCTTTTTTGAAAACAGATTTTTTGAAAGAAGTGCCAAACATAGACTGCTTTGCCAGATACAGAGTCGCCACCTAAATATTTTATTTTTTTGGGAAAATTTAGGAAATCCTGACTCGTTTGCCTAAGGCCACGTGTCCGTCATCACCAAAGTTGCCTCAGCTCGGGAACTTGGGTACGATTGGGGAAGGTCACTTCATGAGCACCCCCGCTCGCCCGATCAAAGATCGGCCTCTACTAACCATGATATCTAGTTTTGAAAACATTATGCGTTCTTATTCCGGTTATTAGCCTAGATTTACTATGTGATGCGCACAGCATACAAGTGTAGACTAGATCGCCTGAATTGGAACAAAGCATTTCATGTTCATTTTTGGAAGATGGTTTGCTACTCGCAAGTAGACTTAAAATGCAGATTTTGCCACCCTCGGGTGGGCTTAGAAAAGATGGTTTTGCCACCATCTAGTGGGCTTAAAACTCACAGTCGATGATTTGTTCCAATCCAAATAACCCAACCTTCACCCACAGGCACTCAGGCAGTTATATCACATAAGCACATAGCCTCATGGTAAAGCATGCTATCATGGCAACACTCACACGCATGCAAGGATGCTAAAGCATAAAACTTACCGAGTACTCAAAGCCAAAACAAAGAACTAATTAGAAAACATGCATGAATCCTAACTATACTGAGATGCCTAATGCAACACATGCAAAAATGCAACTACAATAGGCTCGGCTATTCTAAGATGGCATATGACGATGCTACAGCTAACACGTATTCAACTTGAAATTGAAATACAATGCAGTTGGTATGATGCGCCGAGACCGGTGCATGCAAAATAGATGAATGAATGCAAACATGCTATCATACTGTATGCTAATTGAAACATGCCCTAATCTAACCATCATAAGTTGGTAAATAAAAGGGAGAAAGACGTGGGGTTGGAAGACATACATCACACGCACGCACACTTATTATAGTTGTGCTCTCGCTCGGAGGGTCCGAATAAATAGTACAGTCCGAATAAATAATTACAGTCCGAATAAGTACAAAGCCCTAATTAATTAACAAATTAACTAGGAAAATAGTAAATTAGCATGCAAGCCCATGGACCGCCTCAGCTTTGTTCCGGATGATGAATGATGCATGCTTGAGTTGCCTTGCGCGGAAATCCAGTGCGATACCCCGGTTTGCCTCTGTTTGCAATTAATCCCGGAATGTTGTGCAAAGCTCTTGAAGAATGTTGATCTTTGATTTACTACAACAGAGAGCAAGAAAGGGGCATGGCAAAGTATTTTCACATATGTATGCTTGCCTCGATCCTCGTACCACCAATCACGCATCTCGATGCATGATGGCCGAGGAGTCGAATTGCACGACTCAATATGAAATGAATGCACATGAAAACACAACAAGACCGAGACTCCATCATGGTTAATCCGGAGTGTCGGTGACCGAGAATTGAGACACGTTCCGTCACTCGAAGTACGAAACATCCCTCGTTTCCCGTGCTTGGGCTAACTCCTATCCCAAACACAATGCAAATGAGATGGCATACACAATGCGACTAACATACAACCTAGCATACGCAATGCTATGAAATGGCATACACAATGCTCGATGTAACATGGCATACACAATGCTCTAACATGCAACCTAGCATACGCAATGCTATGGACCGAAATGGCATACACAATGCAATATGGGCTTACACCAATATGAGTGGACCTCAGCCACACCTATATCAGCGGCCATAAGATGAAAATGAGGCTACCGAAATGCGTGCACACACGCATGCAAACCGAGGACCGAACCTAAGGCACAACATGCAACTCTAACTAGGCATGGCAAGAATGAAGCATGGCATTCAAACATGTAAATTCTAGCATTGAAACATGATGGTAAAAGGTCCTGAAACATGGAAATATGGCACCCGATGCATGAAATAAGCCTCGAAACTCAAAACTAGTCCAATGCATTGAACCACAAGTATACAAAGCAAGCATTATTTGATCATGAAGTCTAAAGACAGAGCCAAGGCAGTCCCAAAACATGCACATTTCCAGTTTAAGGCATGGCCAAAAGATGCTAACATGATGGACTAAAATAGCATGCAACATTGGCTAGCAAACATGGTTTACATGGCATGTATATGAAGCGTATGAGAACTCATCAAACCAGCCAAAAACAGTGAATAAAACATGTCAAAATATGCCCAAATAATCACTGAAATGCAGCCAATGCATGCAAAAATGGTGAGCTCCTTTAGAGGGCCATACAAGGGGTTATTCAACACATATATGATGGACATTCAACAAGGCCAAACCAACTCTGGAAATCAAATATGACAGCCCTAAAACTCACCAAAAAGGGCCTGAAATTGATCAATAAAGCATACAATGGAAGGTCCTCTTGAAAGGCCTTGAGGAGGGTTGTTCCATACATGCATCAGGGACATAAAATATGGCCAAAAAGGCCTTGGACAGAGCTAAGGTAGATCTCAAAACCCTCAGAATGAGGCCTAAAACATGACTTCGATGCATGCAAAATAGGGTCCCTTTGGAAGGCCCAAAAGACCACCAAACAAGACAAGGAGAGAGGGGGTCGCCCCCCTCTGATTTTGGCCTTCAAGAAAACACCTAAGCCACTAAAAATCTACTGGATTTCAGTGACTAAGAGGCCAAGCCATGGCCAATGCAAGAGCTCTAATGCATAGCCCTAATCATAAAGTGATGAAGCATGCACAGGGGGGAAGATGACTCCAAACAGCAAAGAGACCTTAATCAAACTTAAAGAAGAGGTCAAAAAAAGACTTTTTTTAGTTTAGGTCGAGGTCCAAAAGGGCTCACAAGTAAGACTAATATATCATGCAAAAACAGCCCTAAAAGAGAGATTGAACAAACAAGGCAGTAAATGACTTCAAATAGTGCCCTTAAACAAAGTTGAAGAGTAGCTCAAAATATGACACTTTACAGTTTATGGCAAATCTCGAATATGCTCACAAGTAGGTCTAAGATATGATGCAAAAAAAGGCCTACAAAGAGGGGTAAAGCATGCAAGGGTGTAGGAGGCCTCAAACAGAAAAGTGTCCTTATACAATCTTCAAGAGGAGCTCAAAATATGACACTTTTTAGATTATGACAAAGTCCAAAAATGCTTGCAAGTATGGCTTATAAATGAAGCAAGAAAAGGCAAGAAAAAGGGAAATGGAAACTTACCCTTGAAGAGCAGCTTTCCAGCAGCTTTTGATCCAAGATTCTGAGCTTTCAACCTTTGCAAATGGCCTCCAAGATGCTGGAATGGATGATGGAGGTGTTATGCTATGAGTTGGTGTGTAAATGGTGCAAGGACAAGGGTGTTTTGAGGCTTGGATGAGAGAGATATGGAGGATTGTATGCAAATGCTCCAGCTGGTTTTTCTAACCCTTGAAAATGGAGCTCAAGGGTTGGTTTTATAGAGGGAGGAGGGTGAGGCTTCTTAGAGAAGCTAAAGAGGGGGGTTCAAGGCCTCTAAAGGAAGCTTGACCAAAGGGGTCAAGTTTCTTGAAGAAGCTAACCCAAAAGGGTCAAGCTTCCTCAAGAAGCTTGACCAAAGGGGCCAAACCACCTTGAAACCAAGCAAAGGGAGTCAAAACCACCTAAAATGGACCAAAAACAAGGACAAACCCTCGGGCAGTGGATCTGGTGCGAAACAGCTGGCACAGCTGGAATGCACCTGGAGAGACAAACCTGGCCAACTAGGTTCAAAAGGTCCAGGTGGCCGGCCGGCCACCTCCCTTGGTCGGCCGGCCAGGGGTCAAAAGGGGCAAGAATAATTGCTGGCCGGCCACCCCAGAAAGGTGGCCTCCCAGGTGAGTGCAACACAGCTATGTGGAGAAAAACCAGAAAATGTGGTTCATGAGAGAGAAAAAATAGCTTTTTAGAGGGGTTCAAAAGGGTCAGGAGGAATTACTGGTCAGCCTACTAAGATTGGTGGCCTCCCAGGTGTGTACAACACAATGGTGTGGCGGAAAGTCAGAAAAAGTGGCCCGGGAATGGGAAAAACCAGCTTTCTAGTAAGAAAAACGGGCGACGAAGGGCAATGAAGAGAAAAAGCTGGTTTTTCAGAAAATTACTGGCCTCCCAACCTCCTACAACCTTCCTAACAATGAAAATAAGGTCTCTGCCAAAAAAGAACCCAAACCGATGCAAAACGAAGGTTCGGGGGCCAAAACGCGCGGCCCGGGGCCCCAAAAACTGACTACTAAGCACTGGAGGTGGCGTTTGACCACGAAGTTGGTCTCTCGGGTCACAGTGTCCCTTGAAAGGGGGGAAACAAGGTGCATGCCAAAAACCGGAGCAAACGGAGGTGGTTAAGCGGTCCCGAACCGAGGCACACGGCCGACGGCTCCGAAAAATTGAAAACCGGGCTCCAAACGGGAAAAATGGCCTGCGACCACGAAACGTAGCCCACGGCCACTGAAAGACGGTCTACGAGACCTCTCCTTCCCTTCGGGAAGAGAAAACAGAGGAAACAGGGCTTGGTTCGCAAACCGAGGTAAGGCACAAAAGAGTTCGGAAGTCCGGAGGCAAGGTTCGCGGCCGAGACTCCGCAACTTCAGAACGAGCACAATATGCAACATCACAAAGCGCTCAATCGGTGACGTCTGAGTCTTAAGGTTGGTCAAAAATGGGGTGTCTACATCCTAAATAGATCTGTATATGATCTTGACTAATGAGCTGAGCGGATTGACTTTGTAATTTGACTTGTAATGATGTTGCATCATTGAATGAAGTAACATTCAAGAGTCAAGTCATCCAAGAAATGCGAGCTTAAATGAATTTGTCATTAAGTGTAAGATGAGTAGCTAGTATGAGTAGTGTTTTACTCTCTATCCAACTATTGGGAATGGATGGAGCAAAATTTCACGCACTATAATAGTGTGCATTAAAGTATCACTTGTAGTTAAAAGATTAGCGCTTAGTAGCAGCAAAATCTATTAACACTAAGTGAAAAGACTAGCGCCAAGTGGCTGCAAAATCTATTAGCATTGCCAACTTGTCTAAGTCTGGACACTTACTGTTTCCACACTTGAGTGTGAGACATGAGGAGGTGCTTCTTTGTATGGTTCCTTAGCTAGGCTAACATTTTTGAATAACGTTTACCACTAAGCGCAAACATTGCAGCATAGTAATGAAAAGGTCAAGGCCGACAAGGTTGTTATGACTCTAAGAATTCGACGCATGGCTCGTGAGAGCATTGTGTTGAATTAGACTCTTTAGCCTAATTCGCGCTTAAGTTACTTCGGGAGTTGTCATAGATTGATAGCTTATTCTCTTCTTCTTATGGATAGTAGAATTAATTGCAAGTAACTATGAAGCGAGAAACAGAGATAGCAAGAGGAGTATAGTCATTTTTCAACTAGATGCAGTAAAGTGTATGGAGAATAAAATTGACTTGAAGGTGTAGGGGATTAGCACTTACTAGTTAAATTTGCGACTTAGGCGCACTTGATATCTCCATGACATCCTTTTATGATCTAGTAAATATGAATTAGTCGTGAGTCATTACCTAGTTGGGGCTAAACCTTTAAAACTTGTCTTCGAGAACTCACACATTAAGATGATTGGAATTAGTTTATGACATTGGTCATGAACCGGTGGCTTATTATACTTAATCACATTAATGAGATGATGACAAGATGGTTTGAATAGGCCCTCTCGGGCCCACTCGCTTGTGACATCATGCTCTCATGTGAATGTATAACTTTGTTCGCAATGGTTGCGCACAAGTAAGTAGGAAAGTCGTAGAAGGTCATTTGTATTGGCGCATTTAGTCCACTATGATATTTGTGACTAGATATGTGTAAGGGTATGATAGCTAAGCTTAAATCTCGACAAATTTATAGATTACGATACGCCTCTGAGTCGAGACTATTTGATCTCCCATAAGTCAAAAGTTTTGAGATAATTTTTGACGTTGCACATATAAGGTCGAGATGTTAGAAATTGGGCGCCCATGTGACATGACCCTTTGAACCTTTTGAACCTGAACCTTTTGAACCTTATCTATGTAAGTTTGAATTTGAATTCAAAACTTATTTGGATAACCATTCAGGATATCTATATCTACCATATCAATAGATATGGATAGATGGATAGATAGATGTTGGTTATTATATTTGATTATATACATCTGATATGATGGGAATAATATATCGATATCAGATACGTTATGTTGTTTTTACCCATAACCTTTTTCCCAGACTCTCTCTCTAACTCTCTCCCATATGAGAATGATCCAGTTTCTGCACTGTGACTTGTGTGGGTGATACTCATTTTGTAGTATCACTCCACTGCTGGGTTGGTTGTTCACATCCTGGAAGCATGTGATTTACCCACAAGATTCTTCGCTTCAGGCTCTACTAAAAGGTATGACTATGAAATTTTTCATCCGCTGCGTTTTATACTTTGATTTACATTAGTATCAGAGCCAATATGGGTATTTTCGTACTTATTTTTATGCATTAAAATATGTGTATATTTTTATATAAATATATATACATGATATATGCATGAATATAAATAAAGGAGGAAGATGTCCACTCTCATTAGATTAAGAGCATAAAATATCTCTTTTTTATGTTCATTAAATGTCATTTTTAATGCCATAAATGTATTTATTTTGGAAAATGGAGTCTGGCAGTACCGAAATTGGACCATAAAACACTTTGGAAGGCGGCGCATGGGCCTCAAGCGCCATCTGACACCGTCAGCGGCTCTCACGCGCCTCTACGCGCTCTCACGCGCTACTACGCGCGCACTGCCTGCGTTTTCACGCGCGCGTCGGGCGCTGAGCCACGCGCTGCGCCGTGCGCTGAGTTGTCTGCTGAGCCGCGCGCTGAGTCGTGCCGTTTTTTCTCCGCCGGCTTGGCTACTAATGTTAAGGGTCTGTTTGTTTTTTTTAATATTCAAAATTGCGTTAAATGGTCATAAGTAATTCGTTGTAGCTTTGTTTTAAGCGTGGTTAGTACTGTTAGACTCAGAATTAAATTTTCTATCTTCTATAAAATTTTCAAAATTTTATGAAAAAAATATTTTTCTTGAAATAATAATTCGTTATTTCTGCTTTAAATTGCATCTGGTGTTGCATGATTAAGTTTTTGGGGCTGAATTTTTTATTGTAGACTACTGTTGTAGTTTACTATTTACTGGTATGGTTATTGCATTTTACCAGATTCTGGAATATTTATTTCTAATTTTATGTGTGTTTATTAGTTATTTAAAATTCCAAAAAATACCAAAAAATTTCAGAAAATTTCAGAAGTGATATACTTTCTGTTATGACATAATTTGAATATTAAATACAATATATTGTTATTTTTTTGCCTAGAATTTCTAATATGTTGTAATTAGAATAGCATGATTAATTGTTTTTTATTTTAATTCCATTATTAAATGTAACATAGCATGTATTGATTGTGAATCTACATTATGATACTATTGTATGGAATTAGAATATTTTATCATGTTTTTTAGACATGCCATAATCAGTGGAAGGTTGTTCGGTTGAGAGAAATCTTTATAGATTTACTCCCGAAAACTAATATTTTGCGCATGAATTAAATTAAGTTTCGGATAATTGTCACCTGTGGCACAGGAGATGATTACGAGCGTAACGGATTTTCGATCTTGCGACTTGTGTAATATTGTCACTATTTAATTTAGATTTTCGTGGCAAAATTTTATTATGCTAATCAAATTAATCCCAATGCGAATTTCTCTCTAAATTGATTTAGCTTATGGAAGTTAATTTGGTTGCGATAAGCATATACAACAAAATCCTCCATGTGCGCCTCACATGAAGTGATTCAAGATCACTACCTCTTGCACAATAACCTCTCTAAAGATATTTTGGTGACCAATTTGCGTTCATTCTTGATGCGCCCAACTAGCGCATTGAATCTTACAAGGAGCAAATTAATATACTACTAGTAAAGCATTCTATCCACGGTTTAATGAGCAAGGTCAATGTCTAAACAACTCAATTGACCATTTACCAAAGATAACACTTATCATGCCGAATACGCCTACATAGCGTATTTTAGGCTCCCATAACAAAGAAAAGATCAAGGAATATAGGCCATATGTTTCTCCCAAAGACAATCCGAGGATTCACTCAATAGCTAAGGCTCTGGCTTTTACCGATAGGTAAGTCAATGGGTTTGCAATTTTGCATCTAGAATCGTTCTAGGATATTCCTCATGTAAGTCATCAAAGACAAAACAGGAATTCTCCCAAAACAATCCCTAAGGATCATGCATCCGAGCATATAAATTACATCACCCATGTCCATCATATCTAAAACAGAGGACTGCCCACCCTAGGTGGCGACAACCCTATAAATTCCTGGCGCATAATGACTAAGTAAGGAAAAACTTCTTTGGGACCATTGATCATGCCTCAGTGGTCTTCATCGATCATCGTTGGCCTATCATGGCTTGACGAAATCTAAGAACCACTATTTGGATAACTATTTTAGGCTGTAAAAGATTTATTGGAACTAGCAACCTTTTTGCGCTTCTAACTTTTCACCATAAAAGCAGAAGGTAAATCCCTACGGATCTACTTATCCAATTCTCCAATGAGAAAGTTGGGTCATAATGTCCACAAATCAATGTTCCGAACTTATGCCAATCATAGCCTAAGCCAAAATAACCTCACTCCCCAGGAGGAAGTCTTCTCATGGTCTACACTTTCCTCAATGGTGCGACTTTTCAGTATCTAGCGAGCCTTATGCCTCAACAATGACTATCCAAATTACGCATAACTTTAGAACAGTTTCACATCATAATGGAAAGTCAACCAAATTATAGAAATGGTTAATCCTCAAAGACTTTGTCTTCAACTGCGCAACATTGATCCACTTTCTAAAAACAGGGGACTAGAGCCTTTGGCATTATCCTAGGCTCTTTATCATCTTGCGGAGCAATCATGAATGTTTCCCTCTCAATCACCCAGTGATGATGTGAAAAATTTTCACATTTGTTACCACTCAACAAAGAATGTAGAGTATTCTTCTCTAATGGAGTAATCCACTAGTAAGCACATCGCTCCCACTGTCCCTAGGATATTGAAAATTTCTCTCCATTCTCAACTAGGCTACATAAAGCGCTATGATTAGGATTCTCTATCTTATAGAGTTCCAAAACTCTATTCACGTCACCTTTACTAAGAAAACTTTATGTGACTTAGTTACACTACCACAAAGTTGCTTACCTATATGCACATGACCCGGAGGGTTTACATGACCGCATACAATAATGCGCCACATGACCCTATGTGTTTACAAGACAGTATACAATAATGCGCTATAGAACCCTAGGTCTTAACTTCGCAACCTTATGAGAAGTAAAATAAAGATAAGTTACTTAACGGTTACAAATCGCCCATAGATGGCTCACCGCTAACCCATTACTCAAATGGAGTGTAAAATCTGATATGGAGGGCACTTAGTTAGGGATATAGGAAACAAACTAGTGCAATTCCCAATTGGGAAACATTTTGCACCATTATTCACCTAATATTAACAATATTTAATTCCTTATCTCTACTACACCATTGTGTTGTTGAGTACAAGGAATAATCAATTTTCTAAGCATCCATTTCTCTTCACAGAGCTTTCTAAAAAATAACTCAAATAGATAATCGCCACCTTGGTCAAAACTAAAAGCACAAAAGCTCTTATCTAATTGATCTCGACCTTATATGTGCAATGTCAAAAATCATCTCAAAACTTTTGACTTATGGGAGATCAAATAGTCTTGACTCAGATGCGTATCGTAATCTATAAATGTGTCGAGATTGAGGCTTTGCTATCATACCCTTACACATATCTAGTCACAAATATCATAGTGGACTAAATGCGTCAATACAAATGACCTTCTACGGCTTTCCTACTTACTTGTGCGCAACCATTGCGAACAAAGTTATACATTCACATGAGAGCATGATGTCACAAGCGAGTGGGCCCGAGAGGGCCTACTCAAACCATCTTGTCATCATCTCATTAATGTGATTAAGTATAATAAACCACCGGTTCATGACCAATGTCATAAACTAATTCCAATCATCTTAATGTGTGAGTTCTCGAAGACAAGTTTTAAAGGTTTAGCCCCAACTAGGTAATGACTCACGACTAATTCATATTTACTAGATCATAAAAGGATGTCATGGAGATATCAAGTGCGCCTAAGTCGCAAATTTAACTAGTAAGTGCTAATCCCCTGCACCTTTGAGTCAATTTTATTCTCCATACACTTTACTGCATCTAGTTGAAAGATGACTATACTCCTCTTGCCATCTCTGTTTCTCGTTTCATAGTTACTTGCAATTAATTCTACTATCCACAAGAAGGAGAGAATAAGCTATCAATCTATGACAACTCCCGAAGTAACTTAAGCGCGAATTAGGCTAAAGAGTCTAATTCAACACAATGCTCTCACGAGCCATGCGTCGAATTCTTAGAGTCATAACAACCTTGTCGGCCTTGACCTTTTCATTACTATGCTGCAACGTTTGCGCTTAATGGTAAACGTTATTCAAAAATGTTAGCCTAGCTAAGGAACCATAAAAAGAAGTACCTCCTCATGTCTCACACTCGAGTGTGGAAACAGTAAGTGTCCAGACTTAGACAAGTTGGCAATGCTAATAGATTTTGCAGCCACTTGGCGCTAATCTTTTTACTTAGTGTTAATAGATTTTGCTGCTACTAAGCGTTAATCTTTTAACTTCAAGTGATACTTTAATGCACACTATTATAATGCGTGAAATTTTGCTCCATCCATTCCCAACAGTTGGATAGAGAGCAAAACACTGCTCATACTGGCTACTCATCTTACACTTAATGACTAATTCATTTAAGCTTGCATTTCTTGGATGACGTGACTCTTGAATGTTACTTCGTTCAATGATGCAACATCATTACAAGTCAAATTACAAAGTTAATCCGCGCAGCTCATCAGTCAAGATCATATACAGATCTATTGAGGGCTTACTAATTTCATAACTCCAAAACTCGCCAACCAAAACTACGTAGCGTGCCGTTAACCATAGCGCACACATTAGTTTTTATTATGCCAAACAAGGCAACAAAACCACGGCGACTTTGAGTCATGTTTCCTTACTTTGGCTCAATTAAGGTCTGACCTAAAGTCTCCAAGACTTTTGCTCATCTAAAGAATAGGATTACATTGTTCACATTTGAACATCTGTACTAAGTCTAGGTCAACCAAATTAACTTCCATAAGCTAAGTCAATTTAGAGAGAAATTTGTATTGCGATTAATTTTGATTAGCATAATATAATTTTGCCACAAAAATCTAAATTAAATAGTGACAATATTACACAAATCGCAAGATCGAAAATCCGCTATGCTCGTAATCATCTCTTGCGCCACAGGTGATAATTATCCAAAATTTAATTTAATTTATGCGTAAAATATTGATTTTCGGGAGTTAATCTACAAAGATTTCTCTCAACCGAATAACCTCCCACTGACTATGCCATGTCTAAAAGCATGATAAAAAATTCTAATTCTATACGATAGCATCATAATGTAGATTCACAACCAACTCATGCTATGTCACAATTAATAATGGAATTTAAACAAATAACAATTAATCATGCTATTCTAATTACAACATATTAGAAACTCTAGGAAAACACAACAATATGCTGTATTTAATATTCATATTATGCCATAACAGAAAGTATATCACTTCTGAAAATTTCTAGAATTTTTTGGTATTTTCTAGAATTTTAAATAACTAATAAACACACATAAAATTAGAAATAAATATTCCAGAATCTGGTAAAATGCAATAACCATACCAGTAAATAGTAAACTACAACAATAGTCTACAATAAAAAATTCAGCCCCAGAAACTTAATCATGCAACATCAGATGCATTTTAAAGCAGAAATAATGAATTATTATTTCAGGAAAAATATTTTTTATTTTCAGAAATTTTTTAAAATTTTACAGAAGACAGAAAATTTAATTCTGAGTCTAACGGTACCAACCACGCTTAAAACAAAGTTATAACGAATTAATTATGACTATTTAACGCGATTCAGAATTTAAAACAAAACAAACAGCGCCTTAGTACCAGCAAGCAAGCCAGCCAAGCCGCGGAGGAAAAACGGCGCGGCACAGCAGCGGTTCAGCGAGCGGCTTAACACGCAGCTTAGCGCGTGGCTCAGCACGCTGCTCAGCGCACGGCGTGCGTGCGTGTGTGGCGCGGACGGCGCGAGCGTGGACAGCGCCGTTGAGCACGCGTGACGGGGCGTAGAGGCGCGTCGGAAGTGCGTCTGGCGCGTGTCAGTGCATGGAAGCCGCTCACGGCGTTAGGTGGCGCGTGAGGCCCACGCTCCGTCTTCCAAGGTGTTTTTTGATCTAACTTCGGTACTACCGGACTCCATTTTTCAAAATAAATTCATTCATGGCATTAAAAATGACATTTAATGAACATAAAAATGAGGTATTTTATGCTCTTAATCTAATGAGAGTGGATATCTTCTTCCTTTACTAATATTTATGCATATATCATGTATATATATTTATATAAAAATATACACATATTTTAATGCATAAAAATAAGCACGAAAATACCCATATTGGCTCTGATACCAATTTAAATCAAAGTATAAAACGTAGCGGATGAAAAATTTTATAGTCATACCTTTTAGTAGAGCCTGAAGCGAGGAATCTCGTGGGTAAATCACGGGCTTCCAAGATGTGAACAACCAACCCAGTAGTGGAGTGATACTACAAAATGAGTATCACCCATACAAGTCACAGTGCAGAAGCTGGATCGTTCTCATATGGGAGAGAGTTAGAGAGAGAGTCTGGGAAAAAGGTTATGGGTAAAAACCACATAACGTATCTGATTCGATATATTATTCCCATAATATCAAATGTATATAATCAAATATAATAACCAATATCTTTCTATCTATCTATCCATATCTATTGATATGATAGATATAGATATCCTGAATGGTTATCCAAATAAGTTTTGAATTCAAATTCAAACTTACATGGATAAGGTTCAAAAGGTTCAGGTTCAAAAGGTTCAAAGGGTCATGCCACATGGGCACCCAATTTCTAATGAGTTCAACTGAATACACATAAATATATCACCACCTACGTAGTCCTAAAGCCCTAACATGAGTAAGATAAACATCTCTAGCAATGGGCTTAGTCAAAGGGTCTGCAACCATGCGACTCGTAGGGATGTGCTCCAGGATCACTTCTTTCTGCGCCACAATGTCTCTAATAAAGTTGAACCTCACATTAATGTGTTTGGTTCTGCCGTGGTATTTAGGATCCTTAGCGTAAACGAGTGCAACTGTAACAACCCTCGCCACTGCTTACCGATTAATTACTGATTACTGTAAACCGAGACTAATTATGATGGGTAATTGAACTGGTTGAAATACCGAACTGACTGACTGAAATCTGGAACTAAATTGATTGAATATGTTAGTTAAATTGCGTTCCTATCTGTTGCCTGTTTGATTATCTGTTTGTGTTTTATGTTTAAACTGCAAATTGAAGGCCTTATTGGCGGCTAAATCTAAAATTGATTGATGTTCTGTGTTAATTAGATTTTATGTAATTTTATGGTGTAATTATCTGAAAAGTGATTTGGTATGATTAAATTAGACTAAATAAGTTAAATTGCATTGTTGGACTTATTTACCGAAATGCCACTCTAGTGGCCCACTACCTAGACTATATTTGAGCCTCATTACACTTAAACAACACAATTTCATCAGCCCCTTTTCTTGCACAAACCGACCAAGAGAAAGAGAGAGTGAGAGAATTGAGTTCAATTTGTTGATTTGCTTGGGGAATTAAAGAAATTGAAGGATAATTGTCTAATTGAGCCTCCATACCTTTAATTCAAGACTTAAGGTAGATTTCTTGCCATCTTGTTTATGTTTTGTGTTGACTCTTGCATGATCCATGAGCCTCTAGTGATTTAAGTCTAAAATTGGTCCTAATATGTTGAATTGGAGCTTAAGTCATGCATGCATGTCTATATTGATGAATTTTGAGATGAATTCATAGAAATTGTTACATGCATGTTCATATTAGAGTTTTAGTGCATGAATTTATCATGTTTTGAAAAGATTGACTCATTTGAGCAAGTAAATGAAGCTTTGAATTGATTTAAACTCTTGCATGTGACACATTCATCATGTTCTTGAAATATTGTTTGAAATCATGTTAAATTGATCTTCCTTTGGGGCTTTGATTTTACAATTGAGCTTTGAATCATGTTAAATTATGAGTTTTGAAGAGTTTTCTGGAAAATTAGCCCAAGAGGATTGGTTTTGATACATTGGAACTTGTTTTGAACTTGGAAGTTCACATCTGGAAATTCCAGATTTTGGACTCCCGCTCGAGCGGGGAAAGTGGCGCTCGAGCGAGAAATTCGTGCTTCCAGTACTTTACACTGTTTTACAGTCCGCTCGAGCGGGGTAATTGGCGCTCGAGCGGGACCTTGTGTCTTACACTCGAGCGGCTATAAAGCGCCCATTGAGCGTGATTTTCAAGCATCCAGTACTTTTTGGCATGTTTTACAGTCTGCTCAAGCGGAGTAACTTGCGCTCGAGCGTAGTATTTTGTTTGCCTTAACGCTCAAGCGGGGTAACCTGCGCTCGAGCGGGACCCCTGTTTTCTAAAAATTTTGAAAAATGTTTTAAAGTGTATCTTTGCATCCTCATTCCATTCTAGGCATTCTTAGGCCTAGTTTAAGGCATCTTAATGAGGATATAGATGTAGAACACACCGAGGCAATTAGAGATTAAGTTATTGTCTTTCCCAACTGTGTAGCTTAGTGTGTGTTCATTCTGTTAACTGTGTAGGGTTGGCGACTGAAGACGCGCTCTAGCTTACTGTAGCCCAGAACTCTGTGAGTAACAACTGTGTAAAGATATGTTCAAAAATGATTATCTTCTGAACCATTGAACTGTACTGTTTCTGAACTGCTACTGTTAACTGAATGAATGTATGTCCTATATTCTGAACTGTATTGTGGCATCCTTAGCAACTACTGTTACTAACTGTTAATGTTACAGAGATCTCTGTCGGTTCCCTTGTTGGAACCACTACTGTTTACTGATTGATGGCCATCATTTACTGCTCGGTCTTTCAAGACCTACTGTACTGTATGGTCTTTTTAGACCTACTGCTTACTGTACTGCTATGCTAATGGATGTACCACATATGACTATTTACTGTACTGAACAACTGATATACTGATTGAAATGAACTGTTTTCATTACTGTAAGGACATTTATTCTAAACCCCTTTACGCAGTATGTTATTCACTGAGCTTTAGCTCACTGTTTATATATATATATATATATGTAGGTGTTCAGGCACCAGACCGGAGCTAGGAGCGTAGGTTAGACTCCTTTTTGTCAAGCCAGCTACTGTGCCTCACTGCGAGGTTCCGAGCCTGCCAAGTTATGGCTTAGGGGTGTTTTAGTCCCCTGTCTGTCTCTGTATCTGTCTAGTTTACTATATTTATTGTATAGACTGTTACTACTATTTAATAGGGATTAGGTCCCTGAACTGAATGATTGTATATATGTACATACTGTTTTGTCACTGACTGTATATATCTATGAAAAGTCTTTTTGCATACAGACTGTCATAGCTCATTGGACATTGTTTATTTACTGTTTTGGCTTCCGCCATGCCCCTGTACTCTGTTTTACTGTATTACTGTTAAGTAGGCCTTCGGTAATCTCGGATTACTGGCCGGTTACAGTGCTAAACCCATAGGGGCGGGTTTGGGTCGTGATAGCAGCCATGCTGTCGCAATGGATAGTCACAGGGTCTGAAGTGTGTGTGACAACATCCAAATGCTGAAGGAATCTCCTCAACCAAACGGCTTCTTGAACGGCAGATGAACAAGCCACAAACTTAGCCTCCATAGTTGATAAGGCGATACAGGATTGCTTCTTATTGCTCCAAGAAATAGTACCATCGCTAAGCATGAAAGCATATCCTGAAGTAGACTTACGCTCATCTAAGTCTCCTCCCCAGTCAGCATCACAATAGCCAACTAGATGTAGATCTGAACTTTGGTAGCAAAGTGTGTAATCTGCAGTCCCTCTAAGATATCGTAATATCCTCTTAACTGTTTTCCAATGAGCTGGTCCTGGGTTGGATTGGTAACGACTCACCAATCCGACTGCATAACAAATGTCAAGACGCGTACACATCATAGCATACATCAAGCTTCCAACAGCATTTGCATAGGGAACACGGGCCATCTTTTCATTCTCTTCTTGAGTCTTAGGACCCATATCAAGGCTTAGGCTCTCGCCTTTCGCAACAGGAGTGTCAATGGGTTTGCAGCTCTGCATTTGGAATCGCTTTAGGATAGTCTTAATGTAAGTCTTTTGAGACAAACCAAGAAGTCTCCTAGAGCGATCCCTAAGGATCTTAACGCCGAGCACATAGCTCGCCTCACCCACATCCTTCATCTCAAATATAAAGAACAACCACCTTTTAGTGGCGACAATCATCTCCTTGTCATTTCCAGCCAATAATATGTCATCTACATATAATGACAATATCAGAAAAATGTCCTTGGACCGCTTAATGTACACACAGTGATCTTCATCAATCATCGTAAACCCATTAGAAACAATGGCTCGATGAAATCTCAGATTCCACTGTCTGGATGATTGCTTTAAGCCATAAATAGATCATTGAAGCTTGCAAACTTTGCGCTCCTGACCTACTGCCACAAAGCCTTCTGGTTGATCCATATAGATCTCTTCATCCAATTCTCCATTGAAAAATGCAGTCTTAACGTCCATCTAATATAGCTTTAAGTCCAACTGAGCTACTATGGCCAGGATTAGGCGAATAGAGGCAAACCTTACAACTGGTGAAAAAGTTTCCTCATAGTCCACACCCTCTCGTTTGGTGTAACCTTTCGCCACTAGGCGAGCCTTATATCTTTCTATGGAACCATCCGTTTTGCGCTTGATTTTGAGAACCCATTTGTTTCCAATAGTCTTGCGCCCTGGCGGCAAATTAACCAAGTCCCAGACATGATTTTTCTTCATAGACTCTATTTCTTCATCCATTGCAGTACTCCATTCTTTACTAGTAGGGGATGAGAGAGCCCCTTTAGATTCTTAGGCTCCATTTCATCACTCAGAGCAATCATGAATGCTTCCCCTTCAATCTCAAAACGACGACTGGGTATTGCTCCACGTTTGCTTCTACGTAGTTGAGAATCCTGAGAATCCTCATCCATTGGATCTAATCCATGGGCAGGTAGATTGCTCCCACTGTCCCTAGGAGCTTAAGGGATTATCTCCTCATTCTCTACTAGGCTACTAGGTGCGCCTTCAAGTAGATCCTCCATCTCATAGAGTTCTACTTTTCTAATTACCTCACCTCTGCTAGGGAAATCCTCCCCTAGGAAATCCACATCTCGTGACTCAATTTCAGTCACACTTCCATCCTGATGCTCCCCAACAAACACATAGCCCTTAGAATGCTCACTATAGCGAATGAACATACACTTCTTTCCTCTAGGGCCCAACTTCCCAAACTTATGAGAAACGTTGTGTATGTAAGCTGCCGAACCCCAAGGCCGCAAATTGCCCAAATCAGGCTTTTTGCCAGTCCATATCTCATATAGGGTGGAAGGAACTGATTTAGAGGGCACACGGTTAAGGACGTAGGCAGCAGTCAACAAAGCATCTCCCCAATAAGAAATGGGAAGATTAGCTTGCGCTATCATTGATCTAACCATGTCAAGCAATGTGCGATTCCTTCTCTCTGCTACACCATTTTGCTGCGGAGTCCTAGGAATTGTCAATTGCCTGATAACTCCTTTTTTCTCACAGAGCACTTTAAATTTCTCAGATAGATACGTCCTCGGTCAGTCCTTAGAGCCTTAATGCTATTGTCTAATTGATTCTCAACCTCATTAACATACCGTCTAAAGCAATCCAATGCTTATAACTTGTGAGAAATCAAATAGACATGACCAAAACGCGTGCAATCATCTATAAATGTGATGAAATAAGGGGCTTCATGCCTTGCCCTCACATTCATTGGTCCACATATATCAGAATGAATAATTTGTAATGGGATATATGCCCTTATGGCTTTCCTAAATGGTTTCCTTGTTGCCTTACCAGCAAGACAGTGCTCACAAGTAGGCAAAGTGACTCTAGCGAGTGGGCCTAAAAGACCTTCTCTAGCCAATCTAGTCATCCTGTCTTGCCCTATGTGGCCTAATCTAGCATGCCATCTCATAGAATCATTATCACAAAAAGATGCAATATTCGAAACAGAGCCATTGGCATTTTTATTATAACTAGAATCATCCACATCCAAAACTAAAAAATCGTCTGAAAGATAACCAAAACCATAAAAAATTGTTCCCAAATAAATGCTAACACCATTATTCTCAAAACAAAAGCTAAAACCAAGGCTCATCATGCTAATAACTGAAACTAAGTTTCGCTGAATATCCGGAACATAAAGAACATCATGAAGATACAAGGTGTGCCATCGTCGCATTTCCAGCTTGTATGTGCCAATGCCAAGCACCTCCACACTGGACTCGTTCCCCATGTAAACTTTTCTGCTCCCAGCAGGTACTCAGCGATACTCAACGAACCCTACTCTGTCCCTCGCGATGTGGTCTGTTGCTACGGAGTCTACAACCCAAAAATGAGGAGAATGAGCAATTAATGCTTGACTAGACACAAAGCATTGAATGCGAGAAATTAAGTAAGGGAGTACCTTCTTCTGCTTAGGGCAATCCCGAGCGAAATGTCCTTCTCTGTTACAGTTAAAGCATGTCAATTTAGCCTTTACCTTCTTGCCATCTCTCTTGCCCCTACGCTTGAAATTTCTAGCACCATTGGGCTTTAGCGCAGCTACTGCTTGCTTCTTAGGGGCACCTTTTGCTTTTCCACGTTTGAACTGAGAAGTCCTACGTGAGCTCGACTCAACCACCATAGCAGAACCATCAGACTTAGCCGCTTCAAGGCGCTCAGCCTCTAGCTCCAAATGACGCGATATGTCTTCGAATGTTTTCACACTCTCATTATGCATCATGTTCTGCTTCATCTGCTCCCAAGAATTTGGCAAAGAGCGAATCACAGCTTGTACTTGCTGCTCTTGAGTCAAATTGTGCCCAGCAGCTGCAAGCTCATGTATCATGGCTGACATGACCCTCAAATGCTTTTTCATCGAGTGATGCGCCCTTTTCTGATATGAGTCAAACTTCATAGTCAGCCCACGTAGCTTTGCCAAAGAGGTAATACCAAACTTTTGCTTGAGAGCTTCCCACATCTCAAATGCAGTCAGGCAATGCTCAAACTCACTAATCAAGTCGTTGTGCATGCTGCTCAACATAGTAAAGCGTGCACACCGATCTTTGTTACGCTAAGTCTGAAAGACTTCAAGATCACGACGATGTTGAGCTGTATTGCCCTACTCTGGCTCAACAATCACTTGTTCAAGTATGGTCAACACTTCTTGCTCATTGAGGAGGTATTGGATCTTACGGCGCCATATATCATAATTGTCGCCATCCAATTTCTCTCCCTTAGTTAAGTCTGCCACCACTGTCTTAGCAGCCGTTTCTACATACAGAGTAAACAAATGCGCAGGGGATATTAATGATAGCAACAAAAAAAAATATTTTGCAGCAAAAAAAAAAACTAAATTAAATAATGATAATATTACACATGTCTCAAGATCGAAAATTTGCTATGCTCGTAATCATCTCTTGCGCCTCTAGTGATAATTATCAAAATTTAATTTAATTCCATGCGCAAAAAACAATCAATCTCCCACTATATATGACATATACAAAGCATGATAAATTCCATACAATAGCATCTTAATGTAAATTTACAAATAACTCATGTTATATTCATTTAATAATGGAATTCAAATAAATAAATAAATAACTAATCATGCTTCTTTAATTGCAACATATTACAAACCCTAAGAAAATATGCTGTATTCAATATTCATAATAAAACGTACATCATTCTGAAATTTTCTGGAATTTTTCTGGAATTTTAAATAACTAATAAATACACATAAAATTAGAAATAAAAATTCCAGAATCTGATAAACTAAAACAATTATACCAGTAAATAGTAAAACTTTTCAGTAGTCTACAATAAAAATTTCAACCCCAGAAAATTATTCATGCAACACCAGAAGCATTTTAAAGCATAAATAATGAATTATTATCACAGAAAAATACTTTTTATTTTCATAAAATTTTCAAACTTTTACAGAATATAGAAAATTTAATTCTGAGTCTAACAGTACTAACCACACATAAAACAAATCTATAACGAATTAATTATGACCTTTTAACGCGATTCAGAATTTAAAACAAAACAAACAGCGGCTTAGTACCAGCAGCCAAGCCGGCGGAGGAAAAACGGCGTGGCTCAGAACGCGGCTCAGCCCACGGCGCGTGTGCGTGGCGCAGACGGCGCGCGCATGGACAGCACCGCTGACGCTCGCGTGATGGCGCGTAGAAGCGCGTCGGGCGCGTGGCAGTGCGTATAAGCCGCTCACAGCGTCAGGTGGCGCGTGCGGCCTACGCGCCGCCTTCCAGGGTGTTTTTTGGTCCAATTTTGATACTGTCGGACTCCATTTTCCAAAAAAAATACATTTATGGTATTAAAAATGAGATTTAATAAACATAAAAATAAGGTATTTTATGCTCTTAATCTAATGAAAGTGGACATCTTCCTCCTTTATTAATATTCATGTATATAATGTGTACATATTTATATAAAATTATACACATGATTAAAGAAAACATGAAAATACCCATAAAATGCTCTGATACTAATGTAAATCATAGTATAACGCAGCGGATGAAAAATTTTCATAGTCATACCTTTTAGCAGAGTCTGAAGTGAAAGATCTCGTGGGTAAATCAAGTGCTTCCAGAATGTGAACAACCACCACAGCAGTGGAGTGATACTACAAAATGAGTATCACCCACACAATTCACAGTGCAAAATGGCTTGATCGTTGTTTTATGGGAGAGAGTCAGTATATGGGAAAAACATAAAACATACATTGTTTTTCTAATTACCCATATCCCATATCATATCAGATATATAAGATATTTATGTCATCTATCCATATCAGTTGATATGATAGATATAGATATCCTGAGTGGTTATCCAAATAAGTTTTGAATTTGAA
Source organism: Camellia japonica (assembly GCA_030407325.1). Taxonomy (NCBI): domain Eukaryota; kingdom Viridiplantae; phylum Streptophyta; class Magnoliopsida; order Ericales; family Theaceae; genus Camellia; species Camellia japonica. Next base: position 121,232,468 of record JAPPVO010000003.1, read on the forward strand.
TTCAAATTCAAACTTACATGGATAAGGTTCAAAAGGGTCAAAGGGTCATGCCACATGGGCGCCCAATGTCTAACAATGACGTACATGAACAACCACAAGGAAAAGAATAGGTGGCAACACGAGACTCTTAGAGCTCAATAGTAGCAAGGACCCTGATAAAAAGGATTTTCGAATTAATATACTCAAATTTCTTAAAAAGCAATTCAAGATATCACAATTATTATCAATATCATTATTTTTTTATTATATTGTTACTTATAAATAGAAGAAAAATTGAACAAAATCAGACACTAAATGAAAGTAATGATCAAAACAGTTTTTTGAAGCAACCCATCAAAAGAAGAGGTAAGTATTCACATAAATATCAAAGTACAACTATTGATTTATATGTTGTTTTTTTTTACATAAAAACAAATATTCAGTGTGTTTTTTGTTATTATTATTCAGACTTTCAAAACCAAACAAATTTACTTTGTTCAGCAGTATACAGCAAAACAAAGTGAATTTGTTCAGTTCTAGAAGTCCAAACAAATACTTTGTTCGGTTCTGGAAGTCCGAACACGAAATTCACTCTCTCTTTCTCCTTCGCGGTTTTCTTTCACCATTGCTGCCTTTGTTGGTGTCGCTTTCGCCGGTGCCGCCTTCATCGGTCGTGTTCCTTGTATGTATATGAACAAAAGAAAGATTTTTCAAAGAATTTTTCAAAAGTAATTTGAATTTTTCAATTTATTTTATTTGGGTGTGCCTCAAAAAGGTAATTTGAGAAGAAAAAAAGAAAAAAGAAAAGGTGTATTAACAATAAATTGTAATCATAAATAATTTAATAGGGTATTCTGAAAAATTAGGCTCACTTAAATATTTTTTTAGGTGTAAATAGAATTCGCCAAATGAGGCTTGAGCTGAGCCTGTGCATGGTGTTTGAAATCTGGCTGTGGCTTGTGAGAGGAAGACTAAGCCCGTTAGCCCACTTGAGCCAAGCTTGTTATGTTGGTCTTGGGGATTCTATTTACACTTTAAAAAATCATTAGAGTATGTCAAACTAAAATTTTGTAATTTTAATTTCTACTATACCTTAACATAAATTTATTAAAAAGGATAATACATATTAAATTCTAAAATAAAATGTTATTTTTTTTATGGTACATTCTAATCACATATACGTATTCTTTATCTTTTTTTTCTTAAGTTTCAATAATTTTCACTTCTTCTTCTTTTTCATATCAAAACTCTAAACCACTCTACCAAAACTCACCATTATCATCAATATCATTATTTTTTTTATCATTGAGAATAGAAGAAAGTTTGAACAAAATCAAAAAATGGATGAAAATAATAATGAAAACTGTTTTTTGAAACAACCCATTAAAGATGAGGTAAATATTCACATAAATATCCAAATACAATTCTTGATTTTGTTTTTTGTTTTTAACGTAAAAACGAATATTTAGCCTATTTAATGTCATTGATGTTTGGTCTTTCAGATACGAATAAATTTACTTTGTTCGACAGTGCACTACCGAACAAAGTTAACATGTTTATATCTAAAAGTCTGAACCAAACAATATTGTTCAGCATTATAAGTTTGAACATAGTGACTTTGTTCGAACATGGTGACTTTATTCATTATTTATTATTTGGGTGTACTTTGAAGAGTAATTTGGAAAAAATTATAAGGTGTATTGAGAGTAACATAAAATCTTAAATAATTGAACAGAGCGTACTGAGAAATTTAGAGTACTTAATATTTTTTTTTAGTGTAAATAAAATCTCCTGTAGGGCTTGGACTTAATGTTTTGATCCACGAATGACCCAACCCAACGAGTCAGGAAACAATACATTAGGTGAAATATAATTATATAAGAAAACAGTCAGGAAAACACATTAGGCTGTGTTTGGTTAATGAATTTGAGAAGAAATTTAAAAAGGTATACGAAATATAAGTTAAATATAATTATATTTCATTCACATTCACATTTATCTACTTTTTTCGTTTCCCTTTTAAATTTCTACCTGAACCAAATATAGTGTTAGGAAAACCATTTTGCGGCCCAAGGATAGCCCCATGCCGACCCTCAACTATAGGTGAAAGGATATTGGTTTAGATTTGCAGGACCGTTTAGGAATGGCAATGGGGTGGAGCAAGGTCGGGGATCACACTCCCTGTTCCCGATCCCCGGTGGTAAAAATTTTCACGTCCTCGACCTCGTTCCCCGACGGGGAACTTATCACCGTCCCCGTCCTCGCTCCCTAACGGGGATCGGATTTTCCTGACCCCAAAAATTTCCCAGACCCAAAAAAAAAAAAAAAAAAAAAACAGTGGCAGCAACGATTCAACATCCTTAACATCATCAACATTACAGAGAGGGAGAGAGATCTGTTAAGATCTGCCGTGGCAGAGAGAACTGATGCCCGAGTATGAAGGATGGGCAACTCTGGCATCGCGTCAAAGAGAGAGATCAAATTCGATGCTCTAGCATCGCGGCGACTCTGGCATCGTGGCATCACGGCGTCTCTGATTCGGTGCTTTCTCTCTCTTTCTGAGTGAGTGAGAGGGAGAGAGATGAGAGACGATAAGGAAGAGAGAGAGAGAGAGAGAGAGAGAGAGAAATAGTTAATCAAAAAGTGTATATATATATACCACTTCGGGGACAAATGGGGCCGGGGCCGGGGCTAGCTGGGGCTTGGACAGTTATCACCATCCCCAGTCCGAAATTGATCGGGGATAGATTTTTGAATACTATCCCCGTCTCGTCGGGGGTATTTTTGGAGAAAAAACCGTTCAAATGGGGGTCGAATGATCAAGTCCCCGTCGGGTCGGTTTCAAATTGCCATCTCTAGGACCTAGAAGGATCGCTCACTTGCCTTTGTATGCACGCAATGAGGCCCATTTTGAATCTCATTTTAATTATTCAAACTGTTCTATTTTTAAGATATATATGTCTATAAAAAATCAAATTAATCAGATATCGATAATCCTTTCATCAAAACACGTTTGTATAAAAAAAATGATAACTGTTATTTTAAATAATAAAATTAAATATAAATATAATTTGATGAAAAGGCTAATAATGTCCAATTAACAAAAAATTTTATAAGTTTATTCTACACGGTATATTTTAAAAATTGAACCATTCAGATCATTAAATTGAAACAACTTCACCAGTCACGTAACAGTGACTTTAATGCTTCACACATAGCAAGTCACCACAAGAGCTTTGATTTTTTGAAAAAAGAACATGAAACTAGAAAAGTAGCCCACAGAAGAATGTTGAACTCTGTTTTGGCAGCTAAAATGTACTTTGGACCCAAATGATTTATGCTCTATTTGTTTCAAACACAATATTTTTTGGCCAAGAACGATTTTTTATAGATTGGTTGGGACCTTAAAACTAATGTATTAATGATCATATTACTAGCAATGGTGGGAGTGGTGGAGGTGCAGTGGCCTTGATAAGAATTAGTCCAAAAATCTACAAAATATGTCCCATCAAAAAATAAGCTTGTTTTTTGTATTTTTTTATACGCAAAGGTTAATTATTAATTGTTTGATTAAATAAGTAGATCTTTCCACCATTTGCAAAACATCAAGGGCTTTCCCGCTTAATTCAACTCTCCGTAGAGTTGAACCCTAAACCCTTAGGATAGTCGGCCAACTAAGCTAGACCTAGTTGGTTCCAAAAACAAGCTTGTTATCTGTTTTTGTCAAAACCAAAAGCCAGAAAATGTGAAAAAATTCAAAAAATGTTTTTTTGCTGAATCAAACAGAACAATAAACCATCATAACAATTCTCCAGCCACTCATAAATTTGCAACCAAGCAACAAAGGTAGCAAAGCAGGCATAGCCAGAACATAAATACAAACCATGATGTCAAAACAGAAACGGAGTACTGATACACCATAGAAACAAACAGGATCCAAGTGCTGTTTTGAGTCAAGAGGACAGTCACACCAAAGAAACTAAAAGGATCCAAGTTACTGCTTGGGTCAAAAGTCACACCACAAGCCAGATACTTACTATATACAACCATACATCTAACCTACCGTTTTTACACAAGGAGAGAAGCTTACGGGGCTTTCAGGCCTTAACAGAAGAACATGGAATTGCACACATTCTCTTGCAATCGGGGCAACTGAGGGACAGGAACAGCTCCAGCAGATGTCACTCCACCGTGGCTTGAGGAAGTTTCTGACATGTCCTCAAATTTCATAAACTGCCCCATCTGTGTGGCAGCCAAGTGGGCATAACATATTGGGGCGACTGCAAACACACGCACACCCGAGAGAGAGAGAGAGAGAGAGAGAGAAGGCGAACCATTACTCTTCTATGGGAATCATATAGAATGTCATGCATTTGAGTAATTCAACAACTATCTTGATTGAATCATCACATGTGATAACTAAACTACCATTAGCATTTGACCAAAAAAGTATCTATAGTCACCAAGCCCGTGTTTGACACACACACAGGTGCGATATCGTTTTGTACTTGAAATTGAGAAGGCTAATTACAGAACACCAACACAGCCTGTTGATGTTTCTGCCTGATAACAGGCTGCATTTATATTAAGAAACAAGAATTACCTACAGAAATTGCAGTAGTGCTTCTCTGGTACCTAAAACAAATCAAAAAAACAACAATTTAGAAGGATATATATTTTTTACAGCTCTAGACATATGCTTAAAGTGAAATTGGCTCCAAAGAATGCTTCGTTCAGAATCTACTTACACGTATGACAGGGAATGCACAAGTTCCTGGAGGTCATCAGCTGAAAAGCCAACCTCATCTAACAGGACATGGTAATGTGTTGGCCTTGTAGTCCCCTATTAAGAAAAACATGGGGTTAAAACAAATAGCCAAAGTTCAATATATTCTCATTGTCTAAGAGTGAAAAGAACAGCCACACAACGACTAAACACTTGTAACTTGCTGCTGCATTATCCTTCATAAATTGCTAAACACTTGTAATTTAATAGAAATTGTAAATCAACTAATGATTCTAGGGATAAAATTCTTTAGCAAATTTTAGAGGAAGCTTACAAGAAAGAGATAAGTGTGTTCTAAAGGTGGAAATCTCCCGCCAGAATTTAAGCATTCAATCAGAAGATGAGAATTCTATAGTTTTATAGTGAGACGACTAGCAGGGGAGGGAGAGAGAGAGAGAGAGAGATTCAAATTTCCACTGACATTAATCATCTATATGATTTAATAATGGCTAAGGTAGTAGCTGCTTCAGCTAAAACAGCCAGTGGCAGTGGAGAGAAGAGAAGGGTAGCAGTCATGGATGAGTTCAGAACATAAACACTATGGGAACCAGGACAGAAAAGAAAAGAACAGAAAAGAAATGATTACTTAGGTTATAAGAGGAAAAAAAATAAATGAAATGATTGTGATTTCTCTCCTTGTTTGGTTAGATTTCATAACAAAAAAGAAAAGAAAAGAAATTGTTTTATATTATATTACCAAAACAACCTTTTTATATTTTGTCAATCATTTTATTTCTTTTATTTTTACAGGGATAAAATTGGTATTATAAAAATATAAGAATCCGTTGGTTTCTTTTCTCTCCCAATCTCTCCACTTTTGGGAAGATTGAAAAAGAGGGTTATAAGAGAAATGGGTTTCTCTCTGTTTCTATCCATTTCTCCCCAGTTCTCTCCACTTAAATTATCCAAACAAGAAAGAAAAATACATATCTTTCCATTTCTTTTCTCTCCAAATCACTCAATCCAAACATAGTGTAAGTTATCAAGAGAAGATAAGGACAGAATGAGCCCAAAGGGCTTATGGGGGTTCATGGATGTATCGTGTTCCACAGTTGAATCTCACAAGACTAAAATAGGTATTTGACAAAACAAAATGATGAGATCAGTAGAGAGTTAATTCCAGAAGTATATGGTAATACTCACAATCATTCCAGCATGTGCACACATGTAAAAATCATTGTTCCGTGGATGACAAACTTTGTTGTCTATCACTGTCCCTGCATAATATAATATAAAATTATTATGGGTTTTACATCCAATGCAAAATTAGATTTTCTACATGATTTTTAAGAGTGCTAACCTGGGGGAACATTGTCAGGAGATCCTGGCTGGAAAAATTTTGTATGGTGATTTTTCTGCGCAACAATCACGACAAACTTGGGCGACCACTTCTCATCAAGGAACTTGCAGGACTGCATAAATACAATAAATTTTCAACTCTTTCTTTTTACCAAGCAGGAGAAGGAGACACAGCATCTAAGCATATTATCAAAGGGCATTAGTTAGCTAGAAAACCTCGATAATTTGATCGAGTTCGATGTTTAGAACTTGATTGAACTGTGATTCACTCACTCCATCCCTAGAAAAATTCACCAACATTATTGATTAAGAATTAAGGTAAAAAATAGAAATGCACGTGGATCAGAAAACAATGAGATGAGCATATATTAGATAGTACAAAGGAAAGTAGAACAATTAAAAAGAAATGAGGAAATACACATGCATGTCCAAAAATTTTATGATGCAGAGACTTATCAAATCTAACAGGGTATGGAGCAATATAGCGTACAAAATTTAAGTAGTGAATGATACATGTGGTCTACGTTACATAGATTTGCATACAGGTGTTGAATGCAAGCATGTGTTTAGGTGTCAAATTCATTTAATTTCATGCCCAATGACACTCAGAAACTGCTAGATTTCATTTTTTAAAATACATCTTTCATCTCTTAAAAATGAAATGTTTACGAACTAACATCAGCATTATATGCATGATAAACTCCAACACAAACATTCCTGTTTGGCACATGTCCAACTAGACATGTCACACATTTCACACCCGTACCCACAAGTCTGACACAGGTACTTCACAAATTTATGAGAGTTCATGTAAGATGCATGTGAAACTCTGATGTATGAAATTCATTCCATTATCCCAATAAAACTATTACACATGACAAACAGTGTCCGGATCAATGGTTACCATTTATCCCATCATTCAACATATGCAATATGAATGCCATAGCATTAGCCCCACGCATTGTCTATAATTGATTTTGATGATAACAATATAGATTTAAGAATATAATAAGTTAATTTTATTCCAATCTCAAATATCCCTCAATAGAAAGGTAGTTTTCTGCTAATATCATCTCACATTTTCTCCATCAGTTGCTTCTCAACTATTTTTGTATCTTTATTGTGCTCTATGATTTTATTTTCACGACATTATTTCTTAAAGAAAAATTAGAAAGCAGAGAAGATAATAATCCAGGTATGATGCAGTAAACATACTTGCCATTGTCCAAATGGAGAAGAAATAATTACCTGAATAAGATAATTTGATCAGGCTTCCTTTTCCCCGAACTAACATAGAAATCCAGTAAAAGCTCCCTGAAATTGAAAGAGAGAGTCTTGCTTTGCCTCAATGAAGTTGTAATCATAATCACAGGAATACAACTAGAACTAAATTACATGAATAATTTGAATGGCATTTAATCAGCAGCATTACTAAATCAAACAATCAACAAAATTTGGAAACAAGGAACAGAGAATGCATGGATGGAAGCAGGCACAATGGCTACAAATTCATATTAAAAACAAATTCCCACCTAAATATGCCTTCATCTTCGGTGTCAGAAACACGCTTATACAAGGAATCTATCATCTCAACCTTGGGGGACTGTGTGCGGACTGATGCCCTATATCGTGAAATCAGAGGCCAGTGCCTCGAGCTCACTACCTATCAATTTGAATAAGATAAAACAAATCAATTTCAATGATAGTTAATCAGAGTCAAGCCGATATATACATTTATTTATTTATCTTTTCCTTTTTTCTTCTTGTTTTCATTTGGGGAGAGTCATTATCATTAGAACTAAGAAGCATAGCATTTGTGTATGCATTTGGAAGTGCTCCTTAGGTACTAAAAAACATCAAAGGATTTATTTTTTTATTTTTATTTTTTGCAGGAGTATATAGTCATATAGAAACCCACAGATGAGTAAAAGGTAGCTTGTTACCGCAGCAATTGATGGTATATCAGATTGGCCAGGAGAGCCATGTGAGACATCCATACCAAGAATTAGGGTGGGAACCTTGGATACCAAGGGAATAGAAGGAGCATGTTCGACAGCTAACATTGAGTTCAACCCACCCAGCTGCAAGAAATAAGAAGATGATGAGAATGCTGCATTTGAATATCAGAACTTCAGACACTATTGAAGAACATTTGAGGAATTACAAATTTACATAGTATCTCACCTTTGCATTGATCTTGAGGAGAACGTTTGTCAAATATTGGTCATTGACTCTTGTTGGTGCAATGCATTGAGTTACAATTCCAAAATCAGCAAGATTCTTTTTCTTCCATGGACCTTAAGAGGTTAAATGATTTTCTTCATTAAACACTATCAAAGAAAACAACGTGGACAAAACATTAAATAAATCATATCAAACAAACCATAAAGATCAGAGTTCTTCCGCTCCGGAAGAAGACAAAGAAGAAATTGAGGAGCCCCTGGAAGTTTGGATTGTATCTGTTCAAACATCTTTTCCACCCTAACCAGAGGTGGGGCCCGTCGATTTTGTGCATTCTCTTCAAATACATCAAATGGAGGTTCGACATGCTACAAGAACAAAAGGGACTTATTTGTTGTATTTTGAATCAAATAGCAGTGAACCTACATTAAACATAAATGACAGAACGTACAATTCCTTTCATGTCTCCACATTTGATCATATCTCTAACAAGGCCACGTACGTCGCACCGAGCCGAAAAGTTTACAACAGCCCAGCGCTCTATCTTTGTTGGGTCCACTAGTTTCTATACAGCAGCAAATAAAATGTTTTAAGAATCACAGAATCAGTCTAAGCAAGAGAAGGATTAGAAAATTAAAAAAGGAAATAAAGGTGAAAAGCAAAATATGATGAGCACCTTATTATTAAAATTCCACCGGCCATTTCGAGGAAAGAAGTCTTCTCCATTTCCCACTTTCAACTATTGTAGAATAAACTATAGTTAGTCTAAAATCCAGTATAGTGGTGTATGGTAATAAAACAGATAACAAAAAGAAAACAGAATTAGATAAATACCCTTGGAGCTGGGAGCACTCGGCCTTCAACTTGGGTGAAGTTACTACTGATTGAAATTCCACAAGACCGCAGCATAGGCTCAGCATCATAATTGTTGATTTTAAGAGCCTGTCAAAACCAAAAAAAGACTTGAGACATTGCAAGGCACAATAGGAACCAAGCTTTCAGGGAAGACACCTACATCAGTCAATACTTTCATCCTTTCTTGTGGCTTTTGTCTTGATTTCTCCACTAGTGAAGCTCTTTGAAAAGTTGACAGTGCTTTTGTATAGCGTTGTAAGGACACCAAGGAACAAAGCTGAAAAGCAATGCCACCATTGAATTTCATATACAAAAATTGGATGTATACGGCTTTTTAACTGAACAGAACTACAATAATTCATCATTGCACCTCAAGAGGGAAGTAAGTAGGGCGCTTTGGCTTCCCAACATTAATGCATGGTAGATCAGCAGAATAACGCAACTCTATGTTGCGGTAATTCACAAAATAATCATAGACAGTCACTTCAAGTGTTTGAACTTCGCCATCATCATCCTTTCCCTTTTGCTTTAAAGAAAACCTATAACATGCATAGAAAGAAGAAGTCAGCCATTAAATTAAAACTCAATTATCTGACAATTCATATACTTGAGAGAGAAGAAATAATAGTGATTCTTGGTAAGAACAGTATAATCATAAACTCTATAAGAACTCTATGGCCCACTCAGGGTGAGCTAAGGAAAAGAGAACTATAGGGAAGCATACATTTGCTCTTTGCAGGGCTTCTCACTCAATCCAGTTATTTTGCACTCAGAATTTGAGGGACTTGTCTTTATCCTCAAATTCTTTAGCGTACGTTTGGCCTAATCAAAACAAGTAAGAAAGATTCAACATCATGAGGGGAGGGTGGGGGGAGGAGGAGGAGGAGGAAGAGAATGAATGAATGAATGAATATTAACATGTTATCAAATTAACAATGTTAAGGCGGAAAATTTGCTACCTTCGCCCAGTCAATTGAAAAGGGATCTTTTACATTTTGGTTTGCAATCAGAAAATCCACAACTGGCCCGGGCTGGATAATCATGGTGGTAGATACATCTAAAAATGAAAGTAACAGAATTATTATGAACAACATAACACAACTGCATATAGCGTGCCTGCCTGTGTGTATGTCTATTACCTATGTTCAGAGACAAGCCACCCTGGGTAGTTCGGAAACTAGAATGGAATCCTCTGCAGCCAAGTACACCACCCCCCACATCTGCAAAGTTCCTCGGGTCGTTATGAAAGAAAGATTGACGAACAAGGAGGCAACCCCTGAAATGCACCTCATTAAGTTAGAAAGCACATAAATCAGGCGTTGTAACTTCTAAGTATGTAAGTATGATACATACTGTTTTGCAGCATGCTGTCTCAGAATAATATCCAGAACTCTTAGGGCTTCCTGAGAGTTCTCCGACTCATGACCACGCAATGCATTCGCAATGGCCTGCATAGGAATTTTAGCTGCAAAGCTAATTTCCACCTTAAAAGTTTTAGATTGGTATGGCCTTCGTTGTCTCTTTCGATCATTTCCATTTGGACTTCCGGGGCTGCGATTTCCATTATTCCTGAGAACAAAACAAAAAAAGGAAAAAAAGGTTGAGATATACAGGCAAAACATCAATAACAGCTTACACAAATCAAAGCAATTGAAGACTTGTTATACCTATTTGATGAAACATCCTCAAGCACAACAGTGAATTCAAGTTTGTTCCGAGGAAGAGGACCGATGGTGAACAAGCTCTTCTCACCATCATAAGCGAAGTCCTTTCCGGCCAGCTCCGTGTCATAAGTCTCGTGAACCCTTTCAATCACTCTTCTTCCAGCACCTTTGCCATCAACTGGACGGCCATCTTCATAAGAAACTGAAACCTGTTTAGAGTTTACAAAAAAAACAAAGATGAGTATGAATGAATTATACGACTTTTTACGTTCCATCAAATTCTACAAAAAGGGGTGAATCAGTATTAACAAGGCATAGGTATGAGATATACACTATAGTGGAAGAAGTGCCCATCAACATTGGTTACATTCACTTTGAAGTGATTAGTTAGGATCGGAATTTTTTGTCCCTTGGATCCCACACCACGCCTAGCCATTGGGACACGCACAGCCTTATTCTTAACTGGTTCAGGAGCATTATCTGTTTCTGCTCGCATCGGAACAACGTCTGCGGGAACAGGTGGAGGAGGTGGCAAAGATTCTGTTGTACCATTTCCATCTTTTTCAAATGTATCCATTACCAGATCCTAACCTGAAAATAACCAAAATACATCTAAAGTTGTAAAAAATATCTGACAGAAATCATAGAAATGAAACCATATCTAGTAAATGCTTCCAAACTAGATGAAAAGAATACAAAGTTGAAACCTATTGAACCAATCAGAAAACTTTAACACCCTGAAGCAATAACAGAACAGCAACTGAAAAGCTATGACAACAAATGGAAGCTGTGAATATCATGAAATCAAGATTTGCTGATTCCAGGCAGCAAAGGAAGAAAGTAAAAAAGAAAAAAGAAAGGCATTAAACAGTGAATGCGTCTCAAAACTCCAAAGACGGGCACAGCCTTTAAGTGGTCTACAACATCATAACAGGTTCCAACAACTCTTAAGAATATGTTACCATAAACTATTAACTCTTAAAAAAAACACATTGGAACCTCACTCTGACTCTATAACCGAGAATTAGAAACATTACTAGGCAACAATTACCTAATATTGCTCTCGCAACCATAAAAACATCATGTATAAAGACCGGCTTGAGTATGAGCATAAGAAAAACAAATTTGATAAGCCATAACATGCCACCAGCAGTAGCATGGAGAAACAAGTACAAAAACAAAAACAAAAACACAAAAAAAAAAAAAAAGAAAAAAAAAAAGCAGAACATTTGTTCAAACTCAAATCACACTATAGACAATTAAAATCATTGGAACAGATGACACTGGAACGGGAAATCATTAGGCTACTGAAGGCGCTCCAATAAGGAATAGCTGCGAAGAGCACCATATATACATATCAAACAAACTCCACAAAGCAAAAAGATAGTATTGGTTGTTAAAATGTGAAAAAAGTTGCAGATTTAGCATATGAAACTCTCAATACATTTACAACTCCTGATGAGGCTTTCAGACATGAAACTCTAGCACAAAAAATGAGAACTCTTAACAGACAACAGGGCATATACAGTCATGAATAACCATAAACCCTTAAAGCCCCCAAAAATAAAGCTTAGATCATTAATCTTGTAGTGCATGCAAATAAAGCTGAAGGACCATAACCTCACCATAGATTAGGAAAAGAAACCAAGAGAATAGATTCCAAGAAAGCTAATTTTTTTTTTTTTTGAAAAAATTAAAAAATTAAAAAACAAAACAGAAGTTAAGGGAAAAAAGGAATTCCAGAAGCAATGTTTCAGAGGCTAAAATAGAAAAAGGTTACACAAAAAATACTCCAGGAGTCTACAACATTAGATGTCACAGACCCAAAACAAAGCTAGCTGGGCATTAAGAGAGCCAAAACACAACCAAAATGACCAAGAGATGTTGACAGAGACCACAGTGCAGACATGCGGAGCACAAAATGCTAGAAAAGGCAGAGCAAAACTCTCTCTCTCTCTCTCTCTCTCTCTCTCTCTCTCTCACACACACACACACACACACAATAGAGAGTTTAAAAAAAAAAAAAAAAAAGGACCCAAAAAGAAAAACAAATAAATAAAGAATACAGCAAGACGACTACTTTCAAACAGAAATGGCAGAAGAATTTCCAGAAACAAACCCAAGTGAACACATCAGATCAGAAAAGGGTCATACAAGTCAACAAAACCCCATATTATAAGAAATAGAAAATTGCCTAAATGTCAGAGAAGCCACAGCTACAACACAGAGCTGAAACTTTCCCAAAACACTGAAAAGCCAAAAAAACAAAATTAAATAAAGCAAATAAACAGAGATCAAACTCAAACCCAACAGATCAACAAGAAAACATCACTACAAAGCAAGAGCACAACAACATTTTAGAGATTTCAAGCAAAAAACACAAAAACAACTCTATAAATCACCCAAAAAAAACCCTTTCAAACCCATAACAGAGCTTGAAAGTAGGATCTAAACTCTGAAAATCGAAACATGATATGAAAGAACACATATGAGTACCTGTGAAGAGCAAGAACCCTAAGTGTGTGCTTCTGTGTCAACGCTAAGAAGCAGAAGACGAAGAGAGTGAGGTTGAGCTATAGTGGTAGATAGTACTATCTAATATTTTATAATCCGATTATGTAATTTTTTTATTTTATCTCTCCGCTTTTCGAATAATTATTTAATAATTTCGAAATATGAATAAATAGTATTTTATAATATTATAAAATAAATAAAATATTATATTTAATGATTAAAAAATATAAATAATATATTAAATAATAATTAATTAGAGAGAATAAACATATAAAATTTCAAATTATTGAATAATCTCCTGTTCTTTTATGAAACGTGTGTAATGTTAAATGCAAAGCCCACTTGCAACCGTTACAAAACTTTGAAGAGGTAGAGAGAGTAAAGTTTGGGGTTGTTTTGCTCGCACTTCGAAGCACACGTGTGATGTGGGCAGAAAGGCTCTGATCAAATCGGAATCTTCAATTCCTAGGATGCTCGATTTGTAAATTAAAATCAAATATGTTTGGTTTGAGTTTTTTAAAAATTTAATTTTTTAATTTTTTAATTTTTAGTGAATATTTTTAAAATTTTAAATATTTTTTTTAGTTTTTTAGATGTATTTTATTTAGATGTATCTAAAAAATAAAAAATTTGTGAAAAAATATTTTAAAATTTTAATAAATACATAAAAATACAAAAAATGTACTGAATTTTCGTATTTTTTTTATATTTTTGATATTTAGTGAATTTTTAAAAAGTTTTTTTCACAATTTTTTTACTTTTTAGGTATATTTATGTTAGGTATGTTTAAAAAGTAAAAAAAAATTGCTTAAAATATTAAAAAAAATCAATAAAAATAAAAAAACACGAAAAACAAAAAGTAGAATTTTTTGAAAAGTGTTTTTGAAAAAACACAACTAAGCAAGCTGATTTGGTTGAGATATTTAAGAAACAATTTGAAAATAAAAAGAAAAAAATATGTAAAATTAAATAAAATATAAATATTTTTTATTTATATTTTACTTATTTTTTTAAAAAAATGGTTAAAAACATTGAAAGTGGTACTTTAACAACACCACTAATGATGTGACAGTAGACTATGACCTTTTATTTTAGTGATATGAATCATTATTGAATTTTTTTTTTTTTTTTTTCCTTTTCTAGATCTTTTTCTAAACCCCAAACCAGGGCACTTTGGGAAGATTGATAAAAAAATTAGTTTTTTTTGCTTTTTAATTTTTTTAGTCAAAAAAATCAGTTGTTTTATTCAAAATAACCCAGCTTTTTGTTAAAATAGTTATAAAAAAGTTAAAAAGTCAGATTTTTACCAACTTTCTAAAGCACCACATAACTTAAAAGAATGGTTGTCACCTGCTTTGGGGTTTTAAAAATAATTTTAAAAAAATTTAATTCGTATTTTTATGTTTTTAGTAATTTTTTAAATATTTTAATTAATTTTTTTTTATTTTTTTTAAATTCACCTAATATTGATATATTTGAAAAGTATAAAATTTGCACAAAAATTTTATAAAAAATTATTGAATACAACAAAATATGAAATTATACTGAATTTTTATTTATTTATTTTTATTTTTTATATTCAGTGAATTTTTTAAAGTTCTTTGTCACAAATATTATATTCTTTAAGTGTATTTAAAAAATAAAAAAATTGTGTAAAATATTTTTAAAAACTAAAAATATAAAAAATATATATATAAAAAAAAAAAAAAAACTCAATTTTCAAAAGAGCAATGTTCCATCCCCTAATTTCTTTCCTAACCTCCCCCAATGATGTGCGAAACAATTTTGAAAGGAGAGAGAAGAATCTAAAAAGAGTTGATTAGTTAGTATTATCTGCTACATCATGAAGGGAGGGAAAATTGGGGGATGAAGCATTTTTCTTTTAAAAAAATAAAGATAACCAAACAAGTTTATAATATAATTTTGTTAATTTTATTCTGAATTTATAATAATCATTTGAATCGTTTATTTTGTAAATCTAACAATAAATATGAGTTAATTTCAAGAATATTACTAAACACGTGAACAAATTATATATATATATATATATATATATTTAAAACAAACGGCAATATGATGAGTTTAAACTCGGGAAAATCGGTCTAAGGTCCCTATCCAACTTTTAGTAATGGATTAGGTCCACAATCTGTTCTCTTGTAGTCTAAGGTCCCTCACCCCATCCCCTCTCCATCCACGTTGTCCTGAGCTTGATCACCGCTGGCTCCAAATCCCCAACCCTCGTCTCTCTCTATCTCTCTCTCTCTAAACTTCTCCATTCTCAGATCTGTCCAGATCAACTCTTGTTCCTCACCCGACTTCATTCTCCCGGAGTAAAACCAGCACCAGCGACTCAACCACTGGCAACGTCATAACCTGGAACAACCCAACAGACCCCATGCCTCAGCAGTCACCCCCCGAATCTGCGGCAGATTCAAATTTTTGTGGAGATTTTCTAGGGTTTTTGTAGGTGTTGAAATCCTGTTCGTTGTTTGTAGGTGTTGAAATCTTGTACGAGTTTAAATCACGTTCGTTGTTTGTAGGTGTTGATCGATCGTGTAGGAGTTGAAATCTGGTTCATTGTGTTTGATTTGATTTCATGTGGAGTTGAATTAGATAAGTTTTCAATTTTTGATTTGATTTGATCGTGTAGGTGTTGAATTAGGTTTTTGTTTTTTGTTTTGATCAATGTGAGAGAGACGAACTCAGTGTAGTTGTTTTTGATTTTTGAAGTTAATTTTTCATTATCTGTTATTGATGAATTTTCGATGGAGTTGATTTTGATTTTTGGAGTTGCTTTTTCATTCTCTGTCAACATGCTTATGAGTTGCTTTTTGGTGCTCTGTTTTTTTGCGTTTTTGTGCTCTGTTTTTGTTCACTTGCATTTTTTGTGTAGTACAGAGAAAATTGCAGGTTTGTTACTATAGAATGAAAACATAAAATTGCAGAGAAAATTGCAGGTTTGTAGTGCAGAGAAAATTGCATTTTTTTGTGTAGTGCAGAGAAAATTGCAGGTTTTTTGTTCACAGAGACTTTTGATTTCTTTTTTGGGATTTGTGGGGTAGTGCAGAGAAAATTGCAAGTTTGTTACTATAAAATTGCAGGTTTGTAGTGCAGAGAAAAGTGCATTTTTTGTGTAGTGCAGAGAAAATTGCAGGTTTTTTATTCACAGAGACTTTTGGTTTCTTTTTCGGGGTTTGTGGGGTAGTGCTGAGAAAATTGCAGGTTTGTTACTATAAATTTGCAGGTTTGTAGTGCAGAGAAAATTGCATTTTTTGTGTAGTGCAGAGAAAATTGCATGTTTTTCGTTCATAGAGACTTTTGGTTTCTTTTTCGGGGTTTGTGGGGTAGTGCAGAGAAAATTGCAGGTTTGTTACTTTAAAATTGCAGGTTTGTAGTGCAGAGAAAAGTGCAGAGAAAATTGCATTTTTTGTGTAGTGCAGAGAAAATTGCAGGTTTTTTGAGGAAATGGAGAAATTACGAAGAAATTTTGAGAAATTACAGAGAAATTTTGAGGAAATGGAGCATTGAACAAAATAAACATGCCAGAGAAATTACGAAGAAACCCAGAGAAATTTCACAAGGAGAGCTTGGAGAAGATGGGTTCGAACCCGAAGTCCTCTTGGTGTGGTTTTGCATTGGAGCTTGGGGCTAGCTTTTAATTTATATATATATATATATATATATATTGGTTGCTATTGTTGTTTATTCACTCAATGGAGTGAACTGTTGATAACTTTTACCTTCTTTTCTAACCCAGAGAAATTTATATATATATACATATATCAACAATCCATTGTAACAATCCATTATATATAGCTTATACTGTTGATAAATATATATAATGGACCAATCCATTATAAATATGTGTTGATAAATATGTAATCCATTATGTATATATATATATCTTCTTTTCTAATCCATATATAAGATAAATATGTTGATAACAATCCATTATAACAAAATTTCTCTGGACCAACTGGACCAACAGTTCACTCTATAATTTATATAAATTTCTCTGGACCTATACAAATTATAGAAATCAGAGAAATCAGCTAAATCAGATAAATATATATATATATAGGTCAGAGAAATTTTGTTTATGATTGGGATTATTCACTCCATTGAGTGAATAAAAATTATTCCAGATCATGTCAAAGCTCAGCTAAAATCAGAGCATTTCTCTGGATCAATCCAGAGGAATTTCAGTTCAAAGGAAAGGAATTTCAGTTCTAACTTATGATGCGACTTTAATATTGATTAAGTTTACTTTCTTTTCTAACCATGCAGCCAGAGAAATTTTGAATTTTTCCAGCCGAGCAAACAACTCCCATTGTGCTTAGATTATCCAGAGGAATTTCGAAGTCCAGAGAAATTTGGTGGATGAATCTGCAAACATCAGAGAAACACTTTCGATTGAAAAATTCAACTGGAAAAAAGTGAAGAACAGATTTGGGTAAGTTGCAGAAATTTTTCCAGATATTACAAACCAGAGAAATTCTCAATTGTTATTTTTAATAAACTAGAGAAATTCTCAATTGTTATTTTTAATAAACCAAAGAAATTCTCAATTAATATTTGAATAACAAACCAGAGAAATACTCAGATTTTTTCAGAATTTCTCTAGTTCTGGTAAGTTGCCATTGTTATCCCATTCTAATGTTGCTTACATATTACAATGTGAAATTTTTCCAGTTGAATTCAGTTGAACAATGTTGCTTACCTAATGAATCAGAATGATTTGGATGTGAATGGGAAGAAAAGTAGAGAAACTCATCCAGAGAAATTTCTCTGGGCTAGAATTTCTCTGACCAATTTTCTCTGGACTGAAATTTCTCTGGACTGAAATTTCTCTGGATCAAATTTCTCTGGACTGAAATTTCTCTGGATCAAATTTCTCTGGACTGAAATTTCTCTAGACTGAAATTTCTTTGGATCAAGGTTGAGGGACCTTAAACATTATGAAAATATTGTTGATGGACCTTAGACATTATGAAAATATTTGGTGTCCTTTACGCTAAAAAATCATAATACTAAGGACCTGAAAAAAAATACCCCTTAAAACTCAAAAGATCCATTTTATAAAACAAAATATGAATTTATTATTTATTTATCTATTGAAATCTAATGAAAATATTTTTTTGCACGAATGGTCTTTACTGTAAGATTTTCAAAATAAACGATTCGACTTATTATTATGAGGACTAGAAAATGTATGAAAAAATATAGAAAATGGTGATATGAAAATGAGTCATGCTTTAAATGAACAAATCTTAAGATAAATAAAAGTGTAAATCAGATTGATTTCTCTAGAATTTGTGACAATTACAAATATTTTTTTCTAAGTTTTTGAAATGGCACTGTCATTATCTTTTATTTGTAACAGTATTTCAGATTTCCTCATATTCCTTTAAGGTTGGTAGTGATGTGGCAACCAAAATTTTTTAAGAAAATTCTCACCTTACTCTTTATCTATTTTCAATAGAGACCAACATTAAAATATACAAGTCCTCTAATAAGACTACAAAATTTAGTATTTCTTAAAGAAAGCCAAATATATATATTATATATATATATTTAAAAATTTATAAACAAATAAAAATAGATTTTATTTTTTTTAACACATAAAACTTAAAATAGTAACATTTTTTTTCTTCAAGAATATATTTTCGGAATTTATTAATTTTTAACTAAGGGTGGTCTTTGCCATATTGATACAATTCTTTTAAATTGTGTTGGAATCATGAATTTAGATAGAGATTTAAAAACAAACGAAAAAAGAAATAGAAAAAAATTAATTTATATTTTATTCATTTTTTTTATTTTTAATTATTATTTAAATTCATGATATAAATATATTGCCATTTCATAGTCATCTAACGGTAAAATGGTAAAATCAACTACAAAATGACAATTTAGGGAGTTTTATATATATATATATATTTTTAAAAAAAAAAATCAATTTAGAAAATTGGCCCCTTTTTCAAATTATTTGAGAAACTAACCTGCTTTTTGAAATCACATTTTGAAAATATAATTTTAAATTGAAAATGCAATATATCTTAGGAAAGTCCATGTCATCATAAAATTGTATTTTTAATTTAAAATTATATTTTCAAAATGCGATTTCAAAAAGTAAATTAATTTCTTAAATAGTTTGAAAAATTGATCAATTCTCTAAATTATTTTTATTTTTAGAAGAATATTTAAAAAAAATCCAACTTTAGGGCAACTTTTTATTTTTATTTTTATATCTTGATATTCGGTTTACTGGATGACTACTACGGAGTCCAATTCTACTTTCAACTAGTGGGCCCAATTATAGTATCAGAAAAGCGTGACCTTAATAAATTATTTGCATCTAATTACGATGTTTTTAATTTGGGACTTTGGAGAAAGTATGCTCTGTTGCCCTACGACTTGACCATTCGGCTAACCCCTTAGAATTAATAGAGGGCAACTTAGGAGAGGTAACTATCATTTAGAAACTTGGAGAAGGTCCACAATTTTTAAAAATCTCGAGAAAGATCAGTGTAATTTACCCTAAATGAAAATAAGTTCTATAATTTTAATGTTGGAAATGGGCTGTATTAAAATAGTGATCTTTGATTATTTATTCCAGCAATTCTATTAACTTAGAAAAGTTTTCCAGATTGTTATCTAGAATAAGATTATGGAGTAAAAATTGAATTGACATAGCACAGGATTGTATATACAGAATGAATGGATTATTTACTTCAATAAGCTTTTTTATTTTAGGTAAAAGGTAGTATGAACTAATGGAGGAGGAACGAGATCAGACAATCCACCCTTTTTATTTTTATTTTTTCAAAATAAGAAGTTTTGGATCCAATTTGGATATAATAAGGATTACCACATATAACACAAAATTTCTCCGCCTCTTCCTTCTAGTCGTGCCGCTCTAGGGTAAATTATTAATAAATCCTAATAGTTAGACTTAATTCTCATCAAATCCTACTGAAAATAAATTCTAGTAAAATCGTAGCTAAAAATAATTTTTTGTGACGATTTTTTGTAATTTCGCTAAAAATTAACAATTAATAATTTTTTTTATCATGATTTTTATAAATTGTCACTTAAACTTATAATTAGTGACGTTTTTCTGTGATGATTTTTTCAAACTGTTATTGAAAGTTTTAAATTAGTGATTTTTTTTGAAGATTTGTTTGAATTGTCACTAAAACTTATAATTAGTGATATTTTTTGTGACAAAATTTTCAAATTGTCGTTGAAAATTAACAATTAGTGACGTTTTTTAATAATATTTGATAAAAATGTCATTAATTATCATATGACATATTGAATAATAAGCCCACTTGTTAGGACTTATATGTAAGTCACCCTAATCTGTCTTAAAAATTGTTTGGAGTACTACTACAATTTGTGAAGATCATTGTATCCTGGGAGATAGACACCACTCAACCATAAGTACCGTAGCGGGGCGAATCTGTCTTAAGGATAGAGTGTCACACACTCGACTTGGTCTTAAATTATTTATTCGGTTCAACGAAATAAATTCGGTATGTTATTTATCTATTTTGTTTGAATTATTTCAAGTTATTTTTTTATACACAAAAGATTGTTCCAATAATCTTAAGACAGATTCGAATTATTCTGTTTACAGAATTTTTTGTTTGTTTCCCTTTTTCATTCTTCGTAAATAATTTCGAAAAAAAATTATTTTCTGTGGATTTACAAAATAATATTCTGGTTGGAAAAACAAATAGTGATTATATGCTATTTGACATATAGTAGTAATATACTGTCTCTTTTCTTTGACAACAACTAGTAGTACGATACTGGTGTCATTAACAATTCAGAATATATTTTTGTGGAATTTTTTCAGAAATTAATTTTGGGTTTTAGAAATTATTTTCTGAGTTTTCATTAATTAAAATTCTGTTTTCAGTATTTTAATTATTGGAGTGTAACAAGAGATTTAAATTTCTGTGTGAAATTAATTTGGTTAAATAAAATTTTATTTTTCCAAATTAATTGAAAATAAAAGTTATATTTTTATTTCTTTTATTTTACAGAATTTAATTTCTTGTGTGGAATTAATTTGGTTAAATAAAATTTTATTTTAGTTCCAATTAATTGAAAAATAAAAGTTATATTCTTATTTCTTTTATTTTACAGAATTTAATTTTCTGTGTGGAATTATTTTGGTTAAATAAAATTTTATTTTATTTCCAAATTAATTGAAAAATAAAAGTTATAGTTTTTATTTCTTTTATTTTCTGTGTGGAATTAATTTGTTTAAATAAAATTTTATTTTATTTTCAAATTAATTGGAAAATAAAAGTTACATTCTTGTTTCTTTTATTTTTACAGAATTTAATTCTGTGATTTGGTTTAATTTTCTGTGTAGTGTAAATTCTAATTATAATTTTGTTTTATATATTAGAATTGATGGCTACTGAAACAATGCCCAAACAAGTACTACTGTGGTGGCTGCATTGCACCAACCCCCTCTCCTGTGATGACAGTACCGGTAAATCACGGTGAAAAGCCAGAGAAGTTCTCAGGAACTGACTTTAAAAGATGGCAACAGAAAATGTTGTTCTATCTTACAACTCTGAACCTGGCTCGTTTCCTCCGTGAAGATGCTCCTATCCTGAAAGAGGATGAAACCGACCGGCAAGTGGTTGCTGCGGTTGATGCTTGGAAACATGCCGATTTCCTTTGCCGGAATTACGTCTTGAACGGACTTGACAACACATTATACAACGTCTACAGTCCAATCAAGACAGCAAAGGAACTTTGGGAATCGTTGGAGAAAAAGTACAAAACGGAAGATGCCGGCTCAAAGAAATTTGTGGTTGGCAGATTCTGGATTTTGTAATGGTTGATTCAAAAACTGTGATCAGCCAAGCTCAAGATTTCCAACTCATTCTGCATGACATTCACGCAGAAGGTATGTCTCTCAGTGAATCCTTCCAAGTTGCAGCCTTAATTGAAAAATTACCAAAAGGCTGGAAGGAATTCAAGAACTACCTCAAACACAAGCGCAAAGAAATTTCTATGGACGAGTTAATTGTGCGTTTGAGGATTGAGGAGGACAACCGCAATTCTGAAAAGCGGGCTGGTAAGTCCTATGGAGTCTAAGGCAAATGTGGTGGAACATGCTTCAAAAACCAAGAAACGAAAGTCTTCTGGAGAAAGTTCATCACAAGGCTCTAAAGGGGGGGAAATAAAAAGTACAAGTTTAATGGCAAATGTTACATCTGTGACAAAGAGGGACATCGGGCCAAAGATTGCCGTAGCAAAGGCAAAAGCAAAAGAAGAACAAGCAAGAAGCCTGCTCAAGCCCATATGACCGAAGTGGACAATTTCCAATGGTGTAGATGACATCAATCTTTCTGCAGTTGTTTCCGAGGCAAATCTTGTCGGAAATCCTAAAGAATGGTGGGTGGACACTGGTGCTACTCGCCATATTTGTGCCGACAAAAAGATGTTCACATCTTATCTACAGTGGACAATGGTGAACAACTTTTTATGGGCAACTCCTCAACTTCCAAAGTTGAAGGACAAGGAAAGATTGTTCAAGATGACATCAGGAAAGGAACTCACTCTCAACAATGTGCTGCATGTACCGGACATTCGCAAGAATCTTGTTTCCGGATCTTTGTTGAGTAAGAATGGGTTTAGGCTAGTATTTGAGAGTGATAAATTTGTACTTACTAAGAATGGGATGTATGTAGGAAAAGGTTACATGTCTGATGGCCTTTTCAAGTTAAATGTAATGACCGTTGTACCCTCAGTTATTAATAATACTACATCTTCTTCTTACTTGCTTGAGTCTTCAAATTTATGGCATGGTAGACTAGGACATGTTAATTATGGATCTTTGCGTAGATTAATTAATATGGAATGTTTACCTAAATTTGACATTGATTCAAATCATAAATGTGAAATTTGTGTTGAGGCAAAATTATCTAAAACTCCTTTTCATTCAATTGAAAGAAGTACGGAACCACTTGAATTAATTCATAGTGACATTTGTGATTTTAAATCAATTCAAACCAGAGGTGGAAAAAGTATGTAATCACTTTTATAGATGACTATACTAGATATAGTTATATTTATTTAATTCGAACCAAGGATGAAGCTTTGGAAACTTTCATTCAATATAAGAATGAAGTTGAAAATCAACTTGGTAAGAAAATCAAGAAACTTAGAAGTGATAGAGGTGGTGAATATGAATCACCTTTTGGTGAATTTTGTAAAGAACATGGAATAATTCATCAAACCACCGCTCCTTACTCACCTCAGCAAAATGGAATTGCTGAAAGGAAAAATAGGACTTTAAAAGAAATGATGAATGCCATGTTAATCAGTTCTGGATTACCTCAGAACTTGTGGGGGGAAGCAATACTTTCTGCTAATTATATTTTAAATAAAATACCCCGAAAGAAAGTGAATCAAACACCTTATGAATTGTGGCATGGAAGAGTACCATCCTACAAATACTTAAAAGTGTGGGGGTGTTTGGCTAAAGTGGCTATTCCTAGTCCTAAAAAGACTAAGATAGGTCCTAAGACCATTGATTGCATTTTCATTGGTTATGCCAAGAATAGTAGTGCATATCGGTTTTTTTCATAAATCAGAACATTCCGAAATGCATGTAAATACTATTATTGAGTCTCGGAATGCATTTTTGAACATGTATTTCCAAAAGACTGGACAAGAGACTAGTATAATAAAGATCTTTTGATGCTATTACTAGTAATGATCAGAACATGATCAAGAAGAGTTAGATCAAAATGAGGAAGAGGAACCTAGGCGTAGTAAACGTGCTAGAACCTCAAAATCTTTTGGTCCAGATTTTCTAACATATTTGTTAGAAAATGAGCCTTTAACTTTTAAAGAGGCTATGTCCAGTCCTGAAGCTCCTTTATGGAAAGAAGCTGTCAACAGTGAAGTTGAATCCATCTTGCAAAATCACACTTGGGAATTAGTGGACTTGCCACCAGGTTGTAAACCTCTTGGGTACAAGTGGATTTTCAAAAGAAAATTGAAAGCGGATGGATCAATACAAATACAAGGCAAGACTTGTAGTCAAAGGTTTTAGACAAAAAAGGTCTAGATTACTTTGACACATACTCACCGGTTACTAGAATAACATCCATTAGAATGCTAATTGCCATTGCATCTCTATACAATCTAGAAATTCATCAAATGGATGTTAAAACCGCTTTCTTAAATGGTGAGTTAAATGAAGAAATTTACATGGAACAACCAGAAGGGTTTTCTGTTCCAGGGAAAGAAAGAAAGTGTGTAAATTGGTTAAATCATTATATGGTTTAAAACAAGCGCCAAAGCAATGGCATGAGAAATTTGACAAGGCAATGATGTCAAATGGATTTAAAATTAATGAGTGTGACAAATGTGTTTATATTAAAAACACAGACAAAGGTTATGTCATTGTATGTCTTTATGTAGATGATATGCTCATCATTGGTAGTAATAATGACATGATTAAAACTACCAAGAAAATGTTGAATAAACATTTTGACATGAAGGACATGGGCATTGCTGATGTAATTTGGTATGAAAATTACCAAAACATCAGAAGGATATGCTTTGTCACAATCTCATTACATTGAGAAAATACTTGACAAATTCAGCAAAGATGATGATCATCTTGCTAGAACTCCTGTAGATGTTAATTTGTATCTTTCTAAGAATGTACAGGAAAGTATTTCTCAATTAGAGTATGCCCAAATTATTGGAAGCTTAATGTACTTGATGAACTGCACTCGCCCAGATATAGCTTATGCAGTAAGTAAATTAAGTAGATATACGAGTAATCCGGGAGTAGAACACTGGAAAGCAATTATAAGGGTTCTAAGATATCTCCGATTTACTCGTAACATTGGGCTTAATTATACTAGATATCCAGCAGTACTTGAAGGATACTGTGATGCAAATTGGATATCGGATACTAGAGACTTGAAGTCCACCAGTGGGTATGTCTTTACTCTTGGTGGGGCGGCTGTATCTTGGAAATCTTCCAAACAGACTTGTATTGCTAGGTCTACTATGGAATCTGAATTCATAGCTTTAGACAAAGCAGGGGAAGAGGCAGAATGGCTTCGCCACTTCCTTGAAGATATTCCAATATGGCCAAAACCGGTGCCTGCTATATGCATACATTGTGATAGTCAATCAGCAATTGGTAGAGCACAGAGTCATATGTATAACGGTAAGTCACGACACATTCGTCGTCGACATAACACCGTGAGACAACTACTCTCTAATGGAATTATTTCCATAGAATATGTTAAGTCTAAAGACAACATAGCGGATCCACTAACCAAAGGGTTAGCAAGAGAGTTAGTTGAGAATTCATCGAGGGGAATGGGACTTAAGCCTATTAAATAAGAGTTACCACAACGGCAACCCAACCTAGTTGACTGGAGATCCCAAGATCTAGGTTCAAAGGGACAACCGAGTTGTGAATGACTCAGAAGGATCACTGGGGAGTCTAACTCCTACCCATTTCTTGATGAAAGTGATGTCTGCAGCGTTAAAGTTAAGTAAAATTTTAATGATTCTTATATCTAGGTAAACCTAGTGGAGTATGGCAGGATACTCTTCATAAGAATCACCTATGTGAGTGTGAACTGGGCCGGTTCTATGAGATTTGTGAAGGGCTACAATTCTCTAGAGCACTCATGAAAGACCAGGTTGTTCAGGGCCAAAATGAACACAATAGTGAGAACTAAACTGTGTCTGGGATATACTGTGTGAGTTCTATTGTCTTGGTTTACACAAACGGCTGAACAGTTCAAGACATCATGTTCACTGTTAGCTAGTAAATCCGATAGTGTCTCACAAGGGAAGGTTCAAAGCCAAAAGCTACCTATCCTTTGCAGAATATTTCCAATTTCTGTACTCTCTGTATTAGATCATGTTGTTGCATTTTCTCTCCGTCAAATTCCATTCATGTGGGGATTGTTGGAAAAATGGTTTATATAGGCATATTTTTTTGAGCCCAAATTGAGTGGGCCCCAAACGTTGTTTGGGGTGGGTCCGAAGAGGTGAGACGGAACGTCAAAATTTTTATGGTGAATGGGAATTGACGTCGTTTTCGGTCTAACATTAATTTTTAGATAAAATTCATTTGAATTTTTTCAATAAAAATTATTGTGGGAATTTAATTTAATTCTAAATTCAAATTTTGGATTCCTAAGTGGTTTCCTAAAGTTTGTAATTGTAGGAATTTAATTTAATTCTAAATTCAAATTTTTGGTTCCTAAGTAATTTCCAAAGTTTGTATCTTTCATTTATTTATTAAACTATTTCAATAAGTTTATATATATTCAATAGTTTAATATATATATTATATATATTTAAATAGTTTAATTAATAAATAAAAGTTCCAAACAGTTCCACTAACGGAACAAGTTTCAATTGTTTGAAAATTTGGTCTCAACGGTAAAAAATTGTTTGATTTTAACAAGTGCACCTGTTCGGATTCAAAAAAGCACCTGTTGACCATTTGCATACCTGTTCGGACCACAGGTTTGGCCTATAAATAGAGCCTTATTCCAACAAGTCTCTGTATCTGGAAAAATCGATCAGATAAAGTGAGTCTGCAAAAGTTCTTTTGCTGTCCAATTTTCTTCTTCGCATTATTTATTCTTCATATTTGATTTAGGATAAATTAAAGAGAGTATTAGAACACAAGGTTTGATTCGCCGAACAAATTGTTTGGAGTACTACTACAATTTGTGAAGATCATTGTATCCTGGGAGATAGACGCCACTCAACCGTAAGTACCGTAGCGGGGCGAATCTGTCTTAAGGACAGAGTGTCATACACTCGACTTGGTCTTAAATTATTTATTCGGTTCAACGAAATAAATTCGGTATGTTATTTATCTATTTTGTTTGAATTATTTCAAGTCATTTTTTTATACACAGAAGATTGTTCCAACAATCCACTAGGTTTACCTAGATATAAGAATCATTAAAATTTTACTTAACCTTTAACTCTGCAGACATCACTATTTCATCAAAGAAATGGATAGGAGATAGACTCCTCAGTGATCCTTCTGAGTTATTCACAACTCAGTTGTTCCTTTGAACCTAGATCTTGGGATCTCCAGTCAACTAGGTTGGGTTGCCTTTGTGGTAACTCTTATTTAATAGGCTTAAGTCCCATACCCCTCGATGAATTCTCAACTAACTCTCTTGCTAGCCCTTTGATTAGTGGATCCGCTATGTTGTCTTTAGACTTAACATATTCTATGGAAATAATTCCATTAGAGAGCATTCCGAAATGCATGTAAATATTATTATTGAATCTCGGAATGCATCTTTCTTTGAACATGTATTTCCAAATAAGACTGGACAAGAGACTAGTAATAATAAGAGATCTTTTGATGCTATTACTAGTAATGATCAAGAACATGATCAAGAGCAAGAGTTAGATCAAAATGAGGAAGAGGAACTTAGGCGTAGTAAACGTGCTAGAACCTCAAAATCTTTTGGTCCAGATTTCCTAACATTTTTGTTAGAAAATGAGCCTTTAACTTTTAAAGAGGCTATGTCTAGTCCTGAAGCTCCTTTATGGAAAGAAGCTGTCAACAGTGAAGTTGAATCCATCTTGCAAAATCACACTTGGGAATTAGTGGACTTGCCACCAGGTTGTAAACCTCTTGGGTACAAGTGGATTTTCAAAAGAAAATTGAAAGCAGATGGATCAATAGACAAATACAAGACAAGACTTGTAGTCAAAGGTTTTAAACAGAAAGAAGGTCTAGATTACTTTGACACATACTCACCGGTTACTAGAATAACATCCATTAGAATGCTAATTGCCATTGCCTCTCTATACAATCTAGAAATTCATCAAATGGATGTGAAAACCGCTTTCTTAAATGGTGAGTTAAATGAAGAAATTTACATGGAACAACCAGAAGGGTTTTCTGTTCCAGGGAAAGAAAAGAAAGTGTGTAAATTGGTTAAATTATTATATGGTTTAAAACAAGCGCCAAAGCAATGGCATGAGAAATTTGACAAGGTAATGATGTCAAATGGATTTAAAATTAATGAGTGTGACAAATGTGTTTACATTAAAAACACAGACAAAGGTGATGTCATTGTATGTCTTTATGTAGATGATATGCTCATCATTGGTAGTAATAATGACATAATTAAAACTATCAAGAAAATGTTGAATAAACATTTTGACATGAAGGACATGGGCATTGCTGATGTAATACTTGATATGAAAATTACCAAAATATCAGAAGGATATGCTTTGTCACAATCTCATTACATTGAGAAAATACTTGACAAATTCAGCAAAGATGATGATCATCTTGCTAGAACTCCTATAGATGTCAATTTGTATCTTTCTAAGAATGTACAAGAAAGTATTTCTCAATTAGAGTATGCCCAAATTATTGGAAGCTTAATGTACTTGATGAACTGCACTCGTCCAGATATAGCTTATGCAGTAAGTAAATTAAGTAGATATACGAGTAATCCGGGAGTAGAACACTAGAAAGCAATTATAAGGGTTCTAAGATATCTCCGATTCACTCGTAACAGTGGGCTGAATTCGCCCCGCTAAGGTGCTTACGGTTGAGTGGCGTCTATCTCCCAGGATACAATGATCTTCACAAATTGTAGTAGCACTCCAAACAATTTATTCGGCGAATCAAACCTTGTGTTCTAATACTCTCTTTAAATTATCCTAAATCTAATATGAAGAATAAATAATGCGAAGAAGAAAATTGGACAGCAAAAGGACTTTTGCAAACTCACTTTATTAGATCGATTTTTTTTTAGATTCAGAGACTTGTTGGAATTAGGCTCTATTTATAGGCCAAACCTGTGGTCCGAACAGGTATGCAAATGGTCAACAGGTGCTTTTTTGAATCCGAACAAGTGCACTTGTTAAAATCAAACAATTTTTGACCGTTGAGACCAAATTTTCAAACAATTGAAAATTGTTCTGTTAGTGGAACTGTTGGAAACTTTATTTATTAATTAAACTATTTAAAAATATATATATATATATATATATATATATATTAACTATTGAATATATATATATTAAACAAATTGAATAGTTTAATAAATAAAGTAAGAGGTACAAATTTTAGGAAACCACTTAGGAACCAAAAATTTGAATTTAGAATTAAATTAAATTCCCACAATAATTTTATTGAAAAAATTCAAAAGAATTTTTATCTAAAAAATTAATGTTAAACCCGAAAACGACGTCAACTTCTCATTCACTCATAAATGGTTTTGACGTTCCGTCAAATTTTCAAACAATTGAAAATTGTTCCGTTAGTGGAATTGTTTGAAACTTTTATTTATTAATTAAACTATTTAAAAATATATATATATATTAAACTATTGAATATATATATATATATATATATTAAACAAATTGAATAGTTTAATAAATAAAGTAAGAGGTACAAATTTTAGGAAACCACTTAGGAACCCAAAATTTGAATTTAGAATTAAATTAATTCCCACAATAATTTTATTGAAAAAATTCAAAAGAATTTTTATCTAAAAAATTAATGTCAAACCTGAAAACGACGTCAACTTCTCATTCACTCATAAATGGTTTTGACGATCCGTCTTCACCGTGTGACTTGCCACGTGGCAAGGAACACTTCACCTCTTCGGACCCACCCCAAAAGACGTTTGGGGCCCACTCAATTTTGGCCTCAAAGTCGGCCCAAAATAAGCCGTATAAAACACCATTTTTCCAACAATCCCCCACATGAATGGAATTTGACGGAGAGAAAATGCAACAACATGATCTAAAACAGAGAGTATAGAAATTGGAAATATTCTGCAAAGGATAGGTAGCTTTTGGCTTTGAACCTTCCCTTGTGAGACACTATCGGATTTACTAGCTAACTAGTAAACATGATGTCTTGAACTGTTCAGCCGTTTGTGTAAACCAAGACAATAGAACTCACACAGTATATTCCCAAACACAGTTTAGTTCTCACTATTGTGTTTATTTTGGTCCTGAACAACCTGGTCTTTCATGAGTGCTCTAAAAACTTGTAGCCCTTCACAAATCTCATAGAACCGACCCAGTTCACACTCACATAGGTGATTCTTATGAAAAGTATCCTGCCATACTCCACTAGGTTTACCTAGATATAAGAATCATTAAAAGTATTACTTAACCTAAATCGCTGCAGACATCACTTATTTCATCATAGAAATGAGTAGGAGTTGGACTCCACAGTGATCCTTCTGAGTCAATCACAACTCGATTGTCCTTTTGAACCTAGATCTTGGGATCTCCAGTCAACTAGGTTGGGTTGCCGTTGTGGTAACTCTTATTTAATAGGCTTAAGTCCCATTTCCCTCGATGAATTCTCAACTAACTCTCTTGCTAGCCCTTTGGTTAGTGGATCCGCTATGTTGTCTTTAGACTTAACATATTCTATGGAAATTGGACAGCAAAAGGACTTTTGTAGACTCACTTTATCAAATCGATTTTTTTTTAGATTCAGAGACTTGTTGGAATTAGGCT
The DNA here is from genome assembly GCA_030407325.1 of Camellia japonica. NCBI lineage: Eukaryota > Viridiplantae > Streptophyta > Magnoliopsida > Ericales > Theaceae > Camellia > Camellia japonica. The sequence goes on from JAPPVO010000003.1 coordinate 121,263,296, forward strand.
CTATTTATAGGCCAAACCTGTGGTCCGAACAGGTATGCAAATGGTCAACAGGTGCTTTTTTGAATCCGAACAGGTGCACTTGTTAAAATCAAACAATTTTTGACCGTTGAGACCAAATTTTCAAACAATTGAAAATTGTTCCGTTAGTGGAACTGTTTGAAACTTTTATTTATTAATTAAACTATTTTAAATATATATATATATATATATTAAACTATTGAATATATATATATATATATATATATATATAAAAAAAACAAATTGAATAGTTTAATAAATAAAGCAAGAGGTACAAATTTTAGGAAACCACTTAGGAACCCAAAATTTGAATTTAGAATTAAATTAAATTCCCAATAATTTTATTGAAAAAATTCAAAAGAATTTTTATCTAAAAAATTAATGTTAAACCCGAAAACGATGTCAACTTGTCATTCACTCATAAATGGTTTTAACGTTCCGTCTTCACCGTGTGACGTGCCACGCGGCAAGGAACACTTCACCTCTTCGGACCCACCTCAAAAGACGTTTGGGGCCCACTCAATTTTGGCCTCAAAGTTCACCTCTTCGGGTCCACCCCAAAAGACGTTTGGGACCCACTCAATTTTGGCCTCAAAGTCGGCCCAAAATAAGTCATATAAAACACAATTTTTCCAACAATCCCCCACATGAATGAAATTTGACGGAGAGAAAATGCAACAACATGATCTAAAACAGAGAGTATAGAAATTGGAAATATTCTGCAAAGGATAGGTAGCTTTTGGCTTTGAACTTTCCCTTGTGAGACACTATCGGATTTACTAGCTAACCAGTGAACATGATGTCTTGAACTGTTCAGCGTTTGTGTAAACCAAGACAATAGAACTCACACAGTATATTCCCAGACACAGTTTAGTTCTAATTATTGTGTTTCATTTGGCCCTGACAACCTGGTCTTTCATGAGTGCTCTAAAGACTTGTAGCCCTTCACAAATTTTATAGAACCGGCCCAGTTCACACTCACATAGGTGATTCTTATGAAAAGTATCCTACCATACTCCACTAGGTTTACCTAGATATAAGAATCATTAAAAGTATTACTTAACCTAAATCGTTGCAGACATCACTTATTTCATCATAGAAATGGGTAGGAGTTGGACTCCACAGTGATCCTTCTGAGTCAATCACAACTCGGTTGTCCCTTTGAACCTAGATCTTGGGATCTCCAGTCAACTAGGTTGGGTTGCCGTTGTGGTAACTCTTATTTAATAGGCTTAAGTCCCATTTCCCTCGATGAATTCTCAACTAACTCTCTTGCTAGCCCTTTGGTTAGTGGATCCGCTATGTTGTCTTTAGACTTAACATATTCTATGGAAATAATTCCATTAGAGAGTAGTAGTCTCACGGTGTTATGTCGACGACGAATGTGTCGTGACTTACCGTTATACATATGACTCTGTGCTCTACCAATTGCAGATTGACTATCACAATGTATGCATATAGTAGGCACCGGTTTTGGCCATATTGGAATATCTTCAAGGAAGTGACGAAGCCATTCTGCTTCTTCCCCAGCTTTGTCTAAAACTATGAATTCAGATTCCATAGTAGACCTAGCAATACAAGTCTGTTTGGAAGATTTCCAAGATACAGCCGCCCCACCAAGAGTAAAGACATACCCACTGGTGGACTTTGAGTCTCTTGTATCCGATATCCAATTTGCATCACAGTATCCTTCAAGTACTGCTGGATATCTAGTATAATTCAGCCCACTGTTACGAGTGAATCGGAGATATCTTAGAACCCTTATAATTGCTTTCCAGTGTTCTACTCCTGGATTACTCGTATATCTACTTAATTTACTTACTGCATAAGCTATATCTGGGCGAGTGCAGTTCATCAAGTACATTAAGCGTCCAATAATTTGGGCATACTCTAATTGAGAAATACTTTCTTATACATTCTTAGAAAGATACAAATTGTCATCTACAAGAGTTCTAGCAAGATGATCATCATCTTTGTTGAATTTGTCAAGTATTTTCTCAATGTAATGAGATTGTGACAAAGCATATCCTTCTAATGTTTTGGTAATTTTCATACCAAGTATTACATCAGCAATGCCCATGTCCTTCATGTCAAAATGTTTATTCAACATTTTTTTGGTAGTTTTAATCATGTCATTATTACTACCAATGATGAGCATATCATCTACATAAAGACATACAATGACATAACCTTTGTCTGTGTTTTTAATGTAAACACATTTGTCACACTCATTAATTTTAAATCCATTTGACATCATTGCCTTGTCAAATTTCTCATGCCATTGCTTTGGCGCTTGTTTTAAATCATATAATGATTTAACCAATTTACACACTTTCTTTTCTTTCCCTAGAACAGAAAAACCTTCTGGTTGTTCCATGTAAATTTCTTCATTTAACTCACCATTTAAGAAAGCGGTTTTCACATCCATTTGATGAATTTCTAGATTGTATAGAGATACAATGGCAATTAGCATTCTAATGGATGTTATTCTAGTAACCGGTGAGTATGTGTCAAAGTAATCTAGACCTTCTTTCTGTCTAAAACCTTTGACTACAAGTCTTGCCTTGTATTTGTCTATTGATCCATCTGCTTTCAATTTTCTTTTGAAAATCCACTTGTACCCAAGAGGTTTACAACCTGGTGGCAAGTCCACTAATTCCCAAGTGTGATTTTGCAAGATGGATTCAACTTCACTGTTGACAGCTTTTTTCCATAAAGGAGCTTCAGGACTAGACATAGCCTCTTTAAAAGTTAAAGGCTCATTTTCTAACAAAAATGTTAGGAAATCTGAACCAAAAGATTTTGAGGTTCTAGCACGTTTACTACGCCTAGGTTCCTCTTCCTCATTTTGATCTAACTCTTGCTCTTGATCATGTTCTTGATCATTACTAGTAATAGCATCAAAAGATCTCTTATTATTACTAGTCTCTTGCCCAGTCTTATTTGGAAATACATGTTCAAAGAAAGATGCATTCCGAGATTCAATAATAGTATTTACATGCATTTCGGAATGCTCTGATTTATGAATCAAAAACCGATATGCACTACTATTCTTGGCATAACCAATGAAAATGCAATCAATGGTCTTAGGACCTATCTTAGTCTTTTTAGGACTAGGAATAGCCACGTTAGCCAAACACCCCCTCACTTTTAAGTATTTGTAAGATGGTATTCTTCCATGCCACAATTCATAAGATGTTTGATTTATTTTCTTTTGGGGTACTTTATTTAAAATATAATTAGCAGAAAGTATTGCTTCCCCCCACAAGTTCTGAGGTAATCCAGAACTGATTAACATGGCTGTAGACGTCTCCGAACGCCCCGGGAGGGTTAAGTCCCGTTCCGTTCATATTGGGGTCACTACAGTTCAAGGACTCAAATGTCACGGTTCTTAATCTTGAACCAAAGAGTCCAAATCCGGCAAATCGATTTTGAAAACAGATTTTTTGAAAAGAAGTGCCAAACATGGACTGCTTTGCCAGATACAGAGTCGCCACCTAAATGTTTTTTAATGGGAAATTTAGGAAACCCTGACTCGGTGCCAAAGGCCACGTGTCCGTCATCACCAAAGTTGCCTCGGCTCGGGAACTTGGGTACGATTGGGGAAGGTCACTTCGTGAGCACCCTCGCTCGCCCGGTCAAAGACCGGCCTCTACTAACCATGATATCTGATTTTGAAAACATTGTGTGTTCTTATTCCGGTTATTAGCCTAGATTTACTATGTGATGCGCACAGCATACAAGTATAGACTGGATCGCCTGAATTGGAACAAAACATTTCATGCTTGTTTGTTTGAAAATGGTTTGATGGTGCTACTCGCAAGTAGGCTAAGACGTGGATTTGCCACCCTCGGGTGGGCTTAAGAAAACATGATTTTGCCACTATCTAGTGGGCTTTAAAACAAACATTTGATGAATTGTTCCAATCCAAATAACCCAACCTCCACCCACAGGCATTCAAGCAGTTATATCACATAAGTAAATAGCCTCATGGTAAACATGCTATCATGGCAGTCACTCACACGCATGCAAGGATGCTAAAGCATAAAACTCACCGAGTACTCCAAGCCAAAACAGAAACTCATTAGAAATCATGCATGATCCTAAATATACAGGATTGCCTAATGCAACACATGCAAAAATGCAACTATAGCAGGCTCGGCTATCCTAAACATGGCATATGGAATGCTACAGCTATCATGTATTCAACTTGGAATTGAAATACAAATGCAGTTAGTATGATGCGCCGAGCCCGGTGCACGTAAAACAGATGAATGAATGCAAACATGCTATCATACTGTATGCTAATTGAAATATGCCCTAATCTAACCATCATAAGCAGGTAAATAAAAGGGAAGAAAGACGTGGGATTGGAAGACATACATCACACTCACCCACACTTATTACAATTTTGCCCTTGCACAGAGGGTCCGAATAAATATACAATCCCGAATAAAAGAATAGTACAGTCCAAATAATACAGTCCAAATAATGTACAAATTCCTAATTAATTAACAAATTAACTAAGAAAGCTGTAAAACTGGCATGCAAGCCAAGGACTGCCTTGATTCCGCTCCAGGTGATGAATGATGCATGTTCGGGTTGCCTTTGTGCGGAAATCCATGACGATGCCCCAATTAGCCTCTGTTTGCACTTGTTCTTGAAATGCGTGCCAAGCTCCGAAAAGTTGCTGATTCTTCATTTTGCTGCAACAGAGAGCAGGAAAGGGGCATGGCAATGTATTTTCACAAATGTATGCATGTCTCGATCCTCGTGCCACCAATCACGCATATCGATGCATGATGGCCGAGGAGTCGAATTGCACAACTCAATATGAAATGAATGCATATGAAAATACAACAAAACCTAACTCCATCATGGATAATTCGGAGTGTCGGTGACTGGAAATTGAGACACGTTCCGTCACTCGGAGTACGGAACGTACCTCGTTTCCCGTGCCCGGGCTAACTCCTATCCCGAACACGATGCAATATGCATGATATGCATGAAATGCAACTAAGATACAACCTAACATGCGAAAGGCTATGAAATGGCATACACGATGCACGAGGAAACATGGCATACACAATGCGCTAATATACGGCCTAGCATACGCAATACTATGGAATGAAATGGCATACACAATGCAATATGGGCTTACACCAACACAAGTGGACCTCGGCCACACTCACATAGGAGGCCATAATGATGAAAATGAGACAACTCGGGATACGTGCACACGTGCACGCAAACTGAAGACCGACCCTAAGGCACGAAAATGCCACTCTAACAAGACATGGCAAGACATGGGATATGATATGCAAACATGCAAATTTCAATAGCAAAATGAGATGCGAAATAGCCCCGAAGCATGGCAAAAATGCACCCGATGCATGAAATCAATCCCGAAATGCAAGATTAAGCACATGAAATGACTTGTAGCTATACAAAGCATGCATGATTCGTACATGAAGTGTGAAGACAGAAGCTAGGCAGCCCCAAAACAAGCATTTTTACAGTTCGAAGCATGGCCAAACAGTGGGTACAAATAGGGCAAAATTAGCATGCAAAAATGGGGGGCCAAGAGAGGTAATGAAGCAAGTCATAGCTGATGATCTCAAACACAGAAGGCCCCTTCTACAATGTTGAAGAGGGACCAAAAATATGATGTTTTACAGTTTATGACAACCCCCAAAAACAGATACAAGTATGGCCAAATTAACATGCAAGAAATGGGCCAACAAAGGGGCAAAGAAGCAAGTGGTGCACGCTGGCCCCAAACAGGTTAGGGCCCTTCAACAATGTTTAAGAGGGGACCAAAATATGGCTGTTTACAGCTTATGATCAGACCCAAAACATAACACAAGCATGCTCAAAGTATGATGCAAGATGAGGCCACCAAGAGGGCTATAACATGAAGTATACCAAGGATGCTTCAAACAGCCCTAGACCCTTAATTAAACATGAAGAGGGGGTCATTTTAGGGCCATTTTCAGTTCGGACCAAGGTCCAAAAACAGAATCTCAATAAGCTAATAAATCATGCAAAAATGGGGACCAAAGAGGGGTACAATGGCAAGTGATACATGGAGGTCCCAAACAGTGGTGAGCCCTTCTTCAATGTTGAAGAAGGGCTCAAAATAAGCCTATCTACAGTTCACCTCATGCTCCAAAACAGATTATATATAGGCCAAAAATATCATGCAAAAAAAATGGCATCCAAGAGGATAATGAAGCAAGTGGTAGTGGAAAGTCCCAAACAGGTAAGAGCCCTTAATCAAACAGAAAAATGAGCTCAAAAAAATGACAATTTCAGTTTTGGCCGGAGCTCAAAACAGCAAGCAAGAGGGACTAAGAAATAGACCAAAAAAATGCAAGAAAATGGGGAAAGTGGGACTCACCCTTGAAGACCAACCCTTAGCAACCTCTTGGACCAAGTTTGGGTGCTCCTTGCCTCTGGAAAACAGCTTCAAGCTGCTGGAATGGAATGAGGTGGAGTGGTGTTAGGGCTTGTAGGGAAAAGGGTGTAGGAACTTAAGGGTTTTTGAGAGTTGAAGTGTAGAAGGAGAGAGATACAATACAAGAGGCTCAAAGCATTTTTTCTAACCCTCAAAACCAGACCTGGGGCTGCTGTTATATAGGCAAAATGGGTGGAAAAAGGGGGGGAAAAAATGGAGGGAAAACAAGCCAAGTTTTTCCCCAAAATGGCCAAACCCTCGGACATGGGTGAAGTGTAAAACAAAATACATGGCTGGAACACACTCCCAGGGGCAAAAATGGCCGGCTAGTTTAAAATGGCAAAAAAAATCATTCACCAAAAAAAGTGGCCGGCCGGCCAGAAAAAGTGGCCAGCCGGCCAGGCCAAAAGGGGAAAAGTGGCCGGCCAAACCCTAGGATGAAGCCCCAGAAGTCAGCTTTCCAATGGCGCAAACCTTGCATTAAAATTCCTCCTGTGGAAAAAGTTATGCCAGTTTCCGTAAAGCCGCGCAGATTCGGTCCAACCAGACTTCAACCAACCATATCTCCTCCCCCCGGATTTGGACTTAGGAGATTCTTGAGTGAAAAATGAAGCCTCGGAAGTAAGCTTTCCAATGGTGGTGGCCTCATATCTTAATTCCTCTTGTGCAAAGAGTTACGCCCGTTTCGGTGAAGCCGCGCAGACTTTCTCCTTCCCGGATTCATGCTGAACCACTTTTGACCAAACAAAAAGTTGGTTGTCAGAACAATTGCTGGCCTCCCACCCTCCTACAAGCTTCCTAATAATGAAAATAAGGCCTCCACCAAAAATGAGCCCAAACCGATGCGAAATGAAGGTTCGGGGGCCGAAACGCGCAGTTCGGGACCCCGAAAACTGACTGTTGGGCACGGGAGTGGTGTTCGACCATGAAGTTGGTCTCTCGGACCCCAATGTCCCTCAAAGGGAGTAAATAAGATGCATGCCAAAAACCGGAGCAAACGGAGGTAGTTAGGCGGTCCCGAACCGAGGCACACGGCCTGACGGCTCCGAAAACCGGGAACCGGGCTCCGAAATGGGAAAAATGGCCTGCGACCACGAAACGTAGCCTATGGCCACTGAGAGATGATCTACGAGACCTCTCCCTCCCTCAGGAAGAGAAAACAGAGAAAACAGCTTGGTTCGCAAACCGAGGCAAGGCACAGAAAAGTCCAGAAGTTCGGAGGCAAGGCTCACGGCGAGACTCCGCAACCTCAGAACGAGCACAGTATACAACATCACCAAGCGCTCAATCGGTGACGTCTGAGTCTTAAGGTCGGTCAAAAATGGGGTGTCTACAGTTGCCCCTCTTTGACAGAACTCGAAAGTCATAAGTGACGGGAGTGAATGTCAAAGCCCAGAGACGACCCATTTTTGACCAGGCCGAAGACTTAGACAAATAGGCGAGATAAACAGAGATGTGCCCGCAGGCAGGGGCAAAATGCAAATGATATGCGGGAAGATTTTGATAATTGGACTTATACGCTACGCGAAGCTAGTTTGATAATTGGACTTATACGCTACGCGAAGCCGGTTCGAAAATTGGACTTATACGCTACGCGAAGCCGGTTTGAAAATTGGACTTATACACTACGCGAAGCCGGTTTGAAGATTGGACTTATACGCTACGTGAAGCCGGTTTGAAGATTGGACTTACACGCTACGCGAAGCCGGTTTGAAGATTGGACTTACACGCTACGCGAAGCCAGTTTGAAAATTGGACTTATACGCTACGCGAAGCCGGTTTGATAATTGGACTTATACGCTGCGCGAAGCCGGTTTGAAAATTGGACTTATACGCTACGCGAAGCCGGTTTGAAAATTGGACTTATACGCTACGCGAAGCCGGTTTGAAGATTGGACTTATACGCTGCGCGAAGCCGGTTTGAAGATTGGGGATTCATGCAATGCACTGTAATGTAGTGGCTAAAATGCAATGTGATAGCTAGGAAAAGGGAGGTACCTTACAGGGGCAATTGGCAATGACTTACCTCGGCAATGTCCTACCTTATGCTGATGTGAGAATCTTCCGCTTCTTCTTGGTTGAACCACAGGTACTACTTTTCTCCCTGACTATGGTCGCAGCTTTCCCTATTCTCCAACAGGGTGACAGACTAGGTTGATTCAGTATCCAGAATTGAGGCGCATACACATGCTATCTCAATCTATGGGGCTGCCATACAGATTTCAAGCCGAGGATATACCCCTGGGTATTTAAACCAGACTTTAGTTCGGAAATCCCGAACCTTTGCGTTCTAGGCATAAGCCATTCAAACTCTAGTTTCCACCGTCTCAGTTGGTCTCCTAGGAACTCACCGCTAACACAGGCAGGTGGCTATACCAGACCACTGGAAGTCGTTCGGGCACGACAAACACCAAAGGAATTGCACCTTTAGAGGATTTAAGGTCTCCTAGACCAGGCAATAAAATAGATATGATGCAATGGATGTGATAGATGTGATGCAATAGATAATAGATGCGATGCAACAGAGAGTATAATAGATGCAAAATGGTGACATACTCCAACCGCGCTGGACTCGTGAGAGGAGAGAGAACAAAGAAAACCAATCAGGCGCGTTCCACGCAATAAGATAAATTCCAGACACGCTGAAAATCGTGTGAGGAAGGGGACACTCAAAACACGCTGATAATCGTGAGAGGAGGTCCAAAAACAGCCCCCCAGCGCGTCTACAACGCAACCTGGGATAAATTCCAAACACGCTGAAATCGTGTGAGGAAAAGAACACTCTAACCACGCTGAAATCGTGAGAAGAGGTCCAAAAACAACCGCCCAGGTGCGTACACAACGCAACCTGAGATAGATTCCAAACACGCTGAAATCGCGTAAGGAACAGGACACTCAAACCACGCTGAAATCGTGAGAGGAGGTCCAAAAACAACCGCCCAGGTGCATACACAACACAACCTGAGATAAAATCCAAACACGCTGAAATCGCGTAAGGAACGGGACACTCAAACCACGCTGAAATCGTGAAAAGAGGTCAAAACAACCGCCCAGGTGCGTACACAACGCAACCTGAGATAGATTCCAAACACGCTGAAATCGCGTAAGGAACAGGACACTCAAACCACGCTGAAATCGTGAGAGGAGGTCCAAAAACAACCGCCCAGGTGCATACACAACACAACCTGAGATAAAATCCAAACACGCTGAAATCGCGTAAGGAACAGGACACTCAAACCACGCTGAAATCGTGAGAGGAGGTCCAAAAACAACCGCCCAGGTGCATACACAACACAACCTGAGATAAAATCCAAACACGCTGAAATCGTGTGAGGAAGAACCAAACTCTAACCACGTGAAATCGTGAGAAGAGGTCCAAAAACAACCGCCCAGGTGCGTACACAGCGCAACCTGAGATAGATTCCAAACACGCTGAAATCGCGTAAGGAAAGAACCAAACTCTAACCACGCTGAAATCGTGAAAAGAGGTCAAACAACTCGGGAGCGTGTTCCACACAACCTAAGTTAAGTCCCGGGGACAACGATCCTAAACGCTGCTCAGCGTAAAAGGATAAACAATAAGAGATAACACAAGATGCAAATAAATGCAATAAGTGCGATGAAACGCGTGTACAATGCAAGACTTGGCACACAGCTTACGACATAGCATTCCATTCATTTGGCACACAGCTCACAACACGACACTCTGTTCGTTAGGCGCGCAACTCGCAACACAAAATTCTGTTCAATCTGGGCACACAGCGCATTTCGGGCACGCAGCTCATCTTGGGCACACAGCGCATCTTGGGCACGCAGCAGATCTCGGGCAGACAGCGCATTCTTCAGGCACACAGCTCATTTGGGCACATAGTATATTTCCGGGCACACAGCTCGTTTTTCGGGCGCACAGCTCATTTTGAACATACAGATGCAATGACAGAACTTGCAGAAGTTGAAACAATCTCAGATGCCCAACATTTTCCCTCTTTTCTTTTGCTTTGCAGCCTGGAACTTTCACAGCTTCAGATAGGTCCTGGTTTTACTGTTCTCACATGACCTGGGTTGAACCCTGCGGTTTTATGAAAGAACAAATTCTGTTTTGCACAAATGTGGAGAACGGCACGGCACGGCACTCGGAGCACAAAACGATTTTATTTTTGAAATTGAGAGATGAGTTTTCGATCAGGTATTGAGCCTACGACTGGACACAGCAAAACGACTCAACACGGAAATAAAAGGCACACAACCTAGACACATCGAGTAACACTTGAAACGACTCAAAACAAGAATCGAGATAAAAAAGACACGACACTCAGACGTGCACAGGGAGCCTGTTTCACCGGGTAGTGTTTCCCACCCTTTCTCATTTGTGGTTCTCACATCACTCGGCCCTCAAGCTCTGTTTTTCTGAAAAGCCCTTTTCTCACTTTTTCTCTCATCGCACATCTCTCTATTCTTCAATCTCTCATTTTTCAATCCCTCCCTGGGTGGTTGATGGATAAACAGCAAGTTGAAGGCTCTCGCCCCTAGCACTCAGCTAGATTCTTCTTTCTTCCGCTCACAGCTAGTGAATTCCTCCACAGAGGGGTTGCGCTACAACTGGGTGTGTAGCAAATCTGCAGCTAGCATCGGTTGATGATGCTTTGCTGGGGAGTTTGGACGTGATAAGATCTGTCCAGATGATGGAGTGGAATATCTTGCTCACCCATTCCAGTTCGTGCTTCGCACTTGGCTCGACACCTCGTTGCTTGGAGGATACGAGAGCTTTCAGTCCTTTGTCGTTAACTTCAATTGCGCCCTTCTTGGCAGGTAGAGTGCCCTTCTTGGCGAGTAGGGTGGAGTATGTTGACAATGGGGAAAAGACAGAACACCTGACTCAACTGTGCCCTTAGTTCATTATTTTGACCATTTTTTGTTTTTGCTTTCCACTAAAACAGTTTTGACCAAAATGAGAGTTAGATCAACATGCTTGTTCGATTTTTGATTTAAAATCATGCAAGTTAGGCTTGAGCACTGAAAATTTTCCTTTTTTTGGGTCCATGAAAAGGGTCCAGTTTTGGAAAAGATAGAATGATTTTCGAGAAAATAGTCAACCTCAGTAAAAATTCTCAAAAGCTGTTTTTGCAATCGGCCACTGCTCAACGAGCATAGAACCCACTCTCGAGATGCACAACCTCAGATCCGAAGGAAAATTGCCCCTTGCTTGAAGAAAGTTGCACGGCAACGGAAAGTTGCCCCTTGTTGAACGGCACAGCGGCGCATTGAATGGCAACGGAAAGTTGCCCCTTGTTTGACTGGCGTCGCAGCACACTGAATGGCAACGGAAAGTTGCCCCTTGTTTGGATAGCACCGGCGCATTGTAGTCAGTCCTCAGAGTGACGAACACAACCAAATCCTCAGATACAGAGAAGACAAAGATGACCAGAACCATCGCATGGACACAATCAAATTGAAGTGTTTTACGGCTGGACTTTAGAATGAAGTTGCCTACGTATCCCAAACATGGGAATCAAGCCTTACGTAGTTCGGGGTTAAGGTACACTCGGGTATTTAACCTCTCCTTTTTATGCTCTAACTTTTGCCAAGGCCCTGTTGTAGGTTGTCAACCTTGCGAGCTTTGTTTTTCTTTTCTTTTCATTCTTTTCTTTTCATTTTCATTTCTTTTCTTTCTTTTTTTTTTTCCCTTTTTTTTTTCTCTTTTTCTCTTTTTTTTTTTTGTATTTTTCTCTTTTTTTTTTCTTTTTGCATTTTTTGTATATATTTTTTTTGTCTTGCTCTAACTTTTGCCTGGGTCGCCCTTTCGGGTTTTCGGCCCAGCGAGCCTCTCAAAGGGTAAAAGTGTAGCTGGTCCCAATGTTTTAAAAACCGGACCGGTGAATGAACCGGAAAAATGATCGGGTGGACGGGTCACCGGTTCAACCGTCGGGTTGAACCGGAATCGAACCGTGACGTCATAAATATATTAAAATTATATTTAAAAAAATATAAGTAATAAAATTATAAATTAAAAATTTTAATATTCTTAATATTTCTCTTAATACTTTTTTTTTAAAAAATATAAAATATAAGTAATAAAATTATAAATTAAAAATTTTAATATCTTAAATATTTCTCTTAATACTTTTTTTATTAAAAAATATAAAAATATATTTAAAAATATTATTAATTTTAATTTTGGAAGAAAGAAATCAAATTTCAATATTCCCTTCCCTCCATATGATTTTAATTCAAATACTTTTGATTGAAAGAAGAGCAAAATTTTGGAGGGATATCAAAATTTTAAGTTTCCCTCCAATGAATTTGATTGAATCCCACATAGATTTTCTTGAGTTTTTTTTTGGAAGAATTTTTTTTCTATAAATAGATAGAAGCTCTTTCACAATAATTTCAAGCTCTCAATGGGATTCCTCACAAGAGGAGACCCTTAAAAGAGAGTTTCCAATTAATTTTTATTATATATATAATATATATATATATATATTATATATATATATATCAAATAGAAAGAAAGAAAGAAAGAAAGAAAGAAAAAAAAAAAAAAGAAAAACTGAAAAAAAAAAAAAAAAAACTCCAGACCGGTTCAATCAACCCGTGTCCGGGTCGACCGGTTCACCGGTTTAACCGGTGGGTTCACTGGTTTTCAATAAATAGGCCGGTTTTTACAACTGGCCGGTTTAAGGGGGCTGACCGGACCGGAACCCCATCCGGTCACCGGTTGAACCGGCCGGTCCGGTCCGGTCCGGTTTTTAAAACCATGGCTGGTCCATGCCAAATGGTTTTGAGATCCTGAAGTCATCTGAATCCCGGAAAATGACTGCTGTATTGATTCGCAGAAGGATCCATCTTCGGCTCTTCGAGCATATCGGACATTTTTGCCCCTAGTTCGAGGGGTGCTTCTGATTTAGCTTCGCAAGCTTCTTCTGATGAGGTCTGATCTTCTTAATCTGACTTTGGTGCCTCTTGTTCGAGGGCTGCTTCAAATCTGGCCACACAAGCCTCACATCGTAGTTGACCGTTGAACCTTCTGAATTCAAGTTCAAGGTTTGGAAGCAAAAGGGGTTGAGTCTCGAGGCTGAGAGCGATCCTAGGCTGCACAATCTCAAGAGCGACTCCACACAGGTCTTCGCAGGACTGCGCAAAACATTTTGTTTTTGAAAATTTTTAAGAAAGCGACAAATCGCTCGCGCTGAAGATAGTGTGAAACCAGTCTGGATCAAGCCAGGGTCCTTCTCAGTACTCACTCCAACAAGCATGATTTCATTCATTAAGGGCTTAGCACGCCTCTCTTTCTCTCAGTTTGATCAAAGTTTTGCAAATCCCGAGGAATTCCTCCTTTGTTTTTACCGCAGTGTTCAAAAGGTTTCGAAAAACTCAGGTCATTACAATGACTTCAAGGCACAAGAGAGCAGGTGGAATGCACTGCCATTTCATTCAAATCCCGGCACAACTAGCACACGGCAGAAGCAAATGTGAGAGCGTGAAAATCACTGCTGTTTCATTCAAAATCTGTTGGCATAACTGGCTCCCTGGCAGAAACAGACTCAAAACAAAACAAAAAGACAAACGCGAAACAAAATGGTGATGCCCGAGGTAACACCCCCGGAATCACCCGACTCCTATACAACAGGACTGACTCGATACAACAAGACAGACCCAAAACAAAAGAGACTGACTCAAAACAAAAAGACAAACTCAAAACAAAACAACAAAATTGACCCAATACCCAAGTCAGAAAACACAAAAACTGGTATTTGCACATTGTTGAGAACAGTGCGTGCCATCCACCATATTTGGAGTAAACTGAGCGCTGCCGGCAGGTGGTTCATCCCTCGATCACATCACATTATCCCCCACAAGTTCACTAATCAAGTGCCGATAGACTTTGCAGAGCTTGGCGGGAGGACAACCCCATTGTCAAACAGATCCTGTACTTCATGGCGAAGACGGAAGCAGTTGTCGGTAGTATGGCCAGTTTGCTGATGGTATGCACAGTACTGGGTAGCATCATGTGTAGCCGGAAGAGGGTTCGGGAGAGGCCGAGGCTCAAGGGGTTTGAGATGGCCTTGTCCAACAAGGATTTGGAAAGCTTTGGATAAAGGCATGTGGAGGGCATGGAAGACCCTCTGACCTCGGGGTTGGTACTTCTGGGTTTGTGGATTTCTGCTGGGCGCACCAGCAAAGGGATTGGCAGGTGCTGGCCTGGTTTGCTGATCTCTTCTGAGTGGAGGATTATAGCTGAAAGGAACGTTTCTGATACAACGACCCTTCTCCCGGCTTGCCCCTTGATTCAAACTGCCCCCGACTTGAGTGGCGAAAATGCCGTCCACAGTTTTTGCAACAACTGCGAGCACTTGCTCTTTGTTCAGTCCCTCGGCTTTCAAAGCCTCAACAGCCAACAGAAGATGCTCATGGGGATCCATGTCCGCCCCTATCTTGTTCTTTCCACTCGCCTCCACTTTGCCAAGGGATTGGCATTCCTCAAATACAGCCCGTTCCAAGATCGGGGAACCTTTTGTCGTGAAACTCCTAGCATGTGCTGTGGTCGATGATGGAGCCAATGTCCCAGAGGCTAGATCTGTTACAGTTCTTTGAAGATCTTCGATCATTCTCTTTAGCTCAGAAGTAGTGGGCTCACGGGTTTGAGATGATTGGGGTTTAGGTGCATCCATCATGCATAAGTCCATGCTTTCTGGAATGAACACCTCAGGCTTGGGTAGATGGGCTGGGGTGATGTATATGCTGGGGTTGAAGTGGTTGGTAGTGTATGGATGAGGTTGAGGTGGGGAGGTGACAAGTCAGTACTAACCTGAGGTCCTTTGGGTGGAGCTAGGGTCTCTTCGTCAATAAGATCCTGAATCTTATGACGGAGGCGGATGCAACGGTTCGTATCATGACCGTGCTGCTGATGGTAGGCACAGTATTTAGCTGGGTCGTATTGTTGGAAGAGGGTTTGGAAGGGGTTGGGGTTCTAGGAGTTCTAGGTGCCCCTCTTCTTGCAGCTTTTTCAAAGCTTGGGAGAGACTCATGTAAAGAGGATGGAATTTTCGGGCTTGGGGTCGAGTTGAAGTGGTTGGTTTTTGGTCATTGAGGGAAGTGGTGATAGTGTCTACTTCTGAGCATTTCGCAACTGTGCTACCATCAGTAGTAGCATTGGAACTGCGAGCAACATTCCTCTTCAAAGGCCCATTATCTTCTGCAAAGATCCCTTGTCTGATGGCATCCTCAATTTGAACCCCCATTTCATGAAGGGCTGGAAAAGTAAACAGAGGTAGAACGACCATCTTTTGCAGCAACTCGCCATGCAGATTCCGAACAATCATCCTGATCTGATCTTTGTCGGAAGGCCTTGTAGTCATCATTGAGGCCTTTGCCCTCCATCTCGTCACGAACTCTGAGAAACCCTCCTTTGGTTCTTGGCGGGTGACTTCGAGATCACGAGTTGTGACCTCGATCTGTGTGTTATAGGAGTATTGACAATAAAGGCCTCAGCCAGCTCTTCCCAGTTCTGTTTCACAGAGTTCTCCAATTTTGCATACCAGATTGCGGCTATCCCAGACAGGGTTCGGCCGAATAGTGACAATTTCTGGGCTGTGGTCAACCCATTGGCCTCAAGATATCAGAAAACAGTTGGAGGTGCACCATTGGGTCTTCAGAGCCATCGAATCGATCGATATGCGGCATTTGAACCGATCCGGTAATGTCACCACTGAGTCGGTATATCCATCTTCAATGTCAGGAATGGAGTTGACCCCTGAGATTTTTGAACAACTTCTCAAGCTTGCTCACTTCAGCGCTGTGTAGGGTCCAACTCGAACTCAAAGGGTGAACTTGGCAGGTTGATCGGTGCTTTGGATAGCTGGGGTAGAACCGGGGGCGGAGGTGGCCTTGTCGGAATGTCCGTATCTTCTGGACATTAGCTGTCTCCCCGAGCGTTGGAACTCTGGGTGGGGGGAGGAGCTGGTGTGAAGTAGATACTCCAGTTTGTTGCTCTAGCCTGGCAATTGTCTCTGCCTGTTGGGCTATAATCTCGGCCTGGCTTTTGGCAAATTCCGCTTGACGGGCAGCGTCCTGCTGCATGAGTTTCATACTTTCTTGGAGTTGACGCATCATTTCCTCCATCCCTGCCATATTGCCCTGGTCTAACTGAACAACGGTATAACTGTCCCTGACTGGCCTTTTTACCCTGCCTTTGGTGAAGGAACACTGATTGCCCTTGAACTGAATCTCTGACCCGACAAAGTCTATCAGCACAAGTCTAATCCTCGGGGGATATTGGAGCCTTGAAGCTATGGTTCCAAGACTACCTAGCAAAAGAGAAAATGACAGCATCTCAGCCTGATTTCATCTGAACAGATACGAGCATAGTTGAATGAGTGTGCCTCTACTGAATTCTGCCAAATTCTGCCTCAAATCTGATACCTCGGTAAAACTGATTCCAAATACTGATGCCCGCAGGCCTGATGCCCAACTCATAAACTGATACATGCATTCCTGTAGAGACGCACTCTAAAAGCACATAACAGATAAGTGAGAGCCAAAACACCCCTATGTTGGGGTAGGGTTTCCCTGTCCTATTTTGTCAGGAGCTAGGGTTTCACTACGCACGCAGCGGTTTCAAACAACCTATACGGGTAAGCAACCTGTCCTAGTTTGGAATGGTCACTATGGATCGATATGCACTAGGTCGAATGGTCAAAAAGGGTGCCCCGGTAAAACCGGGGTTTGTGTTCCCATACTGGCAGAGCCCAACCGGTCAGCCTTATGGTCATGCCTTGACAAGACAAGCCTCCGGCAAACCGTTCAGGAATAGCAGATGGCAAACACGGTGTCCTAGGCGCACCAATGCAAATGCAATGCAAAGAAACACACAAGTGTAGTCAAAACCAGATATCATGAGTTCGAGTCAAGTTCTCTAAATCCCCAGCAGAGTCGCCAGAAACTGTAGACGTCCCCGAACACCCCGGGAGGGAGTCCCGTTCCGTTCATATTGGGGTCACTACAGTTCAAGGACTCAAATGTCACGGTTCTTAATCTTGAACCAAAGAGTCCAAATCCGGCAAATCGATTTTGAAAACAGATTTTTTGAAAAGAAGTGCCAAACATGGACTGCTTTGCCAGATACAGAGTCGCCACCTAAATGTTTTTTAATGGGAAATTTAGGAAACCCTGACTCGGTGCCAAAGGCCACGTGTCCGTCATCACCAAAGTTGCCTCGGCTCGGGAACTTGGGTACGATTGGGGAAGGTCACTTCGTGAGCACCCCCGCTCGCCCGGTCAAAGACCGGCCTCTACTAACCATGATATCTATTTTGAAAACATTGTTGTTCTTATTCCGGTTATTAGCCTAGATTTACTATGTGATGCGCACAGCATACAAGTATAGACTGGTCGCCTGAATTGGAACAAAACATTTCATGTTTGTTTGTTTGAAAATGGTTTGATGGTGCTACCCGCAGTAGGCTAAGACGTGGATTTGCCACCCTCGGGTGGGCTTAGAAAACATGATTTTGCCACTATCTAGTGGGCTTAAAACAAACATTTGATGAATTGTTCCAATCCAAAACCCAACCTCCACCCACAGGCATTCAAGGCAGTTATATCACATAAGCAATAGCCTCATGGTAAGCATGCTATCATGGCAGTCACTCACACGCATGCAAGGATGCTAAAGCATAAAACTCACCGAGTACTCCAAGCCAAAACAGAAACTCATTAGAAATCATGCATGATCCTAAATATACAGATGCCTAATGCAACACATGCAAAATGCAACTATAGCAGGCTCGGCTATTCTAAACATGGCATATGGAATGCTACAGCTAACACGTATTCAACTTGGAATTGAAATACAAATGCAGTTTGTATGATGCGCCGAGCCCGGTGCACGTAAAACAGATGAATGAATGCAAACATGCTATCATACTGTATGCTAATTGAAATATGCCCTAATCTAACCATCATAAGCAGGTAAATAAAAGGGAAGAAAGACGTGGGTTGGAAGACATACATCACACTCACCCACACTTATTACAATTTGCCCTCGCACAGAGGGTCCGAATAAATATACAGTCCCGAATAAAAGAATAGTACAGTCCAAATAATACAGTCCAAATAATGTACAAATTCCTAATTAATTAACAAATTAACTAAGAAAGCTGTAAAACTGGCATGCAAGCCAGGGACTGCCTTGATTCCGCTCCGGTGAGATGATGATGCATGTTTGGGTTCCTTTGTGCGGAAATCCATGACGATGCCCCAATTAGCCTCTTTGCTGTTCTTGAAATGCGTGCCAAGCCTCGAAAAGTTGCTGATTCTTCATTTTGCTGCAACAGAGAGCAGGAAAGGGGCATAGCAATGTATTTTCACAAATGTATGCATGTCTCGATCCTCGTGCCACCAATCACGCATATCGATGCATGATGGCCGAGGAGTCGAATTGCACAACTCAATATGAATGAATGCATATGAAAATACAACAAAACCTAACTCCATCATGGATAATCCGGAGTGTCGGTGACTGGGGAATTGAGACACGTTCCGTCACTCGGAGTACGGAACGTACCTCGTTTCCCGTGCCCGGGCTAACTCCTATCCCGAACACGATGCAATATGCATGATATGCATGAAATGCAACTAAGATACAACCTAACATGCAAAGGCTATGAAATGGCATACACGATGCACGAGGAACATGGCATACACAATGCGCTAATATACGGCCTAGCATACGCAATGCTATGGAATGAAATGGCATACACAATGCAATATGGGCTTACACCAACACAAGTGGACCTCGGCCACACTCACATAGGAGGCCATGATGAAAATGAGACAACTCGATACGTGCACACGTGCACGCAAACCGAGGACCGACCTAGGCACGGAATGCCACTCTAACAAGACATGGCAAGACATGGATATGATATGCAAACATGCAAATTTCAGTAGCAAAATGAGATGCAAACAGCCCCGAAGCATGGCAAAAATGCACCCGATGTATGAAATCAATCCCGAAATGCAAGATTAAGCACATGAAATGACTTGTAGCTATACAAAGCATGCATGATTCGTACATGAAGTGTGAAGACAGAAGCTAGGCAGCTCCAAAACAAGCATTTTTACAGTTCAAAGCATGGCCAAACAGTGGGTACAAATAGGGAAAAATTAGCATGCAAAAATGGGGGGCCAAGAGAGGTAATGAAGCAAGTCATAGCTTCTGATCTCAAACACAGAAGGCCCCTTCTACAATGTTGAAGAGGGGCCAAAAATATGATGTTTTACAGTTTATGAAAACCCCCAAAAACAGATACAAGTATGGCCAAATTAACATGCAAGAAATGGGCCAACAAAGGGGCAAAGAAGCAAGTGGTGCACGCTGGCCCCAAACAGGTTAGGGCCCTTCAACAATATTGAAGAGGGGACCAAAATATGGCTGTTTACAGCTTATGATCAGACCCAAAACAGAACACAAGCATGCTCAAAGTATGATGCAAGATGAGGCCACCAAGAGGGCTATAACATGAAGTATACCAAGGATGCTTCAAACAAGTCTAGACCCTTAATTAAACATGAAGAGGGGGTCATTTTAGGGCCATTTTCAGTTCGGACCAAGGTCCAAAAACAGAATCTCAATAAGCTAATAAATCATGCAAAAATGGGGACCAAAGAGGGGTACAATGGCAAGTGATACATGGAGGTCCCAAACAGTGGTGAGCCCTTCTTCAATGTTGAATAAGGGCTCAAAATAAGCCTATCTACAGTTCACCTCATGCTCCAAAAACGATTATATATAGGCCAAAAATATCATGCAAAAAAAATGACATCCAAGAGGATAATGAAGCAAGTGGTAGTGGGAAGTCCCAAACAGGTAAGAACTCTTAATCAAACAGAAAAATGAGCTCAAAAAAATGACAATTTCAGTTTTGGCCGGAGCTCAAAACAGCAAGCAAGAGGGACTAAGAAATAGACCAAAAAAATGCAAGAAAATGGGAAAGTGGGACTCACCCTTGAAGACCAACCCTTAGCAACCTCTTGGACCAAGTTTGGGTGCTCCTTGCCTCTGGAAAACAGCTTCAAGCTGCTGGAATGGAATGAGGTGGAGTGGTGTTAGGGCTTGTAGGGAAAAGGATGTAGGAACTTAAGGGTTTTTGAGAGTTGAAGTGTAGAAGGAGAGAGATACAATACAAGAGGCTCAAAGCATTTTTTCTAACCCTCAAAACCAGACCTGGGGCTGCTGTTATATAGGCAAAATGGGTGGAAAAAGAGGGGGAAAAAATGGAGGGAAAACAAGCCAAGTTTCCCCCCAAAATGGCCAAACCCTCGGACATGGGTGAAGTGTAAACAAAATACATGGCTGGAACACACTCCCAGGGGCAAAAATGGCCGGTTAGTTTAAAATGGCAAAAAATATCATTCACCAAAAAAAGTGGCTGGCCGGCCAGGCCAAAGGGGAAAAAGTGGCCGGCCACACCCTAGGATGAAGCCCCAGAAGTTAGCTTTCCAATGGCGCAAACCTTGCATTAAAATTCCTCCTGTGGAAAAAGTTATGCCAGTTTCCGTAAAGCCGCGCAGATTCGGTCCAACCGGACTTCAACCAACCATATCTCCTCCCCCCGGATTTGGACTTAGGAGATTTTTGAGTGAAAAATGAAGCCCCGGAAGTAAGCTTTCCAATGGTGGTGGCCTCATATCTTAATTCCTTTTGTGCAAAGAGTTACGCCCGTTTCGGTGAAGCCGCGCAGACTTTCTCCTTCCCGGATTCATGCTGAACCACTTTTGACCAAACAAAAAGTTGGTTGTCAGAACAATTGCTGGCCTCCCACCCTCCTACAAGCTTCCTAATAATGAAAATAAGGCCTCCACCAAAAATGAGCCCAAACCGATGCGAAATGAAGGTTCGGGGGCCGAAACGCGCAGTTCGGGACCCCGAAAACTGACTGTTGGGCACCGGGAGTGGTGTTCGACCACGAAGTTGGTCTCTCGGACCCCAGTGTCCCTCAAAAGGGAGTAAATAAGATCCATGCCAAAAACCGGAGCAAACGGAGGTAGTTAGGCGGTCCCGAACCGAGGCACACGGCCTGACGGCTCTGAAAACCGGGAACCGGGCTCCGAAATGGGAAAAATGGCCTACGACCACAAAACGTAGCCTACGGCCACTGAGAGATGGTCTACGAGACCTCTCCCTCCCTTCGGGAAGAGAAAACAGAGAAAACGGGGCCTGGTTCGCAAATCGAGGCGAAGCACAAAAGAGTCCGGAAGTCCGGAGGCAAGGCTCGCAGCCGGGACTCCACAACCTCAGAACGAGCATAATATGCAATATCACCGAGCGCTCAATCGGTGATGTCTGAGTCTTAAGGTCGGTCAAAAATGGGGTGTCTACGCATTCATCATTTCTTTTAAAGTCCTATTTTTCCTTTCAGCAATTCCATTTTGCTGAGGTGAGTAAGGAGCGGTGGTTTGATGAATTATTCCATGTTCTTTACAAAATTCACCAAAAGATGATTCATATTCACCACCTCTATCACTTCTAAGTTTCTTGATTTTCTTACCAAGTTGATTTTCAACTTCATTCTTATATTGAATGAAAGTTTCCAAAGCTTCATCCTTGGTTCGAATTAAATAAATATAACTATATTTAGTATAGTCATCTATAAAAGTGATTACATACTTTTTTCCACCTCTGGTTTGAATTGATTTAAAATCACAAATGTCACTATGAATTAATTCAAGTGGTTCCGTACTTTTTTCAATTGAATGAAAATGAGTTTTAGATAATTTTGCCTCAATACAAATTTCACATTTATGATTTGAATCAATGTCAAATTTAGGTAAACATTCCATATTAATTAATCTACGCAAAGATCCATAATTAACATGTCCTAGTCTACCATGCCATAAATTTGAAGACTCAAGGAAGTAAGAAGAAGATGTAGTATTATTAATAACTGAGGGTACAACGGTCATTACATTTAACTTGAAAAGGCCATCAGACATGTAACATTTTCCTACATACATCCCATTCTTAGTAAGTACAAATTTATTACTCTAAAAAACTAGCCTAAACCCATTCTTACTCAACAAAGATTCGGAAACTAAATTCTTGCGAATGTCCGGTACATGCAGCATATTATTGAGAGTGAGTTCCTTTCCAGATGTCATCTTGAGTACAATCTTTCCTTGTCCTTCAACTTTGGAAGTTGAGGAGTTGCCCATAAAGAGTTGTTCACCATTGTCCACTGTAGAATAAGATGTGAACATCTTTTTGTCGGCACAAATATGACGAGTAGCACCAGTGTCCACCCACCATTCTTTAGGATTTCCGACAAGATTTGCCTCGGAAACAACTGCAGAAAGATTGATGTCGTCTACACCATTGGAAATCTTGTCCACTTCGGTCATATGGGCTTGTGCAGGCTTCTTGCTTGTTCTTCTTTTGCTTTTGCCTTTGCTACGACAATCTTTGGCCCGATGTCCCTTTTGTCACAGATGTAACATTTGCCATTAAACTTGTACTTTTTATTATCCCCTCCTTTAGAGCCTTGTGATGAACTTTCTCCAGAAGACTTTCGTTTCTTGGTTTTTGAAGCATGTTCCACCACATTTGCCTTAGACTCCATAGGAAGCTTACCAGCCCGCTTTTCAGAATTGCGGTTGTCCTCCTCAATCCTCAAACGCACAATTAACTCGTCCATAGAAATTTCTTTGCGGTTGTGTTTGAGGTAGTTTTTGAATTCCTTCTAGCCTTTTGGTAAATTTTCAATTAAGGCTGCAACTTGGAAGGATTCACTGAGAGACATACCTTCTGCGTGAATGTCATGCAGAATGAGTTGGAAATCTTGAGCTTGGCTGATCACAGTTTTTGAATCAACCATTACAAAATCCAGGAATCAGCCAACCACAAATTTCTTTGAGCCGACATCTTCCGTTTTGTATTTTTTCTCCAACGATTCCCAAAGTTCCTTTGCTATCTTGATTGGACTGTAGACGTTGTATAATGTGTTGTCAAGTCCGTTCAAGACGTAATTCCGGCAAAGGAAATCGGCATGTTTCCAACCATCAACCGCAGCAACCACTTGCCGATCGGTTTCATCCTCTTTCAGGATAGGAGCATCTTCACGGAGAAAACGAGCCAGGTTCAGAGTTGTAAGATAGAACAACATTTTCTGTTGCCATCTTTTAAAATCAGTTCCTAAGAACTTCTCTGGCTTTTCTCCATGATTTATTGGCACTGTCACCACAGGAGAGGGGGTTGGCGTCATTGCAGCCACCACAGTAGTACTTGTTTGGGCATTCGTTTCAGTAGCCATCAATTCTAATATAAAAAACAAAATTATAATTAGAATTTACACTACACAGAAAATTAAACCAAATTCACAGAATTAAATTCTGTAAAAATAAAAGAAACAAGAATGTAACTTTTATTTTCCAATTAATTTGAAAAAAAATAAAATTTTATTTAAACAAATTAATTTCACACAAAAAAATTAAATTCTGTAAAATAAAAGAAATAAAAACTATAACTTTTATTTTTCAATTAATTTGGAAATAAAATAAAATTTTATTTAACCAAATTAATTCCACACAAGAAATTAAATTCTGTAAAAATAAAAGAAATAAGAATATAACTTTTATTTTTCAATTAATTTGGAAATAAAATAAAATTTATTTAACCAAATTAATTTCACACAGAAAATTAATTTCAGTAACACTTCAATAATTAAAATACTGAAAGCAGAATTTTAATTAATAAAAACTCAGAAAATAATTTCTAAAAAACCAAAATTAATTTTCTGACAAAATTTCACAAAAATATATTCTGAATTGTTAATGACACCAGTATCGTACTACTAGTTGTCAAAGAAAAGAGACAGTATATTACTACTATCTGTCAAATAGCATATAATCACTATTTGTTTTTCCAACCAGAATATTATTTTGTAAATTCGCAGAAAATAATTTTCTTTCGAAATTATTTACGAAGAATGAAAAAGGGAAACAAACGAAAAATTCTGTAAACAGAATAATTCGGATATGTCTTAAGATTATTGGAACAATCTTCTGTAATAAAATAACTTGAAATAATTCAAACAAAATAAACAAATAACATACCGAATTTATTTCGTTGAACCGAATAAATAATTTAAGACCAAGTCGAGTGTGTGACACTCTGTCTTTAAGACAGATTCGTCCCGCTAAGGTGCTTACGGTTGAGTGGCGTCTATCTCCCAGGATACAATGATCTTCACAAATTGTAGTAGCACTCCAAACAATTTGTTCGGCGAATCAAACCTTGTGTTCTAATACTCTCTTTAAATTATCCTAAATCTAATATGAAGAATAAATAATGCGAAAAAGAAAATTGGACAGCAAAAGGACTTTTGCAGACTCACTTTATCATATCGATTTTTTTTTAGATCCAGAGACTTGTTGGAATTAGGCTCTATTTATAGGCCAAACCTGTGGTCCGAACAGGTATGCAAATGGTCAACAGGTGCTTTTTTGAATCCGAACAGGTGCACTTGTTAAAATCAAACAATTTTTGACCATTGAGACCAAATTTTCAAACAATTGAAAATTGTTCCGTTAGTGGAACTGTTTGAAACTTTTATTTATTATATTAAACTATTTAAAAAATATATATATACATATATATTAAACTATTGATATATATATATATATTAAACAAATTGAATAGTTTAATAAATAAAGTAAGAGGTACAAATTTTAGGAAACCACTTAGGAACCCAAAATTTGAATTTAGAATTAAATTAAATTCCCACAATAATTTTATTGAAAAAATTCAAAAGAATTTTTATCTAAAAAATTAATGTTAAACCCGAAAACGACGTCAACTTCTCATTCACTCATAAATGGTTTTGACGTTCCGTCTTCACCGTATGACTTGCCACGCGGCAAGGAACACTTCACCTCTTCGGACCCACCCCAAAAGACGTTTGGGGCCCACTCAATTTTGGCCTCAAAGTCGCCCCAAAATAAGCCATATAAAACACCACTCAATTTTGAGGTTCTAGCACGTTTACTACTATCTCCGAGTGAAGCAGACCGGGCAGGGACCAATCTACCTATGGGAACCAAATAACTGGCCTCAAGAAAAGGTATCGAACTGTGGAAATCCTTAGGTAAAGCATGATTTTAGGGAAATCCCTTTAATGCTAATAAGTCGCCGGTATTCACTGCATCAAGACAGCCTGGTATTCAATCTACCGGCAGGGACTTTTTCTCTAAAGCCTACAAAGCAAAGCAGCAGAGCGCAGAGAGGCAAAAGCAGAGAGAGGCAAATACAGCTCGCAAACCAGACTTCCCTAATCTATGCTTTCCTAAAGCGAAATATGACAGTGAAGTATTGCTAAGAGTTAGCAGGCAAAATCACTCTGCTCTCTCTTGTCCCAATCGCTTCAATCACTCCTATGTCACCCACGGAGCGGTAACAAGGAATTACTTTACTGAAAGCTTAGTAAGGCAAGGAACTTCTTGCTAGACTTCTTGGAAGTAGTGCTTTCTTCTATTGTCTCATCAGGGTTTCCATCCGAACTAGGAGAAGAAAGACAAGTAAGTAGTCAAGGTAGTGGTGTTTTATATGGCTTATTTTGGGGCGACTTTGAGGCCAAAATTGAGTGGGCTCCAAACGTCTTTTGGGGTGGGTCCGAAGAGGTGAAGTGTTCCTTGCCACGTGGCAAGTCACACGGGGAAGACGGAACGTCAAAACCATTTATGAGTGAATGAGAAGTTGACGTCGTTTTCGGGTTTAACATTAATTTTTTAGATAAAAATTCTTTTGAATTTTTTCAATAAAATTATTGTGGGAATTTAATTTAATTATAAATTCAAAATTTAGGTTCCTAAGTGGTTTCCTAAAATTTGTACCTCTTACTTTATTTATTAAACTATTCAATTTGTTATATATATATATTCAATAGTTTATTATATATAATATATTTTAAATAGTTTAATTAATAAATAAAAGTTTCAAACAGTTCCACTAACGGAACAATTTTCAATTGTTTGAAAATTTGGTCTCAACGGTAAAAAATTGTTTGATTTTAACAAGTGCACCTGTTCGGATTCAAAAAAGCACCTGTTGACCATTTGCATACCTGTTCGGACCACAAGTTTGGCTTATAAATAGAGCCTAATTCCAACAAGTCTCTGAATCTGGAAAAATCGATATGATAAAGTGAGTCTGCAAAAGTCCTTTTGCTGTCCAATTTTCTTCTTCGCATTATTTATTCTTCATATTTGATTTAGGATAAATTAAAGAGAGTATTAGAACACAAGGTTTGATTCGCCGAACAAATTGTTTGGAGTACTACTACAATTTGTGAAGATCATTGTATCCTGGGAGATAGATGCCACTCAACCGTAAGTACCGTAGCGGGGCGAATCTGTCTTAAGGACAGAGTGTCACACACTCGACTTGGTCTTAAATTATTTATTCGGTTCAACGAAATAAATTCGGTATGTTATTTATCTATTTTGTTTGAATTATTTCAAGTTATTTTTTTATACACAGAAGATTGTTCCAACACATTTCACTGTCACCACCACCACCACCACCACCACCACCCCTCTACCATCACCACAACCATTATCCCTTCACCTTTACCATTACAATATAAAATTAGAAGAGAAAAGTTTAAATTAATAAATTTCAATTACATTTCAACTTAAAAAATTTGACTCCAAAATTTAACTTAATAAATCTCAAATTTTTAACTTAAGGGTCAAAATATTTGAGTTCGGATCCTCTCTAATATCTCTCTCCAGTGTTTCCTACGGGGGGCGACTTAGATTGGGCCACATCACCCACTTAAACAATAGGTGGCTTAGATCTGCTTCAGTACCAAAAAAAAAAAATTCAAAAATTCCTTCAAAATAGGCATTCTCTTCTGTGCTCATATACTTGAACTCCACAAAGGAAGAGGAAGACGACGACCATCACCGACCATCATCACGTGCATTGACGGTGATACCCAAATCCTCTCTTCGAATTGCCGACGGAGTCTCTCTCTCTCTCTCTCCGAATCTTTCTCACTCTTTCTCTATCTCACACACATTATTAATCCAAAAAACCCTAATTTTATAGATATATTTTGCCCTAATTTTTCCATAATAGATATAGTTCACTTTGGTGATATGTATGGCTCAAAAAAATTGGCAAAAAATAAGATTGATGAGTATGGAGTAACTAACGAATTTTGCCCTGTTGATGAGTGTCGAGATTGATTGTATAAATGTGTTTATTACCATACTTGCTTAAAAAATTTGGGAAAAATATGTTTAGTTTGGATTTGTAGAGTGATTTTGGGAAAAAAATTCTAAAAAATTTGTTTGGTTTGTAAATTTTTCAAAACAATTTCCAAAATCACTTTCTCTATCTTACCTATCAATTAATCACTTTTTTTCTCTCCTCTCTTTTTCTCAATTTCTTTTTCTCTCACACACATCTACTCAATTATAACAAAATATTAGATCATTTCAAACTCTCAAACTCCAAAACTACTTTTAAAATACACAACCAAACAAACCAAAAAAATTTCTAAACTCTCTCTCCCAAAACAATTTTTAAAAACTACTCTCCCAAAACCAAACCAAACATACGCTAGATTGATTGGGAAGTTTTGGAACTTAGACAAAATTCCCTGTTCATGAGGCTTGACAACCAAATCTTTCATAGAAATAGGGGCATATCATTTACAAAAGATATTTCTTGCAATGCAAAAATGAAATAAGATTCTCTTGTCCTTTTTTAATCTGAATTCAAGCAACATCTACTAGTCTACATTTAAACAATTCAAATAAGGAACATAAGATATTTCTTGCAATGCAAAAATGAAATAAGATTCTCTTGTCCTTTTTTAATCTGAATTCAAGCAACATCTACTAGCCTACATTTAAACAATTCAAATAAGGAACATGAGATTGCAACCTATAAAAAAAGTCATGATAGAAAAATTTTGAAGGAGAAGAGAGTGAGGATAATGTGCTGAGGGAGAGGGAGGGGAGAAAGGGAGAGACCACGAAGGATTTCAGGTCACTTCGCGAGAGTGGATTTGGAGAGAGGGGTCGCTATCGATGTTCACCAAAGAGCTTCGCCGTCGATATTCGCGGGATGGAGAGTGGTTGCTGGTCAAGAACTTAAAAGGGTGGCAACGGAATGTTATGGGGAAAATTTTGGAATTTTTTTTTTAATTTTTTGTTATTGTTTTGTAATGAGCTAGATTTGAGCCGCCTATTGTTAAGTGGGGGACGTGGCCCAATCTGGACCGTCCCCATAGAAAGCACTGGAGAAGATCCAAATTCAAAATAGGGATATCAAATTTTCTACTAAATAAATGACTAAATGTCTCATACGATTGTGAGAATTTTGTAGACCCCACACGCGTGTGAGACATTTGATCATTTATTTAATAGAAAATTTGAGATCTATAGCATTTTTCCTCAAGACATACATAGGTATAATTTTTCCTAATAAATACATGTAAAATCCATTGTTTTTCTATCACTAGTGATAAATCGTGTAAAAAATCTATTTATATATAGAATTTTCCAATAAACTCCATAACTGCTAAAGACAAACCCTTGTTTTATGGAAATAATTGAAGAAGAAGAAATAACCATGGTGAGCAACAACGTTTCTCTCTCTTCATCGATCAATATGTATATATATATATATCACTCTTGCTCTCATCACCACAACTCCAAGCACTTAAAACCCTAGAAATTTTTTTTTTTTTTCTTCTTCTTCTAGGTACTTAGAAACCAATTGAGAGAAGCCATGGCAGCACCAAAATGGTTTTGGAGCGTCTTTGCAGCCCTAACCTTCTTTTTAACAATAGTTTTGAATGAAAACTCAATAATGGTTTGTGGGAACAGTGAAGGAGATGCTCTTGTTGTCTTCAAGCTTAGCTTGTTAGATCCAAACAACGTCTTACATAGTTGGGATTCAACTATTATCAACCCTTGTACTTGGTTTCACATCATATGCAATCAAAATCAACAAGTTATTCTATTGTATTGCCCCTTTCTCTCTTTCTCTCTTTTTTAATATAGAGAAAGTCTAGGGACTAGATAAATATCTGGAAAAATATTTAGATTTGTTGATCAA
Source organism: Camellia japonica (assembly GCA_030407325.1). NCBI lineage: Eukaryota > Viridiplantae > Streptophyta > Magnoliopsida > Ericales > Theaceae > Camellia > Camellia japonica. The sequence continues at coordinate 121,292,896 of JAPPVO010000003.1, forward strand.
TGGTTTAGGTTTACCCTTCTTGATGAGGTGAGGGGCTACACACAGCTTGAATAAATTTTGGCTATTGATTACAAATTGTGGACAAAATTTTGAACTTTTTTTGAAACGATTGAATTGCTGTTTAAAATATCGGTAATTTTTTTGGCCTATCACTCCCAGTATATGGGTGAAAGTAAAAGTCACATGTATATCAACTAATGTATAATATATATTAGTTTATAATCGATTCACAACTCATAATTGTTATAAAATTTTTTTTTGTTTCTTGTTTATTATTATTATTATTTTATTTTTAATTTTTATGATTGATGCTTTTAATCCGATTTTTTATATGCATCACTTGTTACTCACAATATCACTGCAGTTGATACCAAATTGGTGTCTGCATCAATTGATATATTAAACAGTATATTAATATCTATGATGATATTGTCACTTCAAAAGTATGGATCCCATCTATTATACAAATTATAGAGACTCAAAGTCTCTAAAATTATGTCAGGTACATTAATTAATATACTAATTGATACGTATAGTTTTATTTAGATTTTTATTTTCTTTGTAAAGTATTCCTTTTCCCCTTTATTCTTTTCCTTTTGCCGTTTGTGGGATGTTCCACTTCAAAGTAATTGAATAGTGATGTAATGGTATTGGTATTTGTGCTTAAAGATCTGTAAAACTTTATAAATATTAATACTAACAAATATTTTTATTTTAATTTTATAAATATATAATTATTTTCTGTGTAAATTTTCTAAAAAATTTGTATTACTTTGTTGTTTTGCTGTGATGTTTACATGTGTCAATGTTTCATCACTTCATATGTGCACTCTCTTTGTTATATCAATATATATATATATGCACTCTCTTTATTCTTCTAGGCTTTCTCATACATTTAGGCTTTTCTTTCCATTTTCAATTTTGATTTTCCGGGAAAAGGAAAGGAAAGGAAAATAATTAATTATAGTTTTCTTGTCACATTTGTGCAGGGACTTGGGTTCTAAAAACCTAACTGGTAACTTGGTTCCTGAACTTGGAAACCTACAACAACTTCAATATCTGTAAGCTCTTCCCCTCCTTAATTTCCTCATAAAAGTTCACTAACACAAAAATAAAATACGAAAAGTTTTACAGATAAGGTTCCACCTTTTATCTCTGTTATGTGGAACTTTTTATGTTATATTTCTTTAAAATACAAAACAACAATTTGTTGTTATGTGTTGATGGTGTAGGGTACTTCACCAAAACAACATTCAAGGAAGTATCCCGGCTGAGTTGGGTAATTTGAAGAATCTCATTGAGTTGGACTTGTATCAGAACAATCTCTCAGGAAAAATTCCACCTTCATTGGGAAACTTGAAGTCCCTTGAGTTCTTGTGAGTTTGCTCAAACCTAGATGTGAATTTCTTTTGTATGAGTAGAAGGTATTTTGGCTTGGAATTTTGTTTATTTATTTATTTTCTAATTCATATATATATATATATATATATGCAATCTAACAAATAATATACTTGGTTTCTATCATATAATTGAGTTAATCGAATTGGAGTTTAAGATTCAAGAGTTGGCTCAATAAATAAGGTATATTTTCTTATCAGGTATGATGTTTGAATTCTTGTTTTATTACTGGAATATGCAACTTCCCCTCCCCTATTTCCTAGCTAAAAAAAAAAAAAAAAATTGAAGATTTGAGGATTGAACACGTCACTTTTCAATGTTTAACAATAAATTTAGAAACACATAAACTAGGGAGAAGTTATTCGATGCCCCATAGGCATGTGCCCCAAAACTTTGATAATTGGTAGAGAATGTGGAACTTGTTAGTGCATGGGGGTGCATGGGGAAGCAATAGGTAGCTATGTTTTTGGTGATTGATTGGTGGCATAAGCCATGTGGTGTGCCCTTAGGGCTCGGAATAATTTTCCTAAATTAAAACAAAAAAAAAGTATATTGCTAGACAATATTTTTAAAAAGTGAGTTGGGCCAATAAATTTTGTAAAATTCTATTTGACGATGTTGAAATTCACTTAATTCAATCTTGATTCCATGACTTGTCACCATTAAAGAGGAGAGAGAAAGAGTGAGTTTGGGTGAGTATCGGTGGTATCTGCAAAGATTATTCCGTTGCTTAAGTTAGTACAATTGAAGTGTAGAGAGAGAGAGAGAGAGAGAGAGTAGAATTATGGTTTAGAGTTTGCCTACTTTGTGCTTGGCTTTTTATAGAAGGTTTCTCATATGACCATTTAACAATAGCGAACTTCACATAGTCGGTTGTATGTATATAATTATCTTGTGTCTGAAGGCGTTTTTAGCCTAATTAATTATATATCCATTACCATCTATCTTGTGTTTTTTTGTGTCAGATACTTTGTTTTACTTCTATGTTTCATGACTTAAAATTGTGTTTTGAATTAATAAGCATTTAAAAGGGGATTTGTGAAAGAAAAAAGGAAAAAAAAAATTGACAATAAATTCGCGATTCTGTCTCACACTTATTTGTTTTGTTTTTTGCCTTGTAGACGCCTCAACGATAACCATTTATCTGGAAAAATTCCACAAGAAGTTTTAAACCTTTCCCATCTCAAAATCTTGTAAGTTTATAACTTTTTTTTTTTTTTTTAATCTTTTGCCTCTATTTACTTATTTATTTAATTAAGCTCGTAAATAAATTGATCTTGGTATTGCATATATTAATGCATTATTATATCATTATACACTTACCCAAAATTTTCAATTTTTTTTTTTAATTGGGGTTTGATTGCAGGAATGTTACAAACACCGATTTGGAAGGAAAAATCCCAAGCACTAGACCATTAGAGGATTTCCCTTTGAAGAACATGGCAACACCTGGTTTAGGAATCTTCAAGTTTGTTTTTCCATTTCTAAATGTGTTTCTAATTTTCTTCTTCATTTAAATCATATTGCCCAAAATTGATTGACCTTATTATACTGAGCTTATTTGGCATGACCTATCATAATACATTTTTTTTTTTTTATAATCTTTTTTATCTTTTTTGAGTCAAATTATCTCTTTATTTTTATCTTTTATTTACAACTTCTTTTCAGCTTTATTTATTGTTCTCCTCATCCATGTTCCCTCAACTGAAGTATCACCCTTTATGTTTTGAATCCCTCTCTCTCTCTCTCTTAGCTGACTTATAAGTCACTCATTTTGTTTTATTTATTTATTTATGTATTTTAAATCTATTTAAGGGTTGTTTGGAGAAACAAGCAAAAAGTTATTTTTTGGCTTAAAAAGGTTAAAAAATTTAAAAATTATTATATTATTTATCATCTTTTAAAAAAGTAACTCAAAGGATTGTGGCACTTTGATAAGGTTTCGGGACATAAGTCCTCAAATCCCAAGTTTTATACTCTTTAGGGCCAACTCCATGGGATTTGGTGTAGTGATCCTAGGATGGTTCTCTAAGTGTTGGATAAACCGTATTCAAAGCTTGGATGTGAGGTTGAATCCTAACAACTGCACTTTCTACCTTAAATGGTGTCTGTGTTGTGGAGTCAGTGTACACACCCGAGATTTTACTCGTTAACTAAAAAATCTTTTAAAAAAGTTAAAATGTCACATAAACTTTCACTCATAAAAAGTAATTCTTTTTAGCAACTTTTTTTTTTTTTATAAATATTTTTACTTTTCAAGTTAGTCTAAAAAACAAATATATATATTTTTTGAAAAATTTCCACTACAAACGAAAAAAAGTTGTTTTTAATAGTTTTTTATTTTTGATTTTTAGTAAATATTTTTAAAGTTATTTTTAAAATTTTTTTTCTTACTTTTTAAATTATTCTAAACTAAACAGACTAAAAAAAAAAAATCTAACACAAATTTTACTAAAAATAAAAAAACTAAATGAAAAATGTGACTTTTTTGAGAAAATTGCAAATCAATAGTGTCTTCTCAAAATATTTGTAAATTCATGAAAAATTTTATGACTGTAATTATTAAAATTGATATAGTATACTACTAATTTGAATTTTGTTTTCAAATTCCACTGAATTGCAATTTCGCCGACTTTTTTATGCTCTCGGCCAGTCTGAACTAGTAACAAGCCCAAACAGCCTTATTCTCTTGATTATGAGCAATCAAGAAAGCCCATGATGATATTGGGCCTATTAACTAAAACCATTCTGAACTGAAGTTAATTCTTGGGCCACTTTAGGCCCATTTGTTAAAGTTTAGTTTGTTTTAAATCATGGGACTGGACAGTTACAGGCAGGGGTTATGACCGGTCAATGATACTTAAATCTAGTGATATCGCTACCCTATTCAAAATATTTTAGGGAAGTAATATTAGAGATTCTAAAAATTATACTAAAAATTTTATCAAATATCTTACATGGGTGTGTGGCATCCATACAATGTGGGTTCCACACCCATGTGAGACTTTTGGTAGAATTTTTAGTAAAATTTTTGAGGTCTCTAGCATTTTTTATTTTAGGATAGGCATGATCTGAATTGATTTAGTTTGGGATAAAAATCAATCCATTAATTACGGTTTCAATTTTTATGAAACCAATTCAATTCATTTAAATAATGAAACCAATCCGAACCAAATATTTAAACACAGTTGGGCTCGGTTTGAAACCACGGACTTACATAACCTATTAATCAAGAAAAATCACATAACATTTTCATTTCTACGTTAATTTGCCCAAAATTTTTCAAAATATAAATATACATATTGTTTTACCATTAATTTAAAGCAATATAATAGTTAGTTTCACTGCAACAATAGCAGCAACCATCAACAAATTCCAAAAAAAAAAAAAAAAACACTAAAATTGGTTCCATTATTATACCATTACAAAACTAAAGTTAAAAAATAACAGAACAATAGCAACGGAAAACAGTACTACTTCATAGAAATAGCTTCATAGTAGTAGCTAAGGCTACAAATGAACCGAATTGTTCATAAACAAGATTGGCTCGTTTAAACGAGTTGAACTCGAGCTCGAATACTAGTCTCATTTAGTAAATGAGCAAAGTTCAAGCTCGAATAAACTCGGCTCGTTTATTTTTATTTAAATTGCATACTCCCTCCGTCCTAAAATAATGGTCTCTTAATCCAACTTATTTTGGTGGTACAATTATTGCAATTTTAAAAAATTAATTTTCCAAAATTACCCTTTGATAGTACATTTTTTTTGAAAATATCGATATCATAATTGTACTTTTTATGTTATTAATGAATTTAAAAAAATGACAAAATAGGAAATTTTTAATATTTTTGTACTTAATTTTTGAAAAGGGATTAATATTTTGAGATAATGAAAAATGGAATAAGAGACTAATATTTTGAGACGGAGAGAGTAATAAATATATTATTTATATATGAAATAATAGTAAAAATACATTATTTATATATTAAATAAAATTTTTATTTAAATAATATAAATAATAGTTAAAAAAATCTTATCGAGTGGAGCCAAGTCGAACTCAAGTTTCATTAATATTAATAAGCCAAGTCGAGCTGAACTCGAGCTCAGTTACTTATCGAGTTGAGTTTGAGCTTAATAAATGAGCTCATAAACAAACAGGCCGAGCTCGAGCTCAAGCTCAACAAAACTTGGCTCAGTTCGACTTCTCTGCAGCTCTAGCAACAGCCCATCACCAAATTCCACAACAACAACGGCTTTGAGTGGAAAGGTAAACAAACTTTGAGTGGAAAAAACACAACAGCAACTTTGGTTTTAGTATGTATCAGAACTGTATGATATGAATATAGTTTAAATTGCATATGATTTGGGTGGATTTTAATTTGAAATCATGAAGTGAAATCCGAAACTGATCCGTACAAAACGACTCTTCAATTTTTCAATCTAGAATTAGACCACAAATTTAAAAATATAATCTAAACCTACTAGATTAGACTAGACTAATTTAATTTACGAATTTTACGAATTCTTTACTTAGCCATCCTCAATTTCATTAGTGAAGTCAGAACAATGTCAATGAAATTTTATGCTTGAAAACAACACCGGAAATTTTTTTTATCCACACCCAAAAAAAAAAAAAAACAAAAGAAAAAAGAAAAAAAAGGAAGAAGTAAATCAGTGTATACTAGCATATGAGGTTCCACCAAGGTAAATTTGGTGAGAACTCAACTATAAAAGTTCATTACCAGAAGGACAAATATGTTTGACCAGAATATCATTTGTTTATTTTAAAATTTGGGTAAATTAACATTGACACCCACTACAATATTTTCTTAGTTTAATAACATTTAAAAATGCCACAAAATTATTAATTTAATGACATTTTTTAGTCTTGTAACATTTTGAACAAGTGCCATTTATATCCGTACCACGGTAGATACTTGCAAGTGCCACTACACCATCATGACTAAAAACTTTCAATGACATTTTGATGTCATGGTAGATATTATTTGTGGCACTATCATGCACCATTAAAAAAAGAGTTAGTGACATTTATAAGTGTCATTACACCATCAAGACTAAAACCTTTCAGTGACACTTTAATGTCATGGTAGACACTATTCGTGACGCTATCAAGTGTCATTCATGACGATAATTCGTTGTAGAATAATTTGATCCGCTCTTGCGGAGATTCGAACCACCAACCTCCCGTACCATAAACCTTATATGCCACACTCTTCCTACTATACCTCTATAGCACCACATGATTATATATGCGACATATATTATTTATATAGTACAAACATCTATATTAATATAAAAGTATATGTATAAACATAATTATTTTATTGAACATAATTTATGTGAAATAAACTATTTACTAGCAAAATAAAAAAAGACCACTTTTGGCGACTAAAAATATTTTTTAGTTGCCAATTCTATACTTTTGGCTACTAATTGTTTTTTAGTTGCTAAAAAAATTAACTTTTGCTGACCAAAATCGGATTTGGTCGCCGAAAATGCACTTTCAGCTACCAAAATTTTGGTCGCCAAAAAATTTAATTTCCGCCTTAAGATTTTAGTTCTCCCGCGCTAAAAATGATCACTTTTGGCGACTAAACTTATTTTTTAGTCGCCAATTGTAGACTTTTATCTACTAAAATTTTTTAAGTCACCAAAAAGCTTTACTTTTGGCTACTAAAATTTTTTTAGTCTGTAAAACCCGTATAATCAGCGACCAAACTTATTTTTAGTCGCCAATTGTAGACTTTTGGCTACTAAATTTTTTTAGTCGCTAAAAAACTTTACTTTGAGCTACTAAAAATTTTTTAGTCACTAAAACCCATATAATCAGTGACCAAACTTAGTTTTAGTTGATAATTGTAGACTTTTGGCTATGAATGTTGCCATGCCACGGCCTTGGCCGGTATGCCATCCCACAACCTCGGTCGGCATGCCATGCCACGGCCTCGGCTCGCATGCCTTGCCACGGCGTTGCCCGGCATGCCATGCCACGGCCTCGGCCCGCATGCCATGCCACGGCCTCGGCCCGCATGCCTTGCCACGGCATTGCTCGGTATGCCATGCCACGGCGTTGCCCAGCATGCCATGCCACAGCCTCGGCCTCGGCCAGCATGCCATGCCGCGGCCTCAGCCAGCATGCCTTGCCGCGGCCTCGGCCAGCATGCCTTGCCGCGGCCTCGGCCAGCATGCTATGCCGCGGCCTCAGCCAGCATGCCTTGCCGCGGCCTCGGCCAGCATGCTATGCCGCGGCCTCAGCCAGCATGCCTTGCCACGGCCTCGGCCAGCATGCTATGCCACGGCCTCGGCCCGCATGCCTTGCCACGTCCAAATTTTTTTTGGTCAGGAAATTTAGTCGCCAAATGTACTTTTTCCTGTAGTGTATATTGAGTTTAATTTATTTATTTTTAATCATTTACTGCATTTTAAAAATTTAGAAAATATATTGGCATTTTTTATTTTTTTCAAAAATGCCATTATAAGCTTGGAAAGTTTTTGGCTTAGTGGCATTTCTCAAAATGCTATAAAATATTTGTTTATGACACTTTTCACCTAAGTGCCATAAAAAGTAATTTGCACCTACCTAGTGTCCTGACATTTTTTAAAAAATGCCATTGCTATTAAAGTTTAGTGGCATCTGTTGGTAAATGTCACGAACATAATTTTTTGTGTCATTATTTTATAAAACGCCATAAAATTGATGTGACATTTCTTTATTGAAATGTCACTAGAGCCTTATATGTTTGTGGTTCTATGGCATTTTTCTAAAATATTTAATGCCAATTTTTATTTTTGTGACATTTTCTAAAAACATGCCACTAGTGTAGTGTCACCAAAGTGTAAATTTGTTGTAGTGACATTTTTGCTGTAGTGAAATGACACTTTTTTTTAATTGAAATGCTACTAGAGCCTTATATGTTTGTGGCTCTATGACATTTTTCTAAAAAATGCCACAAAATATTCTTGTTGTGATATTTTTTAAAAACAAGCCACTAGTATGGTGTCACTAAAATGTGTTTTTGTTGTAGTGACCCCTTGAGATTTATATTTATTATAATTCTCTCATTCACTTTTTGGAAATTACATCCCCCTCCCTGAGATTTAAAGTTTCATTACAGATTACTCCCTCCAGCAATTTAATTTTTTTACATACCAATTTTGCCCTCACTGGTTAAATTTCATTGACACCCCTTACATTTTAGAAATTACAATCCCCTCTCAAAGGTTTAAAGTAGCATTACCAATTTCGGTTAGTATTAGTTGAAAAAAAAAATTCATTGAAAAAAAAAATTATTTCAAAAAAAAATTAATTGAAAAAATTTTTTGTTAGTCAAATTTTTAAATTTCTGTTTAAAAACCAATGTAAGATAAAAATTACACTGACACCCCTTGAAGTTTATGTTTATTACACTCGAAAGATAAAAATTATATAAAAATGATAATTATTTTTTATTTTTTATTTCTTAACCAAATTAATTTTTAATTTTTAAAATTTTTTTCTAAAAATCAAATCATACATAACCTAAGAATCTTTTAATAAGTCATTTCTTATGTTGGTAATTTATTTAATTATTTGTTAATTTTACGATATTTTTACCATCTGAGGCCTGTTTGGTAACTATTTCATTTTTAGTTTTCAATTTATATTTACAAAAATTTTAAAAATGTCATAAAAGCTTGTTTGATAATTTTTTTTAATTTATAAATGGTTGTCCCAGTTTGTAACTTTGAGAAAAAAACATAAATTCAAAAAACGAGTTTACGTTGGTTTTTAAATAGAAATTTAAAAATTTGACTAACAAAATTTTTTTTCAATTAATTTTTTTTTCAATGATTTTTTTTTCAACTAATATTAACTGATGGGGCAATTGGTAATGCTACTTTAAACCTTGGGGAGGGGATTGTAATTTCTAATATGTGAGGGGTGTCAATGTAATTTATCCAGTGAGGGCAAAATCGATATTTAAAAAAAATTAAATTGTTAGAGGGAGCAATTTGTAATGAAACTTTAAACCTCAAGGAGAGGATGTAATTTCCAAAAAGTGAGAGAGGAACTGTAATAAACATAAATCTCAGAAGGTGTCAATGTAATTTACCCTTAAAATTCTATTGTCAATTTTAATATTTAAAAATTAAAAGGGAAAATTACAAAATATAACAAAATAAATTATGATTTTTAATTTTATCAATTAAAATCTTAATTTTTTAATTTATTTTTGATCTAAATTATTTGTCTATTTTTGTTAAGTAAAACTAGTGAAAAAAATGATATGTTGTTAAACTCGTTTGAGGTATATATAAGATGTCTAAAATATTTTTCTTTTCATTGCATTTACTGACTAGAATATATTTTTTTCGTCAATTTTACTTAACAAAAATAGATAGATCGTTTAAATTGAAATTAAATAAAAAATTATGATTTAAATTGATAAAATAAAAAATTCAATATTTGTTTTGTTACAAATGTCAAACTTTTTTTTTTTTTATTTTTTATTTTTTATTTTTATAATTTCCCAAACTAAGTGGGTGTTTGGAAAGTGAGTTTTTATGTAGGTTTTTTTAGCTGTAGAATATTATTAGAATTTTTTTTTTGTTAGGTTTTTTTGTGGTTGGATGTGATGTTTGTGAGAGAAAAAGTAAAATGATTATAGGGTTAGATGTGATATTTTGTTTGGATGTGTTTTTTTCGGTTTTGTAAAAAGTTTGTCTTTTTGTGAAAAAAAAAAAAAACCCAAGTTGTTTGTAGTTTTCCAAATTAAATTTTACAATCAATGGCACACCCATTAAAGTTAGGAAATTTTTTTTAAGGTCCCTGATATTAAAATTTTATAAGATAAGTGACATACAATATTTTCATAATAGTTGGAATCCCTTAACATTTTTATAGAGAAAATTTGATTCAGAAAAATTTGTACCCGACTCAGAGAAATTTCAACCCAATTCAGATTTCGGCTTCAATACAGAGAAATTTTTCTAATATGATCACAGAGAAATTTCATCAAGGGATTTTAATTAATAAAAAAATATATTGGACCTCTCTTATTACATAAAGTTAAAAGAGTGATATTTCACTAATTTTTCCTTACTATTAACATGACTAGTAGAAATATTAAAAGAAAAAAATGTTAACACATTAAAAATTCGAGTCGTGCTAGGGGGCTCGAATTTGGAGTCTCCGAATCCCCCGAATGAACCAAGAAAAGAAGAAGAAGAAAGAAGGAAGAAGAAGGAAGAAGAAGAAGGACTGGAGGGGGCCAATCGGGCTGGAGGCGGAGGCGGAGGCGAGGCTGAGACGAGCTGCGGCGGGGCTGCGACGAGCTGCTGCTGCGACGATCGGAGCTGCTGCGACGATCGGCGGTGGCGGAGGCACAGGAGGGGCCCTTCTCTTCTCTCCTTCTCTCTCTTTCTCCCTCTCCTCCTCTTCCCCTCTCTTCTCTTTCTCTCACTCTCCCTCTTCCTCTCTGCGTTTCAGACTGGAAAATGAAGAAAAAAAAAAAAAAAGAGGAAAATACCCAAAACGACGTCGTTTTGGACATTAAGGAGATTCAGGGGGGAAAAGTTTCGAGCTACGAAACATTTTTCTAAAAATTCACTATGTTAACATTGGCTTTGACAATAAAATTTTACTGTCTAAATTTAACAAGATTCAACTATCACCACTACTAACCACTACACTCATTATCACCATCACGGTTGAAATAAAATAAAATAATAGCATTAACACCAAAATTTTTGTATGTTAATGTTAATTTGAACAATAAAATTTAATTATCTAATTTTAATATTTAAAAAATAAAGTTCCAACATCACCACTGTGTTAACGTGTGCATTTGTTTAGACCGTAGCATCTGTTCACATGTTTTTGCATTCCAAACCGGATGGTAGTAATAATCTAATAAATAAATAACAATCCTATAAACTCAAAAAATATACTTTAAAAAAAAAAAATCAATGGTCTACATTCTTATGGGTGTGATCCACATCCCTCTAATATATTTTTATGATCCATAGTATTTTTGATAAATAAGTTCATAACAAATCACGGAGTTATACTATTGAATCAATTACTAATCTCCAAGATACAACATTAAACACATAACCCAACACCTTCTCTGTTTTGAGATCCAGAGCATGAAAAATATCAAAAAGCACAATGGTTTCAACTCGGGAAGAAAATGAAATTGATATATAAAAGGGTAAAATTGTCTATAATTATGACACAAGCAAGAAATGTGTCCTTAAACTAAAGGGAAAAAAAAATTTTTTTAAGGACTTTTGTCCAAATTTTTTTTATAAAACAAAAAATTCATAACATGATATTCATGATGAGTTTTATAAACTCAAAAAATTCGCTTAAATTTAAAAAAAAAACCGGCGCATGTATGAATGTGACTTGTTTGCAAATGACAAACTAGTCTGGAGAGATAATCTAAGAAAAGATATTTTACAATACGACACAAAGATACCAAGCTATAAAAAGGTCCCATGTTGTGGTAGTCCAATAAGTTTATTGCAAATGTAAATTATTTGCCAAATTGGTGTTGACAACTTGACACACCATCTCATGCACATACCACACGTGTCTTTCCCTTTAATTTTGTCCCTAGCTAGTTCCATAATTATAAATAAATAGATAAAGATCCTAAAAAAATATTATGGCATATTTCATGAAATTTTTTTATCTTTTAATTAGCGTATGGTGTTTTATTATGAGAGGGAGTTTTTATGTGCATTAGAGCCGAGCTAGGCCCAGGCATAGTGAGGGGCTGCTTTATGGACTGGGGTAAAAAGGGCTTAGTGAAGTAGACCATAGTGTTAGCTCGGTCGAAGAGGTTACAGTCACCACGGTCGGAATGGGGGTAATTATCTTGGTCAAAGTATTTGGAGCCGAGATATTTGGGCTTCTTGTGGTGAACCTTGCTTTTGTTAGCTCGGTCAAGACTTGCTATGGTTAGCTCGGTCTCAACAGCCAAAACTGAAGGACACGTGAACAATAGCCGAACTATGCAATACATGTGAAGGCACTTTATTGAGTATGACAAAGGGCTAGTATTAGCTCGGCCATACTGTTATCCAACCGGGGTAAAACCATCTCACTTGGTTTAAGCAGTGAGGGGGGTGTTGAAGGATAAGCATTATCTTTCAGAAGTGTGATTCCTAGAAGGACTCTACATGGAGGAATAAGAGTTCTACTAAGATTGTGCTAGGCGAAAGTTATAAAAGCATACAACAGAACCTATGTAAAGGTAACACAACTTTGATTCTTGAATACATAGAGCTTTTGTCTATTTGTCTATTGGGCTGACTTAGGCATTGGAGAGGTATTCGGCACACACCCGCCGGCTATCTCACATTTGTGTTTTCAGGGGATAAAGCGACGACGTTTTGAGGAGCGCAGACTTGATCAACAGGATTATACGAGAGTATTATTTCGTGCTCGTACAATTGGCGCTGTTTGTGGGAAGACACAAAGGACAAAACCTTTTGATCGAGTTTTCCTCTTTAATTGAAACCAATGGCGCACAATGAGGATTTGCCGCAATCCGCTATCGATGGACAAACCCCAGAGGGGGGTGGGAGGCGCGAAGGTTTACCTTCTATCCCACCCATGACGGATCTAAAACCCCAGCGACAGAACCCCCGACGGGATGTAAGGGGGAGGCGGGTTGGCAGCCCCCGTCGCTCTTAAAGTCCTGAAAGACAGAGGCGGAGGATGGACCCTCAAGTTCTGGAGGATCGCGTGAAGGAGCAGGACGAGTTAATTAGGAGGATAGCGGCAGACATGGAGTCAATGAAGCACTAGATAAAAGGAAAATGTGTGGCGATAGGAGAGGGGCGCAAAGGCAACACACCCCTTCGCCACTCAGGGGATCGTGATAGGCGCACCACACCATCGTAAGCAGAGAGTAGGAGCCTTAGAATAGGCGACACTTAATCGCGGACTTCCAAGACTCTTTACTCCAGGTCTGAGAGAACGAGAACCGAGAGATCGTGTACGAGGGAAGCACCTATCGGCCCTCGCACACTCACCGGACATCATCTAGGCACACGAAATTGCCCAGATCATCGGACTTGCGAACTGTGCTTGAAGAAAGGGCCCAATGGAAGGAAGATACCCGGGCACGTGACTCGCACAGAGTTTTAGCCCTTCAACGGTTGGCCCCTCGGACACATGGGAGCGTCGAGGTAGGAATGCCAATGCCGCGCCTTGCTTACGAACCAGCGGACAAAGTATTAGCAAGGTTACAAAGCTCGTCGTTCGTTCCGGCAATAGAGAACGCACCGCTACCTTTAGGCTTCCACCATCCCAAATTTACTACTTATGAGGGGAAGACGGACCCCTACATGCACTTTCGCCACTTTCGCCAGGTTATGGCAGTATACCGGCGGAATGAGGCCTTGATGTGTATCCTGTTCCCATCCAGCCTTGGCGACCTAGGTCTAACCTGGTTCGAAAGGCTACCAGAAGGCAGTATCGCCTCCTGGGCACAATTGGCAGAGGCGTTCGTGACTAGGTTCAGAACGAACACCAAGACACCAGTGGAGATCGACCAGCTACTCTCCATTGACATAGGCGACAAGGAGACGTTGAGATCCTACTACAATCGCTACTAGGAAACCTTCAACCAGATTGGGGATTGCTCTACAAACCTCGCCATAGCACAATACAAACGGGGCCTGCCAGTTGGTAATAAATTGAGGGACTCAATTACAATGACGCCGCCCCTCACGATGGAGGCCTTAATGGAGAGAGTGCACCAACATTCGCGTGGAGGAAGACAGCGCCCGTGCTAAAGCGAAATCTGGCACAACAGCAATACTAGATAAAAAGACTTCAGCAAAAGTCAACACGGTAGAACAACCAAGCAAGAATGGGCGAGGCAGGCGGGCTAACAGAGAAGACCCAGACAAAAGAAGGTTAAGAGTTCACACTGCCATTACCACATGTTCAAAAAACCAATCTACCGGATTCTCAATGAGATACGTAATGAACCTTTAGTTCGATAGCCAGCTAAGTTGGGAGAAGCACAAAAAGACTATGACGAGAGGTCCCGGTGCACCTTCCATGATGAAAAGGGGCACCGTACTGAAAATTGCACGCCATTGAGGCAGCATTTGGAGGAGTTAGTGGCAGCTGAGCACCTAGACCAGTACATAGAAGCAGGGACACAGCCAGCCCCCCAGAACTACAACAACCCGAACGGGATGCCGGTCGATGCTCCACCTCAAGGCGTGATTAATGTAATACATGGGATATGCGAACCTGAGCGGGTATGTGAGCTCAGGGGGATGATCAAAAAGGCTGAGCATTTAAGAGAGGTATTAAGTGCACAACCTGCCATCAAAAAGGGGAGAACAGAGGCCACAAATATCATATCTTTTTCAGACAGAGATTTAGCAAGAATATATTGCCCGCACAATGATGCACTGGTTGTCACTCTACGCATCAGGAATTTCGACATCAAGCAGATTTTGATTGACCAAGGAAGCTCATGTGAAATAATGTATTACGACACCTTCAAACAACTGAAACTGGAGGACAAAGACTTGGCACCTGCAACATCTCCCCTAATCGGATTCAACTCAATGCCAGAGTGGCCAGTTGGCAAGATAATCCTTCCACTCAAGGCAGGAACCCTGACGAAATAGGTGGAATTCTGGATATTGAAAGTCCCTTCCACTTACAACATAATCTTAGGGAGGACATGGTTGCACGCCATGCGATCGGTAGCGTCAACCTACCATCAAGTATTACGGTTCCCCAACGAAGCCGGAGTAATTAAAGAGGTCTTTGGAGACCAAATTATGTCAAAACAGTGCTTCGTCACAGTAAATGGCAGCCACGCTGCAAAAGGGTTTGTACAGATGGTCAAAGAGCTCGAAAGCAATGAACTATTTGCGGATGTCGGCAAGACAGCTGATTAGAAGGCAGTGGAAGACTTGGTAGAGGTAAGAATAGATGAAAAGAACCCAGAGAAGTTCTTCTTGCTCGGCTCGTCTTTGTCCAGTACTGAGAGAATAGAGGTCATGGAATTCTTAACCTCTAACATCGAAGTGTTTGCCTGGACGCCGTATGACATGCCTGGCATTGACCCAAACTTCATCTGTCACCAACTGAACGTCACCCAACTGCCAGACCAATTATACAGCGCACTCGCAGATCAGCACTCCACCATGCTGAGATAGTGGCAGAAGAAGTGGGAACTTGCTAGAGGCAGGAGCTATCAGAGAAGTGCACTATTCCAGGTGGATCTCCAATACCGTAGTAGTGCCAAAGAAGAACGGAAAATGGCGTGTCTGCGTAGACTACAAAACAGTTAACAAAGCATGCCCAAAGGACAGCTTTCCCCTACCACAGATAGACCAACTGGTAGACTTGACGGCAGGGCACAATCAACTTAGCTTCCTTGATGCGTACAGAGGTTACCATCAAATTGCTATGTATGAACCAGACTAGGAGGTCATATCCTTTACAACGCCTAGAGGATTGTATTGTTACAAGGTCATGCCCTAAAAAACGCAGGGGCAACATTCCAACGAATGGTCACCAAGATGTTTGAATCATTGTTAGGCAGAACAATGGAGGCCTACATAGATGACATGATGGTCAAAAGCAAGAATGAGAAGGACCATCTCAGGGACCTAGATGAGATGTTCCAAATTCTGAAGAAGAATAAGTTGCGCCTAAATGCATCCAAATGTGCATTCGGCGTAAGTTCAGGCAAATTCCTAGGCTTTCTGGTGACCAACCGAGGTATAGAAGTAGACCCTTCTCAGATCAAAGCAATCTAGGATCTAGAGAGGCCCAACACAGTAAAAGAGGTGCAGCATCTCACTGGCCTAGCTGCCGCACTCAACCGGTTCATAAGTCGGTCATCGGACAGATGTCGACCATTCTTCCAAGCTTTGAAGGCCAAATTTGAGTGGGATGAAGAATGCAATCGCGCCCTAAAAAGCCTGAAAGAGTATATGTCTTCTCCCACATTGCTAGTAACCCCGGTACCTGGAGAAGAGCTCTTTTTGTACCTAGCAGTATCACAGCACGCAGTCAGTGCAGTGTTGGTCAGAGCAGAAGGAATCCAACACCTGCCCATCTTTTATGTTAGCAAAACCTTGCTAGGCGCAGAAACTAGGTACCTACCATTGGAAAAACTGGCCTTAGCCTTGATGATGGCTTCAAGGAAGCTGTCGCATTACTTCCACGCCCACACCATAATCATCCTAACTGCGTTTCCCTTAAAAGCCTTGTTTGAGAGGGTGAACTTTTCTGGGCGAATCTTGAAATGGGAGGTGGAATTGGGACAGTTTGATATCAAGTTTCAACCCAGAACTGCAATAAAAGCCTAAGCTTTGGCAGACTTTGTGGCAGAGTTCACACTAGGAAGTCATCACATCTACCCAGTTGACTTGACTGGTACGACAGGAATGGGGACAAAAAGTGCTGCAGGAAATGCGCAACCCCTAATTCAGGATACCCAGCCACATTACAAACCACACAGGCTTGAAGATCAAGAGGGAGGAATAAACCATGCCATTTCCAGTAAGGACTCATCGACAAGTGAAGACTTGAGGCAGTCAGATAATAAAAAGCAAACCCCAACAGCAGCTAGGGACTTGGAAGAAAACAACACTCATGACCCCAAGATATTATCCGACCCCTCCACTTGCTGGAAGCTATTCGTTGGAGAGATGTGGAAGCTCTTCGTGGATAGAGCATCCAATAGGCATGGTGCAGGACTTGGCATAGTCCTCATCTCACCAGATGGCCTAATAGTGGAACAAGCAGTCAACCTTGGCTTCCCAGCATCAAACAATGAGGCAGAGTATGAAGCACTCTTAGCAGGCCTAAAATCAGCACTCTACATGCAGGCCACCGAGCTAATGGTTTACAGTGACTCCCAGTTGGTAGTAAACCAGATTTCAGGCGACTACGAAGCAAAAGATAAGAGGATGGCAAAGTATCAAGAGTTAGTCAGAAGGGAAATCATGAAATTCGAAGTAGTGCGAATAGAGCAGATCGGCCGGGAAGAAAACAGTAGAGCAGACGAACTAGCAGGCTTTGTTTCGATGACAAATACATCAATCCCACATCCATTACTGATCGACTTCCTACCAAGACCAAGCATTGAAGAACCCGAAGTAACTGAGGTATGTTGCGTTGAACTAGGCCCTTCATGGATGGATCCCATTATAGTATTCTTAAAAGACGGCGTCTTACCTGAAGAGTAGAAAGAAGCCAACAAGATCAGAGCAAAGTCACAGCGATTTTGGCTCTCTCCATCAATGGCCTTGTATAAAAAATCATTCACAGGACCTTACTTGAAATGTGTCCATCCCAGCAAGGTCGAGGCATTCTTGTTCGAGATACACGAAGGCGTATACGGAAGCCACCAAGGGGGAAGATCATTGGCCTACAGAGCAATTTTGCAAGGATATTGGTGGCCTTACATGCAAGCAGATTTAGAGAAGTATGTCAAGAAGTGCGAGAAATGTCAGAAGTTCGCACACCAAATACATCAACTAGCCAAAAAGCTTCTACCATTAACTAGCCCATGGTCTTTCGCAATGTGGGGCTTGGACATAGTAGGACCATTTCCAACGGCGCCCGGCAATAGAAAGTTCTTTCTTGTAGCAACAGACTACTTTACAAAATGGGTGGAAGCAGAAGCACTCGGCTCAATAAAAGAGAAAGATGTGAAGAAGTTCGTCTGGCAGAATATCATCACTCGATTCGGCATACCCAAGGCTCTAATATCAGACAACGGCACTCAGTTCGATGGCAAAATTTTTAGAGGCTTTTGTGAGGAGTACAAGATAGAATTCTACAACTCTACACCAGCATACCCCCAAGCAAATGACTAGGCGGAAGCATCAAACAAAGTCGTCTTAGATGGATTGAAGAAAATGCTGGAGAAAGTAAAAGGCAAGTGGGCTGAAAAGCTCCCTCATGTTTTATGGGCTTACCGTACCACACCTCGGCGGTCAACTGGAGAAACACTTTTTTCCTTGGCCTATGGCATGGAAGTAGTAATCCCACTGGAAGTCGGCCTCCCCACTATTAGAAGTGAAAATTTTGACCCAGACTTAAATGGAGAAGCCATAGCATTGGAGCTCGACCTTGTAGAAGAGAAAAGAGAAAGAGCACTGGTTCACATCACCTCATACCAGCAAGAGTTATCCAGAAAATATAACAAGACAGTACATCCGAGGCAATTCAAGATTGGAGATTGGGTGCTGCGCAAAGTAATAGGAAATACTCTAGTACTAGGAGATGGCAAGTTAGGGCCTAACTGGGAAGGTCCATACAAAGTGGTTGGTTTAACAGGAAAATGGGCATATCATTTGGAAGATGGAGACAACAAGGCAATTCCCAGGCCATGGAACACTGCCAATCTCAAACTGTTTTATTTTTAGTTCTTCTTTAAAATACTTGTTATTTTTCTTCTTTCAATAAAACAAGTAGTTCTCTTTTCAGTATGATTCTTTCTTCTGTAAAAGTTGTTTCGGTGAAACTAGGGGCAATGAAAAACAGAGTTGGCAGGAATAACCAACTTTGAGCTCTCGTCAGCCAAGATCAGGATCTAGGCTGAAGAAGTTTGGCAGGAATAACCAAACACTTGGCTCTAAGTTGGCAGGAATAACCAACTTTGAGCTCTCTTCAACCAAGATCAGGATCTAGGCTGAAGAAGTTGGCAGGAATAACCAACACTTGGCTCTAAGTTGGCAGGAATAACCAACTTTGAGCTCTTCAGCCAAGATCAGGATCTAGGCTGAAGAAGTTTGGCAGGAATAACCAAACACTTGGCTCTAAGTTGGCAGGAATAACCAACTTTGAGCTCTCTTCAGCCAAGATCAGGATCTAGGCTGAAGAAGTTTGGCAGGAATAACCAAACACTTGGCTCTAAGTTGGCAGGAATAACCAACTTTGAGCTCTCTTTAGCCGAGATAAGGATTTAGGCTGAAGAGTGGTTGGCTGGAATAACCAACTTTAAGTACTCTTCAGCCGAGATAAGGATCTAAGCTGAAGAGTGGTTGGCTGGAATAACCAACTCTGAGTACTCTTCAGCCGAGATAAGGATCTAGGCTGAAGAGTGGTTGGCTGGAATAACCAACTTTAAGTACTCTTCAGCCGAGATAAGGATCTAAGCTAAAGAGTGGTTGGCTGGAATAACAAACTCTGAGTACTCTTCAGCCGAGATAAGGATCTAGGCTGAAGAGTGGTTGGCTGGAATAACCAACTTTGGGTACCCTTTAGCTGAGATAAGGATCTAGGCTGAAGAGTGGTTGGCTGGAATAACCAACTATGGGTACCCTTCAGCCGAAATAAGGATCTCGGCTGAAGAAACATGGCAGGTCTGAACAAACAGATTATAATGTTCCAAGACCGAGATAAGTATCTCGGTGAGAACAGAAAAAGGTAAAATTGAATACAAATTACAGTTGAAAAATAAGTGCAGATATGAAACAGACCGAACAGAAAGAAAAAGATTTTCATTCAAAATTCAAATCAAAGGTACAAAAGGTGGGGCCTCAGCCCGGTTACAAATTTCTTACAGTTGTCATCTAAAGAAAAGAAAATACATGATCATGCAAAGAGGTCATCCAAATCAGCATCCAAGTCAACCTGAGCTTCACCAGCTGGTAGCCCGGCATTGACGAGTAGGTTGGTCCCTACCACATCATTAACCACAATGGGCACCAATGGCTCCACCCGAGCTGACTGGGCAATTTGAAGACTGGGATCATTGGCAACAACCGGGGCATTGTTGGGTTCTGGGGATGCATCTTCTTCTTCCTCAACTTGAAGAAATTTTTGCTGAATGGCGTTGGCATACTCCGCCATGTAGCTTGGTGGAGGGTTTTGGAAGACCTCGGTCTCTTGACCATGACCGAGCTTCGCCACAGCCGCTTTCCATCCACAGTTGAAGAATATATCTTTTGCAGCTTCACATTGTTGGATGTAGGTGGCCTCCCCCTCCTTGTAACCGCGGTCTTCTACATCTTCCATACTCTTCTCCAGCCGAGCTATCTCTGCATCCTTCTTCATCTCAAGCTTGGCCAGCTCGCGCAGGTATTTATCTTTCAACTCGGTCGAAGCTTTTTGCTTCTCTGCTTCAGCCGAGTTGACTAACCCAGTCAGGCGGGCTATTTCGGTATATAGCTCGACCATTTTCTGCTTGGACTCTTCTAGCTCGGCCGACTTAGCGTTGGCCTCTGCCACGGCTTGCCGAGTGGTCTTACGTAGCTCCAGCATACGTTTATGTGCAATGTGGTTTTTCTACATGGCTTACAAAAGGACGGTAAGCAATTGGAAGTAAAACCGAACAAACAGATGCACAAAATTGAAAAACAAAAAAGTACTCACCAGCACCATCGATTTGGTGGCCGAGCGGATGGCCTTGAGCTCGGTGAGATGGTCATGGTGTTCCATATCAGAGGGCAAACACACGCTCTTAGCCAGGTTAAAGGCAAGCGTGTGGTCTTTGTCTGCCACCACTGAATCTGTGTCTCTTATGGCTCGGTTCCTGTATGATAATTTTGGGGCCCACTCAGAGGAGCTAGCCCGGTCAGAACGCTCAGGTTCTGGGCTTGGTGGTGTGGATTGGGGAAGTATGGTGTCTTCTTCATCAATGAGGCGTGGCTCGGTTGTGGAAGTCCGAGCGCGCTTGCTTGGTCGAGATGATGAAGGCTGGGCGGTTGGAAGGGCTACCACGGCCTCTTGTGTTTGGCCAGCTTGTGGTACCTTGGCTTGATTTGTTTCGGTGATGAGGGCCCTAACTGCTCTCTTCTTGGCCATTTCTTGTTCTGTTGTTAATGGGATCAGATTGATTTGAGGTAGTGTTGGATCTGGTTCTGGAGAGGTTCCAGAAGGAAATCTGTCACCCTGGTCTTCCTTCTACTACTGTATCTGTATGTCGGTTCAAAGTTGAGTAGCTCGGCCCAACCTCGATCGCGGTACCGCAGCACGGCGCAGAGTGCATCTAGATTGGGGTAACTGTACTACGACTTTAGATGGTTCAAGTCTGCATAAGGAAAAAAGCAACTGTTAGCACGGTGCGAAACTAATAAACAGAGTAAAAAACACACGAAGCTAAAACCGAGGTATTCATACCAGCTACTTCCTTATTCCAGTTAATTCGGTTGCCTGGGATCTGGGCCTCCTGGTCTTCAAAGTTGTCTGAGACCCAGAAAAAATCATCGTCATTTACATCTTTGTCTGGTGTATTTTTAATTATTTTCTCTCGGCGGTGTCTTATTCTTAAGTAATACACCCAGCCGTCTTCATTCTGGCCGAGGGAGTATTGGTGAAATAGCTCGGCTAAACCGAGGTTGAGGCCAAGTCGGCGGTTTAGCTTGGCAATGCCATTTATTATTCTGTACGAATTTGTGGAAAGCTGGGTAGGGCAAAGTCTTGTTTGTCTAAGGAATTCACAAAGAAGAGGCTGAACGGGAAAACAGAGACCAGCCTCTACAATGGATATGACGGAGAAAGGGACGAAGCCCGGTTTTTCCCAGGGAGTGGTGTCTAGTTCGGCTAAACTGAGATGAACATCATCAGGGATGTTGTAGTCCCTTCGGAACTCGGCTATAGCCCCTGGAGAGTTTACTAAAAATATATATTTGCCCATGTGGACTTAAATTATGTATAATTTAGCCTGAAGTGCTAGCTCGGTGCTGAGATGACGTTGAGTATCTCGGTTGAACGTGTAAGGGAGTGCCTGGCCAACCTAGTCAGAGTCTGCAAAGTGAAGATGAGAAGTGTTAAGCCCAAATCGTTGGACCGCGCTAAGTATAAAGGCAAAAATGAATGTAAAGCCTAGCTTGGTTATGTGGGATACTATCCATTCTTAATTCGGTTGGAGCGAAGAATTTTAGCTCGGCAAAATGAAATGGAAGGTTCTTAGACTGATTGAAACCAAGGAGTGGCGTGAAGTTTTAGTTCGGTTATTGGGGAAGTTATCTAGTTTGGCTAGGTGCACACCTAAAAAGTTCCTTAGTCCGGTTGTACCTAAGCCTTGAGTTGCCCAAATAGGTTTTTAGCTCGGTCACACCATGATTTTAGATTCAAACTTCATGTTTTTTGAATCCAGAGGGTGTGTTCTTAAGCACGAACCTATGGTTTGGGGGTCTGGTTTTTGGTACTACCTGTTCTTACCCATTTCATCAAAACTACAAAGTGTGTTTTGTAGAATATATGAGTATATGCATCTATATTATATATATTCGTAAAGCGAACGAAGGAAAGAGAAGAGATTTGATCCACGTACCAGTTCAAGATGGGGGGACTGAAGATTGAAACAGTACCAGCAGAAATTACAAGCTTTGCAGATGTAGTGTTGAGAAAAAATGGAGGCTCAGAAGGTAGAGAGAGAAGATGATAAATAGTGGTATGTTTGGGGTTTTTTGTGAAGAGCATGAATTTGGGCGGGACTGTTCAAATTTTGCGAAGTACGAAGGCGGCGTGGCAGCTGTATTTGACCAATAAAAGCTAGCCACGTATCTAAGAGAATCGTAAGCGATTCAGTTATGCAGTGATTGAAAAGACGTTTGGACCGGACAAATTAGTAGCCTGGTATCAATTTAGCTCGGTTGAAGGCCACTTTTAGCTCGGCTGATAAAAAGGTAATCCCAAATCATGCATGACAGATGGAATTAAGGGACAATTAAGAGGGAGTTTTTATGTGCATTTGTAATAACCTCGACCTCCGATTAATGCTAATCCATGATTAGTTATGCCTAATAGTAATTTAGAAGGAATCCAGAATTAATTTGCATATGTACTGCATTATCTTTGCATTTCTATCTGTTTGCCATAAAATGATCTGTTCATGTTTTGAGTTTGAACTACGAATTGAAAGCCTTATCTGCGCCCGATTTCGAAATTGATTAGTGCTATGTGTTAATTAGAATTTATGCGATTTTATGGTAGATTTAATTTAAATTTGATTGGGTATGATTAAATAAAGTTAAATTACATCAACTTGACTTAATTGCATTTTTGCCACTTAGTGGACAATCCTAGACCTACCCTCCTTATGCTTCATACATGTTGATACAACATTTCTTCAGCCCTTTCTTGAGCCTAAACCGTTTGAGAGAGAGAGAGAGTAGGAGGATAGACTTGAGTTCATCAAACTTAACGTGGAGACTTGGAGAAATTGAAGGTTGATTGCGTATTTGAGCTTCCATTCTTGTAATTGAGGGACCTAGGTAAGGAATTCATCATTCTAATTGTGAATTAAGTTAGCTTTTGCATGGGTCTTGGAAGATTAGAGTTCTAAAGTTAAGAATTGGTTTGAGATTGTTGAATTGAAGCTCAATACATACATGCATATGTAATTCATGGCATTTGGGCTTGTCTCTCTAAAGAATCCTTGCATGCATGTCATAATCCAAGTTTTGGTTTGGAAATTCTTCATGTTCCATGTCATATTATCATAGTTGATCTTGTTTTGGGTTGAACATTGCATTTGGTCATGTTTTGGAGGACTTGAGTTCAAGGATTTGCATACAAGTCATGTGCATGTAATTAATTTCAAGTTTCAAGTTGAGTTTTGTACAATTGGTTTACTCTTGGGCCATGATTTCTTGAATTGAAGCTTAAAACATGTTGTTCTATGAGTTATTAAGTGTTTTCAAAAGATTTAGCCCAGAAAAAAATGAGTTTTGGATGGTTGAAGGTCGAATTTCATGTTTGGAGGTCAATCTGGATTTTCCAGAAATTTGACCCACGCTCGAGCGGGGACTTTCACGCTCGAGCGTGAAGCCTGAGTACATGCACTTCCGCTCGAGCGGCGAGAGTCACGCTCGAGCGTGAAATGCGTATACCCAGAAGTTTGTGTGTTTTGCAGTCCGCTCGAGCGGTGGAATCCACGCTCGAGCGAGGGCCTGTGTCACACGCTTGAGCGGGGGTCGAGAGCCCGTCGAGCGTGAATTTCATGCATCCAGCACTTTTCATAGGTTTGCAGTACGCTCGAGCGGGGAAGTCCACGCTCGAGCGAAGCTTCATTGCCTGCATGTCCGCTCGAGCGGGTAAATCCACGCTCGAGCGTGGACCTTATCTTCAGCAAAATTTGAGAAATGGTTTTCCATGCATTTTTGCATCCTCATTCCATCTTAGGCATTCCTAAGCCATGTTTCAGCCCCCATAATGAGGATGAGAGATTAGAAACGCACTAAGAGCCAACGAAATAAGTTTTGTACAATTAGAACGTGTGTTTCAAGTATGCATCTGTTATGTGTTGTGTAGGTCACGTGCCACGTACCGTTTGACCAAGCTTACTCCGTCTGTCTGTCTCAAGGCCCACTGTGAGTAATAACTTTGTAAAGTTATGTTTAATTATAACTATTTTTTGAGTGATGTAAAATGATCTGTTTGCTGAGGTAATATTTTCTGTATGAATGAATGGTTGTCCAATGTTTCTGAAATGTATTTGTGACATTCTTAGCCTCAAATGATAATTGTTATCTGTTCTGTTACATGACTTTATGGGTCAACTGTACGTCTCATGAGCCAACTGTTATGGATCCTTACGTCCCTTTATGGGTCAATTGTACGTCTCATGAGCCAACTGTATCGTCTCCGTGCACGTGAGTCAACTGTTTCTGCTAGTGCTAAAGAATGTATCACGTAAACTTAAACAAGGCTTATGATTTCTGTTTGTATATGATCTAGATAAGTTATGATTTTGATACGAAACTGAATTATGATTTCTGAATCTGTATGGACTCATTCATTAAACCCCTTTACTCTGTTATTATTCACTGGGCTTTCGCTCACAACTTATATTATGTATGTAGGTGAGCCGGCACATGACTAGGGCCAGAGTTGACGGCCTTCTGTTCTGTTTTGTCAGCCAACTATTGCGCCTCCCAAGGAGGTTCCGGTCGAAGTCTATGTTATGGCTGTTTTTGTACCCATGCTAGTCTCTGTATGTGTTTTGTAAAGGCAGGTCTTGGGATGTAAATACTTTGTATATATTGGCGTCCTTGACTGGCATGCTTATGTATATATATAAGTTTTGAAGTCTTATGTCCCATGTACGTTGTCACAGCTCATTGGACCTTGTCTATTTTGTATTATTGCTTCCGTAGCCCCTTATCATTTGCTAAAATCTTCAGAGGCCTTTGGTAATCCACAGATTACTGGCCGGTTACGGTGCTAAACCTACAGGGGCGGGTTTGGGTCGTGACAGAGTGGTATCAGAGCACGTGTTCTACTGCACACACAGGTCCGTATGAGCTTAGGATGTCCTAGTAAGAGTTAGGGGCATTTAATCTGCATGTGTGAGTGTGTGGTAATGCAACTGAATATGAAACCTGAATGTACATTTGAATCAAATGGATTAAATGAGATGAATAAGATTATGCCTGTATTTATTATCCTTTGATGTCTGTATAGTAAGATGGAGAATGCAAGGGGAAGTGGTGAAAATGAATCTTCAGAGGCTCGCATAGGCCGAATGGAACAAATGCTTGCAGCATTGACTGAAACTTTGATCCAACAACAAAGGCAACAACCTTTACCCCCTCCGCCTCCGCCGGCACAAGCCGAGGTAATAATAATGATATCATCAACTTGACACAGAAATTCATGAAAATGAAACCGCCGACATTCTATGGTAGAATTGAACCTCTGAATGCAGAAACGTGGTTACTTGAAATGGAGAAGCTATATGAGGTATTCCCTTGTTCCGAAGTTCAGAAAGTCCTCCTAGCCACCTATTCTCTGAAAGATGAAGCCCGAAGGTGGTGGTTACTGATCAGAAATGGCAACGGGAATATGATGTGGGCATAGTTTAATGCGGTCTTTTATGATAAATATTTTCCCCAATGTTTCAGGGATCGGAAAGTATCTGAATTTTAGGAACTCAAATAGGGAAGAATGTCTGTAGCTGAGTATGAAGCTAAATTCACCGAACTGGCACGGTTCGCTCCACACATGGTGGATACTGATTACAAAAAAGCACGAAAATTCGAAGGTGGATTGGATTTGGAGGTGTTTGATCTGGTGGGCGTGTTGAAATTGCCTACTTATGTGGAAGTCTTAGACAGATCCTTAATGGTGGAAGCCACCATAGCCGCTATGAGACAAAGTAAAGCCCCAGCAGCTACAACAACTGATTGGAGAGGAAAAAGGTCTGGGTTTGGTTTTAAAAGAGGCCGGTCATTTGTCAGTAAGAAACAGAACACAGGGTCTACAAACAGCTCGAGTCAGATTGATGGGTCTAACCCGGTTTGTCTCGATTGTGGTAAAAGGCACAGGGGTGTGTGCCACTGAGTATCCAGTGCTTGTTACCGATGTGGCCAGCCAGGTCATGTAGTGAAAGATTGCCCATTCAGGTATGACAATACTAGCCGTTCTGCGGCAAGTTCAGCCGGATCCGCCTCTGTAGCCAAAACAAATGCAAAGGCCAATACTGGGAAAGAACCTCTAAGACAAGGTCGAGTGTTCGCCTTAGTGCCCAGCGACGTACCAAACACTTATACTGTGGTGTCAGGTACACTCCCTATATGTTCTCAAAATGCGTGTGTACTGATAGACTCTGGTTCTACACATTCTTTTGTATCGCATGCTTTTTCTCAAAAATTGACTAGGCCCTTAGAACTCATGACATACATGTTATCTGTGTCTACACCATCTGGGGATTCTATGATGTGTGCTCATGTTTACCCTGTATGTGATATTACGATTGGCGACATGGTATTATAAATTGATTTATTGCCCTTGGACATTAATCATTTTGACTGTATCTTGGGGATGGACTGTTTGATTAAATACTGTGCTACTATTGACTGTGCAAATAAAACTGTTGTGTTCAGACCACCGGGTATGCCTGAATTTACTTTTATTGGGAATAGGGTAGTTCCTCCCCTATATTTGATTTCGGCTATGAAAGCTATAAAACTCCTTAGGAAGGGATGTAGGGGTTATCTGTGTTGTATACTGACTGCACCATCTGATAGTACTACTGTAGAAACAATCCCTGTTGTTTGTGACTTTTCCGATGTGTTTTCGACTGACTTACCTGGGGACTTAGTTGATAGAGAGATTGAATTCACTGTTGAAGTGTTTCCAGGGACGCAACCTATTTCCAAGACTCCCTATAGAATGTCTACCTCTGAATTGAAAGAATTGAAAACCCAACTTCAGGAACTGTTAGATAAGGAATTTATCCGTCCGAGTACTTCACCTTGGGGTGCTCCAGTTTTGTTTGTTAAAAAGAAGGATGGGTCTTTAAGATTGTGTATAGACTATCGAGAACTGAACAAAGTGACTATCAAGAATAAATACCCTCTGCCCCGACTAGATGACATGTTTGATAAACTTCAGGGTGCCCAAGTGTTTTCCAAAATTGACCTCAGGTCCGGGTATCATCAATTAAAGGTTAGAGCTGAGGACATAGAGAAAACTGCATTCCGAACTAGATATGGACATTATGAATTTTTAGTAATGCCGTTTGGGATGACCAATGCAACTGCAGCTTTCATAGATCTTATGAATAGGGTGTTTAAATCATATCTGGATGACTTCATTGTTGTATTTATTGATGACATTTTGATTTATTCTAAAGATAGGGAAGAACATGAGAACCATCTGAGAACCGCCTTGCAGATTTTGAGAGAAAAGAAATTGTATGCTAAATTGCCCAAATGTGAGTTCTAGCTTGACAGTGTGGCATTTTTGGGACATGTGATCAACAAGGATGGAGTTTCTGTTGACCCTCAGAAAATTGAAGCTGTCGTGGGTTAGCCTAAACTGACAAACGTGACAGAAGTAAGAAGTTTTATGGGACTTGCAGGTTACTACCGAAGGTTTGTAAAAGACTTTTCTAAGCTTGCCATGCCATTGACCCAGTTAACTCAGAAAAACGTACCATTTGACTGGAACGAACAAAGAGAAGCAGCCTTTCAAGAACTGAAAACCAGTTTAGTAACTGCACCAATTTTAACCTTGCCCAATGGTACTGATGGGTTTCAAGTTTACAGTGATGCTTCTTACAAAGGCTTGGGGTGCGTGCTAATGCAAAACGGAAGGGTGATTGCCTATGCTTCTAGACAACTTCGACCTCATGAAAAGAATTACCCAATACATGATCTTGAATTAGCAGCTGTGGTGTTTGCTTTAAAAATCTGGCGTCACTACTTGTATGGGGTAACTTGTGAGGTGTATACGGACCATAAGAGCTTGAAATACTTCTTCACCCAAAAGGAATTGAACATGAGACAGAGGTGATGGTTAGAGTTAATCAAAGATTACGATTTGCAAATCTTGTATCATCCAGGAAAGGCTAATACCGTAGCAGATGCCTTGAGCCGAAAATCAATGGGAAGTTTGTCATGCCTGTTATCCAACCGGAAAGAATTGCTGAATGACCTAGAACAAGTTGGGCTGTCAACTGCTATTTCTGCTCAACCTGCTATTCTTGATGAGACCAAACAAAAACAATGTGAAGATGAATACTTGAAAAAGATCATAGAGGAATTTGATTCGAAGCCAAGGCCAGGATTTGTGTTTGAGAATGGTGTGCTGAAATTTCAGAACCGTCTTTGTGTACCCGATTGTGGTGATTTGAGAAAACGTATTATGACCGAAGCTCACAGTGGTAAGTTTGCTATGCATCCGGGGAATACGAAGATGTATCATAATTTGAAACAGAATTTTTGATGGCCGGGTATGAAAAAGAGTATTGCAGACTTTGTGGCTAGATGTTTACATTGCCAACAGGTTAAAGCTGAGCATCAACGACCCGCTGGATTGCTACAACCACTCCCAATACCGGAATGGAAATGTGAGCACATTACCATGGACTTCATTGTGGGATTGCCTCGTTCTTCTCGAGGTATGGACTCTATCTGGGTTATAGTTGACCGTTTAACTAAGTCTGCCCATTTTTTGCGTATCAAAACTATTTATAATGCTGATAAATTGGCCAATATCTATATGACTGTAATTGTGAGATTGCATGGAGTGCCAGTATCTATTGTGTCTGACAGGGACTCAAAGTTTGTATCGAGATTTTGGCAGAGTTTGCAACAGGCTTTGGGGACTAAATTGAGACTGAGTAGTGCCTATCACCCACAGACAGATGGCCAAACTGAACGAACGAACCAAACTCTGGAGGATATGCTCAGAATGTGCGTGTTAGACTTCCAAGGAAATTGGGAGACCTACTTGCCATTAGCTGAATTTGTGTACAACAACAGTTACCATTCAAGCATTGAAATGGCTCCTTACGAAGCTTTGTATGGAAGAAAATGTCGTTCTTCGATATGTTGGGCTGAAGTAGGTGATAGACCTTTGTTGGGACCAGAACTTGTGCAAGAAACAACCAAGAAAGTGAAATTGATCCAGCAACGTCTGAAAACTGCACAGAGTCGGCAGAAGAGCTATGTTGATGTTCGAAGACGAGATAGGGAATATGAAGTTGTGGACCATGTGTTCATAAAGGTGACCCCGATGAAGGGTCAAACTCGGTTTGGTGTTTAGGGCAAGTTGGCGCCAAGATATGTTGGACCTTACGAAATCCTCGAAAAGATCAATCCAGTATCGTACCGGGTAGCTTTACCACCGGTAATGGAGCATATGCACAATGTATTTCATGTATCGATGCTTCGAGAATATTTGAGAGATCCACTCCACGTCATTGAGCCAACGCATGTGCTTTTGAAAAATGATTACACCTACGAGGAAAGACCTATCCAGATTGTGAATCGGAGGATCAAAAGACTGAGAAATAAGGAAATACCACTAGTAAAAGTTGACTGGCAAAACCACGGAGGAACCTATGCAACTTGGGAAACCGAGGAAGATATGATGAAAAGATATTCAGATTTGTTCCCGTTGGACCCAATGTTATTCCAGAATGAAGGTAATTCGAGTTTGGGGACCAAACTCTTTTAAGGAGGGAAGACTGTAATAACCTCGACCTCCGATTAATGCTAATCCATAATTAGTTATGCCTAACAGTAATTTAGAAGGAATCCGAAATTAATTTGCATATGTACTGCATTATCTTTGCATTTCTATCTGTTTGCCATAAAATGATCTGTTCATGTTTTGAGTTTGAACTACGAATTGAAAGCCTTATCGGCGCCCGATTTTGAAATTGATTAGTGTTATGTGTTAATTAGAATTTATGCGATTTTATGGTAGATTTAATTTAAATTTGATTGGGTATGATTAAATAAAGTTAAATTACATCAACTTGACTTAATTACATTTTTGCCACTTAGTGGACAATCCTAGACCTACCCTCCTTATACTTCATACATGTTGATACAACATTTCTTCAGCCCTTTTTTGAGCCTAAACCGTTTGAGAGAGAGAGAGTAGGAGGATAGACTTGAGTTCATCAAACTTAACTTGGAGACTTGGAGAAATTGAAGGTTGATTGCGTATTTGAGCTTCCATTCTTGTAATTGAGGGACCTAGGTAAGGAATTCATCCTTTTAATTGTGAATTAAGTTAGCTTTTCCATGGGTCTTGGAAGATTAGAGTTCTAAAGTTAAGAATTGGTTTGAGATTGTTGAATTGAAGCTCAATACATACATGCATGTGTAATTCATGGCATTTGGGCTTGTCTCTCTAAAGAATCCTTGCATGCATGTCATAATCCAAGTTTTGGTTTGGAAATTCTTCATGTTCCATGTCATATTATCATAGTTGATCTTGTTTTGGGTTGAACATTGCATTTGGTCATGTTTTGGAGGACTTGAGTTCAAGGATTTGCATACAAGTCATGTGCATGTAATTAATTTCAAGTTTCAAGTTGAGTTTTGTACAATTGGTTTACTCTTGGGCCATGATTTCTTGAATTGAAGCTTAAAACATGTTGTTCTATGAGTTATTAAGTATTTTCAAAAGATTTGGCCCAGAAAAAAATGAGTTTTGGATGGTTGAAGGTCGAATTTCATGTTTGGAGGTCAATCTGGATTTTCCAGAAATTTGACCCACGCTCGAGCGGGGACTTTCACGCTCGAGCGTGAAGCCTGAGTACATGCACTTTCGCTCGAGCGGCGAGAGTCACGCTCGAGCGTGAAATGCGTATACCCAGAAGTTTGTGTGTTTTGCAGTCCGCTCAAGCGGTGGAATCCACGCTCGAGCGAGGGCCTGTGTCACACGCTTGAGCGGGGGTCGAGAGCCCGTCGAGCGTGAATTTCATGCATCCAGCACTTTTCATAGGTTTACAGTACGCTCGAGCGGGGAAGTCTATGCTCGAGCGAAGCTTCATTGCCTGCATGTCCGCTCGAGCGGGTAAATCCACGCTCGAGCGTGGACCTTATCTTCAGCAAAATTTGAGAAATGGTTTTCCATGCATTTTTGCATCCTCATTCCATCTTAGGCATTCTTAAGCCATGTTTCAGCCCCTATAATGAGGATAAGAGATTAGAAACGCACTAAGAGCCAACAAAATAAGTTTTGTACAATTAGAACGTGTGTTTCAAGTATGCATCTGTTATGTGTTGTGTAGGTCACATGCCACGTACCGTTTGACCAAGCTTACTCCGTCTGTCTGTCTCAAGGCCCACTGTAAGTAATAACTTTGTAAAGTTATGTTTAATTATAACTATTTTCTGAGTGATATAAAATGATCTGTTTGCTGAGGTAATATTTTCTGTATGAATGAATGGTTGTCCAATGTTTCTGAAATGTATTCGTGACATTCTTAGCCTCAAATGATAATTGTTATCTGTTCTGTTACGTCCCTTTATGGGTCAACTGTACGTCTCATGAGCCAACTGTTATGGATCCTTACGTCCCTTTATGGGTCAATTGTACGTCTCATGAGCCAACTGTATCGTCTCCGTGCACGTGAGTCAACTGTATGCCTTTATGGCCGTCCCTGATGGGTCAACTGTTTCTGCTAGTGCTAAAGAATGTATCACGTAAACTTAAACAAGGCTTATGATTTCTGTCTGTATATGATCTAGACAAGTTATGATTTTGATACGAAACTGAATTATGATTTCTGAATCTGTATGGACTCATTCATTAAACCCCTTTACTCTGTTATTATTCACTGGGCTTTCGCTCACAGCTTATATTATGTATGTAGGTGAGCCGGCACATGACCAGGGCCAGAGTTGACGGCCTTCTGTTCTGTTTTGTCAGCCAACTGTTGCGCCTCCCGAGGAGGTTCCGGTCGAAGTCTATGTTATGGCTGTTTTTGTACCCATGCTAGTCTCTGTATGTGTTTTGTAAAGGCAGGTCTTGGGATGTAAATACTTTGTATATATTGGCATCCTTGACTGGCATACTTATGTATATATATAAGTTTTGAAGTCTTCTGTCCCATGTACGTTATCACAGCTCATTGGACTTTGTCTATTTTGTATTATTGCTTCCGCAGCCCCTTATCGTTTGCTAAAATCTTCAGAGGCCTTTGGTAATCCACAGATTACTGGCCAGCTACGGTGTTAAACCTACAGGCGCAGGTTTGGGTCGTGACAGCATTAGAGCCGAGCTAGGCCCAGGCGTAGTGAGGGGCTGCTTTATGGGCCGGGGTAAAAAGGGCTTAGTGAAGTGGACCATAGTGTTAGCTCGGTCGAAGAGGTTACAATCACCACGGTCGGAATGGGGGTAATT
The DNA here is from genome assembly GCA_030407325.1 of Camellia japonica. NCBI lineage: Eukaryota > Viridiplantae > Streptophyta > Magnoliopsida > Ericales > Theaceae > Camellia > Camellia japonica. The sequence continues at coordinate 121,325,903 of JAPPVO010000003.1, forward strand.
ATCTTGGTCAAAGTATTTGGAGCCGAGATATTTGGGCTTCTTGTGGTGAACCTTGCTCTTGTTAGCTCGGTCAAGACTTGCTATGGTTAGCTCGGTCTCAACAGCCAAAACCGAAGTACAAGTGAACAATAGCCGAGCTATGCAATACATGGGAAGGCACTTTATTGAGTATGACAAAAGGGCTAGTATTAGCTCGGTCATACTGTTATCTAACCGGGGTAAAACCATCTCACTTGGTTTAAGCAGTGAGGGATTATCTTTCAGAAGTGTGATTCCTAGAAGGACTCTACATGGAGGAATAAGAGTCCTATTAAGATTGTGCCAGGCGAAAGTTATAAAAGCATACAACAGAACCTATGTAAAGGTAGCACAACTTTGATTTTCGAATACATAGAGCTTTTGTTTATTTGTCTATTGGGCTGACTTAGGCATTGGAGAGGTATCCGGCACATACCCGCCGGCTAGCTCACGTTTGTGTTTTCAGGGGATAAAGCGACGACGTTTTAAGGAGCGCAGACTTGATCAACAGGATTATACGAGAGTATTATTTCGTGCTCGTACATATTGTATTTGTAATTCAAGAATAGAAAATCTTTTATTATATATTTTTTTCATGATTCCTAACATTACTCTTTTCAATAAGGTTTAATTTGTACCATCTTCTATTTTTAATTGTTTAAACCAGATACTTGAATATATTTTTCTTTAAGAAGAAATTAAAAGCAACAATGATACATCCCTCTAACTCTAGTGAGGTGGAAAGTCAAAAATAATAATAAAAAAAAGTCAAAACATCATATCAGATGAATCCCACATATACATTAGAACTATTAGAGGTTACAAATTAGAACTCCAAAACATTTTTGAATTAAAAGATATAACTCTTAAATTATCAGGAATTTTTGGATGGAATTATCTTGGGTATTATTAAACAGTTTCGATTCGTAGCTCGAAACCCGTGGCTCGAGTTTTGGCTCGACACCAAAACGACATCGTTTTGGTGTCGATTTTTTTTTTTTTTTTTTTTCTTTTTTCCGTGTTTTGTTGCAGAACGAAGAAGAAGAAGAAGAAGGGAGAAGAAGAGAAGGGAGGAGGAGGAGGAGGAGGAAGGAGGGGAGGGGAGGGGAGGGGGCCATAAAAATCGGCTGGAGGAGGAGGCGGGGCTGCGACTGCGACTGCGACGATCGGCGAGGCGGTGGTGCGACGATCGGCAAGGCGACAGTCTGAAGCTGCGACGATTAGCGGCGGTGCGGCGCGACGATCTCCTCCCTCCCTTCTCTTTCTCCTCTCCCTCTTTCGAGCCATTTTCGAGCTTCTGGTGTCGAGCTACGGCTCATTTTTGATTATTAAATTCTTAGAATGAGATTCTCATCCCCTTTTAGAATCTGTTAATCAAGACATAGTTTTACATGATTTGGAGATGAAATTAATAAAATTTAAAATTTAAGAGTCAAAATGATAAAAAAAATTATAAAAAAATGTCACTTTTATACAACATGCCAAATATGTAAATGTCGTAGTTGAATATGAAATGGTGACGGGATTCACATGTTTAAAAAATTAATTTGATTTAATAATCTCATCAATTTTTTTTAAAGAAAATAAATGATTTATTTTTTAAATCAAATTTATTGTTCATTTAAAAAAAATATAAAATTATTTGGTTATGATTGAATTAATTATTTTTTTGGATAATTAATACATGAAACTTTTAAAATGAACTACTTAGATTACTAAAAATGAAGCTAGGGTTGTAAGTAGGAGTGATCGCCGCACATATGCAATAATGGATCGGGGGAGGGGGCGGTCCATCCCAAAAAATTTGAAAAATATAATATATTATATTAGAAATTTTAAAATAATTTAAAATTATAAAAGTTTGCATTTTCAATTTTTTTTTTTAATTTTAAAATTATATAGAGTAGCCCTCCAATTTTTTAAACTATAAAATAACCCCCCAAAATTGTAATCCTAGATCCGTCCATGCCCATATGTATAGGCTCATAATCAAATGTGTTTTTAAATATTCATCAACCTATTTTAATATTTCTAGTTTTTTTTTTTTTTTGGAACGGATTTCTAGTTCAATATGTAGTTCTTACAAGGCAACAATTACTTAAATTTTACACTTAAATGATGTTCATAGAGTAAGAAAATAATAATTTGCCACTACATATAGTTGCCTTAATATATGAAAAAACATATTATTTTTAACTTAACATTTTTTTTTTTTGAACAAGAAAAAGGAAGCTCTGTAGTGTCATCACAACCTCTGCGGGCCCTGGCCCCGAGATAGTCGATTGCCAGCCAGATTTAACCCAACGTATAAAAAGGGACCCACCACCAAGACATCAATAGAGCTCAACTACACGCCACAACTTAAGGACTCGTGTCAAGCGAAATACAGGCCAAGCTCTCAGCATAAATCACATTCCCCTCTCCCTCTTCCAGGAATCAACCCTAGCTCAGTGCTGAGGAATGTGTTGCATTTTCCACCAGGCCACCAACCCTGGTGGTTTTAACATAACATTGATACCCAAAAAAAAAAAAAAATGTTTATTTACATATATTTTGATATTATTTGTTTTATTAAAATAGAAATTGGTGTTGACAACTTGACACACCATTTCAGACACATACCACGTGTCTTTCTCTTTAGTTTTTGTCCCTAGCTAGTTCATAATTATAAATAAATAGAATGGGATCATAAAAAAAATATTATAAAATATTTGATGAAAATTTTTTATTTTTTGATTAGTGTATGATATTTTATTGTATTTATAATCTAAGAGTGGAGAATCTTTCATGATATTTTTTTCATGATCCCTAACATTACTCTTTTTAATAAGTTTTAATTTGTACCATCTTCTATTTTTAATTGTTTAAACCAAATACTTGAATAGATTTTTCTTTTAGAAGAAATTAAAAGATATGACTCTTAAATTATGAGGAATTTTTGGATGGAATTATCTTGGGTATTAGAATATTACTAGGTATTAAATTCCTAGAATGAGATTCTCATTCCCTTCTGATAATCAAAACATAGTTTTACATGATTTTTGGAGATGAAATTAATAAAATTTAAAATTTAAGAGTCAAAATGATAAAAAAAGTTATAAAAAAAAATGTCACTTTTGTTGTCTCCAAATACCCACTAGTATCAAATTACAAGAATAAAGAACATGACTATACAACTTGCCAAATATGTAAATGCCATAGTTGAATATGAAATGCTTGACGGGATTCACATTTTTAAAACATTGGTTTGATTTAATAATTTTAGTTACATAATTTCATCAAATTTTTTTTAAAGAAAATAAATGATTTATTTTTAAAATCATATTTGTTGTTCATTTAAAAAAATGACAAAATTATTTGGTTATGATTGAATTAATTATTTTTTTGACTTAAATTACTAAAAATGAAACTAGGGTGGTAAGTAGGAGTGATCACCGCCCATATGTATAGGCTGACCTCTAAACTTTTTCAGTATATAATCAAATATGTTTTAACTATTCATCCACTTTTTAAAAAAAATTCTAATTCAATATGTTGTTCTTACAAGGCAGCAATTACTTAAATTTTACACTTAAATGATGCTCATAGAGTAAGAAAATAATAATTTGCCACTACATAGTTGCCTTAATAACAAGAGAAAAGTTTAAGGAGAAGGATGAGGGACAGGGATGAGGAGCGTTTACCAGAAAATAATTCTTCTCAATGTTTATTGTCACATATTAACATAAAATTAATACAAGAATCAAAAGAATTGAAAATTTTAAGTATGAGCATAATGTTTTAGATTTCAAACCTTACCAAGCAAGACTTAGTGGTAGATAGACTCACAAAAGATGGAAAAGAAAAAAAAAAAAAGAGCACTATCAATTTAATTATGAGAATGGGTCACAATTCTTTTGTCAAAAAACTTCCTTTTATTTATGAGAAATGGTCCACAGAGGAAGAGGTCCCTATGTTCATAACATGACAGATTGTCAGATTGGAATCGTAGACTTTTCTCACAAAATCTCTCTTCCATCAAAATGAAGAAAAAGAAAGAAAAAAAAAAAGGCCAAGTTACCCTTGAAATATAGAAAATTCTAATATATACCTTTGAAACAAGATATATCATATGTATTCTTAATTATATTATTTTTTTATTAATTATAATTAATTTTCTTTTTTAATTATAATATTATTTTAATTATGACTCATAAATTTTTTAGTTATGTATCATGTTGTGTTTAATTATGATATTTTTTTTATTTTTTTTTAGTTATAACTTAAAAAATTAAAATTCTATTATTTTTATTTTTAATTATAAAGTATATATGTACACACTACTTAAAGAGAATGCACCACAATATTTTTCTAGAGATATGCAATAATTACTATTAAAGATGCTATTAGTTTTGATAGACATATAAAAATATTTAAAATTTATGAAAATATTTAAAAGTATATATAAAATATTTTCATTTTTTTATTCATATTTTTTACTTTTTATTGATAGTCGAACTCTCATTGCCATGATCACTATCTATGTAAATAGAGCAAATATAATTACTATTAAAACAATGATAATATATATATATATATATATATCTTTTTTCTTTCGGTTCCGCTATATAACTCGAAATCTTGCCTCTCCGAATGGCCCGAATGTGTTTCATCCCATTTTTTTACTTTTGACTCAGTTGCCTCAAACATGTGTGAACCTCACGTATTTTCAGAATAAAGAAAGAGAAAAGAAATGAGAGAGGTAGAGGGAGAGGGAGAGAGAGAGAGAGAGAACCACCATATTTGTTTGCTCAAAATCCACCATTAATCCCAACCTTAAAAGCTCTCTTCATCTTCCATTGTTCTTTCACCAACATAATTTTTTCAACCCATCACATAAAGAGAGAAAGAGAAAGAGAGATCATATGTACGGGGGTGAAATATCCTCTGTTCTCCGTACTTCTTGAACTTAAGCTCCACGTAACGTCGCTTGGCTTGAAAACAGAAAGACGGTGAGCTGCCCAGCGGTGTGTTGCCGGATAGACCCTCCGACGATCAAGTCAAACCACTTGAAGAAGAAGAAGAGAGCACTTTTTTAGAGAGAGAGAGAATTGCTCAGATTGCTTACCTCCAACGTCCCCCCTTCCTCCTTTTTCTAGGCTGGCCATGCAGCTTCAGGGATTGTGGGCGCACTACCTCTGTTGTCCTCCCCTGGACAGGTGGCAGTGCTCTCTTCTACTCACCTTACGCGTGTACAGGCCAAAACCCCCAAACAGCATGTGTGGAACTGCCAAATGGTATTGACGCGTGCTAAGAGTGGATTTCCCCTCCATCACACCATTGGTCCAGGTGGTACACTTAACCAGGATATCATGACCGACCCTTGGAAAGAAACACCACCATGACCGGGAGGGCCGAACTGTCGGAAATTGGTCCATCTGAACTGATTGGCTGTGAGCCGTGCCGGCCTTCGTCCTGGTCTAAATCCATTCCGGGCTGTGATTGGCTCGGTCCGGACGCACCACTGTGGATCCAACCGAATACCTAGCCGAATCACAGCTCGGTTGGGCACATGCATGACTCCACGCTCCGGTCGACAAATCTAGCTCGGCTCGGCGTGGTGGTTCGGGGAACCGCTCCGATTTAGTTCGGTCGGACATAGTCCGGTTCTCGCAAGGTCCGTCATAACTCGCGTTACTGTAGCTCGGCTGTATTGACCGGCGCAAATCTCCCTCTCAATTGCCCCTTAATCCCATTTTAGCTGAGCGTGATTGGGATTATCGCCATAACCGAGCTATCCGATTTGGTCGGTTATCTGAATTGCGCCAGTAGTCTCATCAATAATCATTCGGCCGTACTGACAGACTGTTCTTTCAATGCCACGTGGCCTTACGCCATTGGTTCCGTGCAGACCCACAACTGTCTTCGTCATGCGCAAATTTCAAAAGGTTGTCGCCCTTTGGTTTCCCTCCTTCTTTATATACGCACCTGAGGGGTCACATACGCCTCTACTGTTCATCTTTTCTCTCGAGCCAAACCCTAGCCTTCGAATCGTCAAGCTTCTGCCACCGCCGCCATTGCTGCTGTTCGCCTCATTTTCGACCATCTCCGTTCTTTCAGAAGCTGCAAACAAGCTCGTGATCGACTGGTCTCTGCTTGGCATCCGATATCAGTAAGTTTTTCTACCCTTACTTCGTATTTTCCATTTGTGTTCTTCAAGTTCTTTATTTGGGGCTGTTGGTACTCTAACAGTCCCCCCTTTTTTGGCGTAAAACTGGTACACACTAGGGAAAACTGAAATTAAAGAAGCGGTTGGGGCCTTCGAGCCCCTAGTTTCCCTTAGCTTCAATACATGAACTTCATATTTGGGATGAATAGAACAAGCACTGGGTAAGACCGAGGAGAAGCCAACATTTAGATCCCTAGATAGGGGTTCAGCCGAGCAAAAACTGGTTTGTGGTCTCTTCTTGAGGCCTCGACCGAGCTGAAAGCCAGAACCGAACTAGAAAGGCCAAATCGGCCAGATAGTTGAGCCGAGGTAGGGGGTCGGACCATTCAAACGCCCCAAAGAACTTTTACCGAGCTAGGAACATCCACATAGAAGCCGTGCAATTTATGTCGCGCTAATCCTTGGACTTATTTCTTAATAATGCAGAACAAACTAGGACCGACCAAGCCCGTTCAGCGTTACTACCGGTGAAGCTCAAAGTCCGAGCAAACACTCACCAAATTTTCATCGAGATACGACCTAAATCAACCAACTAAATAAAATCGGGATAGATGGGGAAGTACCGGTTCATGGCGAATTCTCCCGGGGCACTAGCCGAGTTCCGTAGAGAGTACAATATTCTAGATGATGTCCACTTGGAGCTCGCCAAGAAAGGAGACACTCCCTGGGGCGAGTTGGACAAATGCCCCTTCACGGTGGTGTCCATTGTAGAAGGAGGCCTGCGCTTCTCGGTCCAACCCCTGATCTGCTAGTTTTTAAGGCAGACTAGGTTGTGCCCGACCCAAGTCTCTAACAATACAAACAAAATAATAAACAGCGTGGCCGAGCTAAATAGAATACTTGGTCTGAATCTCGGCCTCGCCGAGATATTTCACCAATATGCACTTAGTAAAAATAAATGTGGGTTTTGCTGGTATCTCAAGGTCAGGAAAGGCCGAGCAAAACTCATTGAAGGTAACCCGGACAAAGAGACCAATGATGACGATTTTTTGTGGGTGTCCGGTAATTATGAGGACACCGAAGCACCCATACCGGGCTGGTACATAAGAAAAGACTTTGGGAGTGTTGGTGAGCATCTTGGGATCAATATTTTTTTTTTTTTGAAGTTGCTCTTTTTACTGCCAGTTTAACAGTTGCCTTCATGTTGCAGACTATAAACTCTTGGCAGAGGATTACTTCCGCGCAAACCAGGAGGCTATAAGGGTTGCGTTGCGTCATCCGGCTGAGGTGCGAGAATCACCCAAGCTGCTCGGCTTCGAACCGAGCTACCGCTACACGGCACCGCGCAAGAGTAGGGTGACCGACTTCTTGCGTGCACCTTCTTCAGAACCAGATCCCAGCCTTCCACCGATCAAACTAGTTCCTTTAACAGCCGAGCAAGAGATGGCCAAGATCCGAGCTATCAAGTCAATGATCACCGGTGAGGCAAGCGACTCCTAGCCACCGGAGGTAGCTGCGGGAACTTCTTCTACATCGGTCGTGCAAGAGGAGGGGGCTTTGCTGGCTCTGGCCAGCGAACAAGCTGCAGGTTTGTCTAAGAAAAGGTCGAGAAAAAATCCGACCGAACAATATTTGGCAGATGAAGATTCAACTGAGCATGCTTCTACTGACTTGGGGGACCAGACTGAACAACCGATCACCGAGCTATCCGCTCAATCTAGTGCCCCCCAGTCTGGTCGCCCGAGTTAACATACAAAGTCCGGGCTGTCTCTATTGCGGACTCGGTCTACGCGGACAAGGATTACTCTCTCGGCTTCAACATGACCAAAGGGCTGCTCCTTCCTGCCAACATGAAGAAGCACGAGGAGCTGTCCGACCTGAAGGTTCTTCGCTCGGCAGCAAAGTCAATAGTGTTGGTAAGATTCAAGTTCTCCTGTTGTCAAGTGTCTGCTCGGTTGTGGAGTTCTGACATTCTCATTTGTTGTGTAGGCCGCGCAGAAGAATTACCTGGCCCATGAGCGAATGATCGCAGTGTAGAAAAGTCTGCGGGGGGCCATTACTGACAACAAGGCCAAGACGGTCGAGCTGGCGAAACCGAAGGCCGCGCAGGAAGCAGCAGAGGCCGAGCGCGACAAACTTTCTGAACGATTGGCCTGGGCAGACGAGGACAAGCAGAGGGCCCTCCAAGTGACGAAGGCCCGATACATTGCTGAGCTGCGCAAACTCCACAACGCCTACAAAGCCGAACTGGACAAGCAGGTCAACGAGGCTGGAGATCGCGGTTATGCCGAGGGTGAGAGAGCATATGAACGGCAGGTCCATGGGACCAAGGACATTTTTTTTCAGTGCGGTTGGAAGGCCGCCATGCAAAAACTTGGCCTTGGTCAGGACGTTGAGGTGTTTCAAAACCCGCCTGCTGCCTTCATCCCGGCCTATATGCAAGCTTATGCCAGCGCCATGCAGAAGAGACTAATTGAAGAGGCTAAGTAGGCAGCTGAGGCAGAAACTAACACCGTGCATTCGGCCGAGCAAAATTCTCCTGAAGCTTCTGAGGAGGGGGCTAAAGATCGAGAGATCGAGCGAGAGGTTGTTGCGGTGGTTGATGCTCTAACAGATGAGGCCGAGGTGGGACTGGCCGAGAAAGCTTTTACTGTTGATTTAGACTAATTTTCCAAGTCTTTTCTTCTCTTTTTTTGAATGTAATCGGGCTACGCCCCCCTTCTGTAATCGCTTCGGCCTAATGAATGAAAAGTTTGAACTTTTTAGTCTCCATGTTAAATAAACTTTGGCCTTGTGTGATTGTCATTTTCTTCGGTCTAACGATCCAATTTACCTTGTTTAAAATATTTGTTGAATATAGCACCAACATTTTAAGCAGGCGACCAGTGTTAGCTCAATGAGTGAGCGAAATCAGCTCCACGTTGGTGAGCAAGTGATAGCTCGGTTGACCGCGAGCAAAATCTGCTCTTTATCAGGCGAGCAGAAACTAGCTCGGTTAGTGATTAGCCGATCAACCCCACAACTTTAGCAAAAGTGGCTCGCCTTAATAACAGCTTCTAGCCTGGGCCGAACGCCGGCTTTTTGCACGAGCTTGCGTCTATACAGGCAAGCTATGCCAGCTCGGTCCTAGAACGAGTTGGCAATACACCGTTTACACGGACGAGCAATGTTTGCTCGGCCCTAGAACATGTTGGTCAAAGCGCCGACTGTCCATACGGGCGAGCTATGTCAGCTCGGCCCTAGTATAAGTTGGGCAAAACGGCAACTTCCTATACAGGCGAGCTATGTTAGCTCGGTCCTAGGACAAATTGGGAAAAACGCCAACTTTCTATACGGGCGAGCAATGTCAGCTCTACCTTAGAACAAGTTGGGCAAGACACCAACTGTTTGTTCGAGTGAGCTATTCCAGCTCGGCCCTAGGACAAGTTGGGCAAAACGCCAACTTTCTATACGAGCGAGCAATGTCAGCTCGGCCCTAGTACAAGTTGGGCAAAACACCAACTGTTTGTTCGGGTGAGCTATTCTAGCTCGGCCTTAGGACAAGTTGGGCAAAACGGCAACTTTCTATACGGGCGAGCAATGTCAGCTCGGCTCTAGTACAAGTTGGGCAAAACACTAACTGTTTGTTCGGGTGAGCTATTCCAGCTCGGCCTAATTCAGCTGTCGTTGTCTTCTTGCCCCTGGTATGTTCATAGTAACTCAATACCCTTGTAACGTCTTTGCATAGAAACACATAAAATAAGAAAAAAATGGGGCTATCTTTCATTACATATCAGCGATTTACATCAAATGGCAAAAGGCTAAGGTTCAAAAGGCAAATGAACAAAAACGATTACATTTCAAAAGTAAAAAATCCTAAGATTAGCTGCATTCCATGGTCTGGGGATAGTTTTACCATCTAAGTCTTCCAGATGGTATGCCCTTTCGCCTGCAAGGCCAGTTACCTTATATGGCCCTTCCTAATTTGCACCTAGTTTGCCTTCGCCAAGGATCACTGTGTTGCCCATCACCTTTCTCAAGAACCAGTCTCCGATCTTGAATAGCCTTGGATGCATGACCTTGTTGTATTTCCTGGAGAGTTTTTGCTGGTAGGCTGCAATGTGGATTAGCGCCCGTTCCCTCCTTTCTTCAGCTAGGTTAAGTTCCAAGGCCACTGCTTCATTGTTCAAGTCTGGCTGAAAACTTTTAGACCGGATGGTTGGCATGCCGATTTCCAATGGGATGATAGCCTCCATGCCATAGGCCAAGGCAAATGATGTTTCCTCGGTCGAACGTCTCTGCGTGGTGCGATATGCCTAGAGCACATTGGGGAGTTCTTCAGCCCACTTCCCTTTGGTTTTCTCTAGCCACTTCTTCAGCCCATCCAAGATGGTCTTGTTTGAGGCTTCTGCTTGACCATTTGACTGAGGGTAGGCAGGTGTTGAGTTGTAGAACTCAATCTTTAACACCTCACAAAATCCGCGAAAGAGTTTCCCATCGAACTGAGTGCCATTATCCGAAATGAGGGCCTTCGGTATATCGAAGCGAGTGATGACATTTTGCCAAACAAACTTCTTCACATCTTTTTCCTTGATGGTTGCCAATGGCTCGGCCTCAACCCACTTAGTGAAGCAATCGGTAGCAGCGATGAAAAACTTGCGGTTGCCTGGAGCTGTCGGGAGTGGTCTCACAATATCCAGCCCCCAAAACGCGAACGACCAAGGACATGTAAGGGGGAGCAGCTCTCTAGCCGGCTGGTGGATTTGGTGAGCAAATTTTTGACATTTTTCACATCTACGAACGTATTTCTGTGCGTCCGCCTGCATGCACGGCCACTAATAACCTTGGAAAATCGCTCGGTCAGCCAAAGATCTTCCCCTAATATGGCTCCCGCAGATGTCTTCATGAATCTCATAGAGGAAAGCTTCCACCTTGTCGGGGTGGACGCACTTTAGATACAGCCCAGTGAAAGACTTCTTGTATAAAACTCCAGATGGAAAGAGCCAAAACCGCTCTGATTTGGCTCGGATTTTGTTGGCCTCGTTCTTTTCTGCGGGTAGAACTCTATTCTATAGGAAGGCGATGATGGGGTCCATCCAGGATGGGCCTAAGTCGATGCAAAGTACTCCAGGCACCTTTGGTTCTTCAATGCTAGGCCGAGGCAAGAATTCTACCATCAAAGGATTGGGAAAAGTGGTTTGCGCGGATGCCAGGCCGGCCAGTTCGTCAGCCGCGTTGTTCTCCTCGCGGTTAATTTGTTCCATTCTTATCACAGCAAAATTTTTGATTTCGGTGCGTACCAGCGCTTGATATTTGGCCATCCTTTCATCCCTGGCCTCATACTCCCCGGAGACCTGATTGACCACCAGCTTGGAGTCGCTGAATACCATAAGGGCTGACACTTTCATTTTTAATGCACTTCTCAATCTGGCAAGGAGGGCCTCATATTCCGCCTCATTGTTAGACGCCGGGAAGCCGAGCGTAATTGTTTGCTCGACAACCAGCCCGTTCAGGGAAGTCAGCACGATACCCAGCCCGGCGCCATGTCTATTGGAGGCCCCGTCGACGAAAAGCCTCCACATCTCGCCAATAAACAACTTTTAGCAGTCGGATGGGTTTTGGGAACTCTTCAACTCCAAGGTACCGGTTGGTTCATTCTGGTCTCTTTCCGTGTCTCGGTCGGGCTTGTATTTCGATAAGTTATCCGGTTTCTCTATTTCGGCTTCCATTTGCCCTTCTTCCATTTGTGATCCACCACTTGTCCCTGTTGCCTGAATTGTGGGCTGCGCTAAATTCGCGCTAGCTAAATCAACCAGGCAAACAGGATGCATTCCAGGGGCAAATTCAGCCATAAAGTCAGTAAGAGCTTGAGCCTTGATTGCGATACGTGGTTGGAACTTGATGTTGTATTGCCCCAATTCTACGGCCCATTTCAAAATTCTCCCGGTAAAGTCTGCCTTTTCAAAGAGCACCTTAAGTGGAAACTCAGTCAGCACAACTATTGTGTGGGCATGAAAATAGTGTGCCAGTTTTCTAGAGGCCATCATCAGGGCCAAGGCTAATTTCTCTAGCGACAGGTACTTGGATTCAGCCGAGAGCAGGGTTTTGCTTATGTAAAAGATGGGGAGGTGCTGGATACCTTTAGCACGGACGAGGACGACGCTCACCGCGTGTTGAGAGACTACTAAGTAGAGATACAGCTCTTCGCCGGGTTTCAGTGTGACGAGGATTGGGGCTGAGGAAAGGTACACCTTTAGGTCGGCCAATACACGATCGTATTCGTCATCCCAGAAGAACTTGGTCTTCAAAGTTTTGAAGAAGGGCTTGCAACGATCCGAAGACCGGCTGATAAATCGGTTCAGCGCGGCTGCCATTCCAGCGAGATGTTGCACGTCCTTTGTGGAGTTTGGCCGTTCCAGTTCTTGTATCGCCCTAATCTGGGAAGGGTTGGCCTGAATTCCTCGGTTTGTGACCAAAAAACCTAGAAATTTCCCGGTACCGACTCCGAATGCGTACTTGGAGGCATTCAAACGCAGCTTATGCCGTTTAAGTATGGTGAACATCTCTGCCAGGTCGGCAAGGTGCTGAGACTTTTCCTTGCTCTTTACCACCATATCATCGATATAAGTTTCCATAGTGCGGCCTAGAAGGGAAGCGAACATCTTGGTTACCATCCTCTGAAAAGTTGCCCTGGTGTTTTTCAGTTCGAACGGCATGACTTTGTAACAATACAGGCCTCTTGGAGTGGTGAATGAAGTGATCTCTTGGTCTGGTTCATATATGGCTATCTGGTGGTAGCCACGATATGCATCCATAAAGCTAAACCTTTGATGGCCAGCAGTTAAATCTACTAGCTAGTCGATTCTCAAGAGGGGAAAGCTATCCTTTGGACACACACGGTTGACCGTCTTATAATCAACGCACACCCGCCATTTACCGTTTTTCTTTGGCACCACTACCATGTTAGAGATCCACCTTGGGTACTGTACTTCTTCTATCGCATTTGCTACTAGCAAGTTCTTGACCTCCTCCGCCACTATCTCGGCATGGTGCAAGGCCGAGTGTCGTGTCCTCTGGATGACCGGCCGTTCATTCGGGAAGACATTCAACTGGTGGCAAATGAAACTAGGGTCGATGTTAGGCATATTGTAAGGCGTCCATGCAAAAGCTTCCATGTTAGAAACCAAGAAGTCGACATAATCGAGTCGCTCGGCGTTGGACAAAGATGATCCCAAAAGAAAGAACTTAGTTGGATCATTCTCGTCGATGCGCACCTCTACCAAATCTTCAACCAATTTCTCCTCGGCCTTTCTTCCTACGTCTTCCAAGACTTCTTTTCCCTCCGGGCCCTCTATCATTTGAACGAAGCCTTTGGCGGCTCCGCTGCCATTCACCACAACGAAGCACTGTTTTGCCATTACCTAGTCTTCTCAAACCTCTTCTACCTGCCCGGTTGGCGCTAGGAAGCGCAGAACCTGATGGTAGGTCGACGTTACTGCTTGCATGGCGTGCAACCAGCCCCTGCCCAAGATTAAGTTGTAGGTGGATGGAACCTTAAGCACCTAGAATTCTACTTGCTGCGCGACTGAACCCGCTTTGACCGGCAATATGATCTTCCTGATCGGCCATTCTCGTTGAGAGTTGAAGCCAACCAAGGGAGACGTTGCAGGGGCTAAGTCCTTGTCCTCCAGCTTTATTTGTTTGAACGCGTCATAATACATGATTTTGACTGAACTCCCCTGGTCAATCAAAATCCTTTTGATGTCGAAGTCTTTGACGCAAAGAGTCACTACTAAGGCGTCATTGTGGGGCAGTTGAATTCTCTCCAAGTCCTTACTTGAAAAGGTAAGGATATCTTTTGCTTCGGTCTTTCCTTTCTTCACAGCGGGCTGAACGGAGAGCACCTCACTCATGTACTCGGCTTTCTTGATCATCACTCTCAGCTCGCAGACCCGTGCCGGTTCAATAATGCCATGGATGACATTGATTATACCTTGCGGCGCTGCATCCAAGGCGGCTAGGCCGTTTGGCTCGGTTTGTCCTAGTGGAGCGGCTTTCATACCCCCATCTATGTATTGGTCCAGATGTCCTGCCGCCACCAGCTCTTCTAAATGTTGTTTGAGCGGCATGCAGTCCTCCGTTCGGTGTCCCCGTTCTTCATGGAAGGTGCAGCGATATCTTGAGTTGAAGCCTCTCTGTGTATTTCCCAACTTGGCCGGCTAACGGACGTAAGGTTCACCTCGGATTTCACTTACGATGCGGTAAATAGGGATTTTGAACACTGTGGTGATGCTAGTTCGTGCTTTCAGTTTTCTCTTGGCATCTTCCTCTTCATCGCGAGGAGGGTTAGCCCGGTCATTCCTGCGACTTTTGTTCCTATCATTGCGGTTCGAGCCGTGATGTTGATCTTTACCGCGATGATTCGCGCGATTGCCATCCTCCCCTACCGAGTGAACCTTACCTGCCATTCTCCTGTCTGCTGCGACCGGATTAGCCTTCTCGGTTGCGGAGGCGGCATCATCCTCCATACGGATGTGTTCATTGATCTGTTGCATTAAGGACTCCATGGTTGTGGGCTGGTGCATTGTAAGCGAATCTCGCAGCCTATGTCCGACTGGGAGACCACGCTTGTATTGGGTAATCGCCAGATTGGTAGAGCAGTCAAGGATCTCATTGTAGGTTGCCCAGTACTTCACATTGTATGCCTTCAAAGAACCTCCAGACTCCATCTTGACGCCCAGGAGATGGTTGACCTCCTTTGGTGTTCGAGTGTTGGTTTTGAATCTGGTGACGAAGGCCTCCGCTAGTTACTGCCATCCCTCGATGCTCCCCTCCGGAAGCCTTTCGAACCATTTCAGGCCCAGTTCTCCTAAGCTTGCCGAGAATATGAGGCACATCAAGGCATCATTGCGCCGGTGTCCAGCCATTACTTGCCGGTAATGACTTACGTGCATGTACGGATCCGTCTTGCCGTCGACAACGTGAACTTGGGCTGGTGGAATCCGGCAGGAAGTGGTGTACTCTCGATTTCTGAGGACAGCGGCGTAGTTGTAAGTCTTGCTAGCTCTTTGTTCACAAGCGCTGAGGCCACCACTCTGGGTGTTGGCATCGCCACTTCCTCACTACAACGGATTTGGGAGCTTAGCCTCTGCAATGCTGGCAATCTCTGGGTCTCCCTACGGCGAGCCCTTTCCTCCAATACATCCCTCAAGTCTCCCGAGCGGGCGAAAAAAGAGTATCGCGATGTCGACGATGGACGTGAGGGACGGTAGGTGCTGTCGCGAGTGTGAGATTTGCCCGCCTGTGGGTTGGAGTCCCCGACGCCATAGCTTCTGGTGATAGAGAGAGAGGGCATCCTTTCTTGGCGGCGACTGCCAGAACGAGGAGACGGCGTACGCTTACTGAGGCTGGCCTCTCTAGCAACACCCTTCCCCTTGATCTAGCGTTTCAGCACCTCTATTTCAGCCACCATCTTGCGAATGAGGGTGTCCTGGTCTTTGAGTTTGTGCTCCATGCACTGTGCATGCGACTCCCCCCGCCATCGACGGCCCTCTGGACTCTTTGAGCGATTAGTGCTCCTTGCGCGTTTGTCTCGCGTACCTCTTGAAGAAGTTTCCAAGCCCGCCATGGCTAGAATAGCAGGGGGCCTTCTCTCCGTCAAATAGATTCTGGCGTGACACCATCGACGACGGACAGTGGAGTTTCATCGTTGTTAGCCATGGAAATGGTCGAAAAAGATTGAAGAGCAAGGTTTGTGTGTTAAGTTTTTCCCACAGATGACGCCAATTGTACGGGGGTGAGATATCCTTTGTTCTCCGTACTCCTTGAACTCAAGCTCCACGTAACGTCGCCTGGCCTGAAAACAGAAAGACAGTGAGCTGCCCGGTGGTGTGTTGCCGGATAGACCCTCCGACGATCAAGTCAGACCACTTGAAGAAGAAGAAGAGAGCACTTTTTTAGAAAGAGAGAGAATTGCTCAGATTGCTTACCTCCAACGTCCCCCCTTCCTCATTTTTCTAGGTTGGCCATGTAGCCTCAGGGATTGTGGGCGCACTACCTCTGCTGTCCTCCCCTAGACAGGTGGCAGTACTTCCCTCTACCCACCTTACGCATGTAAAGGCCAAAACCCATAAACAGCATGTGTGGAACTGCCAAACGGTATTGACGCGTGCCAGGAGTGGATTTCCCCTCCATCACACCATTGGTCCAGGTGGCACACTCAACCGGGATATCATGACCGACCTATCCCTTGGAAAGAAACACCACCATGACCGGGAGGGCTAAAGTATAGGAAATCGGTCCATTCGAACTGACTGGCCGTGAGGCGTGCCGGCCTTCGTCCCGGTCTAAATCCATTCCGGGCTGTGATTGGCTTGGCCCAGACGCATCACTGCGGATCCAACCGAATACCTAGCCGAATCACAGTTCGGTTGGGTACATGCATGACTCCACGCTCCGGTCGACAAATCTAGCTCGGCTCGGCGTGATGGTCTGGGGAACCGCTCCGATTTAGTTCGGTCAGACATAGTCCGGTTCTCGTAAGGTCTGTCATAACTCGCGTTACTGTAGCTCGGCCGTATTGACCGGCGCAAATCTCTCTCTCATCATATAAACCCAAAATGGAGAGAATCAATATTCAATTTTGATCGGTCTTTGTTTTCACTCTCACTATGAAAGTTTTGTATACCCATCAAGCTTTGTTCTTTCTGCTATGGATCTAAAATAAAAAAAAATCACACCCAGTCTTTCTCTTCACATATATATCCATCAAGCTCTGTTTTTTGTGCTATGAATCTAGAAAAAAAATCATATATTTTTTTTATCGTTCGAATTCAAATCCAAACCCAAGACCCCTTTGTCTTCTTCTCCTCTCTTGCACTCATCATTCATACACATAAATAGCTATATATATATATATATATATATATATAGATATAGAGAGAGAAGATGAGAGGCAAATTTGCAGGGGTACAAATCCAAATGTATTTGCAAATTTTCATCAAACCCAGAAATTCCAACAACCACTGCATTCTCACACCACTTCCTGTACTGCTGCCGTGAAAGAACCCAACAGAGACGGAAGAGATGAAGGCTTCGACGACTCCGGTGTCGATTTGATAAAGACAAAGCTGTTTGTGAGAGAGAGAGAGAGAGAGAGAGAGAGAGAGAGAGAGAGAGAGAGAGTTTTGAGGCAGGGTCTACGTTTGAGAGGAGATTGATTTTAGGGACTTTGGTCTAATAGAGAGAGATGGAAATAGAGAGGAGAGACAAAATGGAGAGAGAGGGTGCCAACACATTCGGGCCATTCAGGGGTAACAATTTCGAGCTATAAATCATTTTTCTTTTTCTTTTTAGTTTATGGTCCACAATGGAATATTATAATTATTATAAATGATTATATCTACTGAGTGGGATGATGCTCAAAGGAAACATGGCATGTTCACTTGGTGGATTTGAAAATCGAAACGGACCGATCAGTTAAATTATCAATCGGTCAGAATTTTAATTTAGATATATTTTTTAAATCGTTTGAAATTAAAAATCAACTTATTTAGAGAGAATCAGAAAAATTGACGGCTGAACCGACAAATCGGTCGAGCCGTAGCTGGTTTGCTGGGTCATTGAAATTGGAAATTTTGATTTTTCTTTTTGATTTCTTTTTTTTTTTTAATTCTTTATTTCTTTCCTTTCTTTCTTTCTTATTATATAATATATATATATGTATATATATAAGAATATAAGTATTAGAAATTCTCTTTCAAGGGTCTCCTTTTATGAGAAATTTCAATAATAACTTGAAATTATTGTGAAAGTCTCTACCTATTTATAAGAAAAAAATTCTTTAAAAAAAAACTCAAAAAATCTATGTGGGATTCAATCAAATGTATAGGAGGTAGATTTGAAATTTTGATATTCCTTCAAAATTTTTATTCTTCTTTCAATCAAATTATTTGAATTAAAATCATATGGAGAGGATATTGAATATTTGATTTCCTTTTCCAAAATTAAAATTGATAATATTTTAAAATATATTATTATATTTTTCAGTAAAAAAATATTAGGAGAAATATTTAAGATAATTTAATATTTTTAATTTTTAATTTTATTACTTATATTTTATTTAAATATAATTTTAATATATTTATTATGTCACAGTTCGATTCCGATTTAACTTGACGGTTGAACTGATAACCCGTTCACCCGATTCCTTTTCCGATTTGCTCCCCAATCCGATTTTTAAAATATTAGTTCACCCTACACTAATAGTGGAATGGATTATGTACCATTCTACCACTTATTTCTTCGGAGGCCCTAGTTTTTTTTTTTTTTCCAGTAGTTTGTCTTAAAATTTTAAATTATTTATCTTTTTAATTATAATATATAAATTATTCATAAAAAAATTTAGTTCAATTCGGTAACTGTGACTATAATATTTTATGGCATTTGTATAAAAAAAGGAATAGTAAATATTTTTTAGAAATTTGATCATTCATTTTTTAGAGATGAATATAAAATATTACGCAGCCATGAGCATTGGATTGACATGATTCTTTTTAGGAATGTTACAGGTTGAGACTTAAAAATTGAATGATTCAAATTATTAAAATATAACTCATAATGGATCTTATGGATCTGAACAACACAGTCCAATCCATACACTGGACGGGAGAGAAGTTGGTCCTTCCCTCAAATATTTGGTATCATTTGTACACCTTTTCTTTTCTTTCATTTTTCGATTGAATTGTTTGTGCAACCTATGAGGCTAGTTAAAATAAAATAAAAATTGGGACAATATTTAATTATATTTTATACTTATAATTTATAAGATAACAATAATTTAAATAATTTAAGAAAAATCTATAATTTACAATTAAGGGTGATTATAAATATTATTAACAAGTTCTACTGAAAATCTTCACTTTTTATGTAACTTTCTATACGGTATTGTAGGTTTCATTATTTTTTTAAATGTGACAAGTGCCAAAAATAAAAATGAAATTTATTGCATTAATATATGCAAGAAGTAAAACGAAAGAGTAAAATAACTATTGTGACATATCATTTTCCATTACAATTAGATTATAAGTTTTTCACTAACCAAAAAATTATTCTAATGAGTAATCATTCAGTAGTCTTGAAATACCACCTAACCATTGTCCATGTCATGCGCTCAACCAATAACATAGCAGAAACTTGTGTTTGTGAGACAATGCTAATTCATCTTTATTAAATACATAATTAATAGATAAATAATAAAAACCAAAGGGGTTGGCTTTAGGCCTCATTTGCAAATGGCCCAAAATTTTCCAAATATAACCATAAGTTATAATACAATTTAAATTTTTTTTTTTTTTTTTAAAAAAAAAATTTGTTATTTTGTTGGATGTGTACTTTATTTTTTTAAAAGGTCCACATTAAAAAGGGCTCCACAAATTTTAAAAAACATATGATACGTACGATTTTAAAAGCGACTCTCACCAATTTACAATATGTTCTACAAGTTTAGTCTTCACATTTTTTGGTTTTTGCTTTTGAATTTATAAGTTCTATTTATTTGATAACTTTTTACACTTTTAATTTTTTTTCATAGCTAAATATTTTAAATAACCCCCAAATTTTAATAATGAAAATCGAAGGAACATATGAATTTTACATAATAATTTGCACTATAAAACTAATAAATATTTTTTACATTAAGTTTAAATATAAAAATTCTTCTAATAAAATTTTACTTTACCCCTCATCGAGGGTTAAGCCGACCTTGGATGTGAGACAAAAATTATGCACTTTTTGATTGAGACAAAAGGTCTATATATTCTATTCTCTTTGTGCACGTTGAATAGTTTCTCAATAATTTTTTGGATAAAATTTATTTTACCTTTTGTTTGAGATCAGAATACTATACCCGTTTATGGTTCAAATGTGGCCAGCAAGTCCCATATGATTTTGAATCAAAGTACAATCATTAATACCGTTAATTATACATGTGAAATGATTGTAATACCCTCAAACTCTATACATTTTTTGTTATTTTCTTTTTCTCTTCTCTCTCATATACATAATTTATAATATCTAACATTAATTTAATAAAATCACAATTAATTATAAATTCTTAATTATTTATTATAATTATTAGCTTTTTATTATTTTAGATAAGAATTAATTCTAAATATTTAATTATTTATTGTAATTCTTGACTTTTTAATCTAATTTTAATTTAATTATATTTTAGATCAATTATTAATTATTTTATATTTTTATTTAATTATATTTTAGATAAACCCTTAATTATATTTTACATTTTAGATTAACCCTTTATTTTATTGTATTTTATTTTAATTATAATTTTAGGTTTGGAGAAAATTTGGATAAAATTTTCTTTTTATTGTATTAATTTCACTTATTTTTTTTCAAAAAACTAAACCTACTCTAAAAAATGGGGTATGAAACACTATCTATTAGTTTAGATAGAAAAACTAATTGTGATACTTTTAGTCCAAAACTATAGGGAGATTTTCTGGTTATATTTGAACCATAGAGAATTAAAGTACTCCAATCCCAATGCACGAATGAATTTAACACTAATTTCTTTTGATCTGGCTCCACTCCAGTAAGGTGCTATTCAGTAGTGGTACATCCTGATCTGGGCCAATCTCGATGATCCATATTGTTCAACATGTAGAACTCCGTCGAGTATATTATTCCTGTAAAAAATTATATTGATCAGATATCGATAGTCATTTGATCAGATCACATTTCTGTCACAAATTTATTTTAAAAATTATACTTACTAATGTGATATGATTAAATGTCTATCGATATCAAATCGAAATAATTTTTTGATAAGATAAGATGAAATATCCATTGAATGATTTGAATGATCGAGATGGATTTGAACCGGGGCCCACCACTATACTGAACAACATTCTCCAATCTCATGACGGAATAGAGAGGAGCCAAATCCAATTTCTTTTACCGAATAGATACATTAGGAAAAAAAGTTACATATAATCACATTTTTATCTCATTTTTCTCATTAGAAGATATGAGTGAGTGAATTTCATATACATTTATGAATATAGATCTTACTGTTTTATGTTTAGTAGTGAAAAAATTAGACAAAAAATGAGATTATGTATAACATTACTTTATATACAAAAAAACAAAAAAAAAAAAAAAAAAAAAAGAAGAAAAAAAGAAAAAGAAAAAGAAAAGCAGGGAGCCTGCTAGATTTTCTATATAAACCGGATTTAGTGGTGATGCAAAACAGTGGCATCTTTACATTCCACCCAGTCATATCTTTTCACACACTATAGCTTCTTTCATCTTCTTATTGGAGGAGAGAAGGGAGACCATCTTCTGAAAATCTAAACAATGGGTGGTTCATTTTTTAACAGAATCTTAGTACCTTCTTCTTCTGCTGACCCACGTTCAAGGGCTTGTAGGGTTGCCCTTCTGATTTGTTGTTGTTTGTCGGTTTTGGTCGAGTCGTCTCTGGGATCCAAAACCAGGTATTTCAAATGGGAAGTTGAGTACATGTACTGGTCTCCCGACTGTGTCGAGAGTGTGGTGTTGGGGATCAATGGGCAGTTTCCGGGGCCAACTATCCGCGCTCGAGCGGGAGACATTGTTAATGTTGAACTTAAAAACAAGCTTAGTACTGAAGGAGTTGTCATTCACTGGCATGGTATCAGACAGGTTGCTCTCTCTCTCTCTCTCTCTCTTCGGTAAAAAAGAAATTTTATTGATGAAAATTGATGTACAAATGATACTAAGACACTCTCTGTATCTATCTTTTTGTATGTTGTAATTTTGATTTCATTCACATTGTTATGGATTCGTTTGTTCTTTCTTCTTAGTTGGTAATGTTTGTGTGTGTGTTTTTGCAGCAAGGAACACCATGGGCTGATGGAACTGCATCCATTTCACAATGTGTTATTAATCCAGGAGAAACCTTTGTCTATAGATTCAAAGTTGAGAGGGTAACTAAACTCTCTCTTCTCTCTCCTCTCTCTCTCTTCTGATAAAAAAAAACTAAACTCTCTCTTCTCTCTCTCACTCTCATATTAATGGGAAATTATTTAATATTTTTGGAGTATTGCTCTTTTTCATTTACATGTTAGATATCATCAATTGTCTCTTATAATTCTAACACAAAAGTGGTGAGTCTTATAGTTTAGACCAATAATTAGTATTTTGAAATATCACCTAGTGATATTACAAGAGTATTGAATAATTTCCCCATATGAATACATATATCTTTGAAGTGAGGATCTCATCTTTAACTTTTAAATGATCACGAGGGACACTTAAGGCCTCGTTTGGGAACCCTCCATTTTAGCTAAAAAGTCAAAAAGTTATTAAATTTAGTCAAAAAGCCAACAACCCATACCAAAAAGTCAAAAATTCTCTTTTCTTTCTACTTTTTGCACATCTTTTCGTAAAAAGCCAAAAAGTCATCCCAAACATACTAGTTTTTTTTAGCTCATATTTTAGCCAAATAACCAAAAAGTTACTAAATTAGCTTGTTCCCAAATGGGGCCTAAGTGCAATTAATAACGTGAGGGGTGATTATTCAGTACTCCCGGAGTATGGACACGTGGTGCTTCATAAAATTTTGATTGGTGGAAAGACACAAGAGCCCACGATTTATGTTAGGAATGGGGAAACAACATGAGACTAACTAATTGGTAATTAGTTTGGAGTATGGACACGTGATGCTCCGAAAGTATTAAATAATTTCCCTAAGGCGAGACTTCAAATTTGAATTAATAAAGTAGTGTCAACTTATTGTGATAATCTAACTATATATATTACTTACTAATGTCTTTCCGTGTGGTAAAAAAAAATTATGCATATAAGAGAAAATTACGTATGATTGGAGTTGGTTTAAAAAATTTCTTGGCTAGTTTAAAATTTTCTTCGTTTATCATCTATTTCATCAAAAATGTTAAACTTTAAAAATTCTATCAAATAGTTATATGAGTGTGGGTGGTATGGATTCCATACTCATGTTAGTATTAAGTAAAAATTTTAGTAAAAGTTTTTTTTATCCCTAATATTTCTCCTATTTTAGTAGTTGATGTTGTCCGTGCTTGAGGTTGTTGGTGATTTGCTCCTTTTTGGAGCTATTGTCCTTGGCTACTTGATTTTATTTGGGCTTGGTTTTGCTTAGTGCTAACCTTGTTGGTTATCCTAAGTCTTTTTTTCATTGATGAATTTTATTGTTGAAAAAAATATAAAAGTTCAATTTTTAGATTTAATGATATATAAAAAAGATGATTGACTGTTGTATTGCTTGTACTACTTTATTCATCAATAAATTTTATTTTAGCCGTTTAAAAAAAAACTCACTTATTTAAAACTGTCATGCATTTTTTATTTCTAAAAAATCATAGTAACAATAAAAATTTTTTTTTTCTTCATATATTACATTTACTAGATAGGTATTGTGTAAATCAAAAAAATGTTGCCCACTACGCAGAACACGGTCTTTCGCTACACTCACCAATGACTCCGTTTTAATTGCACTCTCTATGATAATGTGTATACTCTTTTAGTATATATAAATACATATTTTGTAATGAGTAGTATGTTTTAACTTGCACAACATACATCATAAAAAGTAGAATAATACTTAAGATTTCCACAATTTATGACCCCACAATCCTTAATTAATTTATAATCACTTATTTATTTATTTTTTTTCTCTCTCTCTCCTCCCTCTCTCTCACAAAAAGTGTGGGGGTGCTGGTGGTGCTACGGGTCTCTAGCACCTGTGTAAAAAGTATAAAAACTTTTAAAAAGATAGCACATCGTGTCCAACGGTAACACGACACAAACACGATATGACACTTTGTGGGGTGGGTGCACTCCAATGTGTGCTTACTCCAAGCAAAACTGCAACCCCAAAATATCCAACTTAGCCGTTTGGTTGTAGTTTCTTTAGCATCTTGGGCATCTTCTTTTCGATTTTTTTGGGGTGAAGTGAAGTGTTTGGCTGACAAGCTAAATTAATCGATAAAAAAATATAAAATAAAATAAAAGTAAATAAAAGCTGCTTTTTATAAGCTGCATTTTGGGCCACTGATTTTGGAGAAAATGAAGTGTCATGGTTAACTTCTTTTTTTTTTTCTTTTTCCTATTTTTGAAACCTGATAAGTAGGTACTGCATACAATTTTGTATTTTTGCTAGGCTCATTAACAAATTTTCTAGGTAGGCCATATATATATACCCTAGTACTTATTTTGGAGAAAATGAAATGTCATGGCTAACTTTTGCTTTTTTCTTACTCTAATTTTTTTTTTCTTATTTTTGAAACCTAATGAGTAAGGAATAGGTCCTACATACAATTTTTACTTATACTACGTACACATATATATATTTTTTTAGTACATACGAGGATGGACCAGGGGGCATGAGGGGGCAATGGCCCCTTACGATATCAAAAATCTTCTTTACTATATAATAGTATTAGTTAATAATTATCTCTAAATTGTATGGACTCGCCCCATTATGTTTTTTTTTTTATTTAAAAACTTTTAAGTAGTCACCCCTCTAAAGTTTGGAAAAATTTAAGTGGCCACTCCACTCTATCTATGGAACATGAGTGTTGAAATATGAAATTAAAAGTTTTGGACAATTTAACAGGGAAATTTTTTTTTTCTCAAACCAAGTGTCAACTACAAGTATTAATCTGCAAGAAGAGAAGATGGTGGACAAAGATTCAGCAATTGACTTGATAAAATTTGTTGAGAAACACATAGTTTGGGATTTTAATTTGATTTTATCATAGGTGCCATGATAACAAAAAGATTGTTGAGCACAACTCAAGATATCTCAGTTTAGTGAATAGATTATTTTACGGTTGTTATTTTCATAACTTAACATGTATACAAGAAAACATACTTAGTTATATATATTTTTGTGTTATTTTTTCACTTTTTATATTTGTATAAATTATTATTGTAGTCAGTGGCAGAGGGAACATGTGACTAGGGGGGTCACGTGCTCCCCTTGGATTTTGGGAATTTTTTTTTTTTTGCAAACATAAAAAAAAATATTTTAAATAAAAAATTACAAAAATATTATTAGAGTGAAATGTCAATAACATTTTAAAAATTATGAAAACAATAATGGTTGTTTTGATTGAAAATGAAGAGACTATTATAAATAAACCATATTAGCTATGAAAATTTTTGAATGTAACGGCGATGTCATTATTAGTGATATGCAAGTATAAGTAATCTCACTATAAAGATATGAAATTTATTAGATTGTTAGTTACATTTGACATGTGAGGTTCACTCTTTATGCGTTTATTTACCATTAGTGGATGATATCACATAGCAATGATGACATGGTATTACCATTATATTGAATTTTTAATTAAATTTTGTATCAAAAAATAATTTATCATTATATAATTTATTTTAAGGCTTATATCCATATATTTTTTTTGTATTGTCCATGACACACTAGTTACAAATAACATTCAGCTTGTTTGTTTCCAGTTTTCATAAAACAGTTTTCAGAAAATTTACTTTTTTATTTTTCATATTTTAATGTTTTGAATGAATTTTTTTAATATTTTAAGCAATTTTTTAAATTTTTAGACACACTTAATATAAATACAGTTAAAAAAGTATAATATTTGTGAAAAAAATATTTAAAAAATACATTAAATACCAAAAAATACAAAAAAAAAAGAAGAAAATTTAGTACATTTTGTATTTTTGTATTTATTAATTTTTTAAAATATTTTTTTATAAATATTTACTATTGTATACATCTAAGTAAGGTGCATCTAAAAAGTAAAAAAAATTACTTAAAATTCAAAAAAATATTCACTAAAAACAAAAAATACGAAAAAATAAAAAACTCAGTTTTCAAAAAACTAAATTCAGAAAACTAAAACCAAACACACTAATTTTTTTTTTGATGTTTCTTGAAATCAATCGTAAAAACTTCGGTGAAAATTTTTTGTAAAAATTATTGTAATTAATAAGTGCCATCTCTAATTTAATTTTCTAACTCCACCACTGATTATAGTCCTTATTAATATATATGTTTATCCCTCTATGTCTGAATCCTGGATCTGTCCCTGAATACAAATAATGTACTCCAAAATACAAATGATTATGCATATCACTTTTATTGTTTTTTCCATTTTTGATCAATGTGAATTTCAATGTTTTGTGAGAAAATGAGTTTTAAAATTAATTTTTATCGGTTTAATTACATTATTTAATATTCTTTTATCTCCCTATCTAAAATCTATATTTAGACATAATTATATATATATATATATATATATACTTCACAATTTACCTTTTCTGTGAGGTAAAAGGTAATGTAATTTATAATTTATAGGATTCAATGTATAATTTTAAGTTAAGTTACACCCTTAACTTTATATGATGTTTTATTGCGCATGATTTCTCATCTTTTCCATTTTTCTTGATTTTATCTTTTGTGAAAGGCAACAAGAAATCAACTTTTTTTGACATCTTAACCAAACACACAAGAAAAGAGTGATTGAGATGACTTCTATCTTAAAAAAAGAAAAGTAATGCTAAATTAGTAACCAAACACACAAGAAAAGATGATTGAGATGACTTCTATCTTAAAAAAGAAAAGTAATGCTAAATTATAAAGTATTAGTGAAGAGATATTTTACAATATATATATATTATATATAAATATGTGACACTCATATTCCTAAATAAGTATTATTTAATAATGTTTTGTTGATATAGAAATTTTATATAAAAAAAATTTTGCGTGATAAATTCAAAGAGGGAAGCTAATGGGACATTAGAACAATGTCAAATTTTCTTTTGACGTAAAAAAGAGAAGGGTTTTTTTTTTGTTTTGTTTTGTACTTATTAGGCAAAAATGATATTTGTAACAATTTTAACTTTAGCCTCCGTTTGGCAAGTTGGTTTATAGGTTTTTTTGACTATTTTAGTCACAAAAGACAAAATAGGCTATTTTAGCCACAACAAATAAAACATTACATCCAACCCATAATCATTACACTCTTCTTTCACAAAAAAAGACAAAAAAGTCAAAAAGTCCTTCCCAAATCAAACTTTTTAGCCCAGGCTAAAATAGTCAAAAAGCCAAAAAAGCCAACCCACTTCCAAACGAAAGCTTCATTTAGGCTTCGTTTGAGAAGTGGGTTGGCTATTTTGACTTTTTTGACTATTTTATATATATATATATATATATTTATTTGCAGCTTCTCTCTTTATTTTTAAAATTAGAAAAAGTTATCGGTGATTGACATAAAAAATGAATAAATAAATGACATATGAACAAATAAATAGGGATATTAGAGATTATAGACTATTGCTCCAAAAGTTCTAAAATTAAACTTTAACCCGATTTTTTTTATTTATATAAATATAAATATTATTAGTACTAAAAAAACATACATGATTTTGGAGATTTAATTGAATTGGGATAATGTGTGTGTTCGTATGTAGGCGGGAACATATTTTTACCATGGACACTATGGGATGCAAAGAGCAGCAGGGTTATATGGGTCATTGATAGTTGACGTGGCAAAGGGAGAGAAAGAGCCATTCCATTACGATGGAGAGTTTAACATACTATTGAGTGATTGGTGGCACGAAAGTGTTCATGAACAAGAGCTCGGCCTCTCTTCCAAGCCATTTCGTTGGATTGGTGAACCCCAGGTAACATTAACTAATTTATTAATTAATGCATTTTTAATTAATTAAATAATTTTAAAAACTTATATGCAACCATTGGCTTGTCTTATCTCCAATTCTCTAAGATGGCTACACTGTTTAGTTCAGGCCATGAGTTGATCATGAATTCTATTTTGATAATTTAATTGATTAATTTTTAGGATAATTACAAAACAATCTTAGAGTTTGAGCTTTTTAATAAAATAAAGTTTAAATTTTTTAATTTTATCAATTTAAATTCTAATATTTTAATTTATTTTTAATATAAATTATTTGTTTATTTTTGTTAAGTAAAATCAACGAAAAAAAATATCTTGGTTATTAAACTTAATGTAGATATACATAAAATGTCTAAAATAAAATTTTCATTGAGCTTAATGACTAATATCTATTTTTTTATCGATTTTATCTAACGAAAATAGACAAATAGTTTAGATTGAAAACAAATAAAAAATTTAAGATCTAAATTGATAAAACAAAAAAATTTAAGATTTATTTTGTTATAAGGATTAAATCCTCAGATTTTTTATTTTTATTTTTTACTTCTCTATGATTGACTTTTCACCTATAAAAAATTAAATTATTTCAATATTTTTAGCAATACTTTCCAAATTCCAATATTTGTAGCCATGTTCTTTTTGAAATATCATTTTCAACGTGCATTATATTTAGGGGGATGCACCAATAAATCCCAAATTAATAACTTATGTACTGTTTAGTCCTAAAAATTTTCTTATAGACTGAAAGGTCCCATTACAATGTTTCAAACATCAGATTAATGTTTCGAACATTAGATTTCGAATATCAGATTAATGTTTCGAACATTAGATTGATGTGCAAATGGGACTAAATGGAGCATAAGAAAACTTTTAGGACTAAATGGTTCAACTTTTCAGAAATTAGGACTTATGGGTAAATTTTCCTTATATGTAACTAATTTGATTTGATCACATTGCCAAAAAAAATTTGTTTGGTTGAATTTTCATAATTTATTTCTAAATATTTTTCAAAAACTTACAAGAGTTAGTTTGACCAAAATAAACATTAAAAAAATTTATTTTCATGCCAAAAAATGAGAATCATATTTTTTTGATCCGAAAAAATGAGAATCATATGAAAATACTAAACTAATTTTTTAAAATTTTTCAAAAACAAAAATCTTACATATATATATATTACTTTTATTTATCTATTTTATTATTATAAAAACTGATAAGCGCAATCAGGTAGGGAAATTCTATGTGGAGTGCAACATACATTATTGTTTTAGTTATGGTTGATTGTCATATTAGTTATAATATTATTTAAGTTATAAATAAGAGTTTTTTAATCATACTTTATATGATGCTTGGTTATGATTATTTGTTTTTTTAGTCACAACTCTTATAAAATTGAGTTATGACATTTAAATAATTAAATCTACAAATATTATAAATTACATATTTTAAGAATGTGTACTATAATATTATCCAATCATGTACAACAAAGCACATAAGCATAATCTTTGGAGATTCAACATAAATAAACCACAAATATATATCACAAAGAAAAAGTAAACTTTAATTGGACAGTCAAATTCTAGCCGACCAAATCAATGGATATGCATCCTTTCTATTACATCGATAAAATGAAATGTGATTTCATATTAATAATTATGAAAAAATTTACACCGACATAGTTTAATTTAAAATTTAAAAAAAAAATCAAAGAGATTTTAAAATTGAAATTGTCATAATAATTAAAGAATAATTGATTTTAAATTTTAATAATATGTTACAATTTTATATATTAAAATGTAATAAAGAATATCTAAATCTAATTTAATATATTGTCTACCAGTCATTCACTCACTTACCGTTGATTAAGAACCTGTAATGTCAAAAAAAATTTAAAATTTTAGCACAGTACATATATTTTTTTACAAATATATCAAACATTGGTAACGATCTTTTTTAAGAAGTGGTTATCATTTTGTTATTGTCTTGTCTTAGAAGCCTTTTGAATTTGTTTTTCGTGGTTTTTTTTTTTAATAATCTTTTTGACCACTTCGATGAGCAATGACAAATTTGTAAATTTAGAAATTTGATTAAAAGTTAAAAATTGATTTTTAATCTATTTTGGATCACATTACGTCTCTATATTTATATATATAGATATATATATTTTAAAAAAGTCAAAAAGTCAATTTTTAACTAATTTCTCAAAATATATCTTCTGTTTTATATTTTGACAACAGACAATTATCATTCATATATTTATGAAAGTTTATCATTTTTAACATTATTTAATTATTAATCAACATCCTAGTTTCATTTGGGAACGGGTAACAAATTAGTTTATTGACTAAAAAAAAAGTGCTCATTTTGATGAATAAAAAATAAATCACTTTGCACATTCATTGCTCAAAAAAAAAAAAAAAATCCTTAACCACTTAAAAAATTAATAAAATGTCTAAACATCAGGAATATACCAACTGGATTAACTTTGTTTAATATGAAATTTTTATTGACTTATTTTTAACCTATAATCTAACTTCTTAACAAATTTTTAAAGAATAGTCTAGTTTACTTTTTGTTGGTAAATTACACTGCCTTCTCTTAAAATTTGAAAAAATACATAAAGTCCCACAAGGTTACATCATTATATCAGACCTATTTTAAAATTTTAATTCACATAAAATTTAGTAATTTTTCATTAGTAATTCTTCAGTCATATAGATGAAAAAAATATTATTATTATTCTTTTTTATATTAAATATATATATATATATTCTCATGTCTTTACACTATCTATCTATCTTTTATATCTATCTATTTTTTATCTATACTATTATTAAGTAAAGATTAGACTTTACGTCATGTCACATGGCAGCTTTTTTTAGCTTAAAATAAAAGTTACAGATAGAGACAGAGAAAGTTTGAATTCAAGACTTTGAATTTCATTAAAATATTTTGACCACTTAGGCAACATAAATTTTATAATATTAATTTTTTTATTATTTATTTATATTTTTACTTATTTGAATTGCTATGCCACTAGTTTATATTAATTTATCTCTCTTTAATTTTATTAAAAGTGAATATAATTTTGTTAAAATTATAAAAAAAAATATTATATATTTTAAAAAATTTAAAAAAGATTAATCAATGTGTTTGGTTTCAATTTTTTAAAAATTAAGTTTTTTATTTTTCGTGTTATTCTATTTTTAGTGAATATTTTTCAAATTTTAAATATTTTTTTTACTTTTTTAGATGTACCATACTTAGATGTCTCTAAAAAGTATAATATTTGTGAGAAAAATATTTTAAAAAATTAATAAATATGCAAAAATATGAAAAATATATTGAATTTTTTTTTTGTATTTTTGATATTTAGTAAATTTTTTAAAAATTTTTTTACAAAATTTATTTTTTTAAAGTACATTTATGTTAAATATGTTTAAAAATTTTAAAAATTACTTTAAATATTAAAAAAATTTAATAAAAGAAAAAAATAAATAAAATTTTCTAAAAATAAATTCTTCCAACCAAAACCAAGCAGTGTGAATACAATTTACTTTTATCTTTTGAAAGTACTGTCACGTGACATTTTATTTTTGGTTGAGTGACTGTTTAACTGTAAAGTGACTTTCTCCTCGTTTGATTCAGACTTTGCTGATGAATGGCAGAGGACAGTACAATTGTTCTCTAGCTGCGCATTATAGCAATTCTTCATCAAGTCAGTGCATGTTTAGGGGTAACGAACAGTGCGCACCCCAGATCCTCCGAGTGCTTCCAAACAAAATCTACAGGCTCAGGGTTACCAGCTCCACCTCACTCGCTTCTCTCAACTTGCAAATTTCGGTAACAAAATTACCATGTTGTGCACATACACTCTTGCATTTACACACACATTATACATAATAGATAAAATTATATTTCCAAGCTAGTAATTTAATATGGTATCCAAGTAATAATAAATTCAACATAAGTTGACTTGCTTCTAAAAGAATCGAGTATTAGTTGATGGTTAGTAATTCAATAATGTATACTTTTTAAGACTAACTGCATATCCTAATATATATATATATATATATTTTTATTAATTGATAAAAAGTAATTACAAATATGATAATCATTATATCATATTAGACAATTAAAGTCTAACAATATACTTAAAAAGCCAATATTTACAAAGTTCAACTATTATCGTTAGTTGAAATTTGAAAAGAAATAAATTATGTACACATTACAAGAAAACTGGGTATATGAGACGGAACTATTTGCGACGGCACACTTGCCGTCTCAAAAAGT
The DNA here is from genome assembly GCA_030407325.1 of Camellia japonica. Taxonomy (NCBI): domain Eukaryota; kingdom Viridiplantae; phylum Streptophyta; class Magnoliopsida; order Ericales; family Theaceae; genus Camellia; species Camellia japonica. Next base: position 121,358,060 of record JAPPVO010000003.1, read on the forward strand.
CACTTTTTGCAATGGCAGAAAATGCCGTCTCAAAAAAGCAGAGTATTTGCGACAGCACCATT